>JARBWK010000002.1:148023350-148623350 GCA_030556195.1 Anolis apletophallus
ACAGTCTACCGGTTAAGCGCGCTTTACCCACTCACGGGTTCAAGATGCACCAGTTGTGCACTTATGTTCTCAGTTGTGCTTGTTGCACTCACTGTTATGAGGCCTGTGAGCCTGACATGAATGGTGCTTGTTGCACTTATGCCGTGAGGCCTGTGTGCCTGACATGAATGGTGCTTGTTGCACTTATGCTGTGAGGCCTGTGTGCCTGACATGAATGGTGCTTGTTGCACTGTGTTTACAAGTGGGAGCATGCCTTCCACTCATATTTATATGATTAATGTGTTATTTATTCGTATTGCTGGTTGCAATAAACCTGTTCATTTTGTTCAATACTTGGCTGGTTTGTTCCCACCTCCTTTACCTTAGCTCGGTAAATCTTCATAAGTGTGCATTCACAGAGCTCTCGAAGAAGAATGGTAGGTTACATACCTGTGACCATCTTTCTTCGAGTGAAGCTCTGTGAATCCACACGAACCCGCCCCGGCCGTCCCTCTATCTCAAACCACCCTTTCCTAGTTGCTATTGTGGCGTAGGAATGGGATGGGCGCGCAGGGAGGCGCCTTTTATGGCCTCCGGGCCGGCTGGGCGGAGCTACCGCCAAAACTTTTCAAACTGGAAAGTTTCCGTTGGAAGCCAGCTGGCGCGCAAACTTCATAAGTGTGGATTCACAGAGCTTCACTCGAAGAAAGATGGTCACAGGTATGTAACCTACCATTCTCCTCCTCACCCATTTTCTATACCTAAGCTGTTTGTTTTGTGCTTATTTAATATTTTCCATGTATAGTTGCCTTTTTTGTTACTCGTTGCTAGAACTGTGAAATTGCTCTAAAAATTTTAGGGAGCAGCAGAAGTGTGCTATGTGGAAGTACAATCACAGGACCATGAATTGGATAATTAGTGCAATTGTGTGAATGAAGAGAAGTGTGATATTAAAGGTGCTCATCTACTATGATTTTGTGTGTGAGGAGCGATTTGAGAAACTGCAAGTCACTTCTGGTGTGAGAGAATTGGCAAGGACATTTCCCAGGGGAAGCCCGGATGTTTGATGTTTTACCATTCTTGTGGGAGGCTTCCCACATGTCCCTGCATGGGGAGCTGGATCTGTCAGAGGGAGCTCAACCCGCTCTCCCTGGATTCAAACCACTGACCTGTTAGTCAGCAGTCCTGCCGGCACAAGGGTTTAACCCATTGTGCCACCGAAATCTAGTATGATACAGTGCCTGCTAGGGAATTTCAGCTTCGTATGATAAAGTCCCTAGAGCAATGGTTTATTCATATTTATTGACATATTTATTGAATTTATACCCCATATTTCTCAAACAATGGCATCAAAGGAGGCTCACGATTATTTAAAACAGGATTAAGTTAAAACCTTATTTTACAAGAGTGAAACAAATAATTAAACCACAATACAGTTTGAAATCCATATCTACTTGTTTTTCCTCTACATATTGTGTGTATGTGTGTGCCCAAACACTCATACATGCAGAAAACTGGTGGATGCCACCATATCAAGAGGCTCGTTGCTCCATCAATTTTTGAGAATGCCAGCACTTGCTGAAAGCCAGTTATTTATTCCTTGTCTATAAGAGGCCAGCAGTCTCAATTAACCTGTTTTATATTACTGGGATTTGCTCTTTCTATTTGATAGACTATAGCGGGGCTTTTTTTTGTTCACACCTTTGGTTTGCTGCTCTTGAGAGCTGCTTGCTATACATTGTTAATCACAGCCAAGGGCATTTTACAAATAATGCTGCACTTCAAAGACAACATGTCCATATTTCACATTTTTAGAAACTGCTCAGCTATGTTTAGAAATTGATCATTTCCTTGTGCTTTTCCATTGTTTCCAAAGCATGCTGCAGACTGCAAGGTCACAAGTTAAAAATGATTGACGAGTGACTAGTAACAAATGTCTTGTAAGGCAGAAGTTAAATATATTCCAGCCTCTCACCATAATTAGTAAAAATTGTCATGCTCTCATTATATTCTTAAAATAACTCTTTAAGAGAATTGATCGTGTTGGATAGAATCTGGTTAAGATTCCAAATGATAAAGATTAAAGCTACATGATGTATTTGCATTACGTTCTGCATTATGTATGAGAAACTGGAACTTCTCATATAGTTTAGGTCATTGTGGCTTTCAGAACTCTCTCTGTATTATTCATTTTTGCGCAGACCATTTTGCTTCAGAAGCAGCTTACTTTGTTAAGCAATGTGCACTGAACACACTAACCATTCTAACTCGAGCGCAAATTTCTTCTGCTCCTTTTTACGTTTGTAGACCAGGGGTCTTGAAACCTTTTAAGCAGAGGGCCAGGTCATGGTCCCTCAAAAACATGAACCTTTGCACACACTGCACATATATGATTTGTAGTGCAATGAAAAAGAATACAATATTTAAAACAAACATAAACTTACCATGATTTCAATGGGAAGTGTGGACCTGCTTTTGGCTGATGAAACAGTCAAGTTCATAAATGTTGTTGTCGTTGTGTGCCCTCAAGTTGTTTCAGACTTAGGGCAACCCTAAGTCTAAAGTTTAGAGTGGGGACGGGTAAATGACCTTGGAGGGCAGCATGTGGCCCGCGGGCCTTAGTTTGGGGACTCCTGGTATAGAAAATTAGTTGTTTTGGGACTAAAACTCCCATCAGCATTAGCCAACATAGCCAATGGTAAGAAATGTTGAGAACTGCAATTCAACAACATCTGGAGGGCCACACAATTATTACCATTTCTTTACAGTTTTATAACAATAACTGCACTCATTACATGTCAGAGAAACACGGACTCATACCATACATACAAACAATAACAACAAATTGCATTCAGTCTCAATTAGACCACACCGATTGAATGCAATGACATTAAGTTAGTCACATAGTTCAACACATCTAGAGGGCGCCAGGTTTGGAAAAGCTAGAGTATGAAGGTACATATAGCAACGCGGGCAATGAAGATTTGCTCTTGGAATTAATAGCTGAAGCATTCTTATCTTTTGGATAAAGAGATATCCTTAAGAGTTATTTTTGGGGATATAGTATTATTTATTTTTTAATTTTATTTACACCCTCCTTTCTTCCCATGGGGATTCAAGGCAGTTAACAATCACATACTTAGTAAAGGCAAAGGTTTCCCCCTGACATTAAGTCCAGTCATGTCCAACTCTGGGGGTTGGTGCTCTTCTCAGTAGACACCTCAAAGGTCATGTGGCTGGCATAACTACATGGAACTACCTTCCTGCCGGAGCGATACCTATTGATCTACTCACATTTGCATGTTTTTGAACTGCTAGGTTGGCAGAAGCTGGAGCTGACAGTGGAAGCTCATGCCACTCCCTGAATTTGAACCTGTAACCTTTCGGTCAACAAGCTCGGCAGTTTAAGAGTTTAACCCACTGTGTCACCGTGGGCCCCATCACACACTTAGATCAAATTTAAAACAAAGCAAAAAAAATCCCCTAATTATATAGCACTGCATGGATTTAGGTTAAAATACACTTACAATATTATAAATACACTTACAATAGCATTTAAAATTCACAATTCCTCTCACTTCCCCAAAATCCCACTCACAACCAACCCAGCAGTATGACCTCATCATCCTCTAAATACCTGCTGGCAGTGAAAAGTCTGTCAGCAGCTGTCCCTGCTTGCCTTCTTGAAGGCAAGCAGGGTCAGGGCTATTGTAGTCTCTTGTGGAAGGAGCTCCACAATCTGGGAGCAGCCACCAAAAAGGCCCTCTTCCATTTTCCCAACAAACATGATTGAGTGGGTGGGAGGAAAGAAAAAAGGCCCTTGCCAGATGACTATAAATTTCTAACAGGTTCATTAAGAGAGATACTGTCTTTCAAATAACCTGGAACTAAGCTACATAGGGCTTTATTGGTCAAAACCAGCACCAGAAATGAGTCGGCAGCCGGTTGAGCTGTTGCAACAGAGGATTGTAGCCAGCCCCAGTTAGCAGCCTGGCTGATGCTCTTTGGACCAATGGAAGTTTCTGAGAACTTCTCAAAGGCAACCCCACATAGAGCACATCACAGTAGTTCAAGTTATGTACCACCGTGGCCAAGTTCAGTGTCTCCAGAAATGGGTGCAGTTGTTCCAGTTATATCTCTTTACATGTTGATGTTGTTGTTGTTGTTATTATAATTGTTATATAGTTTGAGAACATTCTATTTATTCACATACAATCCTCTTTGTTTTTGAATGTTGACATCTCTAGTGTTATATGTAGCTTGTTATTCCTTACAAAAGCTGTATCTCCTGTTTCTCATGAAGAGTGGAGTAGATCTACAGAAATGAAGATGATCATTTTTAATGGGTATACTATACAACATATGGCAAAATTCCAGGCTAAAACATAGAGGTAAGCTGCACACCAGGCAGTTGTTGTTACAAGTATACTCCAGTTAATAATTCATACAAATTAGAAGAAAATACAGCTGGTTTTTATGTCTGTGTTTTAAAGATTCTATTTTTGCTCAATCGATCTTAAAGAACAATGCATTTATTTGCCTAGTGAGAACAATGGTAGAGCAATAATGACAGTTCTTCCAATGTAAGCGGGCACGCATACAACGTCCTTGTGTGCATTTATAGTTGCTGTGAAATGGATTCTAGACAAATGTAAAGCTAATAAATAACTCCTATTTTAAAACAGTCTAAATGCTAAAAGAAAAAAGAAAGTCAGCTTCAGGTATACAGTGACCCAAGTGAGAGTTTTGTGTTTTAGGCTTGGATGAGTCTCATGGGGGAAAAGGGGAAAGTATGTGTGTGTGCGCACGCGCCATTGATAAACTAAAGTTAGGTGGGTTCCAACAATAGATTGTTTACTAAGTATTTTGGCAGAGGAATGAATTGAGTGCTTTGGAACCCACCTAACTTTAGTTTATCAATGGCACATATATATAACTAAAGTTAGGTGGGTTCCAAAGCACTCAATTCATTCCTCTGCCAAAATACTTGGCATGCAATCTATTGTTGATTCAGTTGGCAGCCGCTGCTGTGCTAATGCCCAATTGTCCTCAACTGGGACTTTGCCAGCTTCCTTGGGAAACTACTTTGATGGCCTTATAAATCTCAGTGTGTACACGTTCCCTTGATATCAGACCTAAATTTGCCTCGCCTTTGTCTCATTCTCTCTGGTTATGCGCCTTTAGACTTTGCTGAACGACTCTACTCCACCCTTCCACTTAACTCCTCAGAAAGAAAGGGCAATAGAAGTCAACTTGTGCTCTCAAAGCCTGTGAAAACATAGCACATATGATCCTGGAGAAGAGCATTCGTATAGCAGCATGTCTGCACACACAGCTGCAACCAAGGCTGCAGGAGGCACATGACAGTAAAGCCATCTGTAACCGAGCAAGGGCAGCCTGTTCAATTAGAAGACATGAGCAGGAAATTATATGCTACTGCAGCATTTCTGTCATGGATATTTTTCTACAGGCAGCTGGGTATAGACAGGAAATTCAAACTTGCTTTGACATCCTAATGAGAAAAGAGAAGCAACGTTGAAAGCAAGAATTCCTTTTCCAGAACAGCAGGGCTATTCTTCTCTGATATCGGTCCTAATAGCTATATTGGTACTACACAGCAAGAAGGCCTTTTGCCATAACCAATTATGCATTATACCTATTACAGGGAATACAAAATTGGGTGAGCATCACTGTTCATATTGATCTTGAAAACTCCACCAGACAAGTATTTCAAAGGTCCTCAAAGTCGGAAATGTGCAAATGCATGCTGAAAGTCATCTAGATATGAAACACTAGCCAGCATTTATTCCTGTCCAGAAAGATGTGGTGAGGAAGGGGAAGAAATCCACCCAGCCTCATTTCAGGAGCATTTCTAGGCCATTGGATTTTATGTTATTTGGTGTGGAAGACCAGTAGGTTGTTCTCGTCCAAGTGCCAGGATGCAACATCATATTTGTGCCCTTTGGCTAAGATTGTTTCTTCTTTTCCAGCCACAAAGCAACAGTCAATGGCTTATGAATCAGAATCAGTTAATGGACCATCACTTTGACTACTGTTCTAGTGTAGTGCTACTCAAAGTGGTTGTCCATAGACCAGTGCTGGTCCCCCAGCCATTTGAAGTTCTTTGTCTTTAGAGAGAAAACACTGACCCCTTCCACACAGCTGTATAAAATCCACACTGAAGTGGATTACATGGCAGTGTGGACTCAGATTACCCATAATATCTGCTTTGAACTGAGTTATCTGCCTTGACATTCTGGATTATATGGCTGTGTGGAAAGGTCCACTGTGTGCACAAATCATGAAGGCCAAGTAAAATAGGGGGTTCATGTCGCTTTCATAGTTGAATAGAAGAGGACATTCCATCCAGCCCTCTTGAATATCCTCTTCTATGCAGACCTTTCCTGGGCCTTTATAATCATTTCCTAAAGCTAAACTACTGGTGTGCAGCCTAGTGAACCATTTGGTTCAAAGGGTATCCATAACTCATTTCAAAAAATCATCTCCATTCCGCAGTGTTTCTCAATCTTCCTCATGCTACGACCCCTTAATACAGTTCCTCATGTTGTGATGACCCCCAACCATAAAATTATTTTGTTACTACTTCATAACTGTAATTGTGCTACTCTTATGAATCGTAATGTAAATATCCAATATTTATTTATTTATTTACAACATTGATATGCCACCCTTCTCACCCCGAAGAGTGATATGAAGGATGTATTTTCATTCACTGGACCAAATTTGGCACAAATATCCAATGCACTCAAATTTGAATACTGGTTGGGTTGGGGGTAGGACTGATTTTGTCATTTGGGAGTTGTAGTTACTGGAATGTATACAGTTCACCTACAATCAAAGAGCATTCTGAACCCCACCAATGACAGAATTGGGCCAAACTTCCCACACAGAACCCCATGTCTAGAAGACACTCACTGGCACGGGCCTCCCTCCAACCTCGCATGCTCTCCCTCACCCGCACATGTGCACCACGCTACCATGTGCCAAGCACCCTTCTGAAACCCCCTCGCAACCCCCCCCAGGGGTCCTGACCTCCAAGGTTGAAAATCACTGCTGTAGAGATTGATCTTTATAAAGGTCTCTGACCTTGCTACTTTTCCTTACCAGAAAAAGTTGTATATTTATTGGATAGCTTATTGAGGTTTGCTGTGCTGTTATCACTCATAAAAACCACCAGCCACAGCCAAGCATTCACGCGACTGTGTATTTATAGGGAGCCCTGATGACAAAATGAACTATAAGAACAAAGCGTGAGTAGCTGGCCTATGCTCAAGAACACGAGACAAGCAAACTTCACTCTGTGTCTACAATATGAACCATGGCATATGCCAAAGAATTTAAAATATGTATTTGGTTGCTTGTTAATCACTCACGGTCTTTATTCTTTGGGAGAGATTCATATCCACAAAGCTTTAAGTCAAGGCGCACTCCCGTTCTTGAAGGCAGAAGACATAAAGCAGCTATTCTTATTTTCTAGGACAAAGGGGTGTGCGAGTACTATTCTTGTTTTCTACTTTTACTCACAAACACCTCCGAACTAAAGCCAAGCACAGCCTTGCCATAAGAGTGTGCAGTAATCGTTTCCTCATTTATCCAAGAGGAACCCCCAATGGATTACACAGGGTTCACACATACATATAGCATTGCACTGTAATTTTTCTAGCGTCCTAAATAATATAATCCCAATGTAGCTGTCTCTACAACTTGCTTTTTAAAAAGACTATGAAATGATAGGCATTGTCCGTCCTGTCCCCCCCGCCAAGATACCTTTTGATAACAAATAGAGACTAATATTGTATTTATTTATTTATTATTTCGGCTTGATAGACCGCCCTATCTGAAGCTCAGGGCGGTTTACAGCACACAAAACATAACCAATTAAAACACATAGAAATGTGACATCATAAAACAGTTGAAACAGTTAAGAAATCCCCCTACAATAAAACCACAATGAATCGAGCACATAGCACTAGTGACAGTAGTGGCAGCGACGCGGCTGGGTGGCAAGTTGTAGCAGGTACCAGTCAGGGGCCAAATGCCTGCCTGAACAACCAGGTCTTACAGGACCTGCGGAAGGTCATCAAGTCCCGCAATGCTCGCGTTACTGCTGGCAGCGAGTTCCATAAGGCCGGCGCGGCCACTGAAAACACCCTCTGTCGCGTGCTGGATAGCATGCATGTCTTCATACCAGGGACCTCCAACATGTTGAGCCCCCCTGAATGCAGTGATCTACTGGGCACATATGGGGTAAGCCGCTCCCTCAGGTACACTGGCCCCAAACCATATAAGGCCTTGAAAGTTAGAACTAACACCTTGAAGGAGACCCGGAATTCAATTGGCAACCAGTGCAGTTCGTGCAAGAGTGGTGTTACATGGGCCGTTCTTGTGGCTCCTAGTAGCAGGTGAGCTGCCGCGTTCTGTACCAGTTTGAGTTTCCGGATCGTCGACAAAGGTAGGCCAAAATACAGCGCATTACAGTAATCGAGCCTCGAGATGACCGTGGCTTGGATCACCGTGGCCAGGTCGCAGCGGGAGAAGTAAGGAGCCAAACGTTTTGCCTGCCGCAGGTGGTAAAATGCTGTCTAGCAGGCGCACGCGATCTGCGCCTCCATATACAGCTGAGGGTCCAGCCGGACCCCCAAGCTCTTGACTGAAGACTGCGGACATAACGCCACGCCGTCAAGTATTTTAGGAAGTATTTAAAGCCTTTCCATATATGTTGCACACAATAAATGTTCTGTTATTCGCTTGTCGACCCAGATGATTTTTTTTCTCAAGGAAGCATTTCTTCCGTTTTTATTTCTTTAAACAAAAAAACCTTTGCATTTTTGTCCTGTGGAAAAAGCAGAACTTGCTCCCAGAGTACATATTAATGCTAATACCAAGTGCTAGATACTATTCCTAAAGTCTTACGGGTAACTATTGTATATTGCCTGGGTGGTATCATCAATGAGAAATGACAATATTCTGTATGTTTTGAAAAATTATGCAGAGGCTCGTGTGTTATAAGATTTTTCTCTCTAGCATATGAGTGTTAAAGTGATGCATACACCTTGAAAAATACACACAAACCAATCTCCCACTAACACAGACATAGTATTTGTGTTCTGCGGTTACACATACACATATATTACTTAATTCATTAAGAACCAAGAACTTTTCCAAACTGGAAAGCACAACTCCACTATTTTTTTTAAAATAAAAGCAAGAAGGACATATATCTTCCCTTGCAATGACACTAATCTACTTTCACTACATCACCCCCTCTCATACAGCAATGATGGGGGACCAGTGGCCCAACAGATGTTATTGGGATTGCAAATTCTCTTAGCTCTAAATAAGCAAGACTATGGTGAAGGATAATGGAAGTACAGTCCATCAACCACCTGGGTGGCTACATTTCCCCACCTCTGTCACATTGCTAGGGCAAGATTAAGAATCATAAGAAGTAAGCACTACAGGGAAAAATAATTATTCTCCTCAATTAACTCTTTGTGGAAACAACCAAGGAAAAATACCTTAGGTTTGCTGACAAGTAAGGACTGCAAAACAACCATATACCAGTACTTTCCGTGTGTTTTTCATCTGTATTAGTTTTAATTGTTGTAAGTGGCTTTGAGTCCCCATATTCGGAAAAGGGGATATAAATGGAAAGAATATTATCAAAAGTAATACAATGTCCTTCGCTAGGTGTAAAAGTGCCAACACTGTGAACCGCCCTGAGTCCCCTTCAGAGTTGAGAAGGGCGGTATGCAAATATCGCAAATAAATAAATAAATAGTGATATTAATGAAGCTAAGCAGGACGCTCTTGGTCAGTACTTGGATGAGACACCACTTAAAAATCCCCACAAATGCAACCTTAGTAGAACGGAGGGTTGTTTATGGGGGGGGGGGGGTGTCTCAGGAGCCACTTGAGAAATTGCAAGTTGCTTCTGGTGTGAGAGAATTGGGCATCTGCAAGGATGTTGCCCAGGGGATGCCCGGATGTTTTGATGTTTTATCATCCTTGTGGGAGGTTTCTTTCATGTCCCAGCAATGGGGAGCAGGAGCTGATAGAGGGAGCTCATCTGCTCTCTCCCTGGATTCGAACCTGCGACCTGTTGGTTTTCAGTCCTGCTAGTGCTTTTTATTCAATTGTATTAATTTACTGCAGTATTTACAGACTCAGCTTGCTATTTGGTATCACATACCTTATAACATTTCACAGATGAAAACCAGGATGTGTGTGTGTGGCTTAGCAACATTAGAGTCTGATCGAGGTGGCAAAAGGTATCATCTTCTACCCATGTTGAATTGAATGCAAATTACCTTTCGCCTTAAGCTTAGTTTTTGTAGCAACTTCAGTAGATGGATGGAAAATGGGGAAAGTAGGAAGGAGAGAGAAAACTGGGACATTTTAGAAAGCAACTGGAAAAGTTGGATGACGGAGGATCAGTCATGACTATCCCTGCCAAATCAGGCAGATGGAAGGTATGATATCATACAGTAACTCAACAGATGGAATTGGCTCAATGTCTGGAAAGATTATGGGAAGGCCAAACATTGTTGAATGTTTGATTTCCAAAGAGAAAACACACTATTAAGGACCCTTTCGTTTGCCACAAATAACATAAATCATGAGGTGCTTCTAAGCATAGAAATCAAGCTGCAGTTCCCACATAAATCTTCCTGAATCACATTGGAATTGCTTCACATAAGGAGGAAAATTTTACATCCAAATGTCTGGTTGTAGATTTACAGCCAAAAAAAATGCAACTAACATGATGAGTCTAACTCCAAACAATTCACAACAATTTTTCAGTTGTGTTCCACACTATGCACATATCAGGACTTAACCTCACAGTGGTCAAAAGCACGGCTTCCTAAACTATGGGTCTCAACCCCAAAACAGGGTTCCCTTAGCTCAATGTTGGGGTCACAATAAATTTAGCAAAAGTAAAACATTTTTGAATGCCTCCCAAACACAACACAAATCTGTTAGCAACAACATGCAGTGTTTGCAGGAGTTTGCTAGAAAATGCTTCATTTGTACTCTACAAAAAGGAAAATCGGCCTGTCTATATACCTGGGATCATGTAAATATTTATCAGGCAAAAAGGTGTCGCAAGTGGGAAAAAATTAAGCCCATGTCTAAAGCATGTCCAGGCATCACAAACCCATCCTAGTAGAAAGCAATTGTATTGCAACCCCCTCCCCCCCAAAAGCACTGTCAAAATACAGGTTGTTTTTTCTGCTTAGTATACCACCTCCTTCCACTTGGTGTAAAACCCATACTCCCTCTCCTTTTAACGGGAATAACCATGCAATTTCAACATTTCGAGAACTTTGCAGTTGTGCGGTAATGCACACGTAAATCTTTCAGTACTTCCCATCATTAATACATATGGATAACACAAGAAATATGGTTATTTCGGTTCCCAGCCTTATACAAATTAGTTAATGCTGTCAGGGGATGGCGTAGTTATTTGTGTCAAACCTTATTTTGGAGTGCTGGGCCCTGGGGAACTCCAACACGTTCCCATAGGTTCACAATGTTCGTAAATTTGAATGCAATACACACCATCACAATAAAAGATCTGCATCTACATTCAAAAGGCAATCCAAGTTAGCAAATCCTTTAAAAATCTTAGCTGTATCTCCTTCATGAAGGGAACAATTATACAACAAAGAGAATTATTATTATTATTATTTATATCCCGCCTTTCTCCCCCTGGGGACCCAAGGCGGCTAACATCTATCCACATTAAACAGCTGAAAAATAGCACTACAAAAGTTTTTTTTAAAAAACCAATTAAATAAGAACAGTGTGGTAAGAATTAAAATACAGCAAATACATTAAAATGGCCTTTCAAACTCATACCCCCCAATCCCGCTCACCCTCGCCTGAGTCTCCCCTTAACCTTCCCCGAAAGCCTGTTGTCAAAGGAAGGTCTTGGCCTGCTTGCAGAAGGCCAGGAGGAACAGGGCCATTCTGGTTTCTCATTCTGGGAACAGCCACCAAAAAGACCCTCTCCTGTGTTCCCACCAAGGATGCTTGAATGGGTGGTGGGGCCAAGAGACGCCCCTCCTCAGCAGACTGTAGATGTCTTCCAGGTTCATAGAAAGGGATGCGGTCCTTCAGATAACCTGGATGGGAGCCATATAGAACTCTGTAGGTCAAAACCTCCAAATCTAAAACAGTGCCAGAAATAACCTGCAAAATTGCACAGTTCGCCTAAAAAAAGGAGCAAAGGGGATAGTAATGGCTATACAGTCAGAGGCTCTGTTTGTAAAAGTTGGATGTTAGCAGGTTGGAGACAGGGAAGTAAAGTGGAGAAAAGTGACACCCACAACATTCTAATAACAACACGTGGATTCTCTTAATCTCCCTGCAGCACTGCTAATAATGTATTGCACCACTGGAACAAAGTGCTTTCAGGAAGCTTTTCATGGGTTCCCCCCATGCATTTAAAAAGCATTCCCAAAAAACAAGGGGAAAACCAGAGTGCCACTGCTTTGACATGCCAACTGATAAGCAGTGTTTGTTATGTGTATTGTCAAAGGCTTCCATGGATAGAATCACTGGGTTGTTGTACGTTTTTTGGGCTATATGGCCATGTTTTAGAAGCATTATCTCCTGACGTTTCACCTGCATCTATGGCAAACATCCTCGGAGGTTGTGAGGTCACAACCACCTCACAACCTCTGAGGAATGCAGGAGAAACATCAGGAGAGAATGCTTCTAGAACATGGCCATATAGCCCGAAAAACCTATAATAAACCAGCATTTGTTATACTCCATATTAACAAGCTGCTAAGTTGTGCCCTAGCCCTATCATCTCTTCAGATTCAATGAATATTGGCCTGAACTTAATTGCTAGCCCTAACAATAAAAGACCTATTTAATCAACTGGCAAATTTGCATTTGCACAAATGGGACCTAAAGTAGTTTGAAACAGTAACTGGATTTTGGCCATACAAATTAGCTTTTTGGTGGAACATAGAAACAGGGTATTTGAATTATAGAAGGCTGCAGCCAGGGCCGTAGCCAGGATTTTGGTTCGGGGGCTGACTTTGGTTCGGGGTGAGACTGGGTGGAAGAGGGTCTACCCTAGCAAACCTTTTGTATTGTTATCCCAATAACCCCATTAATGTGGGATATAATGAGCATGGTGATCAGATCATGATATGAATAAACATAACAGTTTAAATAATGTACCAGTAAGGCCTTTTCGCGGACCACCCTGAGAATTTCGGGGGGCTGAAGCCCCCTTAGCCCCGGCTACATGCCTGGCTGCAGCAGTATAAATGCATGTAGTTAAGAAACTATCTGCAAAAAACATTGTTCACATATTTTCCAAAATTTCACAGATGAAAATCTACACTCATCTGGCCAAGAGACTTTAGTATGTGGTTAAGGCAGCAAAAGTTATTAACGAAGAAGAACAAACATGTTTGGTGAAGCTGCAGCAGTTTGCTTTTGCCTGAGTCTACAGGGAGAAGTAAGTGCCTGCCTCTTCATCTCGTCTCACTTCTGCTGAGTAAAGTAAGTACAAAGTACTTTTGGACATTTCACTGTTTGCTGCAACTCAAATAGGTTGAGAACAAAGGAGGAGGGAAAAATGGGGACATTTTAGAAGAGGACAAAAAGTGGGATGATGCAGATTAATCAGCACTGTCCCTGTCAAATTCAAAAGATTTCAATACTCAAAAGAATCTCACTTTAATATATTTACTAACAGCAACATATGCAAACTAGCTTTTCTGTGAACTCTTCCTTTACATGTAAAAACATTAGATGAGACTGAAACAATGCCTCTGGAAGGCAGACTTTATAACTATTGGGAAATGAATTAAGCCCCAACTGGGAAGATATGACCTGGCATGCAGCTGAGGAAGTTACACAATATGAACATGTTTATACGATTTTAAAAAATGAGTCAGAGTCAAAAAGACTTTTCAGATTAAGTATTTTTTTTCTCCAAAAGGCTATTGTGTCATGCATGCAAACTTTTAATGCGAACATTTCCCCCAACTAATAAGAGTCATATGGTAATGCTAGGATCTTTATTAAATTGTTGTTTTTTTCCTTTAGCGACTTCATTAAAATATTGGTTTAGAGCTATTTATTTTTAGGCCTCATTAGTACAAATAAGCACATATACTGCCTAATGAAAACAAAAAGAAAAAAGCAGTTCATGCATTTGCATGACAGAGCTGTACAATTAAAGTTCACGAAATAAAGTTAAATAAAGCTCTATACACAACTTCCTTTTTAAAAAGATGATGCCACCCACTGTAATTTTTACACAATAGTGTAAAATACAAACAGCAGTTTGTTTTTAAAAGCACACTTCTTTAAATTCTGCTGTCAAATTACAGTATTTGTTTCCCCCTAAAAATGTGATTGCTAGGATTACCTTCTTTGTTGTACAATTTATCTATTGCATTTACACTCCAAGTTCCCTCTAAGAGCATAATATGCCATAGCATCTACTGCATTCAGCATAAAAAGCCTGATTCACCCAAAATATCCTCAGTCACTCAAACCACTGTTTATTGATCCAGGAATCGTCATGTGCTGTGTACTCCCCTTTCCTTCTTTTTCTTCCATTCCATCTCACATCCACCCACACACTCAATTACTTTGTTTGCTAAACAAGTTTCAAACAGTGTGCAAACTAAAATTGTTTTATATCAGTTTTTGGAAATATTGCTCAAAATCATATTTTTGCAGACTCCCTGTCACAGGAGCTCCCAGTGGTTCTGTGAACTGCTGAACTTGCTGACTGAAAGTTCGGCGGTTCGAATCCGGGGAGCGGGGTGAGCTCGCACTGTTAGCCCCAGCTTCTGCCAACCTAGCAGTTCAAAAACATGCAAATGTGAGTGATCAATAGGTACCGCTCTGACAGGAAGGTAACGGTGCTCCATGCAATCATGCCGGCCACATGACCTTGGAGGTGTCTCCAGACAATGCTGGCTCTTCAGCTTAGAAATGGAGATAAGCACCACCTTCCAGAGTCGGACCCGACTAGACTTCATGTCAGGGGAAAACCTTTACCTTTACCGTCATAGGAATCTGAAATTTAACAAATCAGATAACTGAATTAAAGTGGTAAAAGGAAAAGGAGAAAGAGGAAATGATCTTTATTTCTTCTAACATCTAAGAATGCCAAGCTACAATTCAGTAAAGGAGAAATAACAAAATCACAACTATTTCCCCATAGCTATACGTTGCTGTTGTTGTTGCTGCTGCTGTTGTTGTTGTGTGCCTTCAAGTCATTTCTGACTTATGGTGACCCTTAACGCAACCTATTGTGGTCTATCTCCTCATAATTACAGAAAGGATGCCGTGCTAAGGAAGACTTGGACAAGTACTGAGTATTGATGGAACGCCAAAAAGAACTCAACCTGTCTTCCAATTACATATATAGTTAAGATGTTGTTCATAAACTGTGCAGTTCACAAACTGTGATCTCAAAAATGTGAAGAAAAGATTATGAAGTCATGTTCAAAGTCACTGAAATATTGTGAACATACTAATAGAAATCTACCAGATATGGTTTGTAAGCAACATTACTGCTCCTACAAATATTGCAGACTTGATTTGGTTCTTTAAAAAAGCTTGACAATGAAAATATGCAGGAAGATGTGAACGTTTATGTCCATGTGAAACTTATTATGCAATCTATCAAATAACATGAACATATCTGGCCTTATTAGAAAGCAAAGTGGGGTGTGTGTATTTTGCTTTTTAAAATTCTATTGTTTCAACTCTTCATGATTACTTTTTAATGAATGAAAAAACAACAGCTGAAATACAAAAACAAACTAAGAGAAAGAGAGAAATACCACAATCCTGGATGGGAATGCTGGATAATTTAGATAATTGTGACAATGGATCATTCCAAAGTTCACTATGAGTAATGCGCAGAAGTGGTGGTAAATAATATTGTGAATATGCAGTAAAAAGCCACTATGTCTCATTAATCATCTATCTAGTCATTCTATACTTCTTAACTTGTGAAGTTCACTTCTCCATAAGTGCTAGCTGCCACAGCTTAATCCACCACTTAGTGTGAAATGCACCTCTCCCTTCATTTTTGGCAATCAGTCGTTTGGCTTCAACACAAAAGAAACCTAGCAGATCTTATTAAGAGTGACATTATCTCCCTGGAATGTATCTAAAAACACATCTCAGGCATTGCAGGAACATATTTATTGGTAGTTTGGGGATTTCCTCAAAAACCAGTAACCAAAATTAGTGAACATTAGGGCAAAGCCACCACAAATGAAGGTAAGAGCTGACATTTTCCTTGCATCTTTAGCACAGAGAACTCATAGTTGTTGAAATGCAACTTAGGACCTCATCACATTGAGGTCCTTAAGCTGGGGGACAGCAGGAGTATCCGTCAGACACTGGGAAAAACCATATTTATGTGCCCTGCATCGTCCCCTGTCACATCACATGGGGAAACTGTCGCTGCCCTGCTCCCCCACTCCACCCCACACTGTCCTCACTTACCTAATGAGAACACATGGAGACACTCATTCTCAGGCCTCTGCCCTAGGATGCTTCCAGGATGGAGTCAGGGTGGAGCCCCACCAGAAGCAGCCTTGGTTCATGTGATGAGCTTCAGCATGCTCCATCTTGGGTCTGTCCTGGAAGCGTCCTAGGACGGAGACCTAGTCGCATGTGATGAAGTCCTTAATCTTAATGGAGTACACTACCATCTGCTAACTATTTTAATTGTTTGATCCTTTTTAGATGAAAGGGAACATATAGATCCTTTGAACATATCTTATTCCATATTTACCTCCATTGGCATATTCAGATCCATGTCCCGAACTAATCTCACTCCAGAGGAGCTGTCATAGCTAGCAGCAATTTATAAAATCGGATCTCAGATATAGCCACAATGTTTTAAAAGTATTTGTCCAACAACAGTTAAGGCTTTCAGTGAAGCTGCCTTCACCTCTGTATGAACAGTAAATACTCGTCTGAAATGACTTGCTGTGCCAAATATAGTGTTACTCCTGAAACTCCAGATTTTGGAGCCTTCTTCTTCCCTGCTTTGGGAAGCGGGGGGAGACTTTCCTCTGGTTTTTCAAAACTGGGCTGAAAACTTGAGTGAAACTATCTTTCAGAACGTCCAGTGTTATATTTTGAAGGAAAGCCCCGTGTTTAGGGAGTACAGCACCAACCTGGCTTGTCCATTCCTGTTCTAAGGCCCAGCATCAGGTTTTTTTCTAGAGATCAATTTGAATGGCAAGATGTTGAGACTGAGGAGCCAACTGCTATGGTTAGGGTTGTAAGTCTCCCATAGATGTGGAAAAAGTATGATAAAGAAAACCACACTTTAAAACTCTGAGACAATACTCCCTCCAGTATTGACATTATAGCCACTTTCTGTTGAAAGTTGACCATAGAAGTGCTCTAGAGCAGTGTTTCCCAACCTTTTTTGAGCCGCGGCACACTTTTAACATTAAAAAAATCCGGGGGCACACCACCAACCAAAATGACACAAAATGACACTCTAACACAGTAAAAACGGCTGGGGGATGGTGGCCTGCTGGGAGCAGCTGCTGGGAGTGCCGAAGCCGAGGAGGGGCAGAGCCAGGCTGCACCATGCCCCGCCCTACTCCCGGCTTCACCTCTCCCAGCACCTGCTCCAGCCTTGAGGGGCAGTGCCAAGTCAGTGGTGCCAGAGCCAGCACAATGCTGGCTTGGCACTGTCCCCTCAAGGCTGGAGCAGCTGCTGGGAGTGCCAAAGCCAGGGAGGGGCAGAGCCAGGCCGCGCCATGCCCCACCCCCTCCCCCCAGCTTCAGCTCTCCTACAGGCCGTGCCATGCCCCACCCCCTGCCCCCAGCTTCAGCTCTCCTACAGGCCGCGCCATGCCCCGCCCCCTCCCCCCAGCTTCAGCTCTCCTACAGAGGAGGAACATGAGTGGTGGACGGGCTTCAGTGGGCGGGGCTCCTCCTCCACACGGCTTCAGCGAGCGAGGGGCGAGAGTCATGGTGGGAGTCATGGCAGATTGGAGGCTGGCTGGGGAAACAGCCGAAGGAGGCGGCGTCCCGGTCCCTTCTTCTTTTTCTTCGCCACTGCCTGGCCCTTCCTCCTCCCCCAAGCAGCAGGAGTTCAGCAGGAGGGGGAGGAGGAGGGGGCAGAGAGCTTTTCTCGCTGCACAGCAGGAGGTCCGTCACGGCACACTAGTGTGCCACGGCACACTGGTTGAGAAAGACTGCTCTAGAGGACCTAGAAATTCCTACAGAAACTACATCAATAAAATCTATAAACAATCACATTTGTAAAAGCTAAATCTGCAAATACGGACTGAAGTGACACTTCCTTTTTAAGATAGGTCTTTCTGTATACTCTTTAGCCATTCTCACAGAACAGGTTAATCCCCTCTACTTGCAGATTTCTCATGCAGTAAGACACCATTTTGCTGCCTGAAAACATGTTTCCAAATGTCCTCCTGTACTGTATAAATAAATGTATTTATATAGACAAAACTGATTAATTGATTTTATGATTACGCATTATTAGTCTTTGTCATGAAATAGACAGCACTGTGTATTCCTGCAGCCTTTTGGATTTGATGTCCTTTCAATTTTCTTCCAACTGTGGACAGTCTAACACTAGATTTACCATATATGCTCATGTATACGCTGAGGGTAGGTTTTGGGCTTAAAATTATGAATTTTGATATGACCCATGGATAATTTAAAGGTCATTTTACTGAGAAGGAAACTGCCACTGTCTCTTCCAGGGCCAACTGTCCCAGTCACTGCTTGCCAGCTCCTAGCTCACACATTCAAAAAGACAGAGTAGATGGGGTTGGTGCTTTTTTAAGGTTCTCACAGAACAGGCGAAGCTCTTGCCTTTCACCACTCTACTTAGAGAAGAGTTATTGATAAGAGTTAATGTACAGTACTTTCAATGACCCATAGATAAGTCTAATTACAATTTCTAGAAGGTAGTTGTGTTTGAGTGGAAGCAGGAACCTCCTCACATTGTATTGCTTTTGTTAGAATGGGAAAATGAAGTCCTTGGCTAGCTTCCTGAATGGCTTGTTCTCTGAGGCTTCTTCACAACACCCAAGAGTTCAGAATTCAAGATTTAAATTCACATAGTCCTGACATAGCAGATGACAGTTTCCTCCACTGCAGGTTTTCAGGTTTAATATTCGGTCGGTGTGGCCTAAACTTTAAAAAAAAGTCCTTTCATCAGAACAAGAAGCAGAAGGAACCACACATGTAAACACCTTTATGCTAAGGAGAAAAAGACAACCGAAAGAACTTCACTATAACAGAAAGCAAAGCCATGATTAGCCCTCAAAGACGACGGAGACTTGGTGTGCATATGCTTTGAGAGAAGAGGGGGAAAATAAGGTATCACAGAATGCTTCAGAGTTTTGCATTAAGGGTTATATGTGTGCGAGAGAAAGTGGTAGAGAAGTCATTAGTTGTCTTTTGTGTGAGATTCCTGCTGTAAAGCTCACACAAAATACAACTAATGTCTTCTCTACCATGTTCTCACACACACATATAATCCTTATTGCAAAACTCTGAAGCATTCTGTGATACCTTATTTTTCCCCCTTCTCTCAAAACATATGCGCATCAAGCATCAGTAGTCTTTGAGGGCTAATCATGGCTTTGCTTTCTGTTATGGTGAAGTTCTTTTGTGGCTTTGGTTTTATTTTATTTTTTAAAATCTCTGACTACTGAAATACCTTCAGATGATAAAAAAGAAAGAGAAGGAAAAAGCAAAGAAGAACTTCAAGGAAGGTGAAATAGCAAAGTACAAAAGGAAAGGTCGGAAACCAAAGAGAATATGGTAATGAGAAAACAAAGGAAAAAGACAAATCAAAGTCGCCTGCGGAATCCTATTCTAGTGGGCCATTTTTTCTTGTATATTTAGCAGAAGCAAAAATGTTGCTGGCTGCTGAGGATGGTGAAAAGTCCCAAGAAAATAAAATGAGGGCAAAGCAGAAGTGGCCAACAAATGTAATTTGGGAGAAACAAGCAGCCTAATATTGTCCTTGAGCTTCGCTTCAAGGTGCCCTTCCGAAATTTCTCTTAACTAGAGCATTCATGCGTTATAATTTTAACGAGAAGAAAGTATTTGTAGAATAAATTCTTCAATATCCTTATGAATTCGGTGATCACTGTCGACTTGAGAAGACACATTAAATAATGCGAATTTGGTAAATTAACACTTATATAGCACTAATGCAGTGGGTCTACTCTAGTTTGGACTCACAATTGCATTTAAACCAAATATTGCTCTTATTTAGGCTTCCATTCAGTTCATACTTCCCATGAACAGAATCCAGCAGCAATATGGACAGGAAGCTCACTTATTTTTTTCTTGTGTCAGGAGCGTCTTGAAAAACTGCAAACTGTTTCTGCTGTGAGAGAATCGGCCGTCTGTCTAGGGGACGTCCGGATGTTTTACCATCCTGTGGGAGGCTTCTCTCATGTCCTCACATGAGAAGCTGGAGCTGACAGATGGGAGCTCACCCTGCTCTCCAGATTCGAAACTCTGACCTTTTGGTTGGCAGGCCCGCCAGCACAAGGGTTTTAACCCATTGCACCACGAGGAGCTCCAGACAGCTCACTGAAGTACAGAAACAACCTTGACATTTGTGATGCAAGTTTAAAGAACCCTCCAGTTTGGGACCAGTTTCAGCATCTGGCAATAATGTCAACAGTTGTTAGCATGTAGCAACCCTGTTATCTTTCGTGCCTGGGGGGCAGGGGGCGGCCCCGGGGGTCCCGATTGCATTAGGGCCAGTGGCAGCTGATGAGGACATGGATGAAGGGGATGATGAGGTAGCTGGGCCTTCGTCTCCCACAGAGAGCTTGGAATGGGATGATGGCTGGCCTGATGGGTATGAAAGCTGGGAAAGTCAGGCTGACACTGAAAGTGCTGATTCTGATAATCAGTATGAGAAACCAGGTGGTTTCGGGTCGCAAGAGAGGGTTAGAGAGATAGCGGAGAATGAGCCCATGGAAGCTGAAAGGGAGTCTGGCTCTCATGAAGATAGCGACCCAGGTGCTGGGAGGCAAGGACGGAGACTTGATAGGAGACAGAGCATTGAGTCCAGTAGGAGGGAATGGCACCGAAGCCTAGAGCGCCAGAGAAGCGCTAGGTCCCGTAGTACAGATTGGCGCCACAGCCTAGAGCGTCGGAGATCTCACCAAGGGGATTAAGTATAGGATCCGTGGGAACGGATCCTCAGTTGCTCGGCCACTTCTGATTTGAAGGGAGTGAAGCGAGTGAAGATCCACGGAGCCAGGATTTTGGCTCGTGCCTTGCCAAGAAGTTTCTTGGGCCTGGTTTCCTGAACTTTGCTTTGTTGATTGCCACGGACCAAGTTGCTGGATCCGTATTGCTTTGCAGAGCCTTTGCCAAGTTTTGCCTTTGGATTCACCTACGAACTCTTTACCTTTTTGATTGAACTTTTTGATACCTTAATGGACAATTTGCCTTTTCACCTGTTTTCTATTATTCAATAAATAGTTAGCTGATTACCGTCTCTGTGTGTGTGATTAAGGGGCTGGGCCGACACCCTGCATTGTGACATAGCATGAGGTTATGAACATTAATTTTTTAAAAAAAATATTTCATGGTCTTTAGCATTGCTGTTCTTCCTTCTTCGTCATTTCTTACAATAAATTACTTTTCTCGAACATCACCTGCGCAACATATGGGGACTCCTCCAAAACTCCACCTGGAAACACTGAAAGTTGTGATAAGCACTATATAGTGATTCTGTTTTCCATCTCTCCACCCTTGATCAGGATGAGCAAAGTGCACACCAAGGCTGTTTTTGAGGCTCACCTAGCAGTCTGAAAACAAAAATTATGCTCACCTAGCAGTTTGAAAACAATAATATAAGTAGATAAATAGGTACTGCTTTGGCAGGGAGGTTAAAGGTGGCCTGAAACATGCTGGCAAAAATCCAACCAGAGAAGGCGTCCATGAATGACAGACTCCTTGGCGTGGAAAATGAAACAACAGCTGAGTCAAGCATAGCAGGATGCCGGAGATGAAAAGAGGGAAACTGTGACTCTGTTTATGTATTGTCTGTCTCTGTCAATTGTCAGTCGTATAACTGCACTGAATGTTTGCCATATATGTACCTGTAATCCACTCTGAATCCCCTTGGGTAGACAGAGCAGAATATAAATAAAGTATATTATTATTTAAAGTTAAGAGATATCTAAACAATTGCACAATGTCCATGCAATGAAACTGTATTTGAAAAACCTTGAAAGTTACCATAATATCTCAATTTATTCTCAACTACCATCAATACACATGATATTGTCAAAACTTGGCCTTACATAAAACTTCTTCCTAAGTTCAGTAAATCAAAGCATTTGCTTTGCAACAGAACTAGAGTGTACTGTAGTGCAACAGTAGGCCTAAATGAAGACATAACATAAAATTATGCATAAAAGTTTAATGAGAAACCTGAGGTTGCATTTTTTTTGCCCAGTGGCAAATGTCCATTTAGAATGCAATTTCTAGTTTTCTTATTTTAATTCTATTTTTCATTTCTTATTCTTTTATTTCATTCAATTTGTATTTATTTTATTTCCCTGGAGTGGCCGCAGAGCCGTTGGGAAGTGCACACAGAGCCCTTAAGGCTCCGCAGAACACAGGTTGTGAACCACTGTACTATACTATTGATGCAACCTAGAAAAGCATTGGCACTTTCAGCTGCTGTATCATACTGTTAACTCACGACAACTGATTACTTGAACCAGACAGATCATCACTTATTGGCACAGGAGATGCTCCGTGTGCAGAGCATTCATGATTAAATCCTGGCATCTCCAGCCAAAAAGTTCGGGTAGTAGGAGATGTTAAAGACTGCCAAATACAGAACATGGGGATAGGTGGGAAAGAACTGGCATAAGGTAGTTTGCTTTCTTCCTAATTATAAATGGAGATCATGATAATGCGGTGGGAATTCAAACATGTATTCCTGCGCAGCTGCTGACACTTTGCACAAGGCACATCAGCATTAATCTTGCTCACATTCTAGACAGTGAAAATCAATTCAATTTGGAGGTCGATACTGTCCATTGAAATCTATTTGCATTTTAGTCCACTTAGGCTTCTCAATTTTAAAAAAGAAAATGATTCACTTTTTAAAATATATGATTAATTTGATATAATCATTTGAACCATTTGAAGTAGACTTGACATTATTAAAAATCAAAATTTGCAGCCATATTGTTTCAAATGTAAGTGTCCCAGGGTGCTTCCGCACAGCCCTATATGCCAGAATATCAAGAAAGAAAATCCCACATTATCTGCTTTGAACTGGAATATATGGCAGTGTGGACTCAGATAACCTAATTCAAAGCAGATATTATGGGATTTTCTGCCTTGATATTCTGGGATATAGGGCTGTGTGGAAGGGCCCCTAGTCAGCCTGCAAAAGATCCATTTAGCCCACAACCTGCTGGCTGATTTTCAGTTACTGGGAATGGTCCCTTTGAACATGCACACCTGAGTAAATTACATGGGAAAGACACCCTTGAAACCTAGTATGTGTGCAGAAGACATTAGCCTGATTAATGTAATTAAATGAACAGATTCATGATAGAATGTTCCAACCATTGCTAATTTATCATTACCGCTTGTTGTCATTTTCCCCCATCTCTTTCAAGCAATGGTCAGTGAATGTATAGCATGAAACATACAAGCACAAAGCAAACACAAGGCCAATAAAAGACCACTTGGCCTCAAGAAACAGTGTTCAGCCCTTTTCCAATCTGAAACAGGATCAAACATCCTTTCACTGGGTGTGTGCAAATTGTTGCCATGTGCGCTATCATAGCTTGGCATCAGATGGCACTAGTCTTACAACAGCATGATGGGGCGCAAGACAGATGGGTTGCTGTTATTTTGGTATGCACAACAAGGGCTCACCGAACACATAACTGTTTGGGTGCATGATCACTTTATCACAGATCAAATGATACAGATGAAAATAAGCTGTCATGGCTCAAATCAAAGCCAATCTTTGGCAGCCCTGACTGTATACAGAATAGAGCAAAATCCCACCCTTCCCACGCCAACAATGTATGAAGTGTGCCATTCTACTGTAACATAACCTGGCAGCCCAGGAATTGACTCCCTGAAGAAACATCTAGCATCTGGAAACAAATCAGTTGAGTAACATTATTTTCTGCCCAAGGAAACCCTTGTCAACAGCCTTGCAAGAAGAAAACACTGTTGATTAATTTGTCTGATTTTTGTACTATTTGTTCTCACTGTAAAATCAACCCCAATGGCATTAAAACAGAAAACAGAAAGTTTTCTGTATCCTCAAACCACGAACCCTTTCCACACCATGGTTATGGCAGATAAAAGTAATGATGTCAGCAATGACAAGATGGTCTGCATCACAATTTTGTATTTTGATCAGGATTCATGGCGAGGGTAAGGTCAGGAAAGATGCTTCTTCAAGTATTTTGTCTACATGCTTCACTGAGTTCCCATTTCACTGACTCAAACGTTCTACACAAGGATATTGGATGAGCAAATTTTGCAGAAGGTGGATAAAATAAAATTCAGCCTCTCGGTGGAATCTTCCGTAAATGAGACTTTGCTCATTTTTTGACAGAGAGGCATGGTTTTGCAAGCTCAGGACTACCTCAGACAGCTGCCTATAGTGCAAGCCACATTAGTGAAAAGACTTTAAAGAGAACCATTGCAATAAATGGCAAGAAAAAGGCTGCATCTATTGCAATATACAGTCACTATGCAGTACAACTGCCCAGCTTTTTGATTTTTTCCCCAGTTACATGTTGTAATATTTGTGTACAAAGAAATTAAGAATTCAGTAACCAAACACTGCGTGACTCAACAATGACTAACAGTTTCGAACAAAATAACAAGCAAGGCAATCAGTTATACCCATCTATGCTTATCTAGCAAACATGTGGAAATAAGGTTTATGATAGAGGCAAGGGGATCATATGGCCTTTCTATTGGTTAAAATTATATAACCATACCAAATTCTCACAAATGTATCTTGTTTTTCAGGTCCTTTAGTTTATCTGAAATTATGAGTCCACTTTTCAGCCAGTGCAATTCTCCAAGTTCTGTCCAACCAACCATAGGTAGATAACACATTCAGTGCTTCCAAAGTGGAGCTATTTCCATACATGGAATTCAGCAATCTGATTTATTATTACAGTGCTATGCAACAAAGTGAACCAACATAGTGTAGCAGTTTGAGTGCACATGGAGGTCACAAAATCAAGGTTCAAGTTCCCACTCGGCCCTGAAAACCTGCTGAGAGACCCTAAGCAAGCCATAGAGGATGGCAAAGGTAAACCTCCTTTGAAGAAATCTTGACAAGGAACCAGCCAGATAAGGTCACCTTAGGGTTGTCATAGGCTGGAAACTACATATCCTACCAACTGAAAAAGAGCTATTCATAAAGTGGAAGGTGAGTTTTTAGCTTATTTTTTCCTTTTTTCATTCTGAAATTCAGCCAAGATGAAGAGCAAATTTGCTTCAAGTATCTATGGAGCCATTTATTTCCTACTGTTGTTTTCCTCAAGCATTTTACAACGTATTGTGGATGCATGTACATCCCAAAGACACACAAAAAGAAGACAGATCTTCCTTCCCGCACATGCTGTCATATCACTCTCTTCCAAACAAATGCAAATGGAACAGTTTCCAACTCTTCTATCTGTTGCACACATTCAGCCTTGAAAAAAGCCATGCTGTTCATTACTTTAGTAAAAACAGTAATTCAGACATAAACACTGAAATTTATAACAATTTTGAGTTTACTGTAATACTGGTTAATTCTCACAAAATTCATCTCCTTTGGAGAGAATTATTTCACTTTTTAAATGTAAAAAGAATTCAGTTATAACTTCTATGGACTCTTGACAAGATTTTTTTGAATTCAGAGACACTGGTACATATTGGCAAACAAATAGATCCAGACAAATATTTTTCTTCTTCTTCTGAAGTCTATAGTTATTATGTGGTGGGAACCAAGAGAAGGACACAACAAACATCAGATGAACTTCACATGACCTATTTTTATCTAATAACTGCCAACATCAATGTACAAGAGAGAAATTCTGTAAACTGGGGGTTGGGAAGTGTAATTTTAACAGAAAACCTGAGAACAAGAAAAAGCTCTGTAGATGCCTAAAATGTCTCAAAATGGGGGAATGGATAAAAATAAGAAAGAGAGAGAGTGCAAATGACAGAGGAAACAGAACAAGGGCAGGTGACAGAGGGAAGTATAAATACCCATTATAACTCTTAGCTCTCTGATCGTGGTTTCCAATAAATAATTCAAAGCATGTTTTATTTTATTTGTAACCAGTCATAACTAAAAGGAGACTGGGTGCTGGCTTATGACATAACTCATTTTGCAAGCTTGAGCAAGATGAGAAATAGAGGGAGCAAAACTACTACCTTGGCAATATTTTCTCCCAGTTTATTTTGTTGGCTGTTCTTTACAGTTCATGAGAAAGACGTCTGCCCTTGGAGAGAAAACAAGAGTGACGACAGTCCTGCAACTCTTAGATCCACATCGGACTAAGGCACTGAAGAGAAATGAAAATTGGGTCCACTTCATGATGCAGCATTTAACCTATTTTGGCCCCCAATCCACATTCATGCACACACACAAAACACAGTTAGTCCACGTAAAAGCAGTGCTGTTGAATATAAATCCTTTCTCCTGCAAACAAACAAGCAAGGCTATATTTATATGTACAGGCAGGAAAAGACAACATGAAAAGTTGGAGTCTTTCATTTATTGGCATTCCAATTAGCAAATGCTGAAAACACTGTGACAAAAATGTAGTGTGGGACAAAGGTTTTGAGCTAGGAGCATGAATGCTAAGCCCACATGTGCCCCTGCGGCTGCAAAGCCAGACTGAGCTGCCAATCGTGGTATTTTCTCCCTCTCTAAAAGTGGATGGAATGTTTTTTCCATGTGTTTACATTGCGGGGGGCAGAATGCCCTCCTAAATACAGATGAAGGGAGATGGAAGACATATGCATATACTCAAGACATATGCAGCAACAGGGTAGCTTTCTCCATTCTCCTCCACCATTTATGTTCTATTAGGAGACCTCGCTTCACCCCCACCCCAACATCAACAGATTATTGCAATTACCCCATTTGTTTAAAAGAGAAGGGAGCCCAAAAGAGTTAGGAGGAAAAGCCTGCTCCAAAATTAAGTCCTTTAGAGCTTCTTAAGCTATATGATAAAGGGGTATCAAATTTCTCCCATTATGCTAAGAACCACCACCTACCTACCTACCTTCCTTCCTTCCTTTCTTCCCTTCCTTCCCTTCCTTCCCTTCCTTCCTTCCTTCTAGGAAACTCACCATGAACCAGCAGCTAATAATTTGTGGATTAACTGGCACACAGACCATCATTTTTGAGTAGTGTTACTTTAGAGTAGGGGTCCCCAAACTAAGGCCCATGGGCCAGATGTGGCCCTCCAAGGCCCTTGACCCGGGCCCCACCCTAAACTTTATACTGAGGGTCGCCCTATGTCTGAAACGACTTGAAGGCTTACAACAACAAAATAATCCTATTTAACTTGACTATCTCACCAACCAAAAGCAGACCCACACTTCCCATTGAAATACTGGGAATTTTATATTGGTTTAAATAGTTCTTCATTTTAAATATTGCATTGTTCTTTCGTGTTGTTGTTTTGTTTTTGTTTTTGCACTACAAATAAAACATGTGCAGTGTTCCCCTTGGAATTCGTTTTTGTTTTTCAAACTATAGTCTGGCCCCCCAACTGTCTGAGGGAATGTGAACTGGCATAAAACTATACGCATAAAACTATACACCAGTGGTTCTCAACCTGGGGGTCGCGACCCCCAGGGGGGTCGCGGAGCCATTTTCGGGGGGTCACGAAGGTGCCTCGGTTGGCCCTGCCCCTTCAGCCTGCTCTCAATGGCTGCCGGCCCCTGTGCCGGGGAAACAGCCAGGCAGTCCAGGTCCGCTCCTCCTCCTCCTGTTCCCACAGAGCTGCAGGGAGTCTGGAGGAGGAAGAGGAGCTTAGAAGCAAAGGCCCTCCTCGCCCCCTGGCCAGCTCAGCAGGGCTCCTTCGCGCAAGGTCTTGTGCGTCGCCTCCCTCGCGCTCCCGCCGGCCGGCCGGCAAGGGCGCATGGGAGGCGAAGGCTTGCGTGGGCAGAAGGTCAGGCTAGGTGGCCTTTAGGTGCAGAGGGAGGGAGGGAGGAAGCGAAGAGCCCCCCGCTGCCCTCTCCTCCCCTGCCTTCCCTGCAGGCTGCAAGGCAGGCAGAGCACCCCAAAAAAAAATAAACCGGCGCGAAAAGGCCGTGTGTGTGTGTATGGGAGAGAGGAGTGAAGGGCCCATTGCTCCTTCTTCCCCGCAGGCCGTGGGGACTGGAGCCGCATGCAGGGTCTCCCCAGGAGGAGGAGGAGGGAGAGGGAAGGTGCTGGTGCCCTTTCCTTTCCAGTCCTTTTGACTTCCTCTCTGCTCCCCTTTCCCTGAAACCCTCTGGCGGGGGCAGAGACCTGGCTGGGTTGCTCTGAGTTTTCCCCTTCCTTACCAATGTGCCCCCGATGAGAAATGCCCCTGTTGTTTTCCCCCGGGGCGCAGGATTTCCTTCCTTCCCCGTTCAATTCCTTCCTTTCTTCTCCCCCTTCTCCTTGCTTCCTTCCTTTTTCCTTCCTTGCTTACATTTTCCGCCAGTTCCTCCCTCCCCAGGCTGCCTAAACCAGGTTGCAGCCCCTGTGTGTACTCTGCAGCCAGCCACCCGTGCGTTGGGGAAAGGGGGGGGGAGAGAAAGGGAGGCTGCTTTTGCTGCCCCCCCTCCTCCTCCTCCTCCTCTTCTTCCTCTTCCTCCTTCGTGTTCTGCTTTTGTTTTTGGGAGGAAGGAAGGCATGAGGAAGGGAGGGAAGCCGCCTGGCGCTGCTGCCTTCTGTGGTGCCCCCAGAGTTGAAAGAGGAAGGGTGCCTCTCCAGGTGACCTTAGCCCAGGCCTGGGCAAACTTGGGCCTTCAGGTGGTTTGGACTTCAACTCCCACAATTCCTAACTGCCTACCGGCTGTTAGGAGTTATGGGAGTTGAAGTTCAGACACCTGGAGGGCCTAAGTATCATTTTTATGATTTATCACTATGCTTTAATTATATTCAATTTGTAACAATTTAAATACACCATATATATCAGATATTTATATGACTGGGCTGCTGTGAGTTTTCCAGGCTGTCTGGCCATTTTCCAGAAGCATTCTCTCCTGACTGCACCTATGACCGACATCCTCAGAGATTCTTGGGATCTGTTGGAAACTAGGCAAGGGAGGTTTATATATCTGTGGAATGGTGTCCAGGGTGAGGAAAACTCTTGTCTGTTGGAAGCAAGTTGGAATTAATCCCCTTGATTAGCATTGCAGAGCTTTGCAGCTTCAAAGCCTGACAGACTCCTGCCTGGGGGAGATGTTAGCTGGCCTTGATTGTTTCATGCCTGGAATTCCCCTGTTTTCAGAGTGTTTTTTTCCCTCACTGTCCTGATTTTAGAGTTTTTAATACTGGTAGCCAGATTTTGTTCATGTTCATGATTTCCTCCTTTCTGTTGAAAATTTCCATGTGCTTCATGTGGCTTCTCTGTGTTGTCTGACATGGTGGTTGTTAGAGTGGCCAAGCATTTCTGTATGCTCAAATAATATTCTGTGTCCAGGTTGGTTCATCAAGTTCTCTGCTATGGCTGAGTACTCTGGTTGAATTAGTCTGTTGTGCTTTTCATGTTCCTTGATTCATGTTTGGGTGCTGTGTTTGGCGGTCCATCCCTATGTAGATTTGCCCACAGCTTGGCGGTCCCTATGTAGATTTGTCCTGCAGGACCTCTGCACGAGTCTATTGTACACCATGCAGCTGGTGACAATTCTACACAGGGATTGCCAAAAGCAGCATTCCCCAAAACATGAATCAAGGAACATGAAAGGCACTGCAGACTGATTCAGCCAGAGAACTCAGCCATAGCAGCACACTTGATAAATAATTGAATTTAATATTAAATAATTAAATTAAATAATTAGTAATAAAATAAGTAGCAACGAAAATAATTTTATGGTTGGGGGTCACCACAACATAAGGAACTGGATTTAGGGGTCACGGCATTAGAAAGGTTGAGAACCACTGCTATACACAGACAAGGGCTTGGACAGAACTCTTCTCCAGATTGAGTTTGTGGTTCCAACCTCTGGGCTCTTATCCATCACTTTGCCCTCAAGACGCCTCCCTGGAACTTCTCTGGGCAAGTGGTTCTGTTCATCCGTGGGTTTGGTGCATGAATGCCCTGAACTCTTACCACATTCTCAGCACCAAAACCCTACTCAGGTCTTGCAAACTCTGGGATATTATATGATCTGTGTATTCGTGCATGTATTTCCATTTTCAGCAAATAAGTTGTTTTTGTTTATTTTGAGGAAGCAATGTCAAGATGGGTTTTTTAAAAATAAAATAAAAAAATAGGAGGGTGACACAAAATCTCAACTCACCTTAAAGGCAATGTAAACTGTCACTTCTAAATACATTTTTATGCAACTAAGCCTTAGTAATTTCAACAGAGTATAACTTCAAAATAAGCATGCTTAGAATCACAGCTCATGTACGATGCTTATATGGAAAAGCAGCTGAAAATTTCTGCCTTTTAAATGTTAGCTGAACTGGATTTCTGTAGTTTTCTTTCAGAGCAATCAATTACTGACAACATCACTCTCCTTTCTATTCAGATAGACTTAATAATTGCACGTTAAAAATGACTTCATTAGAAAGGTGTCAAGAATATGTACCATTCACTCTATTTGCTTGCCGAAATACATGGCACTTGCATATTAAAAGTAGGAGCCTGCTATAGTATCATATTTCTTTTTTAAAATGCTTGTATTGATTTCCTTCCCTTAAAAGACACTCATTTCTAGATGAGATTATTTCTGTTCCCATTGATCTCTATTAACAGAAATGATTTCTGTGAAATTATTGGGTTGGTTTTTTTAAAAAGTGGGGACGTTATTTTCAATATCTTTTAGTCCAAGGCAATAAATGGTAAATTATGGTGTACATTAAAATGCATGTAGCTCTTATTGCTAATGAGACTAGGAAATACTTCTTAGACAGTTGTCACAGTTGTCCATGAAGAAAATGGTTAAGACAAATGGACGAATGACAGGAACAGAGGATGCATCTATACTTCAACTCTCCCAACTCCATCCTTTGAAATCCTGGAATCTATCATTCGGTTTCCTTGCATTAACAGAGAAATGTATTTTCGTCCCTAAACAAACCCCAACATTACAAAGGATGGAAGGAGCTCCTGGTGGTGCAATGGGTTAAACCATTATGCTGGCAGAACTGAAGACCAACAGGTCGGAGGTTCGAATCTGGGGAGAGCATGGGTGAGCTCCCTCTGTCAGCTCCAGCTCCCCATGCTGGCACATGAGAAAAAGCCTCCCACAAGGAAGGTAAAACATCAAAAACACCCGGGCGTCCCCTGGGCAACGTCCTTGCAGATGGCTAGTTCTCTTACACCAGAAGCAACTTGCAGTTTCTCAAGTCACTCCTCACACACACAGAGGATGGAGACGACAGTTATATCAAACTAAAGTAATATCAAACTATAGTAACCATGTAATGTACAGTTTTGGATTGTTGGGAATATATCACCAAGGAGCAGCCCTGCACAGGAAATAGTGGGTTGTATTTAGCAAAAGTTATCGTTCAGCAGAATATAGAAGCTGAAAGGGGAACAAAAGACAAAAGTGATTCTGATTATAGGAGTGAAAGTCTTCCTTAAAAAACCATCAGACTTGCATATGACATTGGACATGGTCCCGGAAGAAGCAACCAAGCAAAAAGAATCTGCGAACCCCTTCTCCTCCAAGGTGAACTGAACCACCTAAACTGGGCTTTACAGGCCAATGGATACTCCACCACAGACATCAGAAGAGCTGCAAGAACAAGCCACAAGAGTAAAGACAAAAGATCCGCCCAGAGGAAAAGTGTTCTTACCATACATCAGGGGAACCACTGGCTGCATAGGGGAGCTGATGAGGAAACACAACCTACAAACTTTCTCAGATCCCCTAAGAAAATCCAACAAATGGACAAAAGGGATCCCCTTATCTCTGCAGGAGCCTATTGTATACCATGGAGCAGTGGACAAGTCTACATAGGGACCACCAAACATAGCATTGCCCAAACGCGTATCAAGGAACATGAAAGGCACTGCAGACTACTTCAGTCAGAGAAGTCAGCCATAGCAGAGCACCTGATGAACCAACCTGGACACCGCATATTATTTGAGAACACAGAAATGCTGGACCACTCTAACAACTACCATGTCAGGCTACACAGAGAAGCCATTGAAACCCACAAGCATGTGGACAATTACAACAAAAAAGGGGGAAACCATGAAAATAAACAAAATTTGACTAATAGTATTAAAACACTCTAAAATCAGGACAGTAAATAAAGAGCAACACTCCAAAAGCAGCGGAATTCCAGACAAGAATAAATCAGGGCCAGCTAACACCTCCCAACAAATAATTCCCCCAAGCAGCATTCAGTCAGGTTTTGAAGCTGCAAGGCCATTCAATGCCAATCAAGGTGGCCATTTGCAACATTTACACTTGCCTCAAGAAAACAAGTTATTTCTTCAACCATGGACTTTCCACAGTTTCCAACAGATCCCTCAACCTCAGAAGATGCCTGCCATAAATGTGGGTGAAACATCATGAGAGAATGCTTCTGGAACATGGCCAAACAGCCCGGAAAACTCACAGCAAGTCAACCAGTAAAAGGATGCTAATAACAGGTCAGTTTTTAGATGATAGAGGGAGAGAAAATTCCAGATAAGAAATGGAAAGTAAATCTATATACCGGTACTTTAAGTTTAGAGATTTCCTAAGCAATTCTATATACTCCCCTTCAGCACCAAATCCCACCTAATTTTGAAAGCCAAGTAGGACCAGCCCTTGGTGACACCTTTGCTTTCTGAAGGTTCAATGTACAAAACCTTTGTTCATGCACAAATTAACATACTGTTTAAAAGTACCTAACAGATGATATGCTGCCAATGATGGTCAGAGCCGATATCTTCAACACTACAGTTTTACCAGCAATGTTATGTGCATCTGGGCAACAACAACAACCGGCAATACTATATGCATATGGGCAACAACAAAGTTAGAGGAGAAAAAACTAGTGGAGACTCAGAGAGCAATAGAAAGATGGATCGTGACAATATGAGAGAAAGTCAGCAATAAACAGCTGTGTCAAAGAACCAGGGTACGAAACATTGTCAATGAAATCTATGAGGCAAAAAGAAGATTGACAGGGCATATAGCTCAAGCAAAAGACAACTTTTGGACATGTTGACTAACGAACTGGATAATAAGAGAGCATAACCTCTTGGGCAGACCTTGCACTTGATGGGACAGACCAATGGTTAAGCTATTTGGCCAGAAATAGAAAAATAAAGGATTGTATATTTTGGCAAAATGTTCATTTTCATGAAGCCCAAAGGAGTGGATCGATGACAAATCGGATAGGACAGGATAAAAGTACCCTTAGGCTATGTTTATGAGAGTAAATGAAATATCCATGAATTTTGTGTTTAGGCTGCACATATATACCAGTTTCAAAATCTGGAGAACAAAACCCCAAACACTTCTGGTCCCAAGTATTTCAGATAAGGAATACTCAACCTGTATTATCAACAAAAGGATGAACACCAGAATTGTCCGTAGAAATTTCCACTATGACCTCTTCTTTCTCCTTCTACCCATTACCATTCTGTATAAGTGTCCTGCACAGATACAGCACATACAGAATTTTCCTTCAACAAACTTTGCAATCCTGCCAATGCAACATACTAATTCACAAATCAATTACGGCTGGAACCCTGTTGGCACACTACACTAGAATCACAGTCATGCTGATACTTACACTTGTCCATGCTTGTGCAAGTGGGAAGAAGCAGCATACAGCAGCCACAGGGGAAAAAAACGTGTCTGGCTCTAAACCACTTATTTATTAGTGCCCTGCTTAAAAAGAGCCAAGGTACTCTGTGGCAGGTGGATACATCTATTCTCTGTCCTGTGGCCTAAGCAACTGTTCTCCCTCCTGGAATGATTCACCATCAAGGACCCTTCTCCAAACAACCACACGTGGAGAAAGAGGAGGCTCAAAGTCAGTCAGCATTGCTTCCTATGGCGGCCACTGCTGCCTTTCTAATCCTTTTCCTTGCCACCACGGCCTTTTCATCTGCTCTCAACTTGTTACTGTCACCTTCACTTTCCAAAGCAGTGTAACTACATTGGCAGAGCCAACATATTTCTCTAAGCATGCAATGCTACATCTTTCTTTCAGAGTAAGCTTCACTAATTCCAGTGGGATTTATTTATTCGTTTATTGAGCTGTGCTCTAAATTAGAATTTCCAGAATTAGAGTTTATTTTCAGATGAAACAGCAGAATTCCAATGGCTTCTGGGTTGCACATTCAACCTTGTTAAAAACAAGATAAAAGGTTGAATGAAAGACAGTGGGGCCTTGGTATCCACAGTGGTTTAGTTCCAGGACACCCTTCGCTCACTGCAGATATCAAAATCCATAGATGTTCAGCATTATATACATGGCATAGTAAAATGGTGTCCTTTATATAAAATGGCAAAATCAAAGCATCCTTTGGAGATTCTGTTTTTGAGGAGGATATTTTGAAGCCATATATGGTAGCTACACAATCTGTGAATATGGAGGGTAAACATAAAAATGGAAAAGAATAATCAGGAAAGGAGATATAAGCCAGTAAAGAATGCAGGTTAGAGGTATAGTTACCAATAGACAACAGATGGGAATGCAGAAATAAAAAATAATATGAGGTAAAGGAGACAATTTAAAAAAAATTAAAGTTCCTGTTTGTCGCTGTCCTCAGGGGTTTTTAGGGGGGTGGGGGTGGGGGGGTGGTTGCAGTGCTTTTGAAACATGAAGTGAATCAATCTCTACCTCAAATAGATTCCACTGCAACCATACATAGGACCACATGCCACATCACACCTTGAGATATTTCAAGGAGGCAGAAGAAGAGGGTGAAATCATGTATCTTCAAAAATAATAAACAATTTGGATTGTGAAATTGATTGTGGATGTACAGAAGGCCAGAGTCATGAAAGTTATGATATTGGACTTCATCCTACGCAGTCTTCTCTCCGTCTTTTCTGTGCTTCCTTGCACTGCCAAAACGGAGTCCTACAGAGGCCATCACATGATGCAAATCCACTTCCAGTAGTTGTCCATGGGACTCCATTGCATCAGTGCAGGGAAATGGAGGGAAGGTTACGTTTTCAGGAGCCGGGTGCATCCCAATTCCCAACAAGAGAAGCTGGAGAGAAGCGAGGAAAGACAGGGAAATGATGTGGGATGGCTACCATCCCTGAAGAAGGAAAGGCACAGGACTTCAATGGTAAGGAACGAAAGAAGATGGTTCACTCTGCTTTTCTCCACTTCCCCACTTTCATTTGATGAGGTCCATTGCCTGACATTGAAGTAACAGCATCTATAGACAGCAATCTTGGAAGGGGGAGTGGACAAATAAAAGCAATTAAAAGAAGCATCCAAATATTGATAATGAATACCAGCTGCTGCAAGTTACATTTCAGAGGAAGAAACTGGGGAAACCACCGTACTCAATGCCACTTATTCACATTGCACAGTTGTGAGTGTACCACGACACCACTGTATCAAGCAACTTTTTGTGATATTGGGCCTGAGAGAGACAATAAGAAGGGCAACAAAATATACAACCAGAACTAGAGAGTCAGTCAGGCACTCAAGACCAGTAATGAATGCTGAGTCAGCATAACCCATGAGGCTGTTAAAGGCTCCTCCCTAAACTACAAACCCCATAATTCTGCAGGAGGCAGAAACCAAATTTTAAGTGGATTTTTCTCTCTCTAGTGTGATGAAGTGGATGAATTATAATCCTAATAGAAGGATTGGCAACTGGTAGGCTTACTTTTCTGTTTTGCAGTCCCCACAGCAGTCCTATTCCTGTGGAAATAGTACTGCTACTGCCATATGTAGCACCACCATCAGCTTCCAGCATTCCCTTCTTACTATCCGAAGGGAGGCTGCAGAGTTTCAAGATGCAAAGCGTATTCTAAGAGCATCCTCCTGCACCACAGAGGCACACAGGAATTTCCTGCAACATAATACTAAAGGTGAAGGAAAGGCAGAAATAAATGTGGAAGGCTGAATGTCTGCAGCTAGTGCTGACAATTAAATCTAGTCAACGATAAAGCCCAGTGGATCCTCTCCTTCCAAACTGATACTAACTTTTGCCAAACCATAACTTTATTCCTAACTCCTTAAAACGTAATTACCAGAATTTACTATTTATAGCCTTATGTCATAGAAAGATCTGGAGGCAAATCTGTAACCCAGCTATAGGCAGAAGGTAGATCTGGAATGGATGATACACTAGATTTCTGGATGATTACTATTAGATTGCGAGACATTTCTGAATTACCTAAGAATATTATGCTTCCTATTTATATAGAAGAAAGGCCAGGAACTGGTCGTTTCCTTTAGAGAATTTTGCAATAAAAGTTCATGAATGCCATACAGTTCAGGAATTTAAAACAAATCCTTGGGCTCTATGTTGTCTTCCAATTATAAATTGAATTGCTAGTTCCAAAATAACTCATTGTAACAATGGAAAATATATGTGTGTGTTTTTTTTTAACCAAATTGTTGTTAATTCAATGGGTCTGCCATCACTGAGAATGACAACTAAATTTAGGTCTAAATGTATGTTTTTTTCCATCAGGGTCTGATTGGTGGATCTTGAACAAAGATTCTGCAAGTGTGAAGTCTGTTTACTCCAGGTACTCTGCCCAGAGACCAGATGCGGCCCCTTGGGTTCTTTTCTCAGTCCCTCCTCTCTCATCATCACATCCTTCCTTCTTTCTCTTTCTTTCCTCTTTCCCTTCCACCCTTTTGGTCGGCCATCCTTCCTTCTTGCCTTCTTCTTTTTCCCTCCCTCCCTCCTTCCCTTTCATCTTTTTGTTCTTCCTTCTCTCCCTCTTTCTCCTTCCTTTCCTTTTGTCTTTCCTTCCTTCTCGCTTTCCTTCCTCTCTCCACTCTTTCTCCCTCCCTCCATTCCCTTCCACCATTTTCTTCCTTCTCTTTCCTTCCTCCTTTCCTTCCTTCTATCCTTCACTCACTTTTCTTTCCTTCCTTCTCTTTCCTTCCCCCTTGCATCCCTCTTTTTCCTTCCATCATTCCCTTCCATTCTTTCTTCCTTCCCTCTCTTCCTTTCTCCTTCCTTCCTTCCATCCTTCTCTTCCTCCCTCCCTCCCTCCCTTCTCTTTTTCCTTCCTCCTTCCCTTTATTTATTATTATTATTTACTGTATTTCTAACCCGCCCTTCTCAACCCCCCCGGGGGGGATGGGGACTCAGGGCGGCTTACAAGGCACAATTAGATGCCAGCAACAATACACAATATAAAACACTAATACAACAAGATTAAAACATCAACATTAAAACATTAGCTATCCATTTCATTTAAAATTCTATCTATACAATGTACATTCAAATAATCAATCAATGGCGGAAGCCGTGTTTCATGTCCGTCGTTAAAACAGTTCGTTCCAAATAAAATGCTGCCTGGTCCCACAACCACGATTTTACTTTCTTCCTGAAAGCTAGGAGGGATGGGGTTGATTTATTTCGCTTGGAAGCGCATTCCACAGGCGAGGGGCCACAGCTTTTCATCCTTCCTTCCTTCTTTCCTTTTTGTCTTTCCCTCCTTCTGTCTTTCCTTCCTCCTTCCATCACCGGGCAGCCAGTCCTCCTAGCAGGGAGTGCTTGCATGTGACCCCCAAGTTAGAACATTTGCTCTTGCCTGGTCTACTCCAACTGTACACACTAAGTACAAATGAAATTAACCTTTGCCTCTGATTGGAAACAAGCATCAGTGACAACTGCTGCATTACAATTGCAGATAGAATAGACATGATCAAATAAAATAAAGCATGCAATCCCAAAGATAAGCACAAGGAAATGCTGGAGAAAACACAACAAACAATCATCGGATCCTCCTAAACATATGGAGGATCAGACTGTGAATTATACTTTAAAAGCAAGATTAATTGAACACTGGGAAAAGAGAAAATATTTGTTTCTTTTATGTCAGTGCTTATATAAACTATCCTCTCTTTTCAAAAAGCCATTACAATTATCCTAAAAGTTATCCTGAAATGTTCCATAATTGTACCTGTTTAATATTACCAGCATTCTGATATAATCTGACTCAGAATAAGGAGTAAAAATACAAGAAAACAAAATAGACTGTACACTATTCAACTGTTAAGATATTGCTCAACAATCTGAATAGCAGCATTTTTCATTCGGTCATAAATTACAGAGTACATTCAGCCTGGTTCTTAGATAAAGCTGACAACTAGTTTCACAAAGAAACAACACTAAAAATGAATAAAAAGGGGGTTTTATTAGCCAATACGCCTATTACAAATATATGTATTAGGCTCTATACATTTCAAAACCAAAACAGCCATTAATGTTTTCAATCTAGCTCTAACAGGGGAAGTAAAGGAAACGGGAATATAATGAAGGCAAACATCAGCCATTTTCTTTTCCGCTATTGCCTTTCATTGCTATTATTCCATAAAGACAAACTGATGATGAGGTCTCTGAAATTAATAAATCGGAACTGTAATGTTAGATACTAGCAGATTCTCCAGGTAATAAATGTTAGCTTGACAAAACATTACTGTTTAAAAGTGGCTGTCAAAGTGTTGGAAGCTCCTCTCACTATCAGATCATTTCAAGGAAATGGATCAAAGCACTAATAAATATGAAATTAGGAAGCATAGGATTTTGAATGATTAAAGGTGTGTGTTCTCTCTGTCTATGAAAGTAGCCATCGTCTTATTACAACTACAGTTGCCATCTCGGAGAGTAATTAATGCTCCAAGTATCACAGGGTTTATGTTCTGCCACATATTCATGTAAACACTCTGTAATTAACATGTGTGGATTATATAGACTATAGCTTCATTATCATCATCATCACTATCATTGCCATCATCATTTACATCCTGACATGTTCTCAATAATGAATAGAATCATAGAGTTGGAAGAGACCGCATGGGCCATTCAGTCCAAATTCCTGCAAAGGAGCAGGTAAATCACATTCAAAGCACCCCCCAACAGATGGCCATCCAGCCTCTGCTTAAAAGCCACCAAAGAAGGAGTAAATTCTGAGGTAGCAAAGTTTGCAGACGACACTAAATTGTTCAGGGTAGTTAAAAATGAAACTGATTGTAAAGAGCTCCAGAAAGATCTCTCAAAATTGAGTGAATGGGCAACAAAGTGGCAAATGCATTTTAACCTAAACAAGTGTAAAGTCATGCACATCGGGGCAAAGAACCCCAACTACACCTACCAATTGATGGGGTCAAAGCTTTCCGAGACAAACCAGGAAAGGGATCTTGGGGTCTTGGTGGACAGCTCAATGAAGATGTCAACCCAGTGCGCAGCAGCAGTAAAAAAAGCAAAGTCTATGCTTGGCATGATCAGGAAGGGAATCGAAAAATAGGTTGTCAAATGTTGTATTGCCTCTCTACAAATCTATGGTGAGGCCACATCTGGAGTACTGTGTACAATTCTGGTCACCGCACCTCAAGAAGGATATAACGGAACTGGAAAAGGTACAGAAAAGGGCAACAAGAATGATCCAAGGGATGGAGCAGCTCCTTTACGAATCAGGTTGCAACGCCTTGGTCTTTTCAGCCTTGAACGACGGCGTTTAAGAGGTGACTTGATCGAAGTGTATAAAATCATGCATGGGATAGAAAAGGTGAATAGAGAAAAAATATTTTCTCAGTCACACAACACTAGGACTAGGGGGCACTCCCTAAAGCTCCAAGGTAGGAAAGTTAGGACTAATAAAGGGAAATATTTCTTCACCCAGAGGGTCATTGGGTTATGGAACTCACTTCCAGAGGAGGTTGTGACAGCGGTCAGCCTGGACAGCTTCAAGGCAGGATTAGACAGATTCATGGATACCAAGGGAATCAGTAGCTACTGAAATGGACATCCAAGTGCCACCTCTGTGTTGATGGAGGCAGGCAGGATTTCACCGGGTACTGGTTGTGGGGGGTCGGGAGCAGGTGAGGGTTTTTGCCCTCCTTTCTGCTAGAGATCCCTGTGTACAACTAGTGGGCCACTGTGTGACACAGAATGCTGGACTAGATGGGCTGAGGCCCGATTCAGCATGGCTCTTCTTATGTTCTTAAGAAGGAGCCTCCACCACACTCCCGGGCAGAGAGTTCCACTGCTGAACAGCTCTCACAGTCAGGAAGTTCTTCCTAATGTACAGGTGTTCAAGGCAGCTAACAATATCTTTTAATTAAGCTTCAATTAAATTAAGCTTCAATAAAAGATTAAATTAAGCTTCAATAAAAGATTAAATTAAGCTTCAATAAAAGTATAAATATACAAATTTTAGAAACAATTTATAAAGTTGAAAACATTGAACATTAAAAATCATCAAAAAGCAATACACAAACATTTAAACATTGAATATTTACAGACAACATGGCCTGTTATCACTCATAATAACAACTTTCAGATTTTCTCCCATTCCAAAAGGTATTGTAAAAAAGCAACAGATGAAATTATGGCATTGTTGCTATCTGTTGTTGTGTGATTTTGTGTCATTTCAGACATACGGGGACTCTAAGGTGAACCTATCATGGGATTTTCTTGGCAAGGGAGAATTTGTCTTTGACCTCCTCTGTCTCTTTGGGTATGTCCTGCCCAAAGTTTCCCAGCTGGTATCCACACCTGAGTGAGCATCACATCCTTGTCTCCAGGGTCAGAGTCCAACATTCAAATCGATTACGCCACATCTAATGATGCAGTAGGCCATAGTTAGCACAGAGGATTAAACCGCCAGCTCCAGAAAATCTTGCCGACTGGAAGGTTGGCCATTCAAGCAACAGGTCAGGGTGAGCTCCCACCGTCAGCCCTAATTTCTGCTTACCAAGCAGTTAGAAAACAGGGCAACCTATTCATACCTTTTCCCTTTCTTTTGATATTAGAAAATATTCTAGCACGGATTTAAGAGATGTGATAATGATAACATGTTTAAGTTGAGACATGGCTACCTTGATGTCCAAAAATCAATGGAATTTCACGCAAAATACTTCTTTTCTTCTTCCTCTTCCCCTGACCCGTAGCCTTCCCCCTTCTCCCCCCCTCATCTTTTTCCCCTCTCTGTCTCTACCCTATACCCACCGTCTCCTTTTTTTAAATAATTGTATTGTGCTTAATGTTTTATATGTTGTAAAAATCAATAAAAACTATTTTTTTTAAAAAAAACAGCAATGTGAGTAGATAAATAGGTACCACTGTGGCAGGAAAGTAAAAGGTGCCCCTGAAGACATGCTGGCAATTCAATCAGGAAGGCATCAATGGACAACAGGATCCTCGGTAGGGAAAATGATACAACAGCACCTCCCCATGGCCAAGTCAAGCACAGCCTCCAGATGCCAGAAATGAAAAAGAGGAAAGTCTTGCCTCTGTCTATGAATTATCTGTCTTTGTTAATTGTGTAATAGCATTGAATGTTTGTCATATATGTATTCTATATGACAAACATATAGAATACATATATATATATACTATTACTAAAGCCAGAACCCTTAATAAATTACTCATACAGCCATATAAACACAGTTTAAGGCAATTTGTTTTAAAGTTCAATATATATTTTATTTACACAAGCATTTCTGAGAAAGAATATAGTTCAAAAAATGTAAATGTTGTACGGAGCGGTTTTTTTTAGTTAAATGCAAGCTATTTATATAAGAATCTTGTGATACTTCTATTTTTGAAAAAAAAACCTTGTGATGCTCCTATTCATGGCAAAATGAGGTGGAAAACTGATTAATTCCTTCACAGTACACAGATTCAGTGTACTATTTTTATGAAGTACATAATACTTGAGAAACTGCACTCTTTAACTAGTAAGATATTAATTATACATTTTGTTTATAATCACCTACTAATTAAATCAGAAGATTGGCATGTGATGAAGCATGATGATTTCAACACCTTGAAAAAGTATTTATTTCCTTTTTAAAAATTTAAACACAGAACTCAAAATAATTTACTGTATTCTTAGCCCATAAATCCCCACTAGTATGAGCAGGATATTGTTACTGTGTATCTTAGAGTCATTTCCAACTTATACTCAACTTAAGATAAGATTTTATTTCCGAAATGTGTTCAGAGGGGGGTTGTTATTGCATTCCTGTTAGGTTGAGAGAGTTTGTCTTGCCCAAGATCACCCAATTGGTTTCCATGGCTGAGTGGAGATTTGAAACCTGGTTCCCATAGTCCAATACTGGGAGAGGTCATCCAGAGTTTTGGAGTATGCAGATGACGCACAACTCTACTACTTCTTTCCACCGAACTCCAAGGAAGCCCCCTGGAGCCTGGACCAGTGCCTGGCAGCTGTGATGGACTGAATGAGAGCTAACAAGCTTAAGTTTAATCCAGACAAGACAGAGGTCCTCCTGGTCAGCCACGAGGCCAGTCGGGGTATGGGTGGCTACCTGTGCTCCACAGGCTTACACTCCCCCTGAGAACACAGGTCCGCAGTCTGGGTCCTCCTGGATTCAGTGCTGATGCTTCTCCATACCTCAAGAAGTCGTACCGGGCCTTGGTGGTCCATGCCTTAGATACATCAAGATTGGATTACTATAATGCACTCTATGTGGGGCTGTCTTGTAAGATGACTTGGAAACTGCAATTGGTACAAAGATTGGCTGCCAGATTACTAACTGGAGCTGGCTATAGGGAGCACACAATGCCCCTATAAAAGCAGTTCCATTGGCTGCTAATAAGTTTCCATTCTCAATTCAAAGTGCAGGTCATTACCAATAAAGCCCTCAACAGTTTGGGCCCTGTCTATCTTTGTGACTGCATCCCCCCCAGATACCTGCTCAAGCATTTAAGAGCTGCCGGGGAGGCCCTCCCCTCGGTCCCACCACCACCACCAGCGCAGTTGATGGGGATGAGGGCCTTTTCGGTGGTGGCTCCCCAGCTTTGGAACACCCTCCCCGAGGAGATTAAGCAGGCCCCCACACTGTCCTCCTTCCGTAGGGATCTGAAGACTTGGATGTTTAAACAAGCCGTTGAGAATGTCTAGCCCAATGTTCCGCAATTAATGACACAGCATTGCAGTTTTATCCCATACCCTTGTTCCTTAACTACAATTTGCACATCTCATTCCCTTGTCTTGTTTACAGTTTGGCCATGTCTTACAGTAGTTGTCACCATAGGTCATTGGGTGTTGTTATGAGTTTAAACTGCTGTTTTTATATGCTATAGTTTTTACGTTATTGTATTGTACTGTGTGTTTATTTTATGCTTTGTCTTGGGCACTTTGTGCCATATGTAAGCTGCCCCAAGTCCCTTCAGGGAGATGGAGATGGAGGCAGGGTACAAAAATAAAGTTGTTATTATTATTTATGCTCAAATGACTACACCATGCTGCTTCTCAGCAGAATATAGCAAGAGCATTTTTTAATGTAAAAAATCCAACAAATTAGCTAATCAAAACTTTGTATGACAATTATGCTGTGACACTGATCAAAGATCATGAAAATCACCTCGTTGGATGATACCAAAGGTCTGTCTTGATCAGTAATATGTCAATACAGGGAAACTACTAGAAATGATAACACTAGATGGGTATATACAGGAAGGAACAGGTCAAAACAAATATCAGCAAATGGAAAGAATAACAAAAATTAAAGCAATCTTTCAATGTTCATAAAGATCTTGATAATTATTTCTAATTCCTTTAAGCTCAATATTATTTTTTAAAAGACACTGTGGTGTAGAGGTGGAGGGTTGGACTATAACCCTGCGAGGTTTAAGGTTCAAATCTTGCTGGGCCACTGAGCCACCTTGGGAAAGCCATACTCTCTCAGCCTTAGGGGAGGAAGGCAATGGCAAATCTGCTCTGAATAAATCTTGCCAAGCGAACCCTGTGACAAGTTCACCTTAAGGCCATCATAACTCAGAAACAACTTGGAGGCACAACCCCCAAAGCCCTCATGTTTAGGGATTTACTTTTCCCTATGTTCTTGTATCCTGTATTTAATTTATTGAGGTGTACATGAATGGGCACCTTTCACAAATGATCTGGAAAAAGGATCCTAAAAATACCGTAGCAGTCGGGTTTGGGGGCTAATGCATAACAGATTATAAATAACATTTCTGTCCAATTTGGAGCTGGGAAACAAGTCTGGGAAGTCGGGTCCTCAAGCCAGCAGAGGTTGGGAATTTGGCAGGCGTTCTGTTCTCTGCTGCCAGGGTGGACCATGTTTATTTTTGCTTCCCCAAGAGCCAATTCTTGAAGCGTTGATGATGTAAGGTTTGGCCATGCACTCCAGATTTATACAGGCTGCGCAAAGTGGGCAAGAGATGAAGGAGAGAGCCAGATAAATAAACCATAAGAGAGAAAAGTAAATGACAACCATGCAATTTTATTTCCTGCTGCTTACGGGTTTTAAACGTACGGCCCTAGCAGTACGTGAAAGTGCCTAGCATATGTCCTTAGTTATAGCCAAAGGTAAGAGCTCAGGTTACATACCACAGAACCTGTTGCTATCGTTATGGAATCCCCACTCTGGATTTGTCTTGTTTCCATGCTCACCTTGTACTTCTATTTACTTTTTCTCCCATCTGTGACTACTCAGCCTAAATGCAAGCACAGACTAGACTTGAGGGTTTGCAAAGACAAAAACAAGGTGTTTTCCCCCCTAAAAGTGGTGCAGACATGAAGCTAAATCTCAGTAAAATCAGTGGCAAAAGTAGAACTTTTCAAAAACGTGTATTAAGAACCGTAATGACAAAATCTTTCACGTGTGTCTTAACTTTCCTATGAAGTTCTGTTTCTTTTATGGGGCTTACACAGCTCAACTCTCTGGAGTCGATATCATATGCTGAAACTTTACTACACATAACCAAAAGCCATGCCATGTTGTTTTCAGTAAATGATATAGAGTAAAAATGGGTGAAGTTTGGCCCTTCAGAGGTTTTTGGGGTGAATCTCCCATTGACAAAGCTAATTAGAGCTGATGGGAAAGTCCAACAGCATCTAGACCACCGACTTTGCCCTCTCCTAATTTAGAAATTCAAAATGCCCATTAGGAGAGAAACAATTTTTCTACTCTCATTCAGAAGTAGAAAACAGCTCATTATAAGACGGCAGTGTAGATCCAAATTTACTGAATCCTAGTAAGCTTTTACAGATAGCTAATACACTGTGTTTGGTGAGATTGGAGATGGTATGTAGTCCTCCTACCCAACATAGGATACTTATTTCAACAAAGATTGATGACTGATTAAGAGAAGGGGGGGGGGGGGGTTCCCTTCCACACAGCTGAATAAAATCCCACATTTTCTGCTTTGAACTGGAGTATATGGAGTGTGGACTGAGATATCCCAGTTCAAATCTGATATTGTGGGATTTTCTGCTTTGGTATTCTGGGTAATATGGCTGTGTGGAAGGGCCCAGAAAAACAGTCAGACAGAGATGTTCTTATCAGCCAAAAAAAGAGAGGGTGCTTCAGAAAAAAGGAATATTTTCATTTCAAATAAGTATGACTCTTCCAAGATGTAGTCAATACTTTGTTGTCAGAGGAATGGTTTGACAAGCAGCAGCAAATATTCACCGAATAACGTTACAGTGAAGATATGGGAAATGAAGGAAATTGCATGTCTAAATATTTTCTTAACACAAACAACAAATCAATACACATATTTTTTAAAAACTAGCATGGAAGAGTAAAGGCTAGATTAGACCCTTCTCGATGAGTGCATCTTCAATGTAATATGAATGCAGTTTGACCCTACTTTAAGTGCCATGCCTCAGTGATATAGAGTCATGTGAGTTGCAGTTTGGTAAAGCACCAGCACTTTTTTGGCAGAGAAAGTTAAAGTGGTGTCAAACTGCATCATTCATTCTACAGTTTAGACTCTTTAGAGGGACCACATGACATTTAGTTTTCTATGTACAGACAGTCCCCAAGTTATGAACAAGATGTTTATTATTTATTTATTTATGACATTTCTACCCCACCTTTCTACCCCGGAGGGGACTCAAGGTAGCTTTACATACAGGCAACAATTCGGTGCCCTAAAACACAATTTACATTTAAATAAATATTAAAAAAAAATTAAAAAGTACATGAAAACTATTGAAACATTTAAAAATAATATATTCAGAGTTAAACACGTAATCCACAAGTGTAATCTGGGCCGTTCCAATTGTCATTGCACACTGTTCCAAGTCTATCTATTGCACAAGTTCTCTAAAGGCTTGGTCACAAAGCCACATTTTCACTCTCTTGCGGAAAGACAGAAGGGAGGGGGCTGATCTAACATCACTGGGGAGGGAGTTCCACAGCCAAGGGGCCACCACTGAGAAGACCCTGTCACTAATTTCTGCCAATTGTGCCTGCGAGGAAGGCTGAACCAAAAGCAGGGCCTCCCCAGTTGGTCTTAAACTTCCCAGATGATATTAAAAGATAGGTTCTGTAGGTTTTTTCTTAGGTTGAATTTGTATGTAAGTCAGAACAGTTACATTTTTAAAGTGTAACTCCAGTTGAAAATATAGTATTGGCTAGCATAGGGAAGGGTTAACACACCTATGGAGTTTGTTTTGCAGTTTGTGCCACTGTTGAGAAGATGCCACTTCGCTTTCTGTCCATGGGATCATTGGATTTTGAAAAAAATCAGCTTGTGGAAACAAGGATTGGTGAGAAAGATTCATGAAGACACCTTTTCCCCATAATAACGACAATGGTCGAACTCACCCCCCGACCGCCAATTACATGAGGATACAACTTCGATGCCACAATATACATGTACTGGTCTGCGACCACATCATTCACTCTTCCCTGTCCCACTGGCCCACTGACCACCGGAGTCAGTTCACAGAGCCATTCAAAAATAGAGGGCCTTTTCTCCCAGGGATAGAAATTTTCCTACACACTAGCCTGGCAAGGAAGGCCCATTCCGTTACAATAACTCTTCCAGGAGCGAATTTCCCTTCCTAGAAGTACATTTATTTCGCTTCCTGTTGTCTCACCCTCGTTCTTAACTATGAGTCATTAGTAAGTTGGATATTTGTAACTCAGGGACAGCCTGTACTGTTTTCTATCAGTACAGTCACACTCGCCCTCTGAAATGTACACATCTAAAGGGAACACTCCTATCATGTGACTGCACTTAATACAAATTGTCCTCTCCCCACTGCTCCATTTTCCTTGACAAGTCGATTCATTTACGTTATAATTGTTCAAAAAACTGCTGATGTCCAAGAAACATTGCTTCACTTGCAGATTGGTTTGAAATGTTATGACTCCGGCAGCAAATTACCATTCCTCTCCAGATTTACCAATCCAAAGTACTATAAAGATTTTTTATGACACAGAAATGTCCAGATTTTATTGGACCAAATGTTTCAGTTTTCAAAAGGCGGTAGGATGTGTCCAATAAAGTTTCTGTGGATTTAGTGTTCAGTATATCATGACTATTTTCCAAGAGTGAAAAGGTTCCTAACACCTTTCCAGCTGTCAGCAAAAATCAGTTGGCTCAAGCATGTATTAATAATATGATTTAAGTGATATTAAAGGAAGGGTTGGTAAAGGTTTGCTTAAATCTGTCAAACAGGTTTGAATCTTGCTAATCTAGTTTACAGTATAAAATATGAAAATGAATAGAAAATCCACTGTAAGCTTGAAATTCTGCCAAAAGCTTTAAAAACTCATCCTCACATGCATTACAATGAACAGCTATTTAAAAAATGATTTTATAATCAGTGGTTTTCATCTGAATCAACAGTGACTGATTAAAATGTAAAAATCCCACTTTTGTTAGCAAAATTACAATCAGCCGTGTATGTGGCCAGGATGGAGATGGATTTTTTTAATGAGGCATAGACAGATTTTTTGTTTTAAAACATCTGAAACTAAAATGAAACGTATGCAAAAACTCACTGAAAAGTCTATTTGGCCCCTACTTCAACTTCAGCAATCCGGGGCTGTCTGGCCATGTTCCAGAAGCATTCCCTCCTGATGTTTCACCCACTTCTAAGGCAGGCATCCTCAGAGGTTGTGAGGTCTGTTGGAAACTAGCCAAGTGGGGTTTATATATCTGTGAAATGTCCAGGGTGGGAGAAAGAACTCTTTATCAACAGACCTCACAACTCCTGAGGATACCTGCCACAGATGTGGGCGAAACGTCAGGAGAGAATGCTTCTGGAACATGGCCAGACAGCCCGGAAAACTCACAGCAACCCAGTAATTCCTGCCATTAAAGCCTTTGACAATCCAAGGAAGATTATTGAAAGAGAAGTGGTATATGGCTACATGGCTCCCTTCAGTGGGAAATCTTGAGGGTGTAGGGAGAAAACACGATTCCCCCTACCTTTCATTTTCCTTACTTTCAAAATTATGCTCAAAATTATTTTCCAAAGGGATAGATCCATCAGCCAAAATTCCCAATCAGATTTTCAAAGGGATTTATTAATCCAAAAAAAGTTTTCTGAAAATAAGTGGTTTAGAGTTAATTCTTGGACTAGTGATCGGCACTACAATGGTTGATTTGCCACACATGATTCATTGGCATTATTTGAAAAACAAGAGATAACAGTTTTGAACTACAAAAAAAGAGATTCCATCTAAGCATGAGGAAGAACTTCCGGAGGGGAAGAGCTGCTCAACAGTGGAATATGCTTCCTGGGAATTTGGTGTAGTCCCTTGCTCTGGAAGTTTTTAAGCAGATGATAGATGGCCATCTGTTGGGGGTGCTTTGATTGCTTTGGGAGCTGCGGTAGCACAATGGGTTAAACCCTTGTGCTGCTGAACTGCTGACATGAAGGTCATCAGTTCGAATCCATGAGATGGGGTGAGCTCCCATCTGTCAGCTCCAGCTCCTGCCAACCTAGCATTTTAAAAACATACAGAGCCAGAGATAAGCATTGCCTCCAGAACCTGGAAATGAAAGAATCCTCTGCCTTTGTTTGTGTTTGTGTGTCTCATTGTATATGATTGTAAAGGCATTGAATGTTTGCCTATATATGTAAATGCTGTAATCCGCTATGAGTCCCCTATGGGAGATGGGCAGAATACAAATAAAGTGTATTATTATTATTCCCTGAATGACAGAATGAGGTTGAAATGGACCTTGTGGTCTCTTCCAACTCTAGGATTATAACCCCTCCACTGTCAATAAGTAATATTTTATGGAGATAATGATCCTACTCTTTTTTTTTCATGTCAGGAGTGACTTGAAAGTCACTTCTGGTGTGACAGAATTGTCCGTCTGCAAGGATGTTGCCAGGGGATGCCTGGATGTTTTACTATTATTGTGGGAAGCTTCTCTCCTGTCAGCTAGAGCTGACAGAGGGAGCTCAACCCGCTCTCCCCAGATTCGAACCGCTGACTGTTGGTTATCAGTCCTGCCAGCACAAGGGTTTAACCTATTGTACCACCGGGGGATCCTAATACCCTGATACCTCCAGATACCTTAGGATGCATCTCCCACAATCCTCAGACAGCATAGCCATTGGTCAGATAAAGGAAATTTGCAATAATGGTGAGGTTTCCAATGTTAGCAACCCCGTACTCTACCATTCTCTTTGAAAAACAAGTGCAACCAGATACCCATCATTGACCACTAATCTAGCCTGAGGTGAATGGTATCCAGTACTCATATGTGCATTTGTGTGGCCATAAAGCATGAATGTATGAGAGAAACTGTGAAAACAAAACTATAAATGCATTGGAGATGGGGCTAGATGCAGCCATCCTGGGTTAAAAACCATCTTATACATTAGCAGATCAAGTAGTGACCTCTGTATGTCAATTGGGTCTGATTTAAAACACATGTGTCACAAAGTGGTACTAGATTCCTAGGGGGGAAAAGGGGGGGTTGCCATTTCAGAGTGCAAAAGGAGTCTGAAATGGTAGCAAAACAGTTCAGAGCCACTTGAATCACATAAACTACTGCTCTGCTACACCAGGCAAACCCTAGCTTCTTACCGGTACTTTACTGAGAAACGTTCTTTAAAGAGAATCATTCTTCATACCCACATTTCCTAGAAATGAGGGTCTAACTATCTGTTGAGTAGAGTGCAGACACCATCATCACTATATAGGAGAAATCTGTTAATGTTTGACATAACTGCTAGTTTATTTATTTATTTTGTGTCAAAAGTATTGCATAAATAAGTATAAAACTGATAAAATAAAGGGAGCACAAGCAGCTAAATAATTTTAGACCAAAAGATGTGACCAGAGACTTCCGGTTTGGTGGCTGCATGGTGGACGTGTCTCCTGGGGCTCCAGGGGACAATCCAGAGCGATCTTGGTCAAGGAGGGATTGCTCCTTCCCAGACGAGACGGCTAGAGGCTCGCTGGGTGAAAACCCATTCGCAGGTCGGCCGATGGTGTCAAAGGGGGTCTTACCTTCAAGGTGATTCCCCCAAGAACACCCGGCAACGGAGCGAAAGGGGTCAGGCCGATCGCCTAGGACTGAAACCGACAGGTTTCAACAGATTCACTTGCCACCGGCTCAAACTTGGAGATTGCATTTTATACAGTAAGAAGACGCAAGAGCAAGAACTCCATGTGCGCTTGAGAAGGGAGACTGAGATCTGAAGAGAAGGGATTGGATAGACTAACAGAAGCCCAAGGGCAGAGGGAGATCCGGAAGACAAGGAAAGCCAAACCCAACAGCGGTGGGGACAATAGCTAAATCCCGGCAAAGACATAAAATTCAGGAGAAAATCGGAGAAGCGGGAGAAACGGGAAAGCGGCGAAAAGGATTGGCGGAGGAGCAAGAAGGTAAAGAGGGAGAAGGAGACCGCGAAAATACCTAAATACTTTAAGGAGATGCTGCAAGAAATCAGGAACATTTCCCAAAAACAAGACAGGCAACATCTTGAACTTCAATCAGAAATTCAAAATTTAAGGAAGGACCTCAAGCAAGATCTGAAAATACTGAAGGATGATCTAGACAAAGTGAAACAGGACAATCAGAGGCTTACCAAAACGCAGATAAAGCTTGAAGGCAAAGTGGATAGGATGGAACTGACGAACCAAAGGGTACAACAACAAATGGAACTAATGGAAAATAAAACACTGGAATATCAATTACGAGTTCGGAACCTGGCGGAGTCACAAAATGAAAATCTCAAGATGATTATAATAGACATCATAGCTGATCTCACGGAAACGGAGCCAGCTATCATCGGCAACGACGTGGATAGGACGTACAGGATTAATACGGAGTATTCCAAGAAGAATCAAACACCAAAAGATGCGATATTCACCTTTGCTCGAAAGAGCCTTCGGGATGAGATATTACAAAGATGTGCTAAGACAACAATCCACTACAAGGACAAGAAAGTCACATTTATGAAGGAGGTGTCGCAACAAACCATTGCATGGCGTAGAAAATACAATTTCTTAACGGAAGAGTTAAAGAAGAGAAGAATACGTTACAGATGGGAGAAGTTGGAGGGGTTAACGGTCAGTCTAAATGAAACCAAATACTGGCTGAATACAGTCGAAAAGGCTAGAGCCTTTTTCGAAAACCACATACAGAAAGGAAGACACAGCGACCAAGGGAGGAGACAGGAAGGAAACTCCCCTAGACCCCGGGAAGAAAGAAGTAAAGAACAAAGACAAGGTAGAAGGAGAGAGTTGAAAGAGATGAAAAAGACTGCAGACAGAGGAACCGAAGAAGAGGAAGGTGAGCTCGAGGGGGAGGAAGAAATAAATGAGTCAGAAGGAGAAGATTTAGAAGAAATAGACACCCAGGGAGCATCACGGCAGAGAAACCTTAAAAGAATACGGAAATACTCCCCGGAGAACTACCAGTTAGTGGCCATACAAGACCCGGCACCTATGGAAGCATTGACTGATCAATTGGAATACCAAGATGAATTCCCTTAGAATCTACTCATGTAACGTAAACGGCCTAAACTCACCCCAAAAAAGAAGACGTGTCTTTGATTCGATAAAGAAAAAGAACTATGAGATAACAGCGTTACAAGAGACACATGTCGCTAGTCGTCATACCAGATATTTGGAGCAAACAAAGTTAGGAAAGGTCTTCTATTCGGCAAATGAAAAAAAAATATGCGGGGTCGCAATTTTTGTAAGCCAGAAATACATGACAAGTCTGGCCTTTAAAGACATGAATGGAAGATTTGTGGGAATCATTATTGAAATAAATAATCAAAAGATCTTATTTTGTAATATTTATTGTCCAAATGGGCCGAAAATAAAATTTATCAGAGAGCTCAAAAAAGAAATTGACAAACAGGAATACGACGAGTTATTGATAGTAGGGGACTTTAATGGGGTGACAAATGCAGAACTGGACAAGACATATAAGACAATAAGAAACTCTAAGACGACTAAGAAAAGTAGCCAACTCCCTAAACAATTTCTAGATACTCTACAGGAACTCAACCTAATAGACGTCTGGAGGAACCATAATGGTCTAAAGAGGGACTTTACGTTCTTCTCAGGAAGACACAAGACCTGGAGCCGCATAGATATGGCATGGACGACTAGTACAATGTCGATAAGAATAGATAAAATAGAGATAACAACCAACACATTTTCTGACCATAACTCACTGGAGATCCACCTTAAGGGAAAAAACCTAGATATAGATGGATACTGAAGGATAGCCTGCTGAGAAACCAAAGAGACATAGACTGGACCAAGAAACAACTAGTGGAATACCTAGAAATAAATAAAGGGGAAGAAACCAGCAAGATAACTCAATGGGAGGCAATGAAGGCTGTGATGCGCGGCTATTTCATACAATTAAACAATCTGAGAAACAAACAGTTTAACAAAAAAGAACAGGAGATAATGGAGGAGATAAGTAAAAAAGAGGAAACCCTTAAAAAGAAGCCAACAAACAGTAAGATCTTAAAAGAGCTAAAATTCCTCAGGAAACAGCAGCAATTATTACAGACAGAAAGGATAGAAAGGCAGCTGAAATATGTAAGGGCTAACTACTTACAAAATGCGAACAAGATTAGTAAATGGCTAGCCAGGAAGATAAAGGAAAAAAGGAACCAGACCTGCATCACAAGAATAGAGCATGAGGGTAGGCTATACACTAAAGAGAAAGAGATAGCAGATACCTTTTCAAAATTCTACCAGGAACTGTATAAAAGAGAGAAACCATCAAAAGATGCAATAGCAGAATATATAAGTAAGCTGGGGATTCAGAAAATCACTGAAAAACAGCGAGAACTACTCAACGGTCCAATAACAATGGCAGAAATTGAAAAGGGAATAAACAACTTAAAAAGTAATAAAACACCAGGGCCAGATGGCTTCACAGCCCTATATTATAAAACTTTCAAGAGCGAAATAACAGGTCTACTTCACTACATATTTAATGACATAAGGCTGAGTAGGGAGATTCCAAAATCATGGGAACGTGCCAACATCACCCTGATATATAAAGAAAACTCAGAGAAGACAAGCATGAAAAACTACAGGCCTATATCCCTGTTAAACACGGACTACAAGATCTTTACCTCCATAATAGCCGAGAGATTGAAAACTTTTTTAAAAGATTGGGCCTCACCCGACCAGACTGGCTTTCTACCGGGACGACAACTAAAAGAGAACACGAGAGCAATCATAAATACTTTAGAGTACTATGAAAGACACAACGAAAAAAAATTGGCATTACTATTTATCGACGCCGAGAAGGCTTTCGATAAAATTAATTGGGAATTTCTAAAGCTATTGGTAAGAGAATTAGACATGGGATTTCAATTCCAAAACATCATAGAGGCATTATACCGCAAACAGGAAGCCACACTGATTATTAATGGCCAGGAGAGAGGGGGAAAAATCCAAGTAAACAGGGGAGTGCGGCAGGGGTGCCCATTGTCGCCCTTACTGTTCATCCTGGTGACAGAGACTATAATCAAAGATATAAACCAGGACACAGAGCTAAAAGGAACCCGGGTGCTATCCCAAGAATACAAACTTAGGGTATACGCCGACGATATGGTGTGTTGTATAGAGAATCCACTACCTAGCATAGAAAAATGGCTGCACAAATTCGAACAATATGGCATTTTAGCGGGCTTCAACCTAAATAAAGATAAAACTAAGTTCCTAACCAAAAATCGGGAAAAAATCAACTCCAACTTAAAACTGGAATAAAAATTGAAAAAAAGCTTAAATATCTAGGAATAGTACTAACGGCGAACAACATACAATTGATTCAAAATAATTACGAACCAGTATGGAAGCAGATACAAGTGAATTTAACAAAATGGAACAAACAAAACATCTCCCTGCTGGGAAGGATCGCTATTATTAAAATGTCAATATTACCGAAGCTACTGTTCTTATTCCAGACGATTCCAGTAATTAGGAATGACCGCATCTTTAAGAAATGGAACACAGATTTGAGAAAATTCATTTGGAAAAATAAAAAGGCAAGGATTAATCTTAAATCTCTATCGGATGAGAAAAAACGAGGAGGACTGGGTTTCCCAGATATGAAACGAGGCATGCAATCTAGTAGCCATTAGGGATTGGGCACTGTTACAAAATAAAAGAATGACAGAATTAGAAGGACATGATCTGCGTGCCGGATGGCATGCCTACATCTGGTACAATAGAGGGAAAATTGAAAAGAATTTTAACCACCATTATATTAGAGCGGCCCTTCTGAGAACCTGGGAGAGATATAAAGTGAGACTTTACAAACATACACCACTCTGGGTCTCACCCATGGAAGCCTTTTGTAAGAAGGAACTGGCTGGGGAAAAGTGGTTGACCTATAAACAAATATTAAAGAAAACAAATCAGAATAAGTGGGAAATTAAGTCAATAGAGGAGCTGCGTCAAATATATCCAGCCATAACATGGTTCCATTATTACCAGATAAATGACAGATATAAAATAGATTCCAAAAATGGATTCATGGAAGACACTATTTGGGAACCAGCGGTGAGAAAGAAAAAGAAAAACATCAGTATCATATATAAACTGCTCCTAAGCTGGTCAACAGAGGAAGAACAAGTTAAGAACTGCCAGGTGAACTGGGCAAGAGACTTGGGACACTCGATCCTTCTTCAACAGTGGGAGGAGATATGGTGCAAAAAATTAAAATATACCAGGATAACAGATGTCACAGAGAATTCGATCAAAATGCTATACAGATGGCATCTATGCCCAACCAAAATTGCCAAGTTCGACAACAGAATTTCCAACAGCTGCTGGAAATGCGGCAAAGAGGCAGGAACATACTTCCATCAATGGTGGGGCTGCAGAAAGGTAAAGAGATATTGGAAGGAAATCCACAGAGAAGCACAGAAGATTCTGAAGGAGAAATTCGAGTTTGACCCCCAGACTTACTTATTAGGAATCACAAAAAAGGTCTCACTGAGAATCAGGATAAAATGCTCTTCCTGCTCAGTGCTTGCGCACGTATAACCCTGGCGAAACACTGGAAGCAGAAATATATCCCCACAGCGGAGGACTGGCTAATGAAGACATTAGATATGATACAAATGGACTCCCTAATCCAAAATACGAACGGGCAAAAGAAGAAAAATTTAAATATTTGTTTGGAATATTTTTTAGGACTAGTTTGCGGAATATTTTTTATTTATTTTTTGTTTGGGGTGAGGCGGGGCAGGAGGAGGAGCAGGCTCTCCTCCTCCTCCTACTTCCTCCCTCCCTCCCCCTCTCCCTCTCCCTCCTCTCCCTCTCCCTCCCTCCTTCTTTCTCTCTTTCCCCTTTCATTCCTTCCCCCTTCCACCACCTGAAGGAAAGAGGGAAGGAGAGAGAGAGTGCACGAGTGAGAGGGGGCGTGGCCAGAGCGAAAAAGGGGCGGGGCCGAGTTCGGAGCAGGGGGGGGTGCTCATTCATTCCCTTTCCGGCTTCCTCCTCTCCTGAGGCTTCGTGCCAAGTTTGGTCCTGATCCATCATTATTTGAGTCCACAGTGCTCTCTGGATGGAGGAGAACTACAACTCCCAAACTCAAGGTTCAGTACTTTCTGTTGCTCTCATGAGAGTTTAGGTTTGATTCAACATGGCTGAGGAATGCTTTGATTGTGTTTTCCCTTATGGCAGAAGGAGATTGGACTGATGGCCCTGGATGGCTTGGAGGTCTCCTATTCTAGGAACCCATTGTAATTATTATTATTATTATTATTATTATCATCAGAGGCTGAATGGCCATCTGTGAGGAATGCTTTGATTGTGTTTTCCCCTTATGGCAGAAGGAGATTGGACTGGATGGCCCTGGATGGCCCTTGGAGGTCTCATATTCTAGGAACCCATTGTAATTATTATTATTATTATTATTTTTATCATCAGAGGCTGAATGGCCATCTGTGAGGAATGCTTTGATTGTGTTTTCCCCTTATGGCAGAAGGAGATTGGACTGGATGGCCCTGGATGGCCCTTGGAGGTCTCCTACTCCCGGAACCTGTTGTTGTTATTATTATTATTATTAGCAGAGGCAGAATGAATATTATGCCTTATCATTCAGGGTTATAGGCCTATGTGGAAGGGCCCTGGCTTCTTATTTGACTTCCTTTCCACACATCTGAATAAAATCCCATGTTATTTGCTTTAAACCAGATTATATCCCAAGCCTAGAGCTATATAGAGATGCGTTTCAGATAGAAAGACTGATAGAGCTACAGGTGGAAGACAAAAAATGGGCGAAAGTGGAGAGAGAAGTGAATGCAATTGGATCGGAGGAACTGATTTTTAGGAGATGGGGAAAAGGTGAGGTGGAGAAATTGATAGGGCCTATGAGAGCCACTTTGGAGGTGTGGAGAAGGTGGCAAGGGAGGATGGCACCGGAGTTTTAAGGTAGCCTCGTTACAGGTAATGAACCCTAAAAAGGAGGAAAATTTAAGCAGAATAATAAGGGAATTGAAAGGGAAGGGGGTTACAAGATTGGAGCAATTAGTGGATGAAGGGGGCAGAATTAGGAGAGATAAACTAGAGAATTGGTTGGGACAAAGGTGGTGGCTGCAAATTCGGGCAATATGTGAATTCCTTATGCAGAGGGAGGTTAGAGAGGCAATGCAAAGAGAGGACACTGCTTTTGAGAGGTTGGTAAGGGAATGGAAGGAAGGGAAAAGGACTCAGGTGGGAAAGATATACAAGTTGTTAGTAGGGTCAGGGGAAAGCCCTGTACAAGAATTAACCAAATTGTGGGAGAGGGAAGTACAAGTATCAGAATTAGAGATGGAAAGGATAATGGGAAATATCGCAAAAATTAAAAACACAAGAGTGAGGGAAATGAGAAGGAAACTCCTGCATAAGTGGTATCGGACTCCGGCCCAATTGGCATACTTCTCTCAAAATGTGAGTAGTCAGTGTTGGCACGGGTGCCAAGTGAAAGGGGTATACATGCACCTGATTTGGGAATGTGCAGTAGTGCAGAGATTTTGGAAAGAGGTACAAGGGGAAATTAATAAGGCACTGAACATAAATTGGGTAATTACAAAGGAAATGGCGATATTGGTGAGAAAGAGTGACTTGGGGAATATGGAGGAATTAAGGAAGCTATGATTGAAAGCGCACAATCGGTTATAGTTCTGGGTTGGAAGGACTCCTCCAAATGGACAATTAAGAATTGGCTGCGGTACCTGGTAGATCACATTCAATTTGAAATTATGGAGATTAGGGTTAATGAGATGGAGGAGAATAAACTGCAGGAACTGTTGGGGCGATGGGACCGGGTAAGACAATATATTATCTGGAAAACTCGAGATCAAGATACGAGGAATAAGTTGGATCTACTGTTTAATTTGTAACGTAAACTGTCCAAAGGCTTGGAAGTTTGAAGGGAAGAAGAATGGCGATGAAACCCTCAGAAGGGTGGAGGGGTGTGGATGTTAGTGAGGGTGGAAGGGGCACTTTCACAGTGCACTGTTCTGTTTTGTTATGTTTTGTTGTTTGGATGTGGTTTTTATTCTGTATGTAAATAAATCAATAAAAATATTCATTTTAAAAAAAACCAGATTATATGAGTGTGGACTCCGATAATCCAGTTCAAAGCAGGTATTCTGGGTTATATGGCTGTGTGGAAGGGCCCTGAATCCACACTGCAATATAATCCAGTTCAAAGCAGGTTTTGTGGGGTTTCCTGCCTGAATATTCTGCGTTATATGGCTGTGTGAAGGGCCCTGAGTCCACACTGCAATATAATCCAGTTCAAAGCAGGTTTTGTGGGGTTTCCTGCCTGGATATTCTGTGTTATATGGCTGTGTGAAGGGCCCTGAGTCCACACTGCAATATAATCCAGTTTAAAGCAGGTTTTGTGGGGTTTCCTGCCTGGATATTCTGCATTATATGGCTGTGTGAAGGGCCCTGAGCCCACATTGCAATATAATCCAGTTCAAAGCAGGTTTTGTGGGGTTTCCTGCCTGGATATTCTGCGTTATATGGCTGTGTGAAGGGCCCTGAGTCCACATTGCAATATAATCCAGTTCAAAGCAGGTTTTGTGGGGTTTCCTGCCTGGATATTCTGCGTTATATGGCTGTGTGAAGGGCCCTGAGTCCACATTGCAATATAATCCAGTTCAAAGCAGGTTTTGTGGGGTTTCCTGCCTGGATATTCTGCGTTATATGGCTGTGTGAAGGGCCCTGAGTCCACACTGCAATATAATCCAGTTCAAAGCAGGTTATGTGGGGTTTCCTGCCTGGATATTCTGCGTTATATGGCTGTGTGAAGGGCCCTGAGTCCACACTACAATATAATCCAGTTCAAAGCAGGTTATGTGGGGTTTCCTGGCTGGATATTCTGCGTTATATGGCTGTGTGAAGGGCCCTGAGTCCACACTACAATATAATCCAGTTCAAAGCAGGTTTTGTGGGGTTTCCTGCCTGGATCTTCTGCGTTATATGGCTGTGTGAAGGGCCCTGAGTTCACACTGCAATATAATCCAGTTCAAAGCAGGTTATGTGGGGTTTCCTGCCTGGATATTCTGCGTTATATGGCTGTGTGAAGGGCCCTGAGTCCACACTGCAATATAATCCAGTTCAAAGCAGATTATGTGGGGTTTCCTGGCTGGATATTCTGCGTTATATGGCTGTGTGAAGGGCCCTGAGTCCACACTACAATATAATCCAGTTCAAAGCAGGTTTTGTGGGGTTTCCTGCCTGGATATTCTGCGTTATATGGCTGTGTGAAGGGCCCTGAGTCCACACTGCAATATAATCCAGTTCAAAGCAGGTTATGTGGGGTTTCCTGCCTGGATATTCTGCGTTATATGGCTGTGTGAAGGGCCCTGAGTCCACATTGCAATATAATCCAGTTCAAAGCAGGTTTTGTGGGGTTTCCTGCCTGGATATTCTGCGTTATATGGCTGTGTGAAGGGCCCTGAGTCCACACTGCAATATAATCCAGTTCAAAGCAGGGACTGGGACTTGAGACTGGGATTTTGGTGTTCATCTCTATCTCCAAGTCAAAGCCCCGGTGTCCTCCACAGACACCTCCAAGGCGGGGAGAGACCCGGCCGAGGGGCGGGGCGGAGCCGAGGAGGGGGCGGAGCCGGGGGCGGAGGCAGACCCTTCGGCCCCCCAGGTCATCAGTAACTGGAATTCCGGCCACAGGTCCGGTAGAAGTTGGACAGCCCTGTTCTAGGTAGTGCCATTTTGCCAGGTTGTCTTTTGATCTCCCCACTCCACTTCTGAGTCTGTTCAGGGACTTCTGTTGCCCAAGTTTAATAAATACCTACATTGTGGGCCCATTCACACAGCCCTATATCCCAGAATATCAAGGCAGAAAATCCCACATTATCTGAGCATAAACTCAGACAACCCAGTTCAAAGCAGGATTTTCTGCCTTGATATTCTGGGATACATGGCTGTGTGGAAGGGCCCTAACTAAGTGAATAAAGATAGGGAATTTGGGGTGCTGAGAAATAGCCCTGGCCCCTCACTTTTAACTCCTTGCTCTCTCCCACTGAATTTTCCTGCCTATTTCAAGTGTACAGAACAGGATTCACACACTGTATTGATGGCTTGCACCAGAAGTGGAGAAATTAGTATCCTATGAAGGGACACTGATTTAGGGAAAAGTCGAACAGAATAGTTGTTGGAGACCTATCCAACAGTAGTGGGAATCAAAGCAAAATATGTGTGTGCACAGGAGGCATTTTTATTGGGTTATATTTTATTTACAGTATTTATTTATTTATTTATGTTTCAAACTTTTATACCGCCACTCCCCGAGGGCTCGGAGCGGTTTACATAGTTTGACTCATAACACAAAAACAAAAAATAACATGAATTAAACATAACAACAGAGAGGGAGGGGGTATAGGGTAACAAACATTAAAGGACGGTGGGGTCAGGGACTAGTGGGCCCAGAGCCCACCTAGACTGACACCTTGCTGAAGGGTCGTCTCATGGTGGGGTTCCTAGAAAGCCATGGAAGATCTCAAGTCTAGAGGGGTGAAGACCATTTCCACCCCCCAGTCTCTGTGATCTCGAGGTCGGCCTCCCATTAGTTTGAATGCCCTGTCTCCAAGGCTGGGAGCTCACCGTGGAGTGCTCCCAGTGCCCAATATTAGTGCTCCAAAAGGTCCTAGAGTGGAACCTCCTCTGTGTCCTCGAGTTAAATACTCTGGGCTCCTTCCACTCTGGAGGTCCAACAAAGGTCTCTGTAGTCCTAGGGGCTCTGTGGCCACAACGGGTTGTTGGCCTCTTCCCATGTTGGGTAGTCTGGTTGGTCTCCCTCTCTATGGCATGCAATACTTTTATATCTCTGCATTAATGTATAAGCACACACAAATATACAAACTAGACAAGGATGCAATTCTCAAAAGAATGCTCTGGAGAACAAAAGAAAGTGCAAGGATGCTTGAATAGGAGAGCCTATAACCCAGAATATCAAGACAGGAAATCCCACAATATCTGCTTTGAACTGGGTTATCTGAGTCCGCACTCAGATAATGTGGGATTTTCTGCTTTGATATTCTGGGATATAGGGCTGTGTGGAAGAGCCCCAAGTCTTTAGAAAGTTGGATGAAACTGAAGTCCTCATGATAGTTACCATTCTATTGGGGCTCCTGGAACTGATACTGCCATTTGTTGCAGCGCAAACACATTGAGGGGTAAAGAAAATATGATAAAAAATATGTTAAAATAGCTTTAACAGCAGGTTTATTTTACATGTCTTAATAATAATAATACTGACTCCTGCTACGAGGTTAAAATATTGGAACACTACAAAGATAAACATTTAGCAATGTGATCTTCAAAGAAAAAAGCCCGGTAATAAGACTAGAATCACAGTGCTGTTTTTATAGGCATTCAAAATGCGTTTTAAAGTGGTGCCATGTTGGATACAACAAAACAAGTGAAGGAATATGCATAATAAAAACCTTCTTCTTTCAAGGAAGTTTCTTCAAGAAATACTTCTTCTTTTTTTTATTTCAGCTCACAGCTGTAAAACATTACTAAGCTTCCACCATTTCCTAATCTGTATAAAGTGAAAGATTTCTGCCCTCCAACCTCCTTGTGAAAATGCTAGCTTTTGTTTAAAAATATAAAGCACAGCTAGTATGAATTCAACAATCCTCACTGGGGGCAAAGTAAGGGGGGAATAGTTTTACAGCTGCATCTACATTCCTGCTGGCTCAACATTGATGAAAGTGAATGTGTTTTAATCCCCCCCTGTGCTCACTATCATAAGTAAGTGGACCAGATCTGCCCCTTCATGTGGGTGTGGGAAGGGACTTATGCTTACTTGGCAGGAGGGCCATTGGAGGTAGCTTTCCATCTTTAGACCGGGAAACATGTGCAAAAGGGGGTCTCTGCTTGAATCAAGATCAATCCCCCCTCCAACTGGAGCTCTTTTTCAATGGTAAAGACCCCCAAACCCTAACCTCAGTCTACTATTGGGAGGTGGGTAAGACTGACCTCTAGGCCAGTGCCTCTTAACCTGTCGGTCCCCAGATGTTTTGGCCTTCAACTCCCAGAAAATCCTTACAGCTGGTAAACTGGTTGGAATTTCTGGGAGTTGTAGGCAAAAAAAACCCTGGGGACCCAAAGGTTGAGAACCACTGCTCTAGGCCAATGCTTCTTGGGCTATTTGATGTAGATGACGGGATTATTCTTCAGTGTGCCAGGGTTGTTGTTATGTGACCTCAAATCATTTAGAAAATTTATTGGCAACTCTACAGTGAACCTGTCATAAGGTTTTGTTGACAATATTTGTCCTTACTCAACAAAAGATAACGGTAAAGGTTTCCTCTTGACATTACGTCTAGTTGTGTCCGACTTTGGGGGGTGGTTCTCATCTCCATTTCTAAGCCGGAGAGCCAGCGTTGTCCGTAGACATCTCCTAGGTCATGTGGCCTGCATGACTGTATGGAGCGCTGTTACCTTCCTGCCGAAGCGGTACCTATTGATCTACTCACATTTGCATGTTTTCAAACTGCTAGGTTGGCAGAAGCTGGGGCTAACAATGGGAACTCAGCCCATTCGCAGATTTGAACTGCTGACCTTCCGATCAGCAAGGCCTGCAGCTCAGTGGTTTAACCCACTGTGCCACTGCGGCCTCTTTCTTTTACCTATGGTGTACATTTTTGTTATTAAGATGGCATTGAACATCTATTAAATTTAGAGAAGACTCATGTATAAACAAGACCATCCACAGTTGAGGAGTGAACAAGAGTAGTTCCCATGGCAGGATTTGTACACTTCCCTTAAGACCAAAGATGAACTTGAGTTTCTTCCATTAGCCCTTAACAGCAATGCTGAAAGCCATTCTTAGGATTGATTCATACAGAAACACTTATAGTTTACATTGGCAGCATCAAGTGTTGACTTTGATGTGTAAATGTAGACTGGTCTACTATACATATATCATAATGACAGCAGGGTCCTTAAAAGGAAGACTCCAAGGATGCATCTACACTGTAGAATTAATGTGGTTTGATGCCACTTTAATTGCCCCGTCTCAATGCTACAAAATCATAGGAGTTATAGTTTTACAAGGTCTTTTGCCTTCTCTGCACAAGAGTAAAGTGGTGTCAAACTGCATTAATTCTACAGTGTATAGGCATCCCAAATCTACATCTCCGAAATACATTTCTATTTAAAGGGAAACAACACATCTGAGACCTTTTTGTACCATTGTTATAGGAGTGAAAAAGACCATGCAACATGCTACAAAGTCTGGATACTGAGTTAGCTGGACCAATGGTCTAGCATGAGCTTTATGTGTCTATGGAGCCATCTACACTTTAGAATTAATGCAATTACAGTAGAGTCTTGCTTATCCAACATAAATGGGCCAGCAGAACGTTGGATAAACTAAAATGTTGGATAATAAGGAGAGATTAAGGAAAAGCCTATTAAACGTCAATTTACGTTATGATTTTACAAATTAAACACTGAAACATCATGTTTTACAACAATTCGACAGAAAAAGCAGTTCAATACACGGTAATGTTATGTAGTAAATACTGTATTTACAAATTTAGCACCAAAACATCACAATGTATTGAAACAGCTATGGATCCGGACAGGAGGCAGACTGAATTGGATAATACAGAATATCAGATGGGTAAAGGCTGGATAAGCGAGACTCTACTATGATGCATTTTAACACTACTCTAACTGTTGTGGCTCAATTCTATTGAATTCAAAGATATAGTTTGGTGAAGAACGGCACTCTTTGACAGAGAAGGCTAAAGTCCCCGTAAAACCACAACTTTTATGATTTCATAACATTGAGCCATGGCAATTAAAGTGGTATCAAACTGCATTAATTCTACAGCGTAGATGTATGTACATTCTTTAGAAAGAAGTGAGCATGAACCATCTCAGGTTAGACCTGCTTGTCCTGTGATATTTCACTAACATGTCTAAAACTCTCAAACCAGTAGGAGCCCACAAAGATATATATTTTGTTTCTGAAGGAGGCTACTTTCCCCATAATTTAAAAAATCACTATGGAGATGCCAGGAGTCTTTTGATCCCTGGAGCGTCAGGAGTGTCCCAGCCAAAACTACCACTTTGAAGTTCTCCGCTAACTGCCATTTGCTGAACTTGACCAAAAATAAAATAAAATAAAGAAAAACATTTCCCAGCTTTCTCTAGGGAGCCTCAAACTAAGACATCGTTTCCAAAACTTTCACTTATTTTCTGTGATAAGCATTCTGTTTCCATGGAAAGAGAAGCAGAAACACGGAAACAAGCAGATTATCAATTTCAAATATAAACTGCATCCACTTCCATTTCAAGTTTCACAGTTTCCGTGGCAACCCTCAATGCATCTGAACAAAGTACATTTTATTGAGGAAGGAAGAAGAAAATTGGGATTCAAAGCAAACAACTTTTTTGTTGTTGGAAAACTATCTGGTACCAATCCAGCTAATCTAAGCAAATGGTTCAGCGGGGCAACAGAGTTTCCAGTTCCGAAATGACGTTTCTTGGACCTGAAACGCATTTCAATAATTGACACTTGTCCTCAAGGACATACGTTTCACGCCATTTCACAAAGTGTCCTTTGGAACAACAGATTCTTCTGTTTACAAAGAGCAAATGCATACAATTCAAGAAAAATACTGAAAGTCATCAGCACAAAGTTTTAAGGTCTTCCCCATCTTTACTAGGGGTGCATCTACACTGTAGAATGAATACATTTGGACATCATGGCTCATCATGGGAATTGTAGTTTGATAAGATTGCTAACCTTCTTTGCCTCATCAAACTACAAGGATTACATAGCATTGACCCATGACAGTTAAAGCAGTGTGAAACTGCATTAATTGTACAGTGTAGATGAAGCTAGGGTGTCCAAGACATCTTCAGCACATCCTTGGTATTTCTAAGCATCACTAGGAAGGGCTTCTGCCTGAAATCTTAGAGAACAGTGTAAATAATACTGAGCTTTCATACTGATAGTCGTTAGACCACTATTTCCAGTACTCCGAAGAAATGTGAATTTGTTTTACAAGCATTTAAACACCTCTTGCAAGTGTTTAATGGGTATTTTGCAGCCCTCCAGTGAATCCGATGCAATCCCAAAGTCCTCTCCACTTTATCTCCACTGAACAAATATTCTGACCAAAAAAGCACTCAATTTTCCTAACTACAGCTAAATAGTGCTGGAACAGCAGTCAAACCAACCCAAAACATAAACAAAAGCAACTGAAAGTGATGTGATGTTATTCCTAATCATACAAAATAGTAGGAGCCCCTGACGGCGCAAGGGGTTAAACCTTTGTGCTGGCAGGACTGTGCAGGTTGGTGGTTCAAATCCAGGGAGCAGGGTGAGCTCCCATCTGTCAGCTCCAGTTTCCCATGCAGGGACATGAGGGAAGCCTCCCACAGGATGGTAAAACATATGGGCATCTCTTGGGCAACATCCTTGCAGACAGCCAATTATCTCACACCAGAAGTGACTTGCAGTTTCTCAAGTCGCTTCTGACACAGACCAAAAAAAAATCCAAAAGAGGCTATTGGTCAAAATCATGCTGTGTGGCAGCCCTCTGTGATCTAGAGACACCCAAGCCTTGTTATATAAAATACAATCAGCCAATATTGTTTTCTATAAATGTAAAGCATTTGTTCATCTCTGGATGTCTCTGCACTTTCACAACAGAACAGAGATAGAATGGCTATTAGGTATTCGATGACAGGCAAATTTTATCCAGAGCTTGTTGAAGCAAGCTCTGGATATGGTTCTCAAAATAGAAAAATAAGTATTAAATATGTTAGTTAATTAAAGCCTCTCTCTCTCTCTCTCTATATATATATATATATATATAGAGAGAGAGAGAGAGAGAGAGAGAGAGAGAGAGAGAGGCTCTATTTATATATATATATATATATGTATATATATATATATCTGACTAAAACACACTTTCAATGTACTTTCAAGTAACTATACATAGGGCTAAGCCAAACAACGTCAGCAGAGTCTGGTAAAATTTGAGTAAATGGTAATTTCTGATATCACACCTGATACGATTTCTTCATATATTTCCACACCATAAGAATAAGTTGAATGGATTCAAATGTGAGAAAATATCACTTCTCATTCATGATTTACAAATACTCACTTCCATGCATTTTATTCAAGCATACACAGCATTGGTTTATGCAGCAGAAAAGTATGTTTAGGTCTGTGACTTTACACAGCAATCCTATAAATGTCTACTTTGTGGCAAGTCCCACCAAGTACAGTGAGGAACACTCCTGAATAAATGGGTATAGGATTGGTGTGTTAATGTCTTCATTTGAGTTTCAAAACCCACTTTTTCTACCACTCTGTAAATCCCAAGTAGCCAAATAGACTGCACACAAACATGTTTGAGGTCTAATTGGTGCTCCACCCCAACCCACCCACAGTCCTTGGAGCTGGGCCCAAAAATGGCTTTGGAGAATTTCATAGTCCTGTAAAGGAGATTTTTTGCAATAGATGGTGAGGAAGGGGTCTACAGCTATAACAGTGTATCCCTTTCTACCAGCAGAAGGAGTAAATGCTGCATCCTGCCCTTGGTAAACAAAGCAAATAGTATTTGTCCCAATAACATTATTCAAAAGCTAAGCCGGTTAGTATTAAAAACACAAAGTGAAACTACTTAGAGCAGTGGTTCCAAACCTGTGGTCCATGGACCACCAGTGGTCCGCAAGAATGAAAATATGGTTCACAGCCTCACCATTACTACATCGTTGCCTCGAAACTATGCGGCAACGAGCGTGGCTGGTTTCACGAAACCCTCTTATAGTGCCAAGGCAACAGGGATGTCAGGAGGGAGAAGCTGACTACCTAAGAAAGATTGCTACTACCACATCAGCTCCAGATTATTAAATATGGTTTTCTGTGGGCGAGCAGATGGCGGTTACTGGATGGCATATGTTCTGTATCAGAAACTAGACCTGATGTGGTTTATCCAATACAATTTTTTGAATCAGCACCCTAAATAACTACACCGAATCTAAAGTTGACCAAAAACTGATTAGTAGCCCTTTCGGTACTAATGCTAAAGAGTGGTCCCTGGTCAAAGTGGTCCCTGGTCAAAAAAAGGTTGGAAACAACTCACTTAGAGACATGCACCTGCTCTTTTAATTTTGTAAGACTGCTGATCAGCAAAACAGGAAAGCATTAATGTCTTGAATTTGCTTCTTACTTTTTTCTCCCATAAATTTTCTATGAATAATTTTAGAATATTCCTATCTAGTAAATTATGCTGTCCTCCTGTTAGGCAGCAATTCCAGTAGTAGGAGCAGTAATTAAACAAAACTTGAGCTTGCCTAGCAACTTTCACTATTAAAATTAGTCAGCTGGAGGGAAGAAATTCAAATCCACATAGAGTAGGACAGTGAATGTTTACAGTTGAGTAATAGAACACTGTCTCCAGATCACCAGATTCAACACTATGTACTAAAGCATCTATCACAAAATATTGGCTCATATATAGGTTCTGCCAGAAGAAGAAATGGGTCAACTTAAAAAAAACTGGGAAAAGGAGTGTGAAATGAGCATAAGGAGGAATTACTTCAACCATGCAGCACAGCAGTTATTCAAAATTTGGAAACTGGTACCTTTAAGAGAGTGCTGTAAAATTTAGAGCAGAACAAATCAAGGCTGAATTGACAAACCTTTGTGTATCTCGCTTCTCCGCATACCCTTACTTAAAAAATCTGCTCAGTATATATTTCAAGGAAACATGAACACGGACATCTGGATTAGTTTACAAGAGTAACTGGACTCAGATTTGGTCAATGGAATTTAAGCTTGCAGTGACTAATTTCACTCAAATAGGGCAAAGTTTAATTAAATCCTGTGTTGGCTCTTATTTGATCTGGAAACACCAAAATGGGAGAGGTCCTTCTCATCTCTGGTTCCCTAAACTGTGGGATGCCTCCCCACTAGAGGCCCAGCTGGCACCAACACTCACGAGTGCCAAGTTCAGCTAAACTTTTGGGCCTCATTAATTTACATGATTTGACTGTTTTTAAAACATTTGATTTGTTTTAGGGGTTTTTGTTAGCCGTCCTTTATTCTTTTGATCTAGGATGGAATATACATATTTTAATACATAAATAGGGGGGGATAATTAATATTTTTTTCACCAGCATATTCTAATAGAGGCGAAATATATGGTTTTCTACAGTTCTTCCAACATCTCTATCAGTTAAACCAAAGAGAACTCTTAGTTCCATACATTAAAAAATCTATATTTTTTCATTAAAAAGAACTCTGAACCAAAGGTTTATGGATCAAACCATATAATATACACTGCCATATAATCTAGAATATCAAGTCAGATAATCCACATTATCTACTTTGTACTGGATTATGTGAGGCCCCTTTTACACTGCCAGATAATTCAGGTTATCAAAACAGAAAATCCACATTATCTTATTTGAACTGGGTTATGTGACAGTGTGAACTCAGATAATCCAGTTCAAGGCAGATACTGTGGATTATCTGCCTTGATATTCTAGTTTATATGGTTGTGTGGAAGGGCCTCTAGTCTATATTGCCATATAACCCAGCAAGTAATGTGAATTTTATACAGCTGTGTAGAAGGGGCCTTAAAATAACACACTGGATGGGAGGCACCACCACAAAAGTTACGTATTCTCTAATGGCATCTTAGGTCAGATAGGCCTATGAGAGGGTAAGCTACCACATGTTTGCAGGCTTAGGGAATGTGCAACTATACCAAAATATGTTTTCAATAATTCATAGTTACATTGTCATTCACTTCTGCAAACTTCTGCAAGTATAAAGTGAGATTATAGTAGCAACCTGCAGTAAACAGATAATAATGAAAATTACATTTTCAAAGATAGCAATATTCTACCTATCACACATTTTTCCTACAAGCAGTAGGAAAACAGCTTCTCACCATGCCACTTTTAACACATTCTTCGGGGGGGGGGGGGGTGTTCTGATTTTTAGCCCTTCCTACATAAAGGCCTCAGGAAAGGGTAAATGGGTAAAGAAGAAAAAACTAGGAACCAAATAATATATGACAATGGAGTGTCAATTCCTCCCATTTTAATTGGATATACTATACAGGTTTTTCCAAAGGTGAACAGAGCAATGGCGCTCTTCCTCCACTCTCAAACTCTTTTGCATGTTCACACGTGCCTTCAAGTCATTTCTGACACATGGCAACCCTAAAGGTTGCTGTGTGCCTTTGCAAGATTTTTTCAGAAGAGGGTTGCTATTGCCTTCAAGACCTAGTGCACGACTCAAATTGCTATACTGCACTGTTTACTCTAATTCAAGGAGAGAAACATACACTGTACATAACTGCATCCCCACCTTTAGAAGGAGAAGTGGGAAAATTTTGCAGGTAAGTGAGAATGAGTTTGACAGCTCCTCTCCTTCAGTGCTACTGTTTTGGTCAAAATGAGGGCCCTTTTCCCATGTCACAGTCAATTTAAAGTTTCAAACACCTGTGAGAATGAAGTATTTTGGCCCTTATTCTAACTTAGGAGCAAAGGGTAACCATTCATATGGGACAAGACACAGCAAAGCAATTGAGATAATCTCAACTGGTATCGAGCAAGGGCAGGTATGCAGGTTTTTCCAAATTTGAACAGAGCAATGGTGCCCTTCCCCCACTCTCCAGCTCTCTCACAAATTCAAGGCAGGTAGAGTTTCTTTCTCCACTTTCAGAACCTTTTCTCCAAATACCAGTCCACTTCAAAAATGCTTTTACGTTTTTAAAAAATGCACAAGTACCCATCAGAAACATAAAGATCATCCTTGTTCAAAACACCAAATCATATCAGCTAAAATGCACTGAGAACTCCGAAGCAACAACATTCATAGTTAACAGGGGCGGTCCTACAAGGTAGGCCAAGTAGGCGGCCGCCTAGGGCGCCATCTGGGAAGGGGGCGCCATCCTGGCCGTATGGGGCACCATCCTGGCCCTGCCAATGTTCCTCAGGCAGCGCCACAGCTGCCTGCTTTTTGACCCCGGCCTTGTGCGCTTTGACGCCGCTTCTGGGCATGCGCGGAGGTTTTCGCGCAGGTGCAGTTGCTCCAGAGCTGAAGTTGAGCGCAGGAGCAACTGCACATCCGCGAAAACCTCCGTGTATGCCCAGTAGCTCCCTTGCGCAGAAGCCTGTAAGCAAAGCACTCCCTATCGGGCAGGTAGGGAGTGCTTCCCCTCTCCTTTTGTCTCCGCGCGCTTTGCAGGGAAGGAGAAAAGAATCAGTGAAGGAAGTGTAAGTGAGGGAATGAATGAAGGGCTTTCCTCCTCCTCCTCTGTGACCTCTTCTCTCCCTCCTTCCTTTCTTCGGCATTATTTCTGTCTAGACCTGAGGGGCCTTAGGCTATGAGGAGTTGTGGGAGTTGGAGTCCAAAACACCTAGAGGAAGGGAGGGCCCAAGTTTGCCTGTATTCGACCTCATTTGAACATACAATATAATACAAATACAATATAACAATAGAATAATGATATATTTTATATTACATGTAATATTACAAACAATATTGCAGTATAGTGGTATTGTAGAAAATAGTAATATATAATATTTTATTTTACTTTATTTTGGGTTATTTGAGTTTTATAGGAGTCATGAAAATATTTAGATGATAATTTTATTGAAATAAATAATTTTATTTATTATTTTATAATAATAATATAATAGAATGTTATATTGTATTATAATGTCAATATATTATAATATACAGTAATTATATTGTAATGTAGTATAATATAATTATGATATAATATAGTATGAGTATGGTATAATATATTGTATATACATTGATACAATATAATACTACTAATGGTATTGTGATATTATAATTGTATATTTGTTTTACATGGGGGGCAAAATAATGTTTTGGGGGGGGCACCAAAATAATGTTCGCCTACCATTTCAAATTACCTTAGACCGCCCCTGATAGTTAATCTGGTTAAACAGTCAACTGCCTCCTCTCCTGAAATGTGATTTACAAAGGTTGTGCTATTAGCTAAACAGAAATGACAAGGCCATGTATATGGACGAAGAACAAGTAGTAATAATAGTAGTAGTAATGGTGGTGAAAGCTTTAGTGACAAAGAGCAGATCCGAGTTGCCAATTGGTAACTGGCAACTCTGATATGCTGTTCGTTACTAAAGCATGCACCACTTCTTCCACTCACACACGGTTCCACTCACACACAGTTTCAGAGCTTCCTAGGCAGACTCAGTATCCTCAGAAGGATTACATTTCCTGGTATTCAGAACAGGTTTTTTTGTTCTGGTTTGTGTACATGTCAGATGCTCCAAGTCACCCCATCCTGGACTCAAGATAAAAGGATTTCTATAATGTGTGCTCATGCTCTCACAAAAGACTCAGAGGTAAATCACATGAAAAGAATTTTCCTTGCTGAACTTTGTTTTCCAAAGTTCATCCAAAGGCAAATTTTAAAATCAAATATCCAATCAAATATCTAGTCTTTCTCACACTGAGCCTGGAACATGATACCTTAAAAATACTTATATGTGAGCAAATCCCACAGAAACAAACAGACATTCTCATTATTAATTCAATTATTCCAATGTTTATGGGACCAAGCTTTTGGCCAGTAACCTACAGTGCAACAAATGAATACAGAATAGTGCAATGACAGTTGGAACAGCTTCAGATTATGAATTTGGATTATGTGGTTTAATTAATTGGTTGTTGGTTTTAATATTGTGATGTTTTTACCTTGCTAGCTTTTAATGTATATGTTTATTTTATTTTATTGTATGTATGTATGTATGTATGTTATGCAGCATCAAATTGTTGCCTTTTTGTAAGGCTGCTCTGAGTCCCCTGATGGGTGAGAAGGGCAGGATATAAATATGGTAAATAAATCAATAATAAAAATAAATGTTCACATTTGCCATAGCAGTCTAATCCATACATCCCACTTACCAGATGATCCAAGAACATTAAGTTTACTATTATTGAGAATTAACAGAATAATCAGAATCCCAATGGTGGTGCAGCAGGTTAAACCGCTGAGCTGCTGAACTTGCTGACTGAAAGGATGGTGGTTCGAATCCAGGAAATGGATTCTGCCAACCTAGCAGTTCAAAAACATGCAAATGTGAGTAGATCAATAGGTACCGGTCCAGCGGGAAGGTAACAGTGCTCCATGCAGTCATGCCAGCCACATGACCTTGGAGGCAACTACAGAGAAGGCCGGCTCTTCAACTTAGAAATGGAGATAAGCATCACCACCCTGAGTAGGACACAACTAGACTTGATGTCAGAGGAAACCTTTACCTTTACTTTACTTATGGCTATTTCTCACTGTCCAATGCATAATTCTGGAAAATGCTGGGATGGTTTCTTTCAGAATGTCAGGTCTCGTCATCCCACAAAAACTCGGGGTATTTTGTCATTAGTTGCAGACCTACCCTTCATCCAAAGGTTTCTTAATTACTCTTATCTCTCCTTTGAGGTGTAGTGGGAGAATGATTTCCCACCGCCATCTCCCTGAATTCAGCACCCACAATCCCCTCCATAAACTCTGGCCACCTTCCACACAGCTGAATAAAATCCCACATGATCTGCTTTGAACTGGAATATATGGCAGTGTGGACTCAGATAACCCAGTTCAAAGCAGATATTGTGGAATTTTCTGCCTTGATCTTTTAGGTTATATGCTGTGTGGAAGGGCCCTCTACCTCTCCTCACTGAAAACTCTTCCAGTTTTTCCATTTCCCCATCATTCTTTTGTTTTTACTTTTTTGGGATAATGATATTGCCAACAATATCTCTAAAAGGGGGAGCTAGGGAAGAAACATTAACTCTGTTGACTTGAAGTATCATCAACAAGATTGCTCCAAAGTATAACAGGTGGACTGAGACATGTGCCATTTATCCTGGCCTGTATGAGAAACTCCCTGATAAGGAGGGAAAACCCACAGTGCAAGAAGACTTAAAACTTGCAGTTAGTACTCAAAATGAAAGAATGTCATTTGTATATCAAGAAAAACGTACAGCTAATAATTTCCACCAAATCCCATGCCTTTGGAATAATCTGGATGGATGGACCCTTTTGTATCCCTTATGACAAATAGGTGGCCTAAAAGTATTTTAATAGTGAAATAAATACTTACTTTGAACAATAAAATAAGCTTCTTTTTAAAAAAAAATCTAATGTATCATCCTCAACAGCTTAAAACAGAAAGCAAAACACAAGCTAGATTCAAATCGATTTCTAGAATACTACACAGATTTGAATCTACCTAGTTTAATACCTAGGTGGGGTCTTCTTTCCTATCAGAGATTGGTTATGTATAAGTTTCCTTTCCTTTCTTTCCTTTATTATATACTCGCACACTCAAGCAAAATCTCTTGTGTGTGGGCAAAGCAGAAAAATAACACACTGCATTTTTAAGAGCTGCGGAATCAGGAAGGTAACCTTGACTAAATCTGATTCCTTGCTCTGAACTCCACAAGCAATCAAAAGACCGAGAAGGCTGAAGAAACGTGTTTCCAATAAATAGTACTTTCTGCATTTAAGATGTGCGGTCACCACTGATCCATACGGGGTTGTTCCTTCAAGGCTTGTGCACTTTATCATTTTCCTCAGCATTTAGTTAAAATTAAATATTTAAAATTGAACCTCATCTATGTTGCAAGCACAGCGAAAATGAAAGGCCTCCCTGGACAGCAGTGACTAGATTTTAAATGCAGGTAGATCAATAAACCCGGGCGGGAAGACGGAGCTCGAGACCAGGTTGCTTGTGTGAGTCGAATGGTGTATAATAGCTTGCAAATGACTGTTTTCTGGCTGTTCTTAAATTATGAATATGCAAGCAATTTATGTTAAAACCAAATCACAGCACTATTTCAACAGAGAAATCCCAGTCGTTTCCCCTTGTTCTACATGTTAGTTCTGTTAAGGATACAAATAGCAGTAAGCTTCCGAACAAATAGGACCAAACTATTGGCATTTCATGCACTAGGTCCATTATCACAGCAGGGGTTGTCAATCACTGGAACATTCCTATAACAGTTCAGGCAATACAACATGATCTTCCTGGAGAAAGGCGGGAGGGGGGGGGGGGATAAAATTCAAAACCTCTGCAGCATACTCAAAGTCCCCTTGCCAGCCTGATGCCTTTTCCCCCTTTTGCTCCAGCCAATCAGACTGTAAGCCCTGACCTAGCAGAAGACTTGCATCAAGCTTCAAACATTTAAAAACATCAATCATAAAAACAAAGACAGGACATTGAATTATGCAGTATTAACCTCCAGGGTTTGCATACAAAGACCTTAGATTTATTTATGTCCCAGCGCGTTAAGAGCTTCAGTACAACGTTCTTTGCACCAAACCGGCTGCCAATTTGATGAACCTCTCCGCCCTCAGCAGGAGTGCAGCGTCTTTGATTAATGAGTGCATGCTTGTGGAAAAGTGTAAGAACAGAAAAACAGGGTTAAAAACACACAATTATGTCTCTGCACATCCATCGGACCAGTGCAATAATTATCTTCGAGCAGGATTTCCCGTCAGAGAGGAAAAAATTAAGCAGTTTTTTGCTTACAGTGTGGATTTGTTCAAACACTGCAGCTGGTGCAACACTCTTTATATTTTATTATCAATATAAAACCTTCATTTCTTGTAAATGTGCTCGTGTTTTAATGTGACTCTGTCTCACTCTGTCTCACTCCTACCATGGCTTTTGATTTAAAACAAAAGAAAATAAATATTTTCCTTGTCACCATTTGTTTCAGATCAAATCCCGAACACATAAAGTAAAAAGAAGCTGAATTCTATTCAAAAGGACATTTTCCATATGGACCACTTAAAACAGAAGTGTGGGTATAAAAGTTTCACTTTTATTATTATACATTCTCAGAGGACCAGTGATCAAAGCCTTTAAATCATGATTAGTGTATTTATTTCTCTTATACTTCCAAGACACCACTGAGGGATGGTCAGTAAAACAGTAATATGTTTAAAAAGTCCAAATATAAACTGCAGCAGAGCAGTAATATTACGAAGTGTACTGCCATCTGTAAGTAAGTATTCCTCTTCTTCAGTATTTTGGATTGTAAAAGGAATGGTTTTCAGGAACAATCCCATAGTTGGGCGATTACATGAAAGATACAAAGAATGAAATTGCTTTTTACTATGCAGAATTAGTATGACTGGATTACTGATAGGCCAACATAAATAAATGTTAGCAAGAAACTACCAGTAAATGAGAAGTATCTTGGCCTTTTGTGTGTGTTAGGAGCGACTTGAGTAACTGCAAGTCACTTCTGGTGTGAGAGAATTGGTCGTCTGCAAGGACGTTGCCCAGAGGACACCCAGATGTTTGATGTTTTACCATCCTATAGGAGGCTTCTCTCATGTCCCCGCATGGGAAACCAGAGCTAAGATGGGAGCTCACCTTGCTCCCCGGATTCGAACCGCCAACCTGTTGGTCAGCAGTCCTGCAGTCACAAGAGTTTAACCTACTGCTCTAGATATTACAGAAATGAATGTCTGTTTTCTTATGCTGCTATTATGTTGAGTCTATATGGACAATGTTCTAAAATTAATGCTAGGATCACCAACAAAGTTGGTAACATACCCCATTCCGCCATTACACCAGTGCAGATAGTTTAATGGCCCTGTGCACGGAGGAGTCCAGCATGTCCTAGTGCGATACATGTAGTCTAGTTGCACGACAGAAATCAAACAGCTCCCACCATAGTTCTGACTCCTCAGCCACTGAGTAGCCACAGTAGTATGCTCATCTGTTAACCAGTCACAGTTGCACTGCCAACAAAGATCAGCTTCCACCTTTGTCTGGAAGAAGCATGTTACTCCTCCTTCCCTAGCTGTGCAACAGGAGTTAGATGGCAGCCATCTGCACCTTTGTGGGCAGCAAACCAGTGTAATAGCTAGAGCTGCACCCAAGAGCCATCTGGCCACTATTTTGAAGCTGGAGAAAAATCCATAAGCTTCATCTCCTTTACTATCAGTGTAAGCACACATGTTTGGGGTTTTGTACCCTTCTAAAGATTCAATAGAATCTTGACCAAAATCATGAGCTTCAGTTAAAGAAACATGATCAGAACTGAAACCATTCACCCTAACATTAAACGAAACATGTTAACATGCTAACAGAGATTACACGATGAAGCTAGAAAAACAAGGTGTATTGGTATTGCAATATGCATGAAGCTAGTCTTTGAAAAAAATTGTGGTAAGTACTAAAAGAAATCTTGATTCCATATGGCAGAAATTCTATAAACAGAACTATATTTGAGTCAGGCTTATAAAACACAATGGACAATATTTCCAAGAATACAAGCAGAGTATTGAGCTGTAACTGTTTCAAAGCTGAAAGTAGTATGGGGATGCATTTCTTCTTAGCAGTAATCTAGCAACTTGAAAAAAAAATCCACATTCAAAGATGAATTTAGGGATGTTTGTGTGCTATGAGCTCAAGGATGCAATCCTGAAAAGCCTTTCTACAGAAGGCATCTCCAAGTGTTCTTGGTGTTTGGTGGCAGAGAAACGCACACCATTTCTACCCCTATGGTGAGGACACAGGGAGATTTCCTCATTCTTGAAAAATTGGAATTGGTATTTATTTTCTATCATGCCTTTCTCCTAGTAAGGGACCAATCAAAAACTTACAATGTAAGTTGAAACAAAATCCCTAAATCATTTCACATAATACAAAAGTTAAACAACTAACCCAAAATGGTCTCCATGGGTAGAAAAGGGACCATCCCACTAAATCTTTTTTTGACCAGGGACCACTTGACCAGGGACCACTTGCCAACATTAGTACCAAAAAGGTTACGAATCAATTTTTGGTCAACTTCAGATCTGATTTGGTTATTTGGGGTGCTGATTCAGAAAATTGCATTGGATAGACCACATCAACTCTAGTTTCTGATACAGAATTTATGCCACCCAGTAGTCACCATCTGCTCGCCCACAGAAAACCATATTTAATAACTTAGAGCCACGGACCTTATTTTAGGTCTCGCAGCCCACCAGTGGGCCATGGCCCACCACAGGTTGGTAAAGACTTAACTAAATAGATCTGTTCTCACGTGCAAAATGGGAAGAATGTGGCAGTGCTAAGCAAGTTCCTGCTCACACTCCTATGTCTTTAGACCTCAACTAGCCAGAGTAAGTCTCACTCAACTTACTCCTGAGTGAACATGCTTAGGATGTGACATATGAATCTAATTCTGCAGTGCCAAGTGATTGCAGGTTTTGACAAAATCCCAAAGTGTATATGACTAATTTGTTTTGCTGTGTGAGAAAAACTAAAGAAAGCAAAATTACCAAGAAGAGCAGTTTAAGACACAATGGCGAATACAGGCAAATTCTAGGCATTAGCATTCCTTTTCCCTTTTCTGCACATGCATGCATATGAATACGTAAACATGAAGTTTCCCTTTCAACAACAGTAGACAAAACAGAGAAAAATGAAGACAGAACAATGTCATTTTGAACAACAATTTTATCACTCACAAAAATTCATCCATTCGCTGCACAGATTAAACTCTTGTGCCGGCAGGACTGAAGAACAACAGGTTGGAGGTTCGAATCTAGGGAGAGCGCGGATGAGCTCTCCCTGTCAGCTCCAGCTACCCATGCGGGGACATGGGATAAGCCTCCTACAAGGATGGTAATGTATCAGAAGATCTGGGCATCCCCTGCCTGGGCAACGTCCTTGCAGACGGCCAATTCTCTCACACCAGAAGTGACTTGCAGTTTCTCAAGTCGCTCCTGATACGACAGATCTACCATTTAAAACAAACTGCATAGAGCAATTAACTTAATTTTCCTTTACAATCAAGTTAAAGAGGAAATTGAGTTGTTTCACTTAAAATTGTTGTTTACATATACAGTATGAGTTGTACAAATAAAGGTGGGTATATATTTGAAACACATATCTGTTTGAAATAAATGTACTAGGAGGTAAATTGTGGTAGCATGACTTATAGAATTAGTATATTCAAATAATTTTATTTTCATTCCCTTGTGAATGAAGAACTCTGTTCACATATCAAATGGCCTTCTAGGGGTTGCTGGGCTTCCATTCTCATCAACCCTAGCATAGCTACTGGTGAAGGATGATGTAAGTTGCAGTCCAGCAACATATTTTAATAACCATACATTATAGTTATTTTAATTTGTTACCTTGAGTCAAACTTGTGGGGAAAATATATGGAAACAACATTGGAAAGCTGATCCTTAATTTCTTCCACCCTTTCCTCTACTGGAATGAATAGAGAAAACCTCAGAGGCAGAGAAACTCTCTGGAACTAATGCTCTTAACTGCGAAGGATCACTAAATCAGGCTGGATATATACAAGAGATGTTCAGTGTATGTATGTATGTATGTATTATATGTGTGTGTGTGTATCTACCACAAATATCAATACAGTGAATGTGCAGTCTATATTTAAATATTAAAATCAAGCACTCAAGTTTTTTAAATTTCAGACACCAGGAATTGTAACTACAAATCCTACATTTTGGGGTAATACTTCCTTACGTGCAAACACTGACAACAAAATTCTAACATTTGTACAGGCCATTGAGGGGGGGGGGGTTGTACAGAGAAAAGTGGGATACAAATAAAATAATTCATACATACATACAACAATCCTGCACACATATATCTAAATAAATAAAAATGTAATGCTATTTTGTGGGATTAACGTAACTCAAAAACCACTGGACAAATTGACACCAAATTTGGACACAATACATCTATCAGGCCAATGAATGACCATCACTCATAAAAACATTTAAAAACACGGAAGGGACCTAAAAAGGCAAAAAGATGCTTCAGCACATGCACAAAATCACTCCCCAGCACACACAAAAACCACACACAATAGCATATCCACAACACTCTCCGGGACTACATCTCCCAGCAACCCCTAGAACAGGCCCTTTAAGAGAGGAGGAAGATCCAAATGCACTGCTTCCAAGCTGCAAGCTTTCTTCTCCTTGGATTTCTTTGAGAGCATCCCAATCCCTGCATATTTCCAATCTCCTATTCCTGGACTTCAACTCCCAGTAATCCTCCAGATAGATAGATTAGATAGAGGTAGGTAGGTAGGTAAGTAGATCAATCAAGACTCCTGGAACTTGCAGTCCAAGAATAGGTAGAGAAGGAAGTACGGGAAGAAAGAGGAAGGGAAAGAAAAGGGGGGAAGGAAGGGAAGAGAATGAAGGAAGGAGAGAAGGAAAGAAAAAAGGGAAGGAAGGAGAGAAAGGAGAGAAAGAGGGAGGACAGGTTGGCCACAGCAACGCATGGCAGGTACATCTAGTTTTTTTAATAGATTAGAATCATAGAACCATAGAACTGGAAGGGACCACAAGGGCCATGCAATACAATCCCCTGCTATCCAGGAACACACAGTCAAAGGATCCCTGACAGATGGCCATCCAGCCTCTGCTTAAAAACCTCCAAAGGAGACTCCACTACACTCTGGGGCAGAATATTCCAATGTTGAACAGCCCTTGCCAACAGGATGTCCATCCTAATATTTAGGTGGAATCTCTTTTCCTACAATCCGAATCAATGGCTCAATTCCGTCTCTGGAGCAAACACTTGCTCCATCTTCAGTAGAACATCCTTTAAACAATGTAAACATGGCTACATTGCTAGCATGTCCTCTTTCGCTAGATACTCCGTTCCCTTGGGCCCCTTCCACACTGCTATATAAAATCCAGATGATCTGCTTTGAATGAAATTATCTGAAGTCCTTTCTACTATGCCATATAAAATCCACATTATCTGCTTTGAACTGGATTATATGGCAGTGTAGAAGGGGCCTCAGATAATAGTTCAGATCAGATAATCTGGATTATCTGATTTGATAATCTGGATTATATAGCAGTGTAGAAGGGGTCTAAATATATCCTAAGAATGACAAGATTTGGACCATACTTCCATCCCATACCTTCCCCCAAATTTATTTCATTTCATATCAAAGGATTGCATACGTTAGTATAAAACTGATAAAAATAGAAAGAGCACAAGTGGCTAAATATCTTTTGACCAAAAAACGGGCAACAGCAACTGCATTGTCTGTAGCCTCCAACAACTCTTCCTCTGTATATGAGGCAGGACAATGCGGACAAGCATACAGATGCGGAGTTGTCTGTCCTCCACAGTTGCACAAGGTGGAAAATTATTTTAAATTAATGAAAATATGATTCAATGATTCCGTGAAATGTTCAGGAACCAAGAGCAGCTTGTAGCACACTAGCTTGGTGTGCTACACCACCTCTTATTTATTCATGTTGTAATTGTTTTTATTTGGAGTGGCAGTATAATGTATTGGTTTGAGCTTTGAAATATAGAAACTTGTTCAAATCCCAGTTCAGCCATGAAAACTTATGGGGTGACCTTGGGGAAGCTCCATGAAACCAACGAGCATCTTCCTGCCTCAGAGGAAGGCAAAGGCAAACCCCTCTGAATAAATCTTGCCTCTTAGGATCACCACACAACATCAGAATTGCTTTTATAACCCTTACAGGTGGCAATCCTTTCAACTGAAGAGCAATGTACAAACACTTAACAAGGGTGGGAAAATTGCAGGCTCCTGAAGTTAGATGGCAAGAGCAAGCTAGCCAGCACAGCCAATGGGCATGTCAAGAGCTGTGATTTAGCAGCATTTAGAGCAGACATGGGCAAACTTTGGCCCTCCAGGTGTTTTGGACTTCAACTCCCACAATTCCTAACAGCCGGTAGGCTGTTAGGAATTGTGGGAGTTGAAGTCCAAAACACCTGGAGGGCCAAAGTTTGCCCATGCCTGATTTAGAGGGTCACACTTTGCCCATCTCTATTTGAAATAAATAAAACCTTAGAAAGTTCTAGCTATTTGTCAACCAAGACAAACACTATGTTTTGAATGGGTTTTAAAAATTATTACCTGCTTTTTTTACCCAAAGGTGCCAGGAACACCAGCATCGACTTTTACTATAGAGACTGAACTATAGAACATTTAAGTCTTGCTGCAGTCATGTCGGCCACATGACTTTTGAGGTGTCTATGGACAATGCTGGCTCTTTGGCTTAGAAATGGAGATGAGCACCAACCCCCAGAGTCGGACACAACTGGACTTAATGTCAGGGGAAAACCTTTACCTTACCTTTACCCAAAATTACTAGGGGCCCTTCCACAAAGCCATTTAACCCAGAATATTGAGGCAGAATAACCCACAATATCTGTTTGGAACTGGGTTATCTGAGTCCACACTGCCATAGATCCCAGCCCAAAGCAGATAATGTAGGATTTTATTCAGCTGTGTGGAAGGGGCCTAAGTCCAAATGTTATTCATGTTACTCATTAGGAATGCTCAGGATTACATCTCACAAGAATGATTTGGAAGATCCCTGTTCAAATCTTATCAGAGCCAGAAATGTGCTAGATTACCTTCAGTAAACCATTATTCTCTTTCCCATGGGTCTTCATCTGCAATGTGGAAACAATACTACTGTACTTTGCTTCTTTACAGTTTGCTTATAATTTTTGCACGTAGCGCTTTGACTACTTCAAATGCCTGATACTGCTGCTTGGCACTACTACTGTTATTATAATAGTTCTCCCAACACTGTCCTCCCTCCATCAAACACATTGACTTACAAACATAGCACATGAAATGGTTTTATTAACCTGTGGTGCTAAAATGTGCTTCCCTCTCCATAGCTGGATTTTATTAATGCACAGATTCATGTGTAAGAGATCAATTCTCAAGCAGCCTTCTAATGTGAAGATGTAATTGTCTTATTAACTTTGTCAGCATTTTTGTGCTATTTGATAAATACTTTTTTGAAAGCCTCACAGGTTGTTGTTAAGACCTGGTTTATTTCTTGACATATATTCAAAAACAGGCAAAATATCTTGCTTCTCCTCTTCACTAGAGTAGAATTAAGGGTTTCAAATGCGCACACCAATCCGTTAAAGACAAATGTAATTCAACTCCTATTCTCAAACAAAAACACATCTGAGCTGCACATGGGCAGATCTATTGTTTTCCATTGGACTTAAATGTGCGAAACTGTGCGCTAGTTTGGGATAATTACTTCTAAAGCTGAGTTGAAATTCCTGAAAACAAATAGCAGCATGGGCTCTGTTTTAACAACAAATACTACTATCGGTTTGGAAGGAACATGGTGTCCTGAAGAAGATTTTAACCTATTCCTTGTAAGTTTTTCCCTTCTCCCATACCTTTAGAAACAAACATTTTATTTTATTTCAATATGTGGTCTAATAAGTATATTTAGCACCAAAAAATTACCAAGCATCAGTAATCCATTTTCACTAATTCACTGACTTCACTAATTCAGGTAGATCAAAACAAAGATATGAACTTTCCTGCAACTGTGATATTTGGCGTTTTGTGCAGAAACACAAAAGTAGCAACAAAGGCATTAACAATTGCAGTTCAAGCTGAGAGTAACTGTTCTGTTTCAATTCAATGACACCACTAATGGCTTCTTAGCAGCTCCATGAAATCAACCAGCTGTCAAGCCAATGCATCAGAAGGAACAGTTACGCACTCCCCTAAGAAAAAGCAACACATCAGGATGTTTGGCAAAACATCTGCTCCTTCACACTGCAGTTCTATAATAAACATGCAAACAAAGAAATGAAGGAAGGGGTAAAGACAGCTCCAAAATCTCAAGCTTCCTTTAGCCTTCGACCTGAATTTTGTATGTCTTTGAGAAATCAATACAAAAAAAATAAATATTTGTTTTGCACCTCTTATCTGACCATGAATCTGGTTATGAATGAATGGCAAATACTCTGTCATAATCATATTTGGGTTTTCTGTCAATAATCTTGATAAATTTCATAATTATAGCTCTTTTACTATAATCAAAAATATATCCAACTATTACACCTCCTGCATATAGCAGAGTGGTTTTAACTCCTTCCTATGTATTACCTTAAAGATGAATTATAGGTACGAATGCTACTTTGTTGACAGTACACAATTTTAGCTCAATTTCTGGAAATTTCAAGGATGGTTCAGTGCTGTGATAATACAGGAGCAGTTCAAGAAAAACACCAATCAGTTATTTTTGTTGATTAATTTTTACTATACTAAAGTAACAGGATATATAAATTTAAAATACTACAGCTTAAAACCCTACACCACTATTATGGTCAGACAGTTAGTCCAGAATCCTACACAGAGACATTCATATGCATGTGTTTCTATCAAGCCTTGTTTTCGAATAATCAAAATCCCAGGCATTAAAAAAATCCTTATAAGACTTGGTGTGGAAATTATCTCAACACCTAAAATGCATTCACTTCCAAAATACTTAAGATTCCTAACATGCCACATGCAGATATAGCCAATACAGGCATTTGTTTCAGCTATAATTTTCTTGGTATTTCATGCTTTATTGATTTATGCACCATTGTGCCTCAAAACGTGCAAAGTTTACAATAGGTGTGCGGTATCAAATATACTTAACTATCATTTTCTTAAACTGCTTTATCTTCTGTTGCTCACCATTTATAATCTGCCAAATCTCCCAAGCCTTTGTTGCATGTATAATTTAAAGCCATCTGTTCTGTGTGCTTTTAACTGTTTCAACATTTTCATCTACCTAAGAGTCACATCACTGGCAGCCATTCAATTCAACCAGCTTTCTGAAGTGGCTTGCTTTTTTAAAAAAAATGGAAAAGAAAAGAACATATTAAGGTAAACAGCTTACTTTTGTCAACATGAAAGCGTATTTCCTATCTCTGCATTAAAATATGCGAAATTTGTCTCTTAATGTGGAGTGTATAGAAGAAAAGAACATCTTGCTACGCTTTTAAAAACGTGCCTGTTTGTTTCCATGTTAATTGTAGTCAATGGTAAGTCTTCCCCTCGACATGAAGACAAAGGAAATGCAAATTAAACACAGGGAGTTTTCGTGTTGTTAGTGCAAGTGTAAATAGATGGAGAGAAACACCAAACGCACACGGGAAACAGAAAGAAAAACTGAATTCTGTGTTTTCATACAGAACCCAGTTTTCCCCAAGTTTTGCACCGGAATAAGTGCAACTTTTTCTAAAATGAAAACAACTTCTATTTTAAGGGAAAGTATGTGGAAATTGTAATATCTTTTGCTATTTGCCTCTAAACAACTCAAAGTTTAAGAGATGGCAGCCATTAGATAATAAGATGAGAGCATCTGTTTATTCTATGGGGGGGGGGAGTAATCTTGAACTCAGCATTCAAGGCTTTTTTTCCATATTAGGAGTGACTTGAGAAACTGCAAGTCGCTTCTGGTGAGAGAGAATTGGCTGTCTGCAAGAATGTTGCCCAGGGGATGCCCGGTTGTTTGACCATCCTGTGGGAGGCTTCTTTCACATCCCTGCATGGGAAGCTGGAGCTGATAGACAGGAGCTCACCCCATTCCCTGGATTTGAACCTCTGACCTTTCGGTCTTCAGTCTTGCCAGCACAAGGCTTTAACCCATTGCACCTGCAGGTGGTCCTAGCATTCAGTAAAGACCTGAGTATATTTGGATCAAGCTGGAAACAACAAATCCCGGACACAGTCAAAGAGGTATGCAACATCTAGGATGGCTGGACTCTGTGCTAGGAAACAGCACAGTAAAAGCAATATACAACTCTTTTTAAAAAATGTCTTTGCAGGCACTGTTCCCTTAAGAAGTCAGTTGTCACCTTGCCTACTGACACTTGCAAGAGACCTGAGTCTTCTCCATCAGAAAGAAAAGGGGAAATCACAGAATCATATAAGAGACCACAAGGAGTATTTACTCCAATCATTTTTCCCCCACATCAGGAGCGACTTGAGAAACTGCAAGTTGCTTCTGGTGTGAGAGAACTGGCCATCTGCAAGGACGTTGCCCGAGGGGCGCCCGGATGTTTTGAAGATAGGATCATAATAAGGAAAAGCCGAGCACAGAGGGAAGAAATAGCCAAGGAGAGCTATCCTAGAGAGAAGACTAGATGGTTTTCTCCACCTGTTAGAAAAACTACTCTTCTAGAAACCTTTTCCACCCAGCTACACAAGACTCCCTTCTCCTCCTGACAGCTTGAAACTTGCTCAACCAGAAATCCTTTGGGGAGAGAAATATAGCCATACTCCTCAAGACACCTCGTTGGAGGAGGGAGACTTTGAAAGGCCCTTCTCAAACTTTGCATGACGTCACGGCCCGTCCCTGGGAAGCTGCCCTCCTCTGGGTGCCTCTCCTGCCAAGAAGAAGGGCAGGCGGGCGGGCGGGGAGGCAGGCTGCTGCCGCTGCCAAGGGCCCCTCTCCAAAGGCAGCAGGAGCAAGGCAGGCAGGGGCTTGGACATTCAGAAAGGAGAGCGAGAAGAAGCCCAAGATGGCGAAAGGCTCTTGTTCTTGAGAGGGCAGGGGGAAAAGGAGGGGGGAGTGGAAACATGGAGGATATTGTCATATACACAAAGGGATAAATTTCAACAACTCCGCCAAAGGCTGCAGCTGCTTCACCGGCTTTTTCGAAGGACAAAAGAGGAGAAGGCGAGGGAGAGGAGGAGAGGGGCGGGGGAAGAAAGAAAGCCCCCCGAGGCCTGGACTCCCGGTTTGTCAAAACAAACAAACCCCATAGAGGAGGGGGTCTGTTTTGGGGAGGGGGACACAGAACTCTGGCAAACAGAACATGCCAAGAGGGGGGAAAGGCCTAGGAGAAGTGGAGGGAGAAGAGTGGGCTGTGGGAGGGAAGGGAGAGGGGCCTGAACATCCAGAAAGGAGCTCTAATGTCTGGAAAGAGCCCTTCATGTCCAGCAAGTGCTACTGGTGTCCAACAAGATGATCCCAAGGTCCTGAAGCGAGCTCTTCAGGTCCAGAAAGAGCCTCTGGGTCTACCAAGAGCCTTTAATGTCCAGAAAAACCCCCTCTTAATTCTAGCAAAAGTAGTCCAGGAAGAGCCTCTACGGTCCAGAAAAGGGCTCTTAAGGTCCGGCAAGAACATCTAAAGGCAGGAAAGGGGCTCTAAGGTCCAGAAAGAGGCTCTTAAAGTCCAGAAAGGGACTTTGAAGGTCTAGGAAGGGGCACCTAAGGTGCAGGAAAGAACAAGGATCCAGAAAAGGGTCTCTTAAGATCCAGAGAGGGGCTCTTAAGGTCCAGCAAGAACACCTGAAGTCTGGGAAGGGGCTCTTAGGTCAAGAAAGGGGTTCTTAAGATCCAGCAAGAGGTTCTTAAGGGTCAACAAGAAGTTCCTGAAGTCCAGCAAGAGGCTCTTAAGATCCGGGAAGAGACTGTTAAGTTCCAGAAAGGGGCTCTTAAGATCCGGAAAGGGGCTCATATGGTCTAGAAAGAGCCTCTTAAGGTCCAACGAGAGGTTCTTAAGATCCAGAAAGAGCTCTTTTTGTCCAGAAAGAGGCTCTTGATATCCAGTAAGAGGTTCTAAGGTCCAGAGACAGGCTCTTATGGTCCAGAAAGGAGCTCTTAAGGTCTGGCAAGAGGTTCTTAAGATCCAAAAAGAGGCTCTTAAGGTCCAGAAAGGGGCTCCTAGGGTCTAGCAAGAGCATCTAGGAGCCAGAAGAGAGCTTTTGAGGTCCAGAAAGGCTGATAAGGTCCAGCAGGAGCATCTGAAGTCCAGAAAAGGGCTCTAAGCTCCCGCAAGAGGTCCTTAAGATTCAGAGAGGTTCCAAAAGAGGCTCTTAAGCTCCAGCAAGAAGTTGTTAAGGTCCAGAAAGAGGCTCTTAAGGTCCAGAGAGAGGCTCTAAGGTCTAGCAGAAGCATTGAAGGTCCGGAAAGGGGCTCTTGAGCTCCAGAGAGGGCTCTAATGTCCTGAGAGGGGCTCCTAAGGTCCAGAGTGAGTCCCTAATGCCTTTCCCTCGCTCTAGGGCTGTCAGTCATGCCGAGGGCGAGTGGCGCAAGCCAAGGAAGGCTCGCCAAGGAAGCAAAAGAAAAGGGAAAGTGGCGAAAGGGGCAGGCGAGCCAAGAGGAGGCGGGGGGAGGGGGGAGGAGGAGCGCCTAGGTGCCTGCCTGCCTGGGCTGGCCAAGGGTCAAAGGCTGCCAAGCAGGCAGGGCGGCCAGGGCGCTCCTCCTTTGGCTCCTCGGCCCCTTCCCTCCCTCCCTCCCCTGGCAAGCCCCCTCCCACTCCGGTGCCCGGGCGCCCGCCCCGAGTGGCACAAGGTCAGTTTCACTTCCCAGGCTGGGAGAAGCCGCTGCGCCTTCCCTCTCCTTCGTAGGGCTCCCGAGAGCAAGAGACGCCCAAACACCTTCTCCTCCTAATCCTCCTCCTCCTCCTCCCTCCTCCCCAGCAACAAAGAGATGCCAGGAACCAGGATCCCCCACCAAGCCCGTCTCCCCTTCTCCTTTGACAAGCCAGGGTTTGCCTTACCTTTTGCCGTTTGGAAGAGGATCCCTTTGGCTGGAGATTGAGAGGGAGGGAGGCGGAGGGGGGGCGTGAGAAGAAGGGTGGGATGCCTGGGGTCGGAAATTAAGGGGAACTGGGGCGAGCGAAGGAGGGGGCATTCATGGCGTGGCCTGCCGGAGCCTTTCTCCCTCTCTCTCTCTCTCTCTCTCTCTCTCTCCCTCCTCCTCCTCCGCCTCCTCCGCTTAGAGTCCCTTGCAGCGGATTGAAGCCGCTTCCCTCCTCAAGGTTGCTTCAGCTCCACTTCCAGCAGGCGAAGCCTTCCCGAAGTGACGTCAACCCCCTCGGCTCGCTCCTCTTCCTAACAATGAAAGTTGCTGTTCAAGGGAAGGGGCCAGAGAGAGAGAGAGAGAGAGAGAGAGAGAGAGAGAGAGAGAGAGAGAGAGGCTGCACTCTCTCTCTGTCTCCTGTCTGCCCGCACTAATCATAATCAGCGACCCCTTCGGTCCTCTAAGGCTGAAGGGAGGGAGAGAGAGACACACACACACAGAGGCTTCACCCCTCTGCTTCCAAAGTTCAGCGCCTCTTCGGGGGGGGGGGTCTCTTGGCAGACCCACTCTCGAGTTGGGAAGAAAGTTGGGCTGCTGCTTTTGTGGGGGTGGGCGGGCTTCAAACAGGGGGTTTTCTACAAGGCTTGAAGTATAAGCACAACTCAAGCACAGTTGGTGGGGGACCTTGGTGGTGAGAGGGCCTTCTCGGTGGTGGCTTTCCCCGCCTCTGCAACACCCTTCCCAGAGAATTTAGATTAGCCCCATTGCTCTCCTATTTTCATACGAACGGCCAAACATCTTCTACATCCCGGAAAACCCCACTGCCTCCCTTTAGACTGCCTTCAGATGATCTCGTGGGTTGTGTTGGGTTTTAATAACTACTTGTATATGTTTTTTTTCTTCTTCTGCCAACCTAGCATTTTGAAAACATGCGAAAGTGAGTAGATCAATAGGTACAGCTCCAGCGGGAAGGTAACAGTGCTCCATGCAGTCATGCTGGCTGCATGACCTTGGAGGTGTCTACGGACAACGCTGGCTCTTCAGCTTAGAAATGGAGATGAGCACCAACCCCCATAGTCAGACACGACTGGACTTAATGTCAGGGGAAAATCTTTACCTTTATCTATGTGGATTTTAAAAATTGTTGAAGTTTGAAGCATATGACACCTTGAGTTTGACCTGGATGTGTGGGACTGGGTCCCCCCGTTATGATCTGGTCATCGACCATAATAAAGTTTACTTACATATTTTCATAAGGATTTGAAGACCTGGTGGTTATTTATTTTTTATTTTGTATCAAAAGCATTGCATAAATTAGTATAAAACTGATAAAAATAGAAGGAGCACAGGTGGCTAAGATATCTTTTGACCACAAACGGGCAACAGCAACGGCATTATCTGTAGCCTCCAACAATTCCTCCTCTGTACATGAGGCAGGGCACAGTGGACAAGCATACAGATGTGGAGTTGTCTGTTCTGCTCCAGTCACACAAGGTGTGGGATTCTTTTAGGTAGTGCCATTTTGCCAGGTTGTCTTTTGATCTGCCCACTCCACTTCTGAGTCTATTCAGGGACTTCCAAGTTGCCCATTCTTGGTTTGCCCCTGGAGGAAGACCCGGGGGGGGGGGGGCATCCAGCTGGGATTTGCTGGTTTAGCTGCCCAGAGGGATACCCTTGCTGTTGCTGGATGGGCGCCAAGAGGAGTGGTAGTTCTCATAAAGCTTTTCCTTGATTTGAGTCTACACGGAGGAAGCCATGTAGTGGGTGGCTTTCATAGTGTTCAACCTTATTTCTCTCACATTTAGCAGCAACTTCCCATCGCACATCGCGCGGGAAGGGGGGAGGCAATGCCAGCTAGCTTGTAGAGTTTATCAACAGGTGTAGGTTTAAAACATCCTGTGATTATTCTGCATGTTTCGTTCAATGCTATGTTGACCTGCTTTGCGTGGGCAGACCTATGCCAAACAGGGCAGCCATACTTGGCAGTTGAGTAAGACAAGGCCAGGGCTGATGTTCTTATTAATTTTGGGTCTGCACCCCATGTGCTGCCAGTACATTTCCGCGGGATGTTATTGCGTGCAGCTGCTTTGTGCTTGGTGTTCAAGCAGTGTTTCCTATATGCTAGTGTTCAATCTAAGGTGACACCGAGATATTTAGGATGGAAGCAGTGTTCAAGCTCTTGACCTTCCCAGGTGACTCAATTTCGTGTTGGCTTCACAGTTGGGTAGGTGTAAAGCACACACTTGTGTCTTGGCAGGGTTAGGCTTCAGGTGGTTATCTTTGCAAATAGCTGGAGAGATCTTTCGAGGCATTAGTAAGTTGGGGGCATGGAAAGAGCCTCATTGAAGTCTGAGTAAATACAGTCGGGGGGGGGGGGGCAGCGTTTCTTGTAAACGGCTAATCTTTCAAAATCCAAAAGCATTGCTTTTAAACATTTGAAACCTGGTGGTTTCATCAGGCCTTCGATACCGATCGGTCTTAGGCCCAAGACCTCTAGCCATCGGTTAGGGTCCAAATCAGCACCTTACCTGTTCCCAGTTCCTTCATTTCGTGGTATTGGCCCTGGCCCAGACCTTTCCTCAAAACTGCCACAAGCCCCTGGAAATAAATAGCCCCAGGCCCTATCCTGGCCATTATTTTGGTCCACCTCCTGCACTTTCTTTATTTCCCGGCCTATTTTATTACTACACTAGCTTGGGGACCCAGCCCTGCCCGGGTCATTTGAGAAGTGCAGCAGGATGTAGAGTGGGTCATGGGGGCTCTGTGTGCCAAGTTTAGTCTTGATCCATCATTATTGGGAGTTGCAGTGGTATCATGAAATTACTGAAGGTAGTGCAAGTCCCATCATCTCTGTGTGTCCCGTCCCCCAAAGTGTAGTAGGATGTAGATTGGGTCATGGGGGCTCTGTGTGCTAAGTTTGGTCTGTATTGGTGAATGGATGAGGGATGCATTGTTTTTCGGAAGTGAGTGAAGGTACTTCAAGTCCCATCATCCGTGGTCCGTCTCACAGTAAACTGCACCAGGCTGTAGAGTGGGTCATGAGGGCTCTGTGTGCCAGATTTGGTGTTGATCAGTCATTGGATTAGGTTTGTAGCAGGATTGGGAAGTGAGGGGAAGGTACTGCAAGTCCCATCATCCATGTTCTGTCCCTCCAAACTTCAGTAGGATGTAGAGTGGGTCACTGGGGCTCTGTGTGCCAAGTGTGGACTTTCTTGGTGTTTGTTGGGGGCCACAGTGGTCTGTGGGAACAGAGGGGTGTAAAAGTACTACAAATCCCATCATCCATTGTCAGTCCTCCCCCAAACCTCACCAGGACGTGAAGGCAAGTTTGGTCTCGATCAGTGATTGGATGAGGGTTGCAGCGGACTTGGGAAGTGAGTAGAGGCACTTCAAATCCCATCATCCATGGCCCACCCTCCTCCGAACTGCACCAGGAGGAGGGTGGGTCATGGGGGCTGTGTGTGCTGAGTGTGATCTGTATTGGTCCTTTTTGGTGGCCTCAGTGGTCTGTGGGAACCAAAGTCTTGGAAAGTACTACAAATCCCATAATACGTGGGTCATGTCATAGGGGGGTTATGTGTACCAAGTTTGGTGCAGGTCCATCACCCGCGCTGGTCGCTGTGGCCTGTGAAAGTATACCGGTGTAAAACAGAAAGGAGTAAAAAAAATGGAAAAGGCCTGCATGGAATTAGCAGTAAGGTCCAATGAGGCTGGGTGAGGGGCTTTGGGCCAGAATTATTTATATAAGGGAAGAAATCCTGTTGTTTGAATGTAGAGGCCTGATTCTGGGTTGCTGGCTTTTTTCCCTCAGTGGGAAGAAATCCTGTTGTTTGAATGTAGAGGTCTGGATTCTGGGTTGCTGGCTTTTTTTTCCCTCAGTGGGAAGAAATCCTGTTGTTTGAATGTAGAGGCCTGGATTCTGGGTTGCTGGCTTTTTTCCCCTCAGTGGGAAGAAATCCTGTTGTTTGAATGTAGAGGCCTGGATTCTGGGATGCTTGCTAATCAGTGGCTAGCAATGCCCTCTGTCTGGTGCCTTAGAATTTTGGAGTGGCGAGGCTGTCCAATCAAAGGACTTTATGCAAATCTTGCATATCAGATATCTACATTATAATTCATAACAGTAGCAAAATTACAGTTATGAAGTAGCAACGAAAATAATTTTATGGTTAGGGGTCCCCACAACATGGGGAACTGCATTAAGGGGTCTCGGCATTAGGAAGGTTGAGAACCACTGATCTATACTGTGGAAGAAATGCAGTTTGACACCACTTGAACTCAATGCTATAGAGTCCCAGTTTTGTAAGGTCTTGAGCCTTCTCTGCCAATTCATAATGGAGCCTAGCCAAGCTACACATTTCATCATTCCCTAGCATTGAGCCATGGCAGTGCAAGTGGTTTCAAACTGCATTCATTCTACAGTGTAGATGCACCCAGGGTCTTTGGTGTGGGAATGGGAAAGTTATACAGTTATGTAACATGCTTCCAAAAAAAGGGGGGAGAGGTGTCAGATGATGATGATAATCATTATTATATGTATAACCCGCTTTTCTGTATTGATCAAGACCCAAAATGGATCACACCCCTAAAACCCATACTATTTTAAAAAACCCCAAAAATATGAATATTTAAACAGAATTAAACCTACAGTTATTAAAACAAGTCAGCTAAAAGATCACTTAAAACAAGAAAAACTGTTAAAATAATGAAAACATCACACAGCATATCTTACCATGAAGGAATAAAGTAAGCCCATCAAGTGTCCCTTTCATCTCCATCCCCAAAGTCAGGTCTCTTTTAGTAGCATAAGGGAGGAAAAATGACACGCAATACATATGATGATGATGATGTTTTTATGCATGTATATATATATTAAAGGTAAAGGTTTCCCCTTGACATTAAGTCTAGTCATGTCCAACTTTGGGGGCTCATTTCCATTTCTAAGCCAAAGAGCAAGCGTTTTCTGTAGACACCTCCAAGGTCATGTGGCCGGCATGACTCCATTACCTTCCCGCCAGAGCAGTACCTATTGATCTACTCACATTTGCATGTTTTTGAACTGGTATGTTGGCAGCAACTGGGGCTAACAGTGGGAACTCACCCCATTCCTTGGATTCGAACCGCCTTTCAGTCAGCAAGTTCAGCAGCTCAGCGGTTTAACCTGCTTCACCGCCGAGGGCACATACGCTGTAGATGTACCCAAAATGTATGTTTGACTATTCCACTCCTGGAGTCACATTTTATGTCAGAGCTCCAGATATCATATTCTAACTAAGACAAAGCAAAAGCCACCATTCTTAAGTATTGTACATACTCAAACCTCCATATGCTATCACCATGCAATAAAAGGGCGAGCCACCAGAAGGCCCAAGACATTACATCTTATATTATGATTTATTGATGCAGTGACATCACTGTGCAAGGTGCTTTACCACCGGGAGCTCACCCCGCTCTCCGAATTCAAACCACCAACCTTTCGGTCAGCAAGTTCAGTAGCTTAGTGATTTAACCCACTGCGCCACCATGCCCTTTATATATATTATTATATCTAAATAATATATTTACTATATGAGCTCCCAGTGGCAAAATGGATGTAACCCTTGTGCCGGCAGGACTGAAGACCAGCAGGTTGGAGGTCTGAATCCAGGGAGAGTGCGGATGAGCTCCCTTTGTCAGCTCCAGCTTATATCCTGCCACCATCTCCCAAAAGGGGCTTGGGGCAGCTTACAAATTGTACAGCAATATATTGTTGTTATACTTCGAGAGGATGGCTTACACCTCTGGTCCTTATTGTTCCTACTAAGTGACAACAGTTTAAAATTAAATTCAGAATTAATTCTTCTGCTATCCTATTGCAGAGCCACTGCAATATTTCGAAACGTGATTATTGTAACAAATGAGAGCAGTGAAATCTGTGTGAGAGACTGAGGAGGGGGATAGCAGAAGGGGGAAACATACAACCCTCTTCTGATTCTGCATGTTCCCTCCCTCTCGTATACCAAAACTCAAGCTAAGCCAGGGTTAAAGTACACTGCAAACAAAGACTTGCTTCCTGTAAACTATAAAAGTAAAAGCTTAAAATACAGCCAGGAGCACTGACTAGAAACAAGAAGGGAAAGTGCAAGGGGACGTTTTCTCCGACTCTGAAACTGGAGCATGCAAGTGCTGACGGTGCTTTTGCACTGTCAAGGGCCATTTGAAATGTGAAGGTTTTTTAACATCAGATCTGAACAAAAGCTGGTAGCAACATCAAAATAATATGCACATGTCGGGAGATACTATTGTGTTGTGTTTCCTTTTCAGGCCCTGGCTGTGATTTTAATTGTGCTGGAGGATCTTCATTAGTATTAGCACATGGAGAGATTTCACAAAGCTGCTTCATTAGAGGGGAAAAAAAGCTTGGCAGACTGGGTCTCTTTGCATGCAATGAGAATGTCAGCCTTACCTCGGTCATTTGTAACATAATAAGTGGAAGCACAATGATTGCAATGAAGGAACACTGGGGGAAGGGCAAAAAACACAGCCTGTCTAACAAGGATATCTGAAAAGCTCCTCGTTACGCAGGAAAATGTATTCTGGAAAAATTAGCAGAAATTATGTCTTGGCAGGCTCAGGAAAAACCAGTTAATGGGCTATGATTTTAATTGTAATATTAGTGCTAGTTTATTTTCTTCCAGGGATTCACATTCGGCAGCAAAACTGTGCTTGCATTTATTGATTTTTTTTCAGTGCCACATTCCCGGAATACAGATTTTAATCATTTCACTACACCACACTCAGTAATTTCATTAAAAAACTGGAACCTTCCATCCCCAGAAAAGCATTTAATTTCAATGACACACGATTTCTCTTAGCAGCCTACTCTCTCAACAGTAAAAGCTGGCCTAAGGTTCAAATGCATAATTTAATCCCGAGTTCTCCATGCTCGGCATTCCTTTGAAGCTATAATTTGACTAACTACCTAATAACTGTAATAAGGACAATGATTTCCTTATAATATATTATTAACCCATATTTAATTAACTCTGGGGCCAAGCTCTGTACATGTTTGATTGGGTCAGTAGTTCTATAACCTCAAAATTTACTAATAATATTCTGGAAGGAAAAAAATGTGTCATAAGAATATAGTTATGAATATATCCAATTAGATATTTCACTCTGAATGCTACACATCAAAAGCCCATAAATTTTCCACAGAAAACCAATATTGGCCTCTCACGTTATATCCATATTTTAAAGTACACAGAGAGTAAACAATGGATTTAGATCATTTGCACAGTAAATTATACAGTTATTATGTAGATACTTTACAAATTAAGACCATTGCAATATTCAAGGAAGCATTTCTGTTAATAATAGTGTTCAATAAACATAGAGAGCAGTCAATCAACTTAGAAAAATAAGAAAGGGAATGTCTACATGTGTTGTTAAGAAATATCTTTACATTTTAATGTGATAATATACAAATTTTATAGTGCGGTTCTGAAAGTTGCTTTGCTGGCAAATAAATGCATGGAATAAGGAATGCCTATTGCTGCCCCAGTGCAACATAAAACAATAACGATACATTTGCAAGGGTGTCATGCGAAACAATATACCCTTTCATTTGTCCCGACATATAAAGGGCTGAAGTGATCGCTGAGAGCCGTGTATCTTTCTAATAATGTCAATCTATGCTATTCAATATCAAAAATATTACATCCTCCCCTTCCCTGCGGTTTTGCTTCGACACATATTTTCTGCAAGATTTTTTCCCTGAATCATTAAAATACAGCAATATCCAACTCATTTCACTAGAAAGCCGTTTATTGATTTTTTTTTGGCTTCACTTAGCACTCCAATGTATAGGAAGGTCCTTCAATGGTGTTTGTAGTGCAAATCAAATGCACTGTAAGAGAAAAGGGGAATGGCTTTTGGAGGGTTTCAGAAATCTGTTGTACTAAAAAATGTTTATTGTGCACCAAAATGCGTGTTGTATTATTATTTGCATGTGCTCAATCAACAAAAATGCTTAGTTGATGCATTTAGAATGAACAAGCCTATGGAAATGATTAAGTCACTTTCTAAATTTGGGTTCCTTTTTCAGACAAGCAGTTGTTTTAAAACAGTGGTTCCCAACCTTTTTTTTTTTACCAGGAAGCACTTTGACCAGGGACCCCTTGACCAGGGACCACTTGGACCAGGGGCCATTTTGACCAGGGACCACTCTCCAACATTAGACTAAAAGGGTTATGAATCAGTTTTTGGTCAACTTTAAATTTGGTTTGGCTATTTGGGGTGCTGATTCAGAAAACTGCATTGGAAAAACCACATCAGCTCTAGTTTCTGGTACAGAACATATGCCATCCAGTAGTCGCCATCTGCTTGCCCAACAGAAAACCATATTTAATAAGACTCAGCACTATTTTTGCAAGACCAGTCACTCTCATTGCAACGGTATAGTAACGGTGAGACCACGAACCATATTTTAGTTCTTGTGGATCACTGGTGGTCCATGGACCACAGGTTGGGAACCAATGTTTTAAAACATACGTACACATTTCTTTCCATGTGGATTAATTATTTCATTGTTACATATTCTTTTATTCTGTCATTGTTAATATGTTTTGAAAATCATTGTAAGCTGTTCAGTTTTACTATACAAGGAACATTTTGAAAAAAAGGGCCAGTAGATGAAAGTTGGGACATCAAGAAGTTGATTAATGACAATGTGTTGTTGAAGGCTTTCATGGCTGGAATCACTAGGTTGCAGTGAGTTTTCTGGGCTGTATGGCCATGTTCCAGAAGCATTCTCTCCTGACGTTTCACCCACATCTATTACAGGCATACTTGGAGCTTGTGAGGTCTTTTGGAAACTAACCAAGTGAGGTTTATATATCTGTGGATCGTCCAGGGTGGGAGAAAGAACCCTTGTCTGCTTGAGGCAAGTGTGAATGTCGCAATTGGACACCTTGATTAGTATTTAATGGCCTAGTTTCCAGCAGACCTCACAACCTCTGAGGCTGCCTGCCATAGATGTGGATGAAACATCAGGGACATGGCCATACAGCCCAGAAAACACACAGCAACCCTTTTGATCTAAGACAGTTTGGTCCCCATGTGAGAGAATTGACTGTCTGCAGGGATGTTGCCCAGGGGACACCCAGATGTTTTACCATCCTGTGGAAGGCTTCTCTCATGTCCTTGCATGAGAAGTTGGAGCTGACAGATAGGAGCTCACCCCATCTCACGGATTCAAACCACTAACCTTCAGGTCAGCAGTTCAGCTGGCACATGGGGTTTCAGATGATACATGAGGAGTGGCTTAAAGAGCTCGGCATGTTTAGCCTTCAGAAGAGATGGCTGAGAGGAGAAAAGATGGCCTTGTATAAATATGTGAGGGGAAGTCATAGGGAGGAGGCTTGTTTTCTGCTTCCCTGGAGACTAGGATACAGAATAGTTTCAAACTACAAGAAAGAAGATTCTACCTGAACATTAGGAAGAACTTCCTGTGAGAGCTGTTCAGCATTGGAACTCTCTGCCCCAGAGTGTGGTGGAGGTTCCTTCTTTGGAGGCTTTTAAGCAGAGGCTGGATGGCCATCTGTCGAGGGTGCTTTGCATGCGATTTTTCTGCTTCTTGGCAGGGGGCTGGGCTGGATGGTCCACAAGTTCTCTTCCAACTCTATTACCATGGCTACTATAGTAAGAGATAGAATAATAGAATCATAGAGTTGGAAGATGATGGACATTATATTCAACATCTGGAGGGGCATTGCTGTATGCCTGCTGTATGCATTTGTTTAAGAGTCCATCCCATTGAATTCAATACAGCTTACTTCCAAATGGGTGTGAGCAGAATTGCACTGTGAAGACTTTGAAAAATATTTCTGCAAGCTCTGCCTTGACCATCCATCTAGTCAAGGAGAGAAATATTAGCATGATATACAAGCTATTCGTGTATAAAAAGAAACACTAAAATTGATTTATTGAAAAGCTAAATATTTCATTCAATTATGATGTGCAATCTATTCTTTAAAACATTATGCTTAAAAGTGGAAAGCTGTTGGAAGCATAACCTTCGTGCTTAGAACATTTACTCTGGGTTTAAGAGGTTTATTCTTATCACAGATACTTGTTGGCACAGAAGAGCTTATGCTATCACTCTCTGAGGGCTATTTATACAGTTTAACATGTCTAAGTACTCCTGCCTTTATGCTGCTACACACCCTGTTTTATGATGTCACCCTAGAGCAGTCAAATGAACAAGGAGCTACTTCATTTCCCCATAATCAAAGAGTGCAGAAGGACAGAAAGCTTGTGCATACTTAAAAGGAAATGCAGCTTCAAGGCAACATAAAGCATAACTTTCATAGCTTTGCAGATAAATTGATTGGTTGTTGATCACTCTGATTTTCTGTTCTGAAATAACTGCCCTGTTAGGAATCAACTTGAAACGATCTGACAGAACAGTCAGGTCCCATAAATGATGTTCATAATTTACAGAACACGGAGAGATGGATGCTTTTGTAGCATCTACATCTAATGTGCTGTAATGCCGTGGTTTAAACTGCTACTGTTTTAAACAATTGTATTGGTAAAACTTTGCAGCAAAATGCAGGTCCACGTTTGTGAGAATGAGTCAATATGTATTAATTGTTCCACATCAGTTTACTTTTAAGTAAACTAAATTGCCTTCGCAGCGATGGCCTAGTCTCTAGTCAGGCATGAGAACTGGTTTGGTGATAATGGAAAATCACATTTGCTTTTGGAGAGAAAGGAAGCAAGATCCTATTGGTTCTCTTGGAACCTTTTCTAGCTATTGAGACAATCAACCATGGTATCTTTCTTGATCGACAGTCTTTCTGGGGGCTTGCAGATGTAACCATCCTGTCTCAGAAGATGAGAGTTTTGTCCCATAGCAATTACACTTTGGGATTTCACAAGACTGCTTTATCTTTCCGTGCAGTCTAACATCTATACCAATGGTTCCCAACCTGTGGCCCACAGCCTAGAAGTAGGCCACGAGAACAAAAATCCAGTTTGCTAACCTCCTTCCTCTTTATTTTATTTATTTGTTTGTTTATTTATTTATTTTCCATTCCACTCTGCAGAGCTGACCAGCCACACCCCTTTTGGTGTTCATGTTGGAGAGTACTCCCTGGTCGAAGTGGTCACCAGTCAAGTGGTCCCTGGTCAAAGTAGTCCTTGTTCAAGTGGTCCCTGATCAAGTGGACCCTGGTCAAAGTGGGCTCTAGTCAAGTGGGCCCTGGTCAAAGTGGACCCTGGTCAAGTGGGCTCTGGTCAAAGTGGGCCCTAGCCAAGTAGGCCCTGGTCAAAAAAAGGTTGGGAACCACAGATCTATAGAAATCTACTGGAGACACAACAGATGAGGTCATCTGAAGAGTCACCTCTGTGTTGATTATTTCCTAGTCTTCCTCTCCTTTTCTTCTAATCCAAATGAGGCTATTAAAGTTCTGAACTCAGACCCTGGATTATATGTTACATCTCCCACATCTTTATCAGGGCTTTCAGACAAATGAAGATGCCACACTGCTAAAGATGGTAAGAAACACTGTGCCTATTCCTACTCTGCCTAATTCAGTCATATTTAATCTTAAACCATAATGCATATCCAATTCCATGCATCACCATATGTAGAATAAGCACTGTGATTAGAAGAACTGACATAAAAGAGAAGGGAAACGATAGGTGGTGTTTTCATTGATCAATTGTTATGTAGTTTTCTACGTGATCCTGTACAGCAGTCTCGTGTATTTGTGGACCAAAAGTGTGCAAGAGATAGACCTCCCACAGGGACCTATAATGAAGTCTTGGCAACGTTATAAGAAATCTGGCCTCTGCACTCCTTTGGAAGTTACAAAACTCTCAGGTCAATACCTTGCAATCCATCGTCTCAAAATGATCCAATAGATGAGTATAAAAAAGACAAGGTTTTTCTGCATTTTTATTACTGTTGCTATATACAGTACTTTAGGATAGGAAGTGAAAACAATACTGTATACAGTTTAAACTACTGGGGGATTAGATTAGACAAATATAATTAAGCAAGCAGAAGTTTAGCTGGGTCACTGGGATTAATAACTGTGTTCTTGGAGGAAATCCCACAGACTTCTTTAATTACAACATAGAGGAGCTAAAAGCATAAATTAATTAACTGATGTGATTGACCAATTAATGGTTTGATTTCAGATTTAAAACAGAGCTCACACTAATCGGGGCCAGCAATCTGTTCTCTCCTATTCATCCTTCATGGACCTGTGAGTCCTCTGTTGTCTGCTTTCTCTTCTTGCGGTCTATCCCAGACTATAACTCCTTGATGATAAGGAGCTCATGCAAATCTGTTTTTCCAGAAATTTGCAGTAGAAAAGCAAGATGCCAAAACAGGGGGGAAATGGGGATGAATGGGAGCAGAATTTTGCTTGCTTTCTACTTGAATTGAAAGCTTGATGGGAGATAGGGAGAAGATAAATCTGCGGGAAAGGAGATCTTTGGCTGCACTTATCCAGACTAAGTTGAAATGTTCAGTGAGAGGTGCCACTGAAAGAAGCTGCTACTTCTTCCATCAATGGCTGACCTATAGACAGAAGCAAGGTCTTTGTGTCAATTGAGGCCCAACCTGAAGACCAGACTGGTGAAGTTTCTCCCTCTTAAAACAAAACAGGAAAATGGTGCAAACTAGACTTTCATATGGTTGGGCATTCCTACAAAAGACCTAGTTCACATTGGCTGCACTCGGTCCATGCAGTAGCTGAAAAGAGTCTCCTTGCTCTTCTGAGATATTGCAGTTTTTACTTAAGGTGAGTGCATAAACTAGGACTAAATCAACATAGGGATCTAATCTGGCAGGATAAAGGGAATATGAAAGATCTTTCTGGGAATGCGCAAGGGTTTAACTCATTGTGCCACCACAGCCCCTTTAAGTTACCATTAATATTGGCCTTTAGAGATCCAGGAGGGAAATAACATGGGGAACAAATCTGAACAGCAATTGGTGCAAGCATGTACTGGGATATAGACCCTGGCTGAAATATGAAGTGTACAAAACATCTCTCTCTCTCTCCATCTTGTAAGACACCCAACACAATATTCCTTCATTATTTGCCATTTGAAAGCAATTTGTTTACTAAGTGTGAGACGAATGGTCACACCACAACCGTGCTTTGCCCAGACCTAGGATTACTTATCAACAATTCTTCTGAAATTTGTGCCTTGACAGTGAGAGCCTCCATTGAAAGAAATACAGTTTTTTAAATAGTAAAAATATTAATTGGGCTACACATACACAAACACACACACACACACACACACACACACACATATATATATATGCACATACACATATTCTTTGGGGAGCGTTTTGTGATGGCAAAGGATGAAAACACAGCCCTCAAGAAATAGAAACCCTGCTGTGTATGCTACAGTTATCTGGATGGATGTATTTCAAATTTTCCCTTAATGAATGCACACTGTCAGGATAAGGCTTTCTCAAGGTTTCTAGGGACGAAAATCTACCCAGACATTAGTTCAAGGGTCCAGTTATTCTCTGCAAGTGGTTTCCAGGTGTCAAGTTTACCTTTCACATAGCAAACTGTCACATGGCAAACAGGATTGTGTTGACTATCTAACTAGAATGAAAATCTACAGACATCTCAGGAACATGAAGTAGAAGGAATAGTTAAGGCATACCTTATGCCTAAAGTCTTTTATCTGTTTTCAGTCAGTCCATAATAGAACTAGGATATGGACAAATGTGTTATTTAGATGGGATTTGAAACAAAGGTATTTGACCAGCATTTGCAAACAGCAAAAGAGAGAAAGGGGGAAAACATAGAAGACTGCCTTGCGATCTACTCCCGACATTTTTTTTCTATTCTGCCAAAATAGAAAACATGAGAAAAGTGGAGGGTGATGAAAGAGAAAGTCATCCCTGGATGCATTTTTGAAGAAGTCTTAAGGTAGTCTTTAGAGAACAATGGTTCTCAACCTGTGAGTCCCCAAGTATATTTGGCCTAGAACTAGAAATGCCATTAGGTTTACCAGCTGTTAGGATTTCTGGGAGTTGAAGGCCAAAACATTTGGGGACCCACAGGTTGAGAACCACTTTGTTAGAAGATCTTTGAGGTTTACCTGAGCTGGTATTTTGATTTCATGTACATATTGTTAGGGTTTTTTTTTTTTAAAAGAAACTTGTTGAACTACTCTTCTTTATTATGGTATAAGAACGTATCTCTTCTTTTCCCCATGTGATTTCTTCCTCTGGTCCTCAATTTTCTGGAATTTAAAAAAGAAAAAAAAGATGATCAACAATATAGTATATAATTAACATAACATGCAGTTTTGACTCTAAATTGGGAATAAATTATGGAAATAGTAACAGTAGTATTAGAACTGCAAAGGGAACAAAACTGAAAGCCAGTTCCAGGCTCTGTTCAAAGCACGAAGCCTCTCCCTCCAAAGGGAGAAAGAAATTAAGCTCAGCATTCCACAACTATGTCAAATATTTTGCTATTCATTCCAGAAATTGGTTTTCACAGGGACTAAATGTACTACAGTGCATTGTACATGAAAAGTTCAAGAGTATATTTTGAAAATATTTGTTTACATTCACAGAACATTGCAAAATGCTTTTAAGATTTTAACATTCAGATCTCCAAGAACTCAAGTCAACCTGCGTTAAAAAAATAAAAATCTGAACACTATGCACTTGATTTGCCAACCTTGATAGTTCTTTGGCTTCCTCGGTTAAAATGGAGTTATGTAAAGTAAGGAGGCCTTTGTGCCCCGAGTAATGATGGGTGCACATGAGGAAAGGAAGAGAAGTTTACAAACAAGGAAATAGAGAGAAACATACATATTGACCAGAACTTTGTTCAATATTGTCTTGGCAGAATTTGGCATTGCAGAAAGCAAAGATCAGTCATTCTTGGCTGATGCCAACCAGGCCTGAGTGCTGGTAGTTGTAGTTTGGTGAAATCATTCTTTGGCATAGAAGGCCAAAAATCTTCTAAAATTACAACTTCCATTCTTAGAGGCAGAGAACTACTACTAGAGGATGGACAAATGTCTGGTACCTACACATCATCAAGATGGCTTAGGCCAGGGCTGTCTAACTGCCGGTCCTGCAGGTGTTTTGGACTTCAAATTCCAGAAATCCGAACAGTTGGTAAACTGGCCAGTGTTTCCCAACCTGTGTTGCGTGGACCACCAGTGATCCACAAGAACTAAAATATGGTCCGCAGCCTCACTGTTAGTACACCATTGCAATGGAAGTGACTGGTCTCTTATAGTACCGAGGCTTATTAAATATGGTTTTCTGTGGATGAGCAGATGTCGACTACTTGATAGCATGTGTTCTGTATCAGAAACTAGAGCTGATGTGGTCTCTCCAATGCAGTTTTCTGAATCAGCATCCCAAATAACCAAACTGAATCTAAAGTCGACCAAAAACAAATTCGTAACCCTTTTGGTACTAATGTTGGAGAATGGTCCCTGGTCAAGTGGTCCCTGGTCAAGCAGACCCTGTTAAAAAAAAGGTGGTGTAGGCACACCAGGCAAAGATCAATCCCTTCCCTGAAATTCTGCATGCCCCGGGAAATGAGAAATCAGCAATCAGCCATGTGATTTGCAAACGTTGCCCACAACCTGTGTGGCTGATCAGGCACCAATACGTTCAAGGTGATGCCATACTTTGCTTGGTCTGTATATCAGAGGAAGGAATTGGCAAAACTATCCTCGAGTATTCCTTGCCTTAAAAACTCTATGAAATTCATGGAGTCACCATAAATCCCCAGACGACTTGAAGGCACAAACTTAAAGACAAAAATTTCTACTACATATCCATCCTTTAACTACATATTAATTGTTGAATTCCATTGTTCAAATAAAGTTACTGTACATGTTCACATTTTCCATTTGTGGGAGGTGAGAAGTTGTCTTGGAAGACTACAACAGACTCTCTCCAGTTTTGTATATTCTAGTAACGCATAAAAGGGTAGTTTTCCTAAGGTGCACCTATTCTGTTGAATTGATACAGTTTGATACCACTTTAACTGCTATGGAATTATAGTTGTTTTGCCTTCTCTGCCAAAGAGTGTTGATGCCTCACCAAACCACAATTTCCAGGATTCCATAGCATTGAACCAAAGCAGTTAAAGTGGTATCAAACTGCATTAACTGAATAGTGGAGATGCACTCCTAGAAGTCCCTTCACATGACAAGGGGAACAGCCACAAAGTAGACATGGAAACCACTTTTGTCTTGTCTGAAATAAACATTTATTTTCTCTTTTCTATCTCCTATCCCTACAACTTCTTTTAATTAACTCCCTTTGTTTCATGCTGTATTTAAGCCACATAAATTCATTACTATCCCCTATAGAGAGTTATTGGCAAGACTCTGAGAGGGAGAAGAGAGTCTAAAGCTCTTTCTGGCACGCAGCAATGACTAATTTGTGATTCTGTGAAGTCAGAGAAATTCTCATAAGTGGGAAAATTTATGCCATGTTTGAGTTATATTTTAATTATAAATATGGTTTGTCTTCTTGAAAAGAAACGGTTCCAATCGGAATTCTGGCTCCAATAAAGTAAAATAAAATGTAGTCTTTCATATCACACTTGAGCTAAAAGAAAACAAAGACCTTCCACTGGGATTTCTGTAATGTCTATGATGTAATTACTAATTGAAACAAATCAGAGAATTTATCAAAAAAGGAGAACAAAAGGGCAAACAACATGTCTCAAACCAAGCATTTTATATGTTGAATCATATTACATGAATAAAGATGAAAATGAAGTGTTTCTGGCAAGAATTAATACTTTAGCAGTACATTCCTGTACATATAGAATCAGAATTATCTCACTGGGGTCTATTCCCAAATAAATACTATAGGTATAGAATTGCAGGCTACATTGTTTACATTTCACCCCTAATTCCTATTTATTGCGTTCCCACAGCCTCAGCAGGGCTAGGATCTTTCCAACCAATACACAAATCGAGGTGGCAGCAGATTTTGGGTATTATGAAAGGACAGTAAATTAGAAATTATTTCATTAGAGGCTGATTAATCAAGGAGAGGTACTTATGGGATTTTCTCTGTCGGGTGCCAAAGCAGCAGACAGAACTAGGTATTTTGCTTTTTGACTTGAGAAAGAGGGTGCCAGTTGCTGCTCTGCTGAAGATTAGAGTGGGTCAGTTTCCACTAGGGTTACCGGCAAGCCCACTTTTACATCAGGCTATGCAATATTTTCATTTTCCTGAAGACATATAGAGTACTTCTACACCACACAGTGGCAGCTGTTCAATAATACTTTATGGACACTAGGTCCGTCCTATGGAATCCAGAAATTTGCTTGAGCTAATTAGAATTCTCTGCAACGAGATAGTTTTAGGGCTTTCATTCAGGGAAAAGTGCATATAACTCTCAAGAACAGAAGCCATCCAAAATACCTCATCAAATTAACATATACTGGAATGATATAGGATGGACCCAGGACAGTTAAAAATGAGATCAAACTGTTATAATTGTATAGTGTGGATCAGTCCTTCTCAGGCTATATACAGTAATCTGGGGTATAAGCATTTCTTTCTAAAATGCCAGGGACAAATGCCATATTTGTATCCATTGGCAACGCCTATTTCCTTTTACCCTAGAAAGTCTCCACAGACTGGCAGGGCCCTTCCACACAGTCATATAACCCAGAATAGCAAGGCAGATAATCAAAAATATCTGCTCTGAATTGGATTATCTCAGTCCACACTGTCATATAATCCAGATTTTATTCAGCTGTGTGGAAGGGGCAGCAGTCAATAGTTTATAGACTAACACCAGTCCAGGGACCACCACTTTGATTAGCACTGGTATAGTCTCAGGCCCCATCTACACAGATAAAGCAGTTTGAAGCCGTATTATATGGTGAGTGTAGACCAGACCTGGGCGATTGCCGGCCCCTCCAGGTGTTTTGGACTTCAACTCCCAGAAATCCTAGCCAGTTTACCAGCTGTTAGGATTTCTTGGATTTGAAGTCCAAAACACCTGGAGGGCCAGCAATTGTCTAGGTTTGGTGTAGACTCATATCATGCAGATTGAATTACATTGAACTGGACTGTAAGAATGTGTGGCTGTCTATGTTTATAAGGCCATCTTCCTCATTCCAGATTGCATGTTTGAATAGCATTAGATGGGACAATAAATTATTTAGCTAACTCCCTTCCCTGTCATTAAAATAACTTACTGAATTGATGTCCAGGTTGTGATGTTGGCCTAACCCAGTGGTTCCCAACCTTTTTTTGACCAGGGACCACTTGACCAGAGACCACTTGACCAGGGGCCACTTTGAGCAGGGACAACTCTTCAACATTAGTACCAAAATGGTTAAAAATCAGTTTTTGGTCAAGTTCAGTTTATTATTATTATTATTATTATTATTATTATATTCTGCTGCATCTCCCTGGAGGGACTCAGGGCAGATTCCAAACATAAAAGGCAAACATTGGTTATTTGGGGTGCTGATTCAGAAAATTGCATTGGATTGACCACATCAGCTCTAGTTTCTAATACAGAACATATGCCATCCAGTAGTCGCCATCTCCTCGCCCACAGAAAAGCATATTTAATAAACTATAAGAGGGTTTTGTGAGACCAGTTGCTCTTGTTACAACGGTGTAATAACAGTGAGGCGGTTTACCATATTTTAGTTTGGTCCATGACAGGCATGTAGCCAGGGGGGGGGCTAAGGGGGCTTCAGCCCCCTGAAATTCTCAGGGTGGTCCGCGAGAAGGCCTTACTGGTACATTATTTATACTGTTATGTTTATTCATATCATGATCTGATCACCATGCTCATTATATCCCACCTTCATGGGGTTATTGGGATAACAATACAAAAGGTTTGCTAGGGTAAACCCTCTTCCACCCAGTCTCAGCCCCGAACCAAACTCAGCCCCCCACCCGAACCAAAATCCTGGCTACGGCCCTGGTCCATGGTTGGAAACCACTGGTCTAACCTAACAAAGGGAAATGTATAGCACAACACTGGCTTTAAAATATAAAGCAGAAAGCTGTTGTAAGAACGGGCATGAAAACAAGAGAGAATGGAGATGTCTACACTGCACATTTACTGACAAGTAGAACTATATTCTCATCACCTTCCCCTACTCTACCCCAGCTGCACCCGTACCTTGGGAAGTCTGATCTGGCTAAGGTCGTCCACGCTCTGGTCCGATCCCGAATAGATTACTGCAACGCACTCTACGTGGGGCTGCCTTTGAAGACAGTTCGGAAATTACAACTAGTCCAACGGGCGGCAGCCAGATTACTAACTGGAGCTACATACAGGGAGCATACCACCCCCCTGTTGTGTCAACTCCACTGGCTGCCTATCCATTTCCGAGCTCAATTGAAAGTGCTGGTCTTGACTTTTAAAGCTCTATATGGTTCTGGCCCAGCTTACTTGTCCGAACGCATCTGCCGCTACATCCCACCTCGTAATTTAAGATCATCCGGGGAGGCCCTGCTCTCGCTCCTGCCAACTTCTCAAATGCGGCTGGTGGGGACGAGGGAGAGGGCCTTCTCGGTGGTGGCTCCCTGTCTGTAGAATGCGCTTCCTAGTGACATACGATCAATTCCATCTCTCCTGACATTCAGGAAAAAAGTAAAAGCCTGGCTATGGGACCAGGCGCTTGCACACTAGCACAAGGCAACATTTTAAACTGGATTTTAATGGAAAGTTGATGAATAGGGCTCAATGCTTTTTATGGACGGAACACTGTTTTTCTTAACTTAAATGAATGTGTATGATATGTTGATGTAATTGTATTTTAATGCATTTTAGTGTGTAATGTTTTGGGGGGTTTTATACTGTGTTTTACTGTGTTGGCATCGAATTGTGTCTTTTTGGAAGCCGCTCTTGAGTCCCCCCTCAGGGGTTGAGAAGAGCGGGGTAAAATGCCGGAAATAAATAAATAAATAGTTGTACTGGAGTTATAATTTGGCACAAATTCTAAGAAAGATGCATATGTGTGCATACACACACACACAACTAGATTTCCCAGGATTTCTTTGTTAAATATGTCCTTGCAATCTCATACATTATAATCAGAGAAAGGCAGAGAGAAATAGAAAGAAGGAACTCACACAGGATATTGGATTATCTCATAATATGTTTTGAGTTAATGCATTTCAGGATCAAAAAGACTGACACTCTTACAGAGCTATACAGTCTACTGCATTATATATTGAAGCTCTTCACTGTAAGTAATGGCATGTTTCCATGTGTATGAAAATATGTATCACATTTCTGTCTCAACACCTACAATAGGATGTGAAAGAAGGCAACACTGAGAAAACCTGTTCTTTGAGGTGTACTTGTCATAACACAAGCAACAAACCAAATCTACTTATGATGAGCAAAAAAAGATGCAAAATTCTACAATTAAAGAGGAGAAGCCTTGTGCCACGATCTTGAAATTATATGCTCAGGAGAAATCTTTTAACTCCTGAGTAAATGGATTGAGAATGGTTAAAGCACAAATTATACAAAAGTATGTATTGTTGAGAAAAGAGAATCTTAATGGAGAGTGAAGGCAAGTTTTGTTTCAGGGGTCCAGAAACAAAATATGGGTTACATACTCGAACCATCCCACCTCTGTGCTCCTTGAATTGATAGAGAAAGTTAGAGGACATTGTAACTATGTTTGAATAATGGTAGGTTACATACCTGTGACCATCTTTCTTCGAGTGGAGCCCTGTGAATACACACTTATGAAGTCTGCGCGCCAAGTGCAGGCCCAACGGAAACTTTCCAGTTTGAATTTTTCAAGTTTTGGCGGTAGCTCCGCCCAGCCCTCCCCGAGGGCATAAAAGGCGCCCTCTGTGCGCCAACCTCATTCCTACGACACTAGGGCAATGAGGAAGGGGGAGGCTGTTGAAGTGGGGAAGGCCGGGCGGGTTAGTGTGTATTCACAGGGCTCCACTCGAAGAAAGATGGTCACAGGTATGTAACCTACCATTTTTCTTCGTGGGCCCTGTGAATCCACACTTATGAAGAATTAGCAAGCTAAGGTCCCGGAGGCGGGAATCAACAGACTCACCAAAGTTAGGACCAAGACAATTTATTGCCATAATCCTGAAGGAAGAGGGGAGAAAAACCCAACTGGGGAAAAACTCCCAACGTGAGAACAGGGGTGCAACGCACCAACATAGTAGGCACAAGTGCCTCCTCATATGTAAACAAAACAGTGCATAGAACGTGGTGCAACAAGCACCATTCATGTCAGGCTCGCAGGCCTCACGATATGTAAACATAACTATCTTAGAAAGTGCAGTGCAACAAGCACCATTCATGTCAGGCACGCAGGCCTCACGGTATGCGAAAATAGAAGAACCTACAGGAAAGTGCAGTACAACAAGCACTATTCATGCCAGGCACGCAGGCCTCACATTCTGTTCAACGAATATGGCAGGCACCGAAGGATCTGCGTACCAGCAGGCTATCTGGAAGCCGAGGTTAGAATCGCCTTCCCAAAGGCCGTGCCCATGTTGCCCCTCGTGTCCATTCTATAGTGTGACACAAAGGTGAGCGGGTTCGCCCAGATGGCCGCCCTGCAGATGGCATCCAAAGGAATGCCCTGTAAGAAGGCTGTGGATGCTGCCATAGCCCTCGTAGATCGTCCCTTGACATGGGGCGGAGGTGGTTGTCGAGCGGTCTGGTAACAGAGTTCGACCAAGGAGGCAACCCAGTTCGAAAGCCTCTGCGCCGAGATCGGTGAGCCCAGCTTGTCTGAGGCATACGATACGAACAGCTTTGTCGACCTACGAAGGCCGGCTGTCCTGTCCCTGTAGACCAGCAATGCCCTCCTGACGTCGAGGGTGTGTAAGTCCTGTCCCGACGGTGCTCCCGGCGGGTGGGCAAGAGAGGGCAGCACAATGTCCTCGTTGATGTGGAACGATGAGACCACCTTGGGTAAGAAAGTGATATCGGGCCGCAGTACCGCCCTATCTGCCAGAAAGAGGAGATAGGGTTTGTCGACTCGCAGAGCTGTCAGTTCTGACGGGCGATGCGCTGATGTGATGGCAACCAGGAAGGCCACCTTCCAAGACAGAAGACGAAGGTCGATCGTAGGCAAGGGTTCGAAAGGCGGCGACATTAGGCCCTTGAGCACCAAGTCGAGGCTCCATCCTGGGGTTGGTGGATGCACCGGAGGACGGAGGTTTGTATAGCCCTTGAGGAACCTCTTCACCAATGGGGACTGGAACAGCGATGGACCGCCCCGTTGTTGGATGCGTCTTTAAAGATGCGTCTTTAAGGAGGACATCGACAGCTTGCGCTGGGTCAGCTCGGTGAGGAAGTCCAAGACCAGTGGAATTGCCGGTGGGAAACTGTCGACTCCCCGTTGAGCCTGGAAGTTTGCGAATCGGGTGAAGCATGCTGCATACGCCTTCGTTGTGGCAGGCTTGTGCGCAGCCGCTAGGATGGATACCACTCCTGGGGAGAGGCCGGCTAAGGACGGATCCTCCAGGCCGTGAGGTGAAGGAACAGCAAGTCCGGATGTAAGAGTAGGCCGTCCTCTCTCGTCAGCAGGTCCGGTCGGTTCGGGAGGTGGCGACAGCGCCCTTCCGACATACGTAGGAGGGTTGGAAACCAGATCTGCCTCGGCCAATATGGGGCGATCAGGATGCAATTGACTTGGGACAGCTGTATCCGTTCGATGACCCGCAGCAGGAGCGGGATCGGCGGGAAGATGTAGAAGAAGCCGTCTGTCCAGTCGATCAGAAAGGCATCCCCGAGGCAGCTGGGGTGAGACTCCGGATCCAGCCTGGCGCCGTATCGAGGGAGTTGATTGTTTTGTGGTGCCGCGAAGAGGTCGACGTCCGGCACTCCCCACTCCTGAAACAGATGGTGGAGCTCGTCCGGGTGGATCATCCATTCGTGTGACGTCCAGCGTGTCCGGCTCAGCGTGTCTGCCTGAGTATTCTGGTCTCCCGGGAGGTGGATCGCCCTGAGGAGAACCTGGTGAAGAACGCACCACTCCCACAAGGCTAGGGAGAGGGCGAGGAGCTTCCTCGACCCGGTGCCCCCCTGTTTGTTCACATAGTACATGGCCACTATGTTGTCCGTCCTGACCAGTACTGTCCTGTGGGAGACTAGAGGGGCGAAGGATCGAAGAGCCTTGAAAATAGCCAGCAACTCCAGATAGTTGATGTGGTGAAGCTTCTCGATGTCCGACCATTGATCGTGTGTCGAGAAGGTTCCGGTGTGGGCTCCCCATGCAGATAGTGAGGCATCCGTCGTGAGAGTGATGGATGCGGTCTGCGGGTGAAAGGGAACCCCGACACAAACATTCAAGTGGTCCCTCCACCAGGCCAGGGAGTCGCGGACCGACGATGGCATGGAGAGGAGCTTTGAGTGGTGATCTCGATGTAGCACAGCAGTTCTCGTTTGTGCCTGGAGGGCAGGGGTCAGGACCTGGGGTCCCATTAGCATTAGAACCAGCTGTGCCAGAACAGGATTCAGAGGATGAGCTAGATGACTGGGGCGAAGGGCAGCTTTCCCCTGAGGGGCCTCTTTCGCCCACAGAGAGCTTGGCCTGGGAAGAAATGTTGTTTGGCCCTAGCGAAGTTTTAGATAACCAGGTGCAGATGGACAGCGATTCTGGGAGTTATGAACATCCTGGGGGGAGATCTTCTCAGGAGCCTCCCGGGGAAGATATGGAAGAAGGCGCATGGGAAACGGCTAGGGAGGAGAGCTCTCAGGGAGATAGAAACACAGCTGCGGAGAGACAAGGTCGAACCTTTGATAGGAGACGGAACATAGAGTCTAGCAGAAGGGAATGGTCTAAGAGCATAGACCGGCTGAGGTTCGTGAGCAGCGATTGGAGACGAAGAAGCCTAGAGCGCCGGGGACCTCGGCCGAAGGATTAAGTATAGGATCCGTGGGAACGAATCCTCAGTGCTCCGGCCACGTCTTACCTGAATAGGCGTGAAGCGGAGTGGGACCACGAAGCTAAGCTAGCCTGTGGTCATCAAGCCTTGCCTTGCTTTGCCTTGTCCTGATCCGCCTGGTTGTGCGGAGCCTTGCCCTGTTTCCTGATCCGCATAGTTTTGCGGAGCCTTGCCAAGCTTTTGCCTATTTGCTACGTTACTTTGGACATTGTTACTTCAAGCCTTTTGGATTGCTTTTATATTCTATTGGACATTATTCTTTGGAACTGTTTTTATAATCAATAAAGTAGTTAGCCTTCAGTCCGTCTCTGTGTGTGTGATTAAGGGGCCGGTCAAGTCCATGCATCGTGACACTCGAGCCGGAACAAAGTGGTCGAGAAACCATCTTGGAAGGGGGCGGAAGCGCAGTCGAGCAAAGGGAGTCACTGCACCCGTCGAGGCCATATGGCCCAAAAGAACTTGGATCTCCTTCGCTGTAACCGTCGGTCGACCCTGACAAGCCACGACCTCCCTCCGAAGCGCCTGGAACCGAATGTCTGGCAGAAAGGCGATCTGGTCCGTCGAGTCGAACATCGTCCCGATGAACTTGATACAAGTCGTCGGTTCGAGTTGGGACTTCTCTGTGTTGAGGCAGAGACTGAGGGAGGAGATGAGTTGTAGCGTCGTCGACAGCTGATGCAATAGAAGATCGGTCGACTGAGCCGCCAGTAGCCAGTCGTCCAGATATGGAAAAATCCAGATTTTCTGTCTCCGGAGATGTGCAGCCACCACCGACATACACTTTGAGAACGTCCTGGGGGCGGTGCCGATGCCGAACGGGAGGACGTTGAAGTGGTACGTCTGCCCATCGACCTTGAAGGCGAGGAAGCGTCGATGTGTCGGTCTCACTGAGATGTGGAAATACGCGTCCCGCAAGTCTATGGAGACAAACCGGTCGTGGGCCTGTAAAAGGGGAAGGATGGACGCCACCGTCACCATCCTGAACTTCCGGGGCAAAATGTACTCGTTTAAGTCTCTTAGATCCAGGATGGGTCGTAGAGTACCGTCGGGCTTTGGTACTGTGAAGTACCTGGAGAAGAAAGCCTGGTCGTCCTGACATGCCGGGGATGGAGAAATAGCTCCCTTCTGTAATAGTGTGTCGACCTCTCGTAAGATTGCTTGGGATGGCTCTGTCTCGACGATGTGCCCCGTAGGCGGCAAGTCGTCGAATTCTAAGGCATAACCGTGCTCCACAATCTTAAGCACCCACGCATCGGAGGTGATGCATCGCCAGGCACCGATTAAATTCGCCAGGCGGCCTCCAAATGGTGGGTCAGATGGTTGAGGTCGATGAGGAGAGATTGGCATGTTGACGGCAGTGGTACCTTGCGAGGAAACGGTGGCGTCCAGCGCCCCATCAAACCCGTCGCCGGGATTGCCCGTTGCCAGATGTCTGACGGCAACGGGGGCGCTGGTTCCTCGACCGGTTTGGTTGCTGCTGCTGTTGTTGTTGCTGCTGGCAAGGCTGCTGCGACTGCTGCGGTGGAACATATGGCCGTGGTCCTTGCCTGTAGGGGAAGGATCTTTGTTGATAGCGGGGTCGTTGGTGAGACCACCTAGGTCTGGACTGTTGAGGGTTGTCCAGTTTGGCCGTCAGCAGCTTAAAGTCATGGTTAGTCTTTAACTTCTCGTCGGTGCCGGCGTTGAAGAGGCCCTGTGCGTCGAAGGGGAGGTCCTCGATGACCTGACGAGAAGTTGAAGAGAGTCCCGATGACTTTAGCCAGGCATGGCGGCGAATGGCAACGGCATGGCTGAGGAGTTTTCCTGCCGTATCTGCAGTGTGCCTGGCCATCAAAATTTGGTGGTGCGCCAGGGAGATCGCCTCCTGCATGAAGGTCGAGAGGGCCGGCTGTTGCTCCGCCGAGAGAGATTGGAAAAATGGCGCCGAGTTTTCCCAGAGCACCTCCTGGTAGGCGCCCATGCAGGCTCCGTAATTGGCCATCTTAGTGAGCAAGAGTAGATCTTGCGGCCCACTGCATCAAAGCGTTTTCCCTCCTGGTCGGCCGGTGTAGACGCCTCTCTCCCGGACGACTGAGCCGACTTGACGATGAGGGAATTTGGAGCCGGATGGTTCTTCAGCCAGTCCTTCTCCTCCTCATCGGTGCGGTACCAGGCCTCAATGCGTTTGGCCGTTGGTGGGATGGAAGATGGTGTCTTCCAAGACGCTCGTAGAACCTCTTCGAGGGTTTCCAGCAGTGGGAGTTGAGGCGTCTACGACTGAAGACCGGGCAGGTAGAGGCCTTGACGGTCTTCTTAATGGGTATGCCCAAGGCAACTGCCATGCGGGTCATCTGGTCGCCGAACGCCCGAATGTTGTCGGTCGGAGAGGACGGGTCAGGATTGCAAGCCTCGATCGAGGGGGTGCGGTCCATGCCCAGGTAGAGGACCGACCCAGACACCACAGATCTAGGCGGGTCGTCCTCCTCGATTTCACCCTCCGAGCAGGAATGGCCAGCTGCTTCGGTTGAAGCTGGAAGTAGGGCCATCGTGGTAGTTGCTGAGGCAGTCGTGAGCGGAGGGGCGATGGACACCGTCGACGGGGTGGGTCGCTTCGTTGCTGGCACCTGCTGGAGCCTCATAGTCTGCCGTCCCTTCTCCGGTGTAGCTGTTATGAATAGCTGCCGCACCGACGACTGCCCTGGGGGAATCTGGACTACAGTTTGTACCGAGTCCCCTGGCGATGGGCGTCGTTCCTCGATCCCCACGGTCGAGCTCTCTACCGCGAGTGGACTGGTGGGGGACATTGAGCATGAAGAGGTGACCGACGTGGCAGCTCTGGAAGAGGGTGAAGAGGACACGACCCTACTCCTCTTCGGAGGAGGTGGTCGTGAAGCAGCCAAGTCGAGGGTCTTCCCTGGAGTTGGTGGGATTGCCTGGGTCTTCACGCATCGAGCCTCTTCGCTCGACCTCTTGAAGGCAATCTGCATGGCCTTCGACGAGGGAGCCACCGACACGGCTGACCTCTGGGAGAAGCCAGAGGTGACCGACGTCGCCGACGGCCGTCGGGACCGGACGGGCTGCACTGTCTCGGTGGTCACCGTGCAGGGTCTTGTTGTCGAAGTCTTCGATGTGGTTGACTTCGACGTCGTGTGCTTCACCTTCGCCGACCGTTTTTTCCCGGTCACTGAAGGGACCGCGGCAGCCGCCGCGGTCACCAAAGGAGCTGGGGCAGCCGCCGCCAGCTCCGGGGGAGCAAGGGCCGTCTCCATCAGGTAGGCCCCCAGCCTCTGCGCCCTGTTCCTTCTGGTCTGGGCCGAGAAGGATTGGCAAAACAGGCACGCCGAGACGATGTGGGTATCGTCGAGGCAACGGAGGCAACGTGAGTGCCCGTCGCAGTCAGGAATCTTCCCTTTGCAAGAAGTGCAAAGCTTAAAACTCGTTGTGGACATACCACAGATCACTATCGATTTGTTCCGATGTTGGCCTAGTGGCGGAAAACAAAGGAATGAGGTTGGCGCACAGAGGGCGCCTTTTATGCCCTCGGGGAGGGCTGGGCGGAGCTACCGCCAAAACTTGAAAAATTCAAACTGGAAAGTTTCCGTTGGGCCTGCACTTGGCGCGCACACTTCATAAGTGTGGATTCACAGGGCCCACGAAGAAAAAACACAGTTTAAACAAGATTTATCCCAACCATCCATAACCAAGACTGGCAACTCTGCCCTGTCAAGTTTCTCTAATTCACAGAGAATTGTGGCTATATCACACAGAGGATTATGACTTCCGTGACTATGCAGGGAAGTTGGGGAAGAAGCAGCAAAACAGCAGAATTAACGTTTCCATTTCTCCAATATGTGTTCTATTTCGAAATGCCTCAATATGGCTAAATCTTCGTTGGAATAGAGACATAGACATTTGTCATTTCCCTAAGTGAGAATAAGAGCAAAGCTGCAATGAACTAAGAAATTGAGATGTGTGAAATAAATATTTGGAAAGAGAAGTAAAACTGTCACACGAGAATTAATCCAAAGTGTTAATTTAATGGATCAACCCCATAGGTTGCCATTTCTAATGTGAGCCTTGACTGATCTTTGACAGTACAGCCGGCTTTGATTCTGGATCTATTAACAACTATGTGATATATTATTATTGTGTATTACTGTTACAGTTAGTGATATGTTATAATTACATTGGTATTCAAATAACACTATGTAACACGATTTTTATTTCTGGGTTATAAATGTCATTTCCTAACTGGTTCCATTATAAAAACATGGAAAAAAGTTTATTAAACTGCACAAAATTTGTTTTTGTGGGAAATCCTGCAGCACATTGTGCTATATTTTTAGTGAATGTCTCATTGAGTCTCAACCAATTCAACATACTTGTATTTACTCGAGTCTAATGCGTCATCAAATCTAATGCATACCTCAATTTTTAAAATTCTGAAAGCAAGAAAAAAAAATGCTGGTGAATGTAATGCACAGGAACAAAACATGCAATCGATATTTGGAGTGGCCCAGTCTACGAGTTGTATAATATGATTTTAATGCTTTTATTAGGTGTTTAACTTTTATATTTCATTTTTAAATGTCTTTTTATCTTATCTTGTGGTGAATTGTTTTATTGATTTTATGCTAGTTATATGTTGTTGATTGAGTTTTAGTTAATGTATGTAAGGCATTGAATTTTGCTGTTATTTTTGTGTAAACCTCTTGGAGTTCCCCCAGGGGTGAGAAAAGCGGTATATACTGTAAATAATAAAATAATAAACAAATAAATTAACCAGGAATAACACTTTCAAATGGGGAACAGAACATTTTCCTAATTTTGTTACATAATGTAATTGAAATAAGGAGAAGAAACCTTTCAGCAGAATGGGAGATTAACAACACTGATTTCATGATATAACCAGTTGGCTGAGAGGCAATGATTCAATTTAGTATGATGAGCTCTTTTGCATGATCTATAGGCAAGCATCCAATAGAGTGACTGAGAAATAGGGATCACCTTCCATGTTATAAGGGACGTCCTTGGCAATTCCGGCATAACCACAAAAGTATTTGGAACCATGCCACAATGCTTTAGCTAACTTGTGTGGAATGGAAGCAGATCATCTTTTCAGCTGGTTGCTCAGTTCTTCCAATGAAAGACCATAAGGTCCCCCAAAGACTGTAAATCTTTGGTTGGATTTGCCAGACAATATCACCCTCATCAAATATGTTTACTGGAGAATCATCAGTGAATATAAGTTCAGGAAATTCCTAGGCCCTAGTAAAGTAAAGGTAAAGGTTTTCCCTTGATATTAAGTCTAGTCGTGTCTGACTCTGGGGGGTGGTGCTCATTTCCATTTCTAATCCAAAGAACCAGTGTAGTCCATACACACCTCCAAGGTAATGTGGCCAGCATAACAGCACGGAGTTCCATTTTGTTGTTGTTTATTCATTCAGTTGCTTCCTATTCTTTGTGACCTTATGGACCAGCCCACACCAGAGCTCCATTGGCCATAGCCACCCCCAGCTCCTTCAGAGTAATGCCAGTCACTTCAAGGATACAATTCCTCCATCTTGCCCTTGATCAGCCCCTCTTCCTTTTTCCTTCCATTTTCCCCAGCATCATTATCTTCTCCAAGCTTTTCTGTTTTCTCATGATGTGGCCAAAGTACTTCATCTTTGCCTCTAATATCCTTCCCTCCAGTGAGCAGCCGGGCATTATTTCCTGGAGTATGGACTGGTTTGATCTTCTTGTGGTCCAAGGCACTCTCAGAATTTTCCTCCAACACCACAGTTCAAAAGCGTCTATCTTCCTTCGCTCAGCCTTCCCTAAGGTCCAGCTCTCACATCTATAGGTTGCTACAGGGAATACCATTGCTTTAACTATGCGGATCTTCGTTGCCAGTGTGATGTCTCTACTCTTCACTATTTTATCGAGATTGGTTATTGCTCTCCTCCCAAGAAGTAAATGGTTTCTGATTTTGTGGCTGCAGTCTGCTTCTGCAGTGATCTTCGTACCTAGAAATACAAAGTCTGTCACTAACTCCACGCTTTCTCCCTCTATTTACCAGTTATTGATCAGTCCGGTTGCCATAATCTTGGGTTTTTTATGTTTAACTGCAACCCAGCTTTTGCACTTTCTTCTGTCAGATCCTCCTCACTTTCAACCATCAAAATGGTATAATCTGCCTATCTAAGGTTGTTAATGTTTCTTCCAGCAATTTTAACTCCAGCCTTGGATTCGTCAACCCCCGCACATTGCAAGATGTGTTCTGCATACAAGTTGTATGTAATAGGTTGGGTGAGAGTATGCAACCATGCTGTACGCCTTTCCCAATCTTGAACCAGTCTGTCACCGTTACCTTCCAACAAAAGCGGTACGTACTGATCTACTCACATTTGCATGTTTTCGAACTGCTAGGTTGGCAGAAGCTGGGGCTAACAGCACAAGTTCATCCTCCTCCCCGGATTCAAACTGACGACCTTTCAGTCAGCATGTTGATCAGCAAACAGTTTAACCTGCTGCATCACCTAGGCCCTACCTAGGTGATGCAGAATTTTCATAATATGAAAAAGTGACTAATACAGTGTCCTTCCTGAGCAGGAACATTGCAATGGGGCAGCTGAGTCTGAGTGATCCCCGAAAAGCAGTGCCAGCTCTTTCCTTTCTCTATGAAAACAAACACTGGAGTGATATAGCTTTCAAATAATCTCACATCAAGTCAATAGTCAATATTTATTTATTGGCTATTGACTTGATGTGAGATTACTTGAAAGCTATATCACTCCAGTGTTTGTTTTCATAGTTTTGTTATACGGTGATACCCTCAGTTGTTTTCTAATCCTTTCCTTCTCCACAGAATGACCTTCAACTTATCCACAGGTCATATCAAAACATATAATTTTGACTCCCAAACCTGCCTTTGACTTATATACATGAGTATACATAGTAAGTGACAGCTCAACGTTATTCTTGGATTAAAGAATGTCAGCTAAAAAGGGAGATGAATGAACAGTGAGATGGTTGGTAAGACGAGAGGCAGGATGAATGGAAGAATGAGGTAAAGGGGAGAAAAAAGATACGAAGAAAACAAGGCACACTAGATTGAGGAAAAAGATAACCGAGAAGAACCAAACCAGAGAGATTAGAGTTGCTAGGAACAACCAAACACAACACAAGGAGTCAGGCCTGATGAATTGCTAACAGATCTGTATACAAACAGCAACACATCATTGTAAACTGAGCAGATGAACATGTAACAGGAATGCTCCGTTGAGGCAGAACACCTGATACCTGTCGTTTCCCTATTGCAGGGGAAGGCCTCTCATTTATAGAATTTCCACATGGTCCAATGCATTTGTGGATATCTGAACTATCCCAAACACAAGTATATTGGTTTCTATTGTCTCTCTCAGGTTATCCTCCTCTCCCTGTTGTAGGAAATAAATCACAAGCAGAAGAATGCTGGCATTTACATTTTGTGTCTCCTTTATCATATCTTATGGAAAGAAATCCCATACATTAATATCAGAATTAGGAAAACCATCTTCCTTCATTTTCCTGAATCTCAGGTTCTTGTAGGATGAGAGGGAGATTTTTCTCTTTATCCTCTCTCTCTACTTCTTGTGTAATTTTACAAAGTTATATCCCATCATCTTCAATGATCTGTTTTTAACGCAGAGGAAGAAGGCCTTTGCCTTTTTGTTTGAAGAACTACCGTAACAATCCCAGTTTATTAGTGCACAGAGCATTATCTTCTAATTTGATGTGGCCTTTGCTCTTTTGAACACAAATTGCCAATTTCAGTAACCTTTTAGCATGTCTGTATCCTTTTCTAAATAGTACTATCAGAATACTGTATAAACTTCCAAATGCAGACACACCATGGATTGATATGAGGGCAATGCCATACTAGATTTTATCATCTCCGTTACCATCATCACCACCGATAATAAGGAATTAGCCTTTCTTTACTAGTGCCATAAAATGTTCAGACATTTTAATTGAGGTTTACTCTATTAAACCTCAACTTCAATCAGATTCGCAAACACAACCTGCCTAGAGAGTTACACTCCAAATTCAATCTGTGTATTAGGATTTGCTGCTCAAGTATTTATCAATTTACAGTTACTATGAATTTAATTTTGTCTATTGATACCCTTTAGCCATGTTTGTGGAAACAATTTCAAAGTTCTTTAAATGTCTAGTTTTTTGACAATCCTAACAATATGATGCTATCTTTCCTTGACATGGTAATGTATGAATAAATTAAATAGCATCAGTCTCAATCCAGATCCTAGGAAATCCCATTGCTCGTTCTCAATAGCACTACTCCTGTTCTTTATTTTTTAAACATATGCTAGTTGTTCAAGTCATGTGAAATAAACTCCAGAATAAAACTACCAAACATCTGTAAATTAATAAGAGTGAAGTAAGCTTTCCAAGCTGTATGGCCATGTTCCAGAAGCATTCTCTCCTGATGTTTCGCCCACATCTATGACAGGCATCCTCAGAGGTTGCAAGATCTGTTGGAAACTAGGCAAGTGAGGTTTATATATCTGTGGAATGCCCAGGGTGGGAGAAAGAACTCTGGTCTGCTTGAGGCAAGTGTGAATGTTGCAATTGGGCACCTTGATTAGTGGTGAATGGCCTTGCAGCTTCAAAGCCTGGCTGCTTCCTTTTTTGGGAAGTATTAACTGGCCCTGATTGTTTCCTGTTTGGAATTCCCATTTCTTCCTGCACAATACATTTCATAGCCTGGTCACACTACACAATTATGGCACTATCTCATCATTTGAATAGCATTGGCTGCATCCTGTGGAATCCTACAATTCGTAATTTTGGGAGCTAGTTAAAATTCCAAACCATAAATCCCAGAATTGCATAGAATGCAGACACAGCAGTCAGGAGAAGTGCCATAATTGTGTAGTAAGAAGGAGATGTTTATCCTTTGCCACAATGCTTAACATTTCATTACAACGTAGTCTAAGGATGTGATATATATCAAACCCTATTTATGCTACTTTTAGAGAATTTTAAAAAGTGAGGTAGGATTTCTCTTTGCAGAAGCCATGCTGCTACCCCCCCCCCCCCAAATTAATACTTATTTTTCTTTGTATCCAACAATCTAGTGCTTATTATGCTAGATTAGAATGTAGTCTAATGGCCTTCAGTTTTCTGGTTCCTCTTGAAACATTTCCTTTTTACAGTGACTTCTGTATATTAAGTGGAACTTGGAACGTTTATTATGACTCCTTTAGCACTTGGATATATGTCACACAGAATGGGTCACTGATAGCTTTCCAAAATTATCTCTTACTAACTTTGAGTCAGTTTTTCAGTTTCTCCTTCCCAAAACACTGGTTCAGATACAGGTTCAGATCAGTCTAATAACTTCCACAGGAAAGAGGACCAGCTCAAATAGTTTACTCAGCTGCTCTATGAATTCCCTGTCCTCCTCCAGTAATCCTTTTACACCTTTGTCACTTTACAAATCCACCTGCATGTATTAAAGCAATGTCTAAACTCAGACATTTAACTGCTGTCAATGCAGGATGTCAGTAACAGCAGAAACAATGCCGGGTGCTGTTGAAATGAAAGCATAGACAAGGGCAAACTGTCAGCAATTAGTAGATTTCACACTATTAGAACCATGTTCAAAGGACTAGATTCAGCAGATGTGTCTCTTGCTCAGCAGGGAAGGCATTAGTAATCTGGAGCCAGGTATGGGGAGATCAAGAGAAGCCACAGACAGCAGAAATGAGGCTAACAATTGCAAAGCACCTGTAGGACTGCTGTTCGGAGGCTGAAATTAGCAGCAGGGATACCTAATAGCATGGAGTTCCTGTTGTTACCATTGCACAACCTTGTCAATCAACAAGGCTTTTGCATCGTTCTCTTCAGTCTCTTCATTTCCAGAGCACTTTTGGGAGATGTGTTGATTAAGGAAATTGCATTTTCATTATCCTTTTTGAGAGGTAACTTTCCAGGCACTTGTCTCCCTTGAAGGTTTGTTTTCTGATCTTGAGACCTTGAAGCTGGCCTTGATTCCCACAAGTATTTCCCAAATGCTTTGGTGAATTGTTCAGATAACATAGAAACACAGAGGAGTTTTGTTAGGTTTCTAGCCAGATATGAAATGTATGTGTCCCTGCCTAAAAAGCTCAGAATATGTTGATTCAGTACTGAGAACTGCTAAATTTTTCCAGATTGAGTCATTTTATCTTTTTTTTTATTCGACCCATATGTAAAGCAAGGGAGAAAATAAAAAAGAGCGTTCAAAAAGTAGAATGGCAAGGACTGAGTCCACACTGCCAACGAACAGCAGCCAGATTGCTAACTGGAGCGACTTACAGGGAGCGGTCAACCCCCCTGTTTAAGGAACTCCATTGAGTTTTATTGATGGTATTGTTTTTATAATTGCTGTTGTGTTGTTATTATGTGTTGTTGGGCTTGGCCTCATGTAAGCCGCACCGAGTCCCCTTGGAGAGATGGTTGCGGGGTATAAATGAAATAACTAAATAAATAATCATAGCAGATAATGTGGGATTTTATTCAGCTGTGTGGAAGGGTCCTGTATTATGTGGATGAGTTGCGCAGTGAGCCCCTGATGTTCAAAAACAGTAAAATTCCTAAATACTAATTCCTAAAGCTGAAGGCAGTAGGGAAAGAGGAAGCCCGTATTACAGATATATTTATTATTTATTTCAGACATATCCCGTCCTTCTCATCCCCAGAGGGGGACTCAGGGTGGCTTACAACTGGAGAAGCCATGTCTTTGAGTCTCCCACAGCAGGGCTTTTAGTGGTAGACTGACTTAGAGGTTTCTCATTCATAGGGTCGCCAAAAGTCAGTTGAGTTGGTGGCAGCTAAAAAAACAAAAGGCATTTATCTACAGTGAATCTTGGTTTACTTGAGGCCTATCAGCTTGAACTGAGATATGAGAAGAAATGGGCAGATGTACCCAAAGTTATCCATAATTGCTAGCAGGGGAATTACTTTGTAGCCCCAAGTAGGTTGCTGCTTCTGCCCCTGTTTGCTATAAATTATGATTATGATTATTATTGATGATGATTATTTATACCCTGCTTTATCTCTCCTGAAGAGGAATCAAAGCGGCTGGTAGATACTGTACCAAATTTGAATTGCCTTTCACATTTTTGCCTAGAAATGTAGCCATCAAATAATCTCTCATCCATGTGACTGCTGTACATGTAAGTCAACCCGTCTAAGACAGTGTGAATCAGCTATGGTGGGTTTCTGATCATTTATAGAAGCCTGGACATAATTACTTCATATAATACTTAACAAAAAGGTTAAGTGTGTGTGGGTCCTTGTGTTGGTTCTCTTAGGGCCTTTCCACACAGCCAAATAATCCAGAATATCAAGGCAGAAAATCCCATATTTGCTTTGAACTGGGTTATCTGAGTCCACTGCCAAATATTCCAGTTCAAAGTAGAAAATGTGAGATTTTATTCAGCTGTGTGGAAGGAGCTAGAGTTTAATCTACCAATTAACCTAACATAATGAGATTTGTATGAGTTCTGGAAACACAGTCTGCAAACCATTTGTATTTGCACATATATACTGGTGATTAAGTTCTCAACACAGATAAAATGCTTATTTCTGAGCAAAAACAGGGCTTTCAAAGGCATGAATACAGTAAAACAGAACTTTTTGGATTCTTTTCCAGCAAGGAAAATACTAGGGGAATTATTCATTTTCACCTGAGAGAACAAAAACATGAAGATTTACATTGTTATTTCCCATATTTCTAAACACTGGAGTTGAGCTATTGTTTGTTGCTGATTTGACAGATATTTTGTGTGGTTCAGTATATTTTTTATTACTTACATTGAGTCGATCCACGAGGACCTTGTTGGCGATAAGTAAAAGAAATAAAAGATTAAAGGAACAAATTTTTTTTGAAAGAAGTGGCTTTTCTCATCCTGCTTGGATTTACTTTCATGTCTGTTAGACATATGAGACAAAAATTTTATTGTCATTTAGGGTTTTATAATTTGCATCCAAATGTCACAATACAACTGAGCAGTACAGGCAGAAAAGTTCCACAACCAAATCCTGCACCTCATATGTGCATATATATCACATTGAATATATAATCTGTTGCATTGTTGTTAAAATGTACACTGTATATTGGGATTTCAACTGTGACTGTGTTTGCAGTATTCAATTATAGTTGGTTCCATAGAACCCCCCAAAAGAACGCACATGAAGCCCCCTTAATCCACCTATGGAAATCCTACCTGTTTTCAACATAATAAAATGTAACAAGAAGATGCTGCCAATTTATTCTTGTGAGCCAACTCTCTAAAACCTACATACAAACCCCAACCAGTTGTGAAACCAATGAGTAATATTAAGCATCAGATGCAGCATTAATTCTAAGTTAGAGTTAACCATGTCTAATAATAACTCCACTGACTTGTAGCTGCTTTTTAAGAACATTATTGAGCACGTAAAATGTTTCATAATAAGTTTAACTATTTCCTTTTAAATTAGTGCATGTTACTATTGTGGAAATAATAACACACTGGAAGAACAAATGAAGCTCACACAATTTATTTCATATGTTTCTATATCTGAGTCCTGGAAAAAGCTGCTCAACTGCAAAACAAAATAAAGCAAAGCAAAACAAAACATGGGGATATGATTATAAGAATTAGGAACATTTGACTCTTCCCAAATTTATATAGTTGTTTCTGTGCCTTATGGCAATGTTTAAGCCTGGATTCTCTGGCCTACTGTGCCAAAATAATTGTATTGTTCTTTATTTTTGGCATAACTTCAGCTTTCTTTTTATTTATTATTTCGGTTTCTATACCACTGCTCCCTGTAGGTCGATTTGATACTTCTCTCATAGACAGACGCATCCCTTGCAAGTTCTATTGCAATTTGCAATGTCTTTGCATGATTTATTTATTTATTTGTTTATTTATTTATTTATTTATTTATTTACAGTACTTATATTCCTCCCAAAGGGGACTCAGGGCTGATCACAGAACACATATACAGCAAACATTCAATGCCAATTATACAGTGACAAAACAGACAACTGATAGAGGTATATATAGGCTTTTTCTTATCATCTTTGGAGGCTGTGCTCAGTTCCGGCCACAGGGGGGGGGTGTGTGCTGGCTCTCCATCTCCTTGCCAAATAGCTTTCTTTGATCATAAACCTTCCTCCGAAACACCATGCCTAAAATACCTCTCCACTTAATGCAGTTCCTATTCATCTACTCACATTGCTGTTTTCGATCCAGTAGGCAGGTGGGGAGCTGGGCTGAAGGCCAGATGCTCACTCTCACCCAACTACTTTTTGGTTGGCAAGATTTACAGCAGCTGCAGCTGGTGATTAACCTGTCATGCTGAAGCTGGGTTATTCAGTATTGGCATGAATCAGGAGGAAACAGTTGGTTGTTATCTGGTTTATCTTTTCAAGGATCTCAAGTTATTTTACTTATTTTATTTTATTTATTGAATGTATATCCTGTATTTCTTCCAAGATGGCATTTAAGTCAGCTTGCAATCATTTTGAAAAGATTATAATTTTGAAAGCCAACATGGTATAGTGGTTTAAGCATTGGACTACATCGCTGGAGACCTCAGCTATGGTCTGATTTTGGGCAGGTCACACTGTCAGAATATAATAGTTTTGAAACTCACTCTCTCAGCCTCAGAGGAAGACAGAAGCAAAGTGCCTCTGAACAAATTGTGGCAATAATAATAATAATGTTTATTTATATCCCGCTTTTTCTCTCCATAAAGAAACTCAAAGCAGCTAGAAGACTAAAACGCACAGCCTTAAGATTGGCCATAAACCAGAAACAACTACTCCAACAACAAAAATATTAATGAACAAAAGTTAAGAGATAATTAAATTATAATATTATATTTAAAAGACACGATAAGAAGCCATTAAAAACTCACAACATCTATTTAAAACATAATTTCCAGTAAAAGATTAAATATACATCAGACTATGGTACTTTATGCACAGACATGAGGGCTCCATAATTAAAATCCAAAAATCTGCCTTAATAGAAACATCTGCATCTGGTGGGAGAAAGAGAGCAAGAAGGGGGCCAACTGGACCTCCTGCAGAAGGCAGTTCCACAACTCTCTTGAATCTTCAGCAAATACACCTGCAAAGGTGGTAGGAATGAGAGTGCTTCTACGTTGACAATATAATTGATCTTGAAACTGGTTAAAAAAGAACCAGTTTTGGAGCAGGATGATTAGATTAACACGTTTTTGGCCAGAAAGTTGATTACATTGAACACAAAATCTGGCCTCAAACCAGTTTGCCTTTTTTTTTGCCCTATTACCCGAAGAGATGCACATCAGTGCACCAGAAGCATACGGGCTGGGGGAAAAGGGGAATATGACAGGTAGGAGCAGAGGAAATCAATTAGCTCCCTGTTGCCCAGCCATGCCCCTGGGACATTTTTTGGTTGCCCCTGTCTGGGATCTTTTATTACACTCCAGGGGAGGTGGGTGTCTACAATGTGCTTTTGCAGAGTCGATTTTGCCCTACTTCTGGAATACAGGGATTGATCTCAGCACATTGTTTGGCTGACTTTCCTCGGACTTTTGAAAAAGCACTGTATCATATTGGTGGTATGGACTTTGTGACAACTGCAGCCGGAAGTTGGCTTCAATCTGCATTATAGTGTCAGTGTAGAAAGTGCTCCCTGGCAGATCGTAATGCTCACCCTGGCTTGTATAAGGAGATATGGTTTTACAGATGGTCTGGACCCAAGCCATGTAGGGCTTTAAAGATGAAAACCAGCACTTTGAATTCTGTCAACAGAAAGGTCACATGATTCCTTGTGAAGAGTCTCCGTCAACAGCCTAGCTGCAGCCTTTAAACTGGATGAAGTTTTCAAACAGATTCCAAAGAGCTCAACATAGAGTGAGCACAATAGTCCACACTGGATGTAATCAAGGCATGGTCCAGTAACCAGACCTGATTTCTCAAGGTATGGGCACAACTGACATATTAGCTTTAGCTATGCAAATGCACAACTACAACCTGGGCATCTAGGCTCAAATCAGAGTCCAGGAGGACACCCAAGGAGTTATGGTTTATGTTACAGTTTAAGTTAGGGTTTACTATCTTATCGGATTTGGAAGCCAACATTTCTATAAAGACTAAGGTGCCTAAACTATGGTCCTGGACCTATATGTATCTGTGGACCTTCAACTCTCCAGATTATTCCCAAAAACAATGCCTCCAAAAAGGGTGAATTACTTCTCCTGGAAGCATCCAGGAGCAACAATTCACTTCTAAGTAGGTTTCAGGGTCTGCTCTAAACATTTCAACCCTTTTAAAGGACCCGTTTTCCAAAAGCAGAAGACACAGACTTCCCACCACTTCTTGATTTGGGATACTTCTGAGAAGTGATGCAACATCTGGATAATCGGAGGGCAAAAAACTGGCTACCAGACTCACTACAGCCACCCAGATATAGATCCCTCAGACATGGTGAAGGCAGACTAGTGTAATTTTCAATTGCGTGAATTTTGTGTCAGGCATACTTGCCTGCAGATCTTGCTGAGATAGGAAAGTACTCCATCAGTCCACTGTACAGGAAAAGTGTGGCAGCTTTATAGCTTTCAGAGTGGCAGCTCTAGATATTTGTACAGCAGGTACTGGTAAGCTTTCTGTCAACATTTGATTTATTATAACTGGGACCCCTTTCACACTACAGAATTATAGCACTAAGATTTTACTTTAAACTATCATGGCTGCAACCTATGAAATCCTGGGATTTGCAGTTCAGGTAAGTGATAGAGCTCTCAGATTGGGAATTCTAGATACCCCTCCCTAAACTGAAGACCTCAGGACTCCTTGGGTTGCAGCCACAGCAATTAAAGTGGCATCAAAGTGCTATCGTGCTGTGCATGGAAGGGACCAGATACATTTTCGGTCTCATATCCTACAATATTTCACAGATGAAAAATGGTGTATAATATGTGTGTGTGTGTGTGTGTGTGTATATATATATATATATATATATATATATATATATATATGGCTATGTAGCATCAGAGTGGCACATGTGATCAAGATGGCAAAAGGTACGATTAAGAAAGAACACACAAGCTAGGAGAGGATGCAGTATTTTGCTTTTGCCTGAGCCTACTGGAAAGGACAAATTTCTGCCTCATTTTCTTCTCTCCTCTCCTGATGATAACTGAGTGAAATTTATTTTTGCACTTTTAACTCCGTTTATATAAATGGGAGAAAGCTGAGGGCAAAGGGGGAAAGTGGGGCTCTTTTCCTCTGCCAAGGTCTTGATAAATAACCCTTTCCTGAAGTTGCTATTTCTTTTTGAAGGAAAGCCTCAATTGGTGCCAGTGGGAGCTTCCCTTGAAATGTAAATACAGCTCCGGAGAGGAACCTTTTGCTGGAACCACAGTAAAGAGAGAAGGATTTGAACTTCCCTTTCCTACTCACCATGGTCCTGAGGTCACTTCAACTCCCACTGGCAGTTACTAACATAAAAAAAACGTGAGCATGTGAATTGCATTAACAGGATTAACTTCATTCGAGTGATGTCTTAAGACTGAATATATTGGGGCTGCTTTTCTTCCATGTAATCTGATGGCTTTCAAATGGTAGACAGCATAGCATGACAGGCTATGGACCCGCGTGAGTCGGACATTCACATCATTTTATTTTTATTTTTGAATGGTCATTGTTAATTTTCCTTTTATGAACACTGAAGACCTTTGGACACTGGCCCCTTTCTATTCTTATTACTAATCATGCACATCTCAAGTGACTGCACATTCTTAAATACACTTTACAAATAAGATGGTATATTTAGCCCATGACATATGTGCAAGATAAATAGTTCAGTTTCTGTGTGGGAAGAATCAGGCTAAGAAGAAGCAGAGTTGCTACAGGAATGATGAACTTCTGGGGCTTCAGATGTTTCTCATACTATTCTGCAACACATTAGTCCCCCATCCGTTCTCTATTAGTCAGATGGTCCTATTCAGGCTTTAATAGAAGCAAAAATTTCTGGCTTTAAAAAAAAAAGTCACACAAATCTCTGCCGTCATCTGTATAGTCATAGGGCCCTTCTACACTATACTAAAACCCAAGAGGAAGCGGGTTAAAACAACTTGTTTCTCTCAAGTTCTAGTCCCCACCCTTCACTCAAACCCCAGGCTTTTCTGGGAAAGATGGCATCCCGGGTCAAACAAAGGTTGACCTAGGATGCCATTTAGTCCCCATCCAGCCCCCATTTTGCCCCCAAAACTTAGTGAAGGGTTCCATAGGCTGGAGCCATGACAGTTAAAGTGGCGTCGAACTGCTTTAATTCCACAGTGTGGACTATTTGCCAGAGCCCGGTTCAACACTCCCACACCACCATACTGGCTCTCAACCTGAACATTACAGAGTAGGATATTTTTAAAGAGACAGTGTTCACTGTTGTCTTGGAAGAACAACCATGCTGCAGTTGGAGTAAAACCCAATGCATATTGCTGTGGTAATACTGTAATGCAATTAGAAACTCTTCTGTCAAATTGAGTGATGCTTTCTGGGCCAGCCCTACCACTAGCCAAGTGATGCAACTACTTCAGGCAACGGTTCCTGGGTTATTCTGCCTGAGATCCCTTCTACACTGCCAGATAAAATCCAGATTATCTACTTTGAACTGGATCATATGACAGTGTTGACTCATATAATCCAGTTCAAAGCATATAATGTGGATTATCTGCTTTGATAATCTGAATTATATAACAGTGGAGAAGGGGCAGGAGTTTCTTGGCCATTCCTTTCTGTTGAAGAGCAGAGCTGTCTTTGTTGTGACAAAGACATCTTCCCTGTTACCTAAACTGGGCTACTTCCAGTTGTGGTAGAGGTTGGCATTACTCCATTGTAAGTACCCAAATGGGAAACTTATGTATATATCAAATGAGGCAACAGGCACTGTCTTATCCTTGGGCTCAGGCAGCATTATATTCTGAGTCCTTCATGGCTTCCAAAACGGGTTTTCATCTGTCCTTTACAAGACTGAACAAATCAAGCACAATTACTCAGCAGGAAGGAGTGAATAACAGGGCACATCTGCACAGTAAGGCAATGCAGTTTGGTATGAATTTAAGTGCCCTGGCTCAATGCTATGAAATCATGTGAGTTGTAATTTTGGGAAATCCATCTCAGTGCTGATGCTTCACCGAAACTAAAATGCCCATAATTTCATAGCAGTTAAAGTTGTGTTAAACTACGTTAATTCAACATTATTAATACCCTCTTAGAATTCTTTTACATTCTCAAGTGCTACTGGGGTCCACAGTGGTGGCACAGAGGATTAAACCACTGAGCTGCTGAACTTGCTGACCGAAAGGTTGGCGGTTTGAATCCAGGGAATGGAGTGAGCTCCTATTGTTAGGCTCAGCTTTTGCCAACCTAGCAGTTCAAAAACATGCAAATGTGAGTAGATCAATAGGTACCCCTTCAGTGGGAAGGTAATGGTGCCCCATGCAGTCATGATGGCCACATGGCCTTGGAGGTGTCTACGGACAATGCCGGCTCTTCAGCTTAGAAATTGAGATGAGCAACACCCCTGAGAGTCAGATTCTATTAGACTTAATGTCATGGGAAACCTTTACCTTTTATTTTGAAGTAGATATATATGGGGGCAGCATTTTTTTAATAAAGGCTTTGGACCTCGGAAGGTTTTGATCTAGCACAACAAAAAACATATTTCTGTGAAAATACATGGTTGCACTGGGCAGTTATGTCTCTTTTGGTTACTCAAAAGTACCAGAGTTTTGTATCCCGTTCCTTTTCAGGAAGGATACAACAAGCATTCTTGGGCCCCTTTTCACTGCCATATAATCCAATTTATCAAATCAGATAATCCACTGGATTATATGAGTCTACATTGCCATATAATCCAGTTCAAAGCAGATAATCTGGATTTTATATGGCAATGTAGAACGGGTCCAAGATGTAAAGAAACTGTATCTTTTGTTGTGTGTGGGGGGTTTTTTTTTTTACATTTTCTGTCATTATCTAAAAGGCATTCCCAAAACTTCCTTCCAGACAGTAATCAGATCAGCAGAGATAGTGCCACTGATTCTAGGGGAAGATTTTAATTTTCCTATATAGTCGTTTCAGAGTTGGGAGATTATGTTATGTTTGTAATATTAGCACTCTCTACAGGGAAGATATGAGGATCTCAGCTCCTAGAAAGCAATTAGAAAATATTCAGCTGTTCTGCAAAAAGAAAAGAAAAAACACCAAAATTAAATCACAGATAATTTTTAGGGGAAAAAAATCATTAGCCTTAGCAATAATGCATGCTTCAGAATACCACAGAGTTTTGAGCAGCCTTTAGCAAGGTTACACTTGCCCAGCCTTCATGCCCATTATTGAAATGAACTATATTGTTTTGAGGAAGGCAAGAAATAGATAGGCTGCCCTTGAAAAATAGCTCATAAGCTGGATAGATGTCTACACTTTGTCTCAGAAAAAACACAAGTAGCTGAGAATGCAATAATGCTATTTTGGCTTGATTGTTGTCAGTACACTTCCCACCCCAGTTCAAGGTGCTGGTAGCTTTCCTTTAAAGTAGTTTATGCATCATAGAGCAGGGGTCCTCAAACCTTTTAACCAGGGCCCCGGTTCAAGGTCCCTCAGACTGTTGGGGAGCTGGACTAGTGTTCGAAAGAAACATGAACAAATTCCTATGCACATTGCATGTTCCTTATTTGTAATGCAAAAACACGTGAAAGAACAATACAATATTTAAAATGATGAAAAATGTTAACCAACATAAACTTACCGGTATTTCACTGGGAAGTATGAGAATTGCTTTTGGCTGATGAGATAGTCGAGTTAATTAGGATTGTTGTTGTGTGCCTTCAAGTACTTTCAGATTTAAGGCCACCTTAAGTCTAAAGTTTAGGGTGGGGGCAGGGGGAAATGACCTTTGAGGGTCGCATCTGGCCTGCAGGCCTTGGTTTAGGGACCTCTGTTATAGAATTTATTACACTATTATGCTATTGTCATACTTTTCCAGCTGCTTTAAAGTGTCCCAGTTTCTCTCTCCTTTTCTTACTTTCTACTTACTTTTAGTTTACTTTAATTGTGGCAAACGGAGTAAATAGTGTACACAGATTTTGTGTGTCCTTGATCATTAAGAAATGTTGCTATCTCGACTACACTCTGGCCATTTCTCTACTGAGCACTTAAGACTGGTGTGGCTAAACTCAATCTTGCCCCAGTTTATCCTAAATTGGAGGAAAGCTTGAATCCTGCCCTGCAACTAGGAGGCAGTCTGGAAAGTTGGGCTGATTCCCATCTGAAACCAGCTGCAACTGTTCTGTCATTCTGCATTTCCAAGGCTCAGGAGGTCACTTGTGTCTGTCACAGCAGTCCCCAGCCACAACCTACCTTCTTCCCAGCACTTTGCCCATCGTTCAAAGTGCCATCATGCTGAGGCAGGGGGAAAGGGAATTGACTTCAGTAAGAGTACTGTGTTGTGGCTGTGGACCACCGTGACATGCAACTGAACATTCAGGGTGGCTGCTCAGCCACACTGAATCATGTTCAGCATAACTGGGCAGTAGGGACTCCTTACGCCTCTGAAGAAGTCCCTGTGCAGACTCCAGATGAGCCCAATTTGCCATCTGGGACACCAGGTTGGTCCCGCATTAGTGGTCTGCGTATAAGGGCCCTCTGATGTTGTTTAGTCTCTGGGGTGCATCTTCACTTTAACTGCCTTGTCTCAATGCTATGGAATCCTGGATTGTGTAGTTTGATGATGATCCACTACTCTTTGGCAGAGAAAGTAGATCACTTTGTAAAAATACAACTCCCATGATTTGATAGAATTTTTTTATGTCAGGAGTGACTTGAGAAACTGTAAATTGCTTCTGGTGTGAGAAAATTGGCTAGAATTGAGGCATAGCAATAATGTCATTTCAAACTGCATTAATTCTACAGTGTAGAATCGTCTGGAGCTGGCCTCACCTCTCGGTAAGGGTGCCGAACCTATTATGGTTCGCCCGAGGAGACTTATGGAACCCATTCGGTTCCTGAATGCTCTAAGGAATGGGAGCCCCCCAGCGATTCCGTCGATGGGCAGGTGGAACACTGGAATGCCAGTCTTTCCGCCGCCCTTGATGAAATCGCCCCCAGACGCTCTCTCATCCCTCGGACTAATCGCTCGCCTTGGTTCTCTGAGGACCTGCGGGCGATGAAACGGAGGAAGAGACAGCTAGAGGACGTGTGGCGGAGACTCCGTGACGAAGCTTCGAAATCAGCTTATAAGCTGTTTAAAAGGCTTATGAGCATGCTATCAAGGTAGCAAAAAGTCATATTATTCCTCCTTGATAGAGTCGGCTAGTTCACGCCCGGCTCAACTTTTTAAGATAATTCGGTCTCTGACAGCGATCCCTACTGTCCCAAATGATAGGGGTTTGGCTCCGACAGCTGAGGCTTTTCAGAACTATTTCACCGACAAGATTTCGTTGCTCCGCCGGGATATCCCCGCTACTTTTGCTACAGTTAGCGAACTCGAGACTCCGCCGCCACTCGGCGGCCCACCTTCACCCGTTTCCAATTGCTGGACGCCTTGCAGCTGTCGATAAGTTACTTGTTGCAGCTAGACCAACTACTTGCTCCCTCGACCCGTGCCCCTCCTGGCTTATTAGACCTTGCCAGGAGAGGTTACGCGTCCCCCTGGGCACGATCTTAAATAGCTCCCTTGAGCAAGGAGTCTTCCCAGGGGGATTAAAAGAGGCTATGGTAAGACCGCTGCTGAAGAAGCCGAATTTAGACCCTTCGGCTCCCTCCAATTACCGGCCTGTTTCCAACTTGCCCTTCCTGGGCAAGGTGATTGAGAGGGCAGCAGCGGATCAGCTGCAGCAGTTCTTAGAAGACACAGCTGGATTTGATCCCTTCCAGTCCGGCTTCCGTATTGGGCACGGGACGGAGACCGTGCTTGTCGCCATTACAGACCAACCGCCGCCAGCTGGACCAGGGTGGATCGGCACTGCTTGTCTTGTTAGATCTGACAGCAGCGTTTGATACAGTAGACCATGCATTGTTGACCCACCGCCTATCCGCTTCGGAGTCAGGGGACTGCCCTTAAATGGGTGGCCTCCTTTCTCCGGGATCGGGGACAGCGTGTGGAGGGGGCGGGATGGTCTCAGGCGGCTCCCACTTAATGTGGGGTCCCCCAGGGGCCATGCTCTCCCCCCTTATTATTCAGCGTTTATATGCGCCCCCTGGCCCAGCTGGCCCGCGACTTTGGTCTGGAGTGTTATCAGTACGCTGATGACACCCAGCTTCTGCTGCGAATGGACGGCAGGCCGGATACCGTACCCGATTGCTTCCATCTGTGCCTCGAAGCCGTGACTGGTTGGCTGCGGGCCAGCCGGCTGAAGGTGAATCCGTCGAAGACGGAGATCCTATGGCCTGGTCGGCCTGGCCAGGATGAGTGCCGGTTGCCTACTCTGGGGGCGAGCAATTAAGCACGTTGTCAATTGTTAAGAGCTTGGGTGTTCAGTTCGACTCCCTGCTGACCATGGAGACCCAGGTCTCCGCGGTCGGCAGGGTGGCGTTCTACCACCTACGTCAGGCTGGCGACTGGCCCCTACCTGTCCAGGAATGACCTGGCTACGGTGATCCAAGCGACGGTCATCTCGAGACTAGACTACTGTAACGCCCTCTACGTTGGCCTTCCCTTGGCGACGATTCGGAAACTCAAGCTAGTGCAGAATGCCGCTGCTCGCCTGCTGGCAGGAGTGCCGGTGAGGCAGCACATTACGCCCATCCTCCAGCAACTGCACTGGCTGCCAATTGAGTACCGAATCACCTTCAAGGTGCTGGTGTTGACCTTTAAGGCCTTGTACGGTCTAGGGCCTGCGTACCTCTTGGACGGCCTTGCCCCATACGATCCCCGAGATCACTCCGCTCAGCAGAGCAAAACCTGCTGGAGATTCCACCGATCCGCCTCTGCCGCCTATCATCAACTAGGGCAGCGCTCCTTCTCAGTAGCAGCTCAACGGCCTGGAATGCCCTGCCGGAGGAGGCTAGAGCCATACGGGAGCTCGCCCCTTCCGCAGGGCCTGTAAGACCTTCCTTTTCAAGCAGGCCTTCGGTTGACATATAACGCCTCTTGCTTTCAATCGATTTATGACTCTGTGTTACCGTTTTTGTCACTTAGTGTAATTTTAACAATGTTTTAATGATGTTTTTAGTATCATTTTTGTTATTTTTATGGTTATAGCATTGTTTTATTTTGTTCGTGAGTCGGCATGAGTGTTGCCTGCCGATCACTATGTATGTCTTGTAACCCGCCACGAGCCCTCGGGAAGAGGCGGAATACAAATGCAAATAATAAATAAATAAATAGATGTATCCATGGTTTTCAGCTCTGCATCATTGGAGGGAATGCAAAGACACAGCAATTGCAACCCCCATCCCACTGCTGGGTATGTACAAATTAATCAAATTAACTTATATAAGAAGAAATACTTTAATAAACACTGCTTCCTAGTATGTTATAAGTAGTGGGAAAATTTGAAGCAAACAAAGAAGAACACAATCTTTCTGTTAAATGTCCAACATATCGTTGTATGTTGGACATTTTAACAGAAAGATTGCCTACAGTTATTATCTTGCTTATCCTAAAATATAATTGACCCACGGTCTTAAACTTCACAGATAAGCAGTAATTGGCAGTTGAGCACAGCCCCACTCCAACATATAAAGAATGTTTTCTCTGCGTACCGTGCAACACATTATTTAAATTCAGGCCAAATATTCCTTGTTCAGCAATATGCTAAGTCCTTCTATTACAACCTGAGCAGAGGAAGAGTGATGATCTTGAGAAAGAATTGGTGGGCAACTGAAAAAAAACTATGACGGATTTCAAAGATAGCTGGGGCCTAATTGATTGAGACCCAGAAGGTGGGGGGGAGAAACATCAACCATTATGATTCTTGCTTGATAGAAAGTCTTTTCTGAGCCGCAAAGACAATCTTCAACATTGGTAATGACACACAAACAATGAAACTGGTGTTTTCGCCAGCAGCTACACAGCTACATGCTTTATATGTGCAAGGCAGTGGAAAATACAGAGAAGGGGGGCAGGAGAGACCTTCTAGATTTATTAAAAGACTGAAGCCCGGACATTCAAGAAGGAAAGAGAGTATCTTAGCCCCAGAATATACACTCAATCATTCAAGTGATGTAAAAAGTGACCTTGTCCTCCTCAAATTACACTGGAAAAGAATGCATAAATTACACAACACAGCAGTATGATGTTTTTGCAACAAAGCAATTTCTCAGGAAGGTATTTAAAGTCAGATTCAGATTACGGAGAATCGCTTGGTATGCTTTGTTTGTCCATGGCTTTGTCAGCTCTTTTTTCCCTTTAAGTTAATGCTACATAAAAATTTAAAAGACCTTGTTTCATGCCTAGGTGTTGGCTAGAATAGATAGGTACTCTCTTTTATATGGAATTATATCTGTGTGTGTATATGTATGTGTGTGTGTGTGTGTATATATATATATATATATATATATATATATATATATATATATATGAATGGTCAAAATTATTTTATAACTGCCCCAAGTTGCTGATTTCCCTGTGTCAAATGGGAGGCTGATATGTTCATACAACAAAGGGGAACATATGCCATGAATGAGAAAAATACACACGGCGGGGGGAAAAGAGACTTAAATGGCATTGTATGGTTTATTAGAATTTGACTGAGCATGCGGTACTTTCTTTCTAACTATGAATAATTTTACAAGGTGTACTATTCTAATGGTAGACTTTAGCAGTAAGGATAATTTGTTAGAAAAGCCATATTTATGTGTTACAGATTCACCATTGTTTGTCTAACGTTTCTGGCAAGCTGCAGCTTCAGCAAAGCATTAAAAAGCAACAAATACTATATTGTTTACAACCCCACCTAGTGGTCTTAAGTTTTAATTTTTATAGTAATTATGCATTGCATGTATTAAAGCATACTTCCAGGCTTTCTAGGAATGTTTGATAAACATTTGAAAAAGATAAATATTTTTCACTAAAAGCTGGATTTACCATTTATGATATTCTATTTTAATCATACTCAACTAGCATGTGTATTTGTATTTTCATCTGAAGTGAGCTGTATTGCTTTTGAACTGAATTGTCTAATTAACAGGGACAGATTTGCCCAGAAAAAACCTTGTCCACTTCCAAAGGAAAAAAAGGGTGGCCCTCTGACAATTTAATGCTTAGTCTGTGAATAATTAATCTTCAGTATCTACAGATTGAGCACCCTTATCCAAAATTCCAAAATCTAAAAGTGTCCAAAATTCAAAATTGTCCACTTGGGTAGATAGGATAGTAATACCTTTCCTTTCTGATGGGTCGACGTACACAATCTCTGTTTTATGCACAGAATTATTTGAAATGTCCTGTATAAAATTACCTCTGGGCTAGGTATATAAGGTGCGAACCATAAATGAATTTTATGTTTTGAGTTAGATTAGCCCCCACCCTTCAATCCTTCAGTTCCAACCTGAAAACATGGATGTTCAGATAGGCCTTTGACCTTGAACAGGCTGAATTGGCTTATATTAAGCTGACACTTGGCACCTTGTGAATTAATGGCAGTAGTTTTATCTACTGTCGTTTTAAAATTGTATTATTTTGATTTTATGCTACATGTGTTGACAGGGGTTGTTATTAGAATTTTATGTGACTTGTTTTATACCTTTATGCCATTATTACCTGTTGTATGTTATATGTGCACCCTGGAGTGCCGTGTAAGCCGCCCCGAGTCCCTTTGGGAGATAGTGGTGGGATATAAATAAAGGTGATGATGATGATTATTATTCCATCTCCAAGACATCTCATTATGTTTGTATTTGCAAATATAGATATTTCAATACAAGAAAAAACCCCACACACCCTGAAATCCAAAACATTACTCCAAACGTTTTGGATACTCAACCTGTATAGAATAATAAGAATAAAACTTCTATTTGTAGACCACCCGATCTCCCTGAAAGACAGTTTCTAGCATATATGGCAAACATTCAATTAAAATAAAAACTTACCGTAAGTAACCCAAACAGACATAATTACACAGTATAAATTTAGCACAGGATAAAACATTTAAAACTAACAGCTAAAATCTTATGGGATGGTTTTCAACAACCAACAGGCTAAAACTAATTCTAGTATCTAGCTGAGACTTAACATATCTAGATGATGATGTATGTCGAGATGTGTTAGAATTCCTCCTCTCCGTATGCCAGACTGCATAGCTGTATTTTTAGCGACTTTTTACAGGTGAGGAGAGAGGGGCAGTTTTAGTTCTTTTGGGAGGGAGTTCCAGAGACAGGGAGCGACCATGGAGAAGGCCCCCTCTCTCATTCCTACTAGCCATGCTTGAGATGGGGTGGGACCAAGAGCAGGGTCTCCTACGCAGATGGTAACGCTGGAGCCAGTTTGCATACAGAGACATGGTTCTGCAAATAGTTTGGGCCCAAACCATTTAGGCTTTATTGTTAATGACCAGCCAGTGGAGCTGCTGTAACATGGGAGTGGTTCTCTGCCTGTATGGAGCCCCAGTTAGTAAACTGGCCGCTGAACTAGTTACAGCTTCCGAACTATCTTCAGAGGCAGCCCCACACAGAGAACATTGCAGTAGTTCAAACAGTAACAAAGGCGTGAACTAACATGGCCAGATCTAGCATCTCAAAGTATGGGCACAGCTGGCGCATAAGTTTTAGTGGTACAAAGGCTGTCCTGGCCATCGCCGACAGCTGGGTTTCCAGGGTTAGCGATGAGTCCAGGATCACCCCCAGACTGCGTACCCGTGTCTTTAGGGGGAGTGTGACCTCGTCCAACATAGAACATAATCCCACACCCTGATCCGACTTCCTATTTTGTCAGGATTTACCTTCAGCCTATTAGCCTTCATCTAGTCCATCACTAATGACAGGTACCCAATGTTTTGGTCATGTGACTATTCTATCAGATTCATTTTAAGTGAAGTTACATTTTTGTTCTGAAGGGTACATCAACATTTTTTAAAAAGATTCATGCATTTTGACCACATTTTCAAAGCTATTATTATTATACAAGATACAAGAAGTCCCTCGATCCCCTTGTCAGTGATTGGGATCCTATGAACATTAGATCCCCAACAGGCTCTCACCGAATAGCAGGAGTCTTGTCGTTTACACCTGCACCAGCTTGCTCAGGAATCTCTTCTCAAATCCCTCCTTCTTTTGATCCTGCCCTGGCTTTTTTTCAGGCACGGGGCCGAACACTGGACACCTAGCAGGCTCATATGTCGAATACAGCTCGGGGAGGGGTATTCTGGTGATCTTGGGGAGAGGAATATATGGTGTTGACCTCAGGCTGTATGCTAGAGAGAGGTTGAGTCGATTGAAGACCTGCCCTCCCTCCAATCTACGTGCCATCCCTAAGTGTTCCTCTAATAGCCCTACAGCAGCCCCCTTTCTATCCTTACTATTAATCAATGCCAGGTCCGCAGTTAATAAAACCGCAACTCTCCAAGACTTCTTTCTAGATCAAAAAGCGGACCTTATTTGCACCACAGAGACTTGGATCTGTGAGGGCGATAATATCCCCTCACATGAGCTGACACCTCCAAGTTTCCAGTTCTACCAACAAGCCCGGAGTGAGGGACGGGGTGGAGGAGTAGCAATACTCATTCGAGACCACTTCACCATCAGGCCGATCACTATTCCAAAGATATTTGGTATTGAATGTATTGGTGCGACGCTTGATAGTAGAGTGTGTGGCTGTTTTGTTGGTTTACCGGGCACCTGGGTCCCCGAGGGAGAGCCTGTCTGAATTATTAGATCTTGTGGTGGACTGGGCCCTGAGCAGGCATGTAGCCGGGGGGCTTAGGGGCTTCACCCCCCAAATTCTTAGGGTGGTCCGCGAGAAGGCCTTACTGGTACATTATTTAAACTGTTATACTTATTCATATCATGATCTGATCACCATGCTCATTATATCCCACATTCATGGGGTTATTGGGATAACAATACAAAAGGTTTGCTAGGGTAGACCCTCTTCCACCCAGACTCAGTCCCCCCCCCCGAACCAAACTCAGTCCCGTCCCCCGTCCCCCCCCGAATAAAAATCCTGGCTATGGCCCTGGCCCTGAGGTTCCCTCGACTCATCGTTCTTGGAGATTTTAACGTGCAGGTGGATGCGTCTTCTCCTTCCCTAGCGACTAAGAACCTTGAGACAACCATGGAAGCACTGGGGCTCACATTACTTAAAAATGGTCCCACCCATCGGGCTGGTCACACCTTGGACCTGATTTTTGGTTCGGGCGTGCAAATGTCTCTATCTGCATCAGTGGAGGTCCCATGGTCCGATCATTCAGCTCTGAATGTTCGGATAGATATATGCGCTCCTCACACCCAAGAAGCCAAACCAATCTTTGCCCGATCTAGGAGACTCATGGAGCCTACCAGCTTTTTGAATGCCCTCAAGGGCTTGGAAACGTCGAACATCCCTCTCACCGAGCAAGTTAACAACTGGAACGCCAGACTGTCGGCAGCTTTAGAAGAGATTGCTCCAAAACGCCTTTTCATCCCCCATCGAAACCGTGCCCCTTGGTATACCAGCGAGCTAAGGGCGATGAAGCGTGAGCGGAAACGGCTGGAACATCAGTGGTGCCGGAACCCAGATGAGTGGTCAGCATCTGTCCTATGAGTCAGCAGTGAAAGAGGCCAAAAAATCCTACAACTCCTCGCCAATAGCCACTGCAAGATCCCGCCCAGCGCAGATATTTAAAATCGTCTGAGCTCTGACAAACCCAGCTCCTATGGTTCAGGATCCTAGAAAGTTGACTGTTACAACTGAAGCATTTCAGAAATTTTTCACTGACAAGATCAACATGCTACGGCAGGAGCTGCCCCTGACAGCAGATACTCTGAATGAGCTAGAGACCCCATGTCTGTCTGATGGACATATTTTTGACCAGTTCACCCCTCTTGACATGGAGACCGTTACAAAAATCCTGGCTGCAGTAAAGCCCTCCACCTGCTCTCTCGACCCCTGCCCCTCTTGGCTGGTTAAATGCTGTCTGGATGGATTACAACAGGGCTGTCCAACTTCTACCGGCCCAGGGTCCTGAATTCCGGCCACTGATGACCTGGGGGGCCGTAGGGTCTGCCCTGGCTCCGCCCCCACCCCCGGCTCCGCCCCCTTCCCAGACCCTGGCTCCGCCCTCTCCCTCGGCGCCCTCTCCCCTTATTTTAATTTAATATTAAATATATTTAATTTCATCCTCCCCTTATTTTAATTTAATATTTAATATATTTAATTCCATCCTCCCCTCTCCCCTTATTTTTATTTAATATTAAATATATTTAACTCCATCCTCCCCTCTCCCCTTATTTTAATGTATCCCATCTCCCCTTATTTCATCTTTAAATATATTTAATGTTATATTTAATACATGAGGGGAGATGGGGGGGAGGGAATGAGGAGCCCCTGAGGAGCCCCTGCTTCGCCTACCTTTTACAAACGTGCAGGATTCAGGAGTACCCGGACGACGAGAGAGGCGACGACCGACTGAGTCGAAGAAGGTCCTAATCACGTCTGCGGGCCTCAGCGATCCAGTAGTAGAGTAGCCGAAGAGTATCGTGAAAATACGCAATCCACACGGGATTTCGCTATCAACGCCGGCGTGATCTCGCGTTGACAGCGAAATCCCATGTGGATTGCGTATTCTCACGATACTTGCTCCAAACCCAGAAGTAGGGTTTTTAATTTTTAAATTATTTATTTTATTTTTCAATTTTTTATTAAAAAGCTTAGGGGGCCATAGGGAAGGGGCTGGGGAGCCGTATGCGGCCCCCGGGCCACCAGTTGGACAGCCCTGGATTACAAGATCCCTTAAGGAAAATCATCAACTGCTCACTTGAGCTTGGGGTCTTTTCAGATAATGTAAAAGAAGCTTTAGTCCGTCCTTTATTGAAGAAACCAAACCTGGATCCTGCGATTTTGTCCAACTATCGCCCTGTCTCCAATCTTCCATTCCTGGGCAAGGTGATCGAGCGAGCTGCACTGAGACAACTGCAACAGTTCCTGGACGATACCACCTGCCTGGATCCTTTTCAGTCCGGCTTTCGCCCGGGCCATGGACAGAGACGGTTCTGGTGGCTATTACTGATGCACTTCGTTGTCAGCTTGATAGAGGGGGGTCGGCACTCCTGATACTCCTGGATCTTACGGCTGCATTCAACACTGTCGACCATGACCTGCTGATCCATCGACTCGCCATGGCGGGAGTTCGTGGTCGGATCCTCAGTTGGTTTGACACATTTCTTCGAGGCCGGTCTCAATGTGCCGAGTACCTAGCTCGAACCTCTGACAATGTGCCGAGTACCTAGCTCGATCCCCTGAGGCACCCCTCTCATGTGGGGTGCCTCAAGGAGCAATTCTCTCTCCCCTCCTCTTCAACGTCTACGTGAGACCTCTTGCCAGCCTCGTGCGGAGCTTTGGTCTGGAGTGCCACCAATATGCAGATGATACCCAGCTGCTTTTACAGCTGGAGTCTGGAGTCACCTCAACGCCAGACAATTTCACCTTATGTCTTGAGGCTGTATCGAGATGGCTGCGTGCCAGTAGGTTGAAGGTGAATCCTACTAAGACTGAGATTTTGTGGCCTGGCCGCCCGCCTAGAGTGGCACCCTCCTGCCCAACTTCGATGGTGCCCCCCCTTCATCCATCTTCCACTGTTAAGAGCTTGGATGTCATCCTGGATTCACAGTTGACTATGGAGGCCCAGATCGCTAATGTTAGTAAGCAGGTCTTTTTCCATCTCCGGCAGGCGAGACAGCTGGCACCTTACCTTTCGGAGGAAGCCTTGGCTACAATCATCCATGCGACGGTTACATCTAGACTGGATTATTGTAACGCCTTGTATGTTGGCCTTCCCCTGTCGACTACTCGGAGGATCCGCATTATTCAGAATGTGGCTGCCAGGCTACTTGCAAAAACATCTTTGAGATGCCACATAACTCCAACTCTGTTACATTTGCACTGGCTTCCAACATAATTTTGGGCCTTGTTTAAGTTGTTGGTTCTGACCTTTAAGGCGCTTTATGGTCAGGGGCCAGCACATCTCAGAGACCGCCTCTCCCCTCTTCGCCGCCAGTGGTCGCCACGACTCCTCCAATTAAACTTACTGCATGTTCCAGGCCCCAGGGAAGTATGTCTCGAGACCACGAGACGTAGGGCCTTCTCCATCTCTGCACCTGTCTTGGGGAACTCCCTGCCTCCCCACTTGAGGGCCATGCGTGACCTGCGACCCTTTGCTCAGGCACTCAAGACCTGGCTTTTTAGCAGAGCTTTTAATGTTTAATGCAGTCTATTTGGTATTGTGTGTTTTTTTAATGCAATTGTTTTATGTAAATCGCCTGGAGCATTTTAATGGAGGGCGATTAACAAGTGAGAAACTGATGATGATGATGATTGCTCTGCTTTTTCTCTCCACAAGAAGTCTCGAAGTGGCTTACATTAAAAGCATTTCAATACAATTTAAAATCTGCAAATATACAAACAGAATTAAAACAGAATTAAATATCATTGGTATTTTAAAAATTCCATTAAAATCCATACAAATATATTCAAACTAAAAATTACAGCACCCCTGACATGATCTTAAAAACCTTATTCTTTAAAAGTCTGCCTGAATAAAAAGGTTTTAGCCTTTTTGTTTCCTCTGTAGTAATAATTATTTTGTGGTAACTATTGTGCTGAAGTTACTGAAAGGATTATATTTTATCATGGCCAATCAAATATGACGTAATGAATATGGGGAGGAGATAAGTGCATCCACTGGATGCCCTCTACTGATGGAGGTGCTTTGATCCATTGCAGACGTCTAACACAAGAATAGGGAGGGAAGGGATTTTTGACAAATCCTCTCTTCCTTTCTGTTTCTAAATAGAATTCGAAGTGCTAATGATAGACTATAAATAGGAATGTATATCTTGTTCCTACTTGCAAGAAGGAAAAATGTCAAATATCTTGTCCCTAATGGCCAACACTGTAAGAGTTTTCACCTTTCCAATTGTTTCTTTCAATACAGGATATTTCCTGCCCCCAAAGAAAAGGTAGAATCCTGTTGGGCAATTAAAAATGCATATCCTAGAGTTATGCCCTCACAACTGCTTCATATTCACATCTCTTTGAATGGTTCTACGCTGACTTATAATGCAGTTTGAACTGCCTTATACGGTCAGTGTAGAACCATATAATATAATTCAGACTGTATTATATGGCAGTGTAGAACCAGCTTTTGTAGACCCTGGTTTAGAGCATTGTTTCTTAAACTATGGGTCCTGACCCCAAATGGGGTCCCCTTAGCTCAATGTTGGGGTCATGAAAAATTCGGCAACCTAACGATTTTGAACACCACCTATTTACATAAATCTGTTAGCAACTACGTACAGCATTTACAATGGATTCTTCAGAAAATGCTTCAGCTGTACTCCACGCAAAAAAAAAATCAGCCTGCTAAGCAAATGCTGATTTATTTTCAGTAAATGTTTGTTATACCTATTTTATATACCTGGGGTCATGTAAAAAATTCTCAGGTGGAAAGGGGTCATGAATGGAAAAAGTTGAAAGGCCTTGTTTAAGAGGATACATAGGGACTGTGAAGGTTCCTCAATCTCCACTTCCTAAGAAGCAGCTGCAGCCCTCAATGGGGATCTGTTCCCCTGTTGATCAGGAAGGAGTTCGCTGATGGTCTCAACCCTCATCCCATGAACAATCCCTAACACAAGAGAAAATGAAAACAGAGTCTCTGTGTCTGACTGATGCACTAGAGATCACTTATGGGAGGGGTTAGGACTATTTATTAGCTGCTTTCCTATTGACGGGGAATAGCTCCTTGTGGATCATGGCAGCTGCTGTCTGGTAAGTGGAGACGGAGGGAGGATCTGGACATTAGTCACTGCACAGTATAATAACAACAGTGCTTACACACTCGTAACGGCTACACAAGATTCTGGCCAAAATCTACAGCAAGAACATCGTTTTTAAAGCAAAAATCATTGTTTTAAACTCAAAAATAATTTGCAAACAGAAAACAGTTTTCCCCAAATAAACAAAAAGCCCTGATAATATTAGGGCAAAGGTACTATCCCAAACGACTGTTATCTTCTCAAACAAACCTTTCTTTATAGTAAAACCTGGAGGTACAAATTAAAATTTTAAAAGCTTAAGTATGAAGCAACAATTATATGATTAATATCCCAGAAATCAAAGGAATTCAAACTAAAGTTTAATTGCCCCAGTGCTAACTGAAAACGTGGCTGTGTTGATAGGGCCCTCAAGATATATGATGGTTCAGTAATATGTTTGCTTTATAGTGAGTATAGTACAGGGCATAAATTATGGTCCAAATTCCCTTGATTTTCTCTCTGTCTCTATATGTGTATATGTGTTGTGTGTGTGCGTAGCTAAAGGCACAACCTCTTTATTTAAGCGGGGTTTTTTTCCTATTTGGAGGAATTACTCTTTTTAATGTAAAAATGTAGAAAATGTATAAGAGAAATAAACATAATTATTCAGTAGCTGGAACTATAACAAATAAGTTTAATTACTTCCATTGCTGCAAACGACGTCCAGAACAATAAATAAATAAATACAGTCAAACTGATTCCTATCCTGTCAATTCTCAGGATTGGCAGCAGCAGCTGCACACAGCTGTGGTCTGTTTCTCTATTGATTGGGAAGCAGCTAGCTGATGTTTTCACCCCTTCCAGGAGTGATCACAGTGCAATAGCAAGAAGCAGGATCTCTACCCCAATTACACCTGAGGTCATTCATGGGAGAGGGAGTGGCAATGGCAGTTAGCTGCTTCCCAATCAACAGAGGAACAGACTCCTGTCGATTGTAGTGACTGCTGCCTAGCAAACAGGGATTGGAGGACTTTTACAGCCTATATGTACACAGGGCTACAGGGGGCTCATTAATGTCAAATAGTAACAAATGCATAACTCTGTTATGAATTTGTAACTACTTAACAAGTTTGAGCCATTGTATAAACAAGAAATTACCCTATATACCCATGATGTATACGTCTATAAACATTAGTCAAAAAATTAATCAACTTGTCCATAGGTCAATGTGAGTTATGTATCTTAAAGCTTATCAATAAAGGAACCATTCCCTTCTCTGAGGACAATGGTGAAATGCAAAAGGTCAATCTGTCCCAAGAAAGCCAAAATGAAGCACTGAACCCCTATAGTCTTACTGCCATGGCACAACTTCTGACCTTTTTGAATGCCTGGATGGAAAAATGGTAGTATTCAGGGATAGCTGGTCTCCTGTGGCAGCAATGGTTTTTTCCTCTCTCTACATGAGTCTTGATTTATCCACAAATCAGAATCCTTAATTTTGGTTCCAAAACCTGCTGTTAACTTATACAGTACATGAGATCCACTTATACATTAGTATGTATGGTAATAAAGTATGATCTATGTTCTATATAAATGGGCTTGATTTGGATTTTATTTATGTAGCCACGTCATGAAAAACAAACACACAGACAATATTGTATCTTGTTCCTGGTAAGGAAGAACAAGTATCCAGCTTATGTACACATGAAAAGCTTATTCATATTTGTTTTATTATTGTCTTATTGTTTATCCTTCTTAGTTTTTCTGCAGTTCTCTCCACACTATTTCTTCACACACACACCCAGCGGATCTTCTAGTATGACTTTTCTGCAAAAAGCACACAAAAGAGGTGCAGGTATAAAATACAAATCAAAACTTTCGATTTTCTCTCAGAATATGACTTTACCGGAGTGGTGCTCTTGACAAACTTTTACACTGAATCTAGCGGAATTCTTTCCCAACTAAATTTTGTTAGGATCGAAGCATTAGTAAAGAATTGTCAAGCTGTTTTTGCTGATTCATGTGGCTGACTCATTTTCAGGGTCTGAGAATGTGAAACCTGAGTGGCTGTTTGATGAGCTGTTCCACAAGGAATGCCATGAACTCCGAGAAAAAGTAGGTCATTGCAGCTTGGCAAGTATGGTCCTTGTCTGGGTTTTATTTTCCCTTTTGAAACAAGAGAGTCAAACTCCATATAAACTGTAATATTTGCATAACATTATGGTGCGGATGGGGATGCATTACCATTTACATGGGTGGACAAGGGGTACAGTACAGATTGCACCTCCCATGGAGGTTGACAGCATGTGCCTTCATGTGATTCAATTCAATTATGTGAGCAAAAATGTCAAAATAGGGCTTGGGACATATCGTAGCTGGAGCTTGTAGTTTGGCTTGATATTTGAGCTCAATTTATTTATCTCACAAAATGACAGTGATCACTTCAGAGCACTGCAATGTTCCTTGGCACTCAATGTGGAAATTTCTAAAATCATTGATTGGACCAGATAGATGGCAGATATGGGATTTCAGAGTCTGACAATGAAATCCAGATTACATTCTAGACTGGATAGGCTCTAAGTGATCTGAATTTGGCTCACCGTGTTCATTTATGTGGCTCTTCAGGTGCTGGACTCCAACTCTTGTATTCCTCATCATTAGTCATCATGACTAGATCTGATGGAAGTAACATGGCACTGACAACTTTGTAAAAAATATATAGTTGCCCCCCTGTATCCACTGATTCTCCGTTCATGGATTCAAAAGCAACCATAAGGCTGATGTGGCTCTCAATGACAATGAGTTTCACACCCCTGGTGTAGGGTGTCTACACCTAGAGTATAATAAATGGGTAGAATATAAATGAGTGATATATTTTGCAGCTCATACCATCTGTTCAACTTTTTAATGCTGTATTTTTAAAATTATGTTTGTAGCTCCAATTTCACAACTTTGTTGTTCCTCTGTCATAGAAGAAGATAATTGGCAAGCTGATAAGATGAGCTGATTTCTAAGCAACATGTGGGAGTTCTAGAAGGCAAAGAGTGTGATTTCACACTAATTTAAAGCAATGTTTCCCAATCTTGGATCCTCCAGTTGTTTTGGACTTCAATTCCCAGAAATTCCAGCCAGCTTACCAGCTGTTAGGAATTGTGGGAGTTGAAGTCAAAAACACCTGGAGTGCCAAAGGTTGGGAACCACTGATCTAAAGTTTGCTGGTGTGATAATGGATTTTGACCCTTATCCCATTATCTAAAGCCTTTTCTCCTCTTGCCTGTCCTCTGATGGAATCTCAGGGCCCTTCTACACAGGCCCTAAAATGTGGAAGGGTACCAGGTTAAAAGGTGTGTGGGTAGCTAAATTACGCTAGTGGTAAATCCGTGCTGATTCTCAGCAATGGAAGACAAACGTGTTTAAAAGATCTGCTTATATCCAGATTCCGGCTGGAAAATGCCCACATTTGCATCACTGTATATCTTGGCACTCCGAAAACACATGCTTTCCTCCCCTCCCCCCTGTGCTTCTGTCACAACGCAGGTCCTGGCCCTGCCCCGTAATCACACACACACAGACAATTGTCAATTAACTATTTATTAAGCAAAAGGGGTTGCAGGTGAAAAGGATAAAAAGTCCAATAAAGGAGCAAGTTCAATTACTCCAAGGCAATTAGCAATCAATGTTCATAAAGCAAATCCAAAAAGCAGGGAATCTCTCAAAAGCAAAGTCCATAAAAACAAGGCAAGGTAATCCAAAAGCAAGGAAGTTTTCTTAGGCAAACTTGGTCCGTGGAACAAGGCAAGGCAATCCAAAGTTCTTGGAAGTAAACAAGGTCTCTTGGCAGTACTTGGCAAGGTGAGCCAAACTATGGCTTCCAGGGAGCAGGAAACCACCGATGCGTCTCTCCAGCAAAGACGTGGCCGCCAAACTGAGGAACTTTCCCACCGGGTGTATAGTTAAGTCCCACCCTTGTGGGTCCAGCGCTTCTCCACTCCCCGTCTCCAATCTTAGCCACAATATTGCTCCTACGATCAAAGCAACTCTCGGTCTCAGCACCATCTGGCCCGTTATCATCCTGGGAACCCGGCACTGCCTCAGCTTCCATGCCCTCCTCAGCAGCTGGCAAAAACAAGCGCTCTTGAGAACCGAAACCTCCCAGTCTCTCATATTCACAATCCGAGCCAGAATCTGGTTGACCTTCATCATCCGAATAGGCAGGAGGCCAGGTGTCTTCCCATTGCAAACTGCCTGTCGGTGAAGCATATCCATCGGCCCCTTCGTCTCCTCCATCTTGATCCAAAGCAATCGGGACCCCCAGGGCAGCGCCCCGCTACCCCCCCCGGCTGGAATGCAAATGCCCATATTTGCATCACTGTATATCTTGGCACTCCGAAAACACATGCTTTCCTCCCCTCCCCCCTGTGCTTCTGTCACAACGCAGGTCCTGGCCCTGCCCCGTAATCACATACACACAGACAATTGTCAATTAACTATTTATTAAGCAAAAGGGGTTACAGGTGAAAAGGATAAAAAGTCCTTTTCACCTGGGGTGCTACAGCTTCAGAGGACATGCACTTTTTAAAAGCTTAAAATAGCTGATCAGCTGATTGGGCTCTCAAACAGACACACAGCTGACTTGAGGGAAGCACAAGTGGAAAGCAATTAGAACTCTCTGAAACTCTAGTTTATACTTTATAATATTAAACAAAGCTTGAATTAACAATTGGGGAAGAAAGAATTGCTGTGGAAGTTGTTTTTTAAAAAAAATCACTGTTATGCACTGAACTTTGTATGCACACATGCATATCTGCTTACATTTATTTTAAGATATTTGTATGTATGCATATACAGTCCAGCACACAATGAAGTGATTTTTTTTATTTAAACAAAACCCTTTCCACTGGTTGTTCCCCGTCTACCCTTCATCTTGTTCCGATACAGAGGAAGTCTTTTTTGGACTTCAACTCCCAGAATCCCTCATCTTTGGCCAACGTAGCTGAGACTTCAGGGAGCAGAAGTACCAACCCCCCCCCCCCCCAAACCCCTGAAAACAGTTTGGAAAGAACTGTTCTAAACCTAGTTGATTCTGTACTTCTATGGCTGCCACAAAGACAGAATAGAGAGGGGCCTCATCACTGCTCACCACTTTCACTGGTGGCATTTCGACTTGGTCTTTTTGTAGACGAGACTAAGCAAATAGAGCTCAGTAATCCCCAAACCAGCTATCTCAATGCCAGCACACAATGTACTTAAAGCTATGCTTGACATATTAAGCATAGTTATGGAACAAAACATTTGCAGAGAGGCTACTCACTTCCTCCCTCTGCTCCCCCAGCCCAAAGACTTAAAAGTATTCAATTTGTTGTTTTAGTAAAAGTAAATTTCAATTTCTTAAATTACATTTTGGAATTCGAACTCAAATAGAGTGTTAATTTTTGGAGATTGTTCGGACCAGGATTGATGTAATTTCACTAGGAAATTTACCCATTTGGAACAGTGTCGCAAATGATATATTAAATTCTACTTTCAAACAACCCCTGTAATTTATGTTAGGTTATGCAGATAATTTCAGTCTCACAGGTTCGAATAGATCTATTCTTTGTTCTACTGCGTCTGCAGGTTAAGGCTGGGAAAATTGTAGTGAAACCTACAATGTATTAAACCTCAAATCTCTGCAAACTCACAGTGCCGTGGGGACTATAATTGCTATATAAATCCCTTATTTTAAGCAGCCCTCTTTTTGCAAGGGAACATGCCATATTTCACAACGTCAGCTCCGTCGAACATAACTGATGTTCCTTATTTCAGAAGGTTCCAGTTCTACATGACTCCTTCAAATATAATTTTAGTGGAATATGACCCTTATTATTTTCGCAAAGAAAGTTTAATCTGCCACAAGTATATTGCCTTGGGATCCAGTGTAACGAATCAGAATTCTAGTGCTAAGTTGAAATGGTTTGGTAATCACAAACACATTACTGCTGGGTAAAAAGATAAATGTAGCATACGTGTGAGTTCTTTCTCTTATCTGTATCTTTATATTGCACTAGGATCCAATGAAACACAGTATAATCTTCTAAACAGAAATGGCTTAGCAAACTACAAACACATTTGCGATTGAGCAGGGGGATAAATGTAGCATATTTGTGTGTATACGTCTGTACGCGCAGTTTGAATTCTTTTTCTGTATCTTTATCTTTTAAATAATTGATTCAAATTACCATCACAATTGCACACTAATCCTTTGCAAGATGCCTTTCTGTGAATAAATGCTAGAGTAAAAAGCTGCGTGAGAGTGCAGTATCATTAGCTACATTTTTTTCCTTTGTATCATGCATATGTTAAAATGTACTGTATGCTAATGCGATCTAAGGAGCTTTGGAAGTTTTATGCATGAACTTTGAAAAGGCTGTTTCCCAGTTCACCACAGACAAAAGAACAACACACATGCTATTTAGTATTTAATATTTCCCAAGCAGAAAAACACTCCAGTTAATTATGAAAATGCCACTGTCACTTTGTATTTTAATTCATGTGTTAAAAATGTTCAGTACTCTAAAGCACTGCTATAGTTAGTGTGAGAAGAAAGTGGCTGCTATGAAAGATCTTAGCATTTCACAATCATGAATCTGTTTCAAGTGTCTATTAATATTTTTGCAATGAGACACATGATCACTTGCTTCCAAGAATTTGATTAACCAACTTCCTGTTTTAAAGTATTTGCATCAAGGCCCCAAAATATAGAACACTGTACAACATCAAGTTCAATATTATAAGAGTATTAGTACTTTGGGTAGGGATCCATCCATCTGCAACATCCTCCCATCTCTCATGGGCACCCTCACCAACCCACCTTCCTTGTTGGATCTGTTCCACATATAGAAATTGGCTCTTCAGTGAATGTTACCTGTGCCTAATGAAAGGAACCTAACCCCAAATAATCCTTTCTCATCATAAGCCGCATTGCTGACTCCATATGGATCAGTGGTTCCCAGTCCATGGGCCGTGGACCACAGGTGGACCATGATACTTAAATTATAAAGATCCGCAAGACATGTGGATTGCAACTGTGCATGCGCTGGAGGTGTGCATGTCGCTGTTGGACGAGAGTGAGAGAGGGAAGGAGAGGGAGAGAAGAAAGGAAGGAAGGAGACGCCAGCACGTCGCCCTCGCCAGCACTTTCTTGGCCTTGGCAGGCTTCCCAGGCCAGGGCGAGAAGACTCACCCAGTGACCCATGCGAGGCAATGAGAGAGAGAGAGGGAGAGTAGGAGAGTCCCCCAAAGTGGTAGTAGTAGTAGTAAAAATAATAATAAGCTCCCATTGCTACACATCAGTTGGAGTGGGAAAGCAGCCCTTGGTAAGACCCTGTTTAGTTCCCCAAAGTTGTTGTTGTTGTTGTTGAAGCTATTAGGGACAGTTTCTTGGGTCTTGCCCTCCACTTTTTGCATTTTTTTTCAACCTTAGCGCCCCCCCCCTTTTTTAACACAAGTGTTAACAAAATCCAGATTTTTTTTCTTTGTGTCTTTGTTTTTAGATCTGTTCCTGGGTGCCGATTCAGAAAATTGCATTAGATAGACCACATAAGTTCTAGATTATTAAATATGGTTTTCTGTGGGCAAGCAGAGGTGACTACTGGATGGCATATGTTCTGTAATGTGGTCTATCAAATGCAATTTTTTGAATTGGCACACCAAATAACCAAACCAAATCTAGAGTTCACAAAAAAACTGATTCATAACCATTTTGGTACTAATGTTGGAGAGTGGTCCCTGGTCAAAGTGGTCTCTGGTCAAATAAAGGTTGGGAACCACTGCTGGATAAAGGTTGAATGAGACAAAACAGCAGTTGAACTGAGATTTGAACTGGACATTTCCATTACCTAGAGCCTTCTACACTTGCAGATAACCACCTGACGGCAAGGTCCCAAATTATGAATCCTGCTACCCATGTTGATTAATTGTGAGTCATTCTATGAAAAATACTGCCAGTTTAGAGAAGATAATGTGGGATTTTATTCAGCTTTGTGGAAGGGGCCATTGTTTCCACAACAAGCCAAATTTATCAAAATCCAATAATCAAAGGTACAGAAAGGGAGGTTAAATCTTCTGACCGTGGGCACAGACAGCAAAACAAACACCAGATGAGTGTTAATACTTCCCTATGCTATCCAAAGCTAGCATACATGTATTTTTGGTTAGAGCTATATTTAAAAATGTACCTGTTCTGTTTTACATCCAAATTCAACAAGAATAAACCTACAGAATCTATCTTGTTTGGAACTTGGGGACTACTTGTACTCACATTTACATATGGATAAGTCAATCCAGATATTTTGTATTGATTGTTCAAGTAAATTTCTAGACTTATACATCAATATATAGGTAGATAATAACTTGGGGGTGGGAGGAACCAAAGTCCCCGTAGACATGCTAAATAATATGTTCACTAAATGTTCAAACATAAAATGTAGCTTGGCTTAAAATGTAATACAAGCACACTTACAATTCAATGACCTCAGTGATATTTGTTGGCATAGCCACCCTCGCTTGTGGCCACCAGCACTATAATAAAATATGTATCAAAATTTGGGTTGATAATATATACATATTTATTTTTATTGACACTATTGAAATTAATCACAGAGGGCTAGTATTGAATTAATAAGGAAGATTGGGTATTGTTTTGGGTTAAAGTAATCGGAGTTTTGTCACCAACTTTCTAACCTCTTTTTCAGAAAAGAGATTAATACCAGAAGGAATGGCCTACTCGTCATTTATATAAATTCACGCATGAGCAGAGAAATGCTAAATAGGGGTTAAAATCTGACTCTTGAAATCCAACAAACTAATCCATTAGGTATGGTTTACTAACCTGAGTAAATGTTTCAAGAGCAGTTCCACTATCTCAGCAACCAGCAATATATCAAGAGTCAGTTTTTCAAATCAGCAGCTATATTTGGAAAAGAGAGAATGTCTCTAATTCTTGCTAAGCTTTTCTTAAGTCTAAATAAATTTCAAAGAAAAGATATTTAAATTTAAACGTAATTAAATATGTTCACTTTTCATGTAATCTCATGAATATGAATGTTGAGGTGATATTAATACTGAAAGCAATGAAGTAGGGCTAAGCCTACTTTCTTTGTACAAAGATTTAACGATGAAATGTATGAACTGATTTTGAACACTGAAACATTCAGTTAACGTGCAGAGAGGCACAACAGAGCCTGCACCAACATTAGTAACCTCTTAGTGGAATTACTCTTAACAATATTTAAATTGTGTACAGAAAAAAAGAAGAAAAAACCTTTGCAGCACTAATGATCTTGTAAAATAAAAACTAATTATATCATTGTAACCAACTTCAGGGAGACAAAAAGGGAGTACCTTCTAAAACTCTTTCCCAACAGTTTTCTGCGTTTGAGATTCAAATGCATTTGTATGCTGGCCTTTGTTAATAGCAGTAAATACCTCATGGTTGCCAGGAATACCTTATTTTGCATGAACCCTGTCTCGCTTTGGCGCTGTGGATTCCCTCTGTGTATAAAGGAAGTTTTTTTAAAATATTGCAAATGACGGTTTGTGGAGATCCTGCTCTCTGACCTTTATCTGCATTTAACAGCAGCTTAAATTCCACATTTTCCCAGCATAGCAATTGCACAAAAGTTTCCTAAATAGGCTCCTAGAAGCTTCTATTCAGAGCCTGAGCGTTGTTCCCATTGTAAGCTTTTTCTCCCACATTTGGTTGTTTTAGGAGTAAAGTGTTACAGCATCTCTAGCTTTATTCTATTGAAGTTCAACCCCCCTCTTTCTTTCACATCTTTTAACAGAAGAGTACAAATGGGGGAGTCGTCTGTTGTATATTTTCCGCCTGTTGTCTTTCTTCCCAGTAAGGATAAGTCTGCAGTTGGAATGCAACCGATAATTATGTTCGGTTCATAGTGACTGGAATAATATTTAACACACTTATTTAACTGTTTATCTATTTATTTACACACACAGGCACTGAATATCTGTGTTTTTAGTCAACTCAGTTTCATCTCTTTTATAGAGGATGATTATCTAAGTTAACTTTTTACACAGGCTGTCCCAAATCCTACACATAATTATGGATGAAAAAAAGGATCTGCAATAACGCCAAGCAAAACATCTTAGAACAGCCAGAAGATTTTTTAAAAATCTAACTACATTGATTATAATGAGCTGAAATAATTTCTAGGTTACTTTTAAATGCAAAAAAGAAGACAAAAGGAATGGCACTGTGAGGAAAAAGTATAGACAGTCCCCAAGTTACAAACATCCGACTTACAAATAACTTTTATTTATTTATTTATTTATTTGGTTTCTATGCCGCCACTCCCGGGAGGCTCGGGGCGGCTCACATAAGCAGAATACAAAAACAACATATTAAAAGCAGATTAAAAACACATTATATTAACACACAATCTAAATAGGTAGATTAAAACCTGATGTGCCGAAAACAAGGCACAGCAAGTGTAAAAACATTACAGCATATACAGAATCGGCGGGCTATGCATTGGCAGAACCTATAGGCCGAAGGCCTGTTGGAAAAGGTAGGTCTTGCACACCTGCCTGAAAGGCAAGAGATCTCGGATGGCACGCGTCTCAGCTGGGAGGGCGTTCCACAACGTGGGCGCAAAGACGGAGAACGCCCTCTTATGAGTTGCTGTTAGTTTAGCTGACTTCACCGATGGAATGGCTAGCAGGTTAGTGCTTTCGGACCGAAGTGATCTCGTAGGGCAATATAGGGAAAGACGGTCCCTCAGATACGCTGGCCCCAGGCCGTGCAAGGCCTTAAAGGTGAGCACCAACACTTTGAAGGTGATCCGGTGCTCAATTGGAAGCCAGTGCAGATCCTGCAAGGTAGGTGTTATGTGACAACCTGCTGGCGTACCAGACAGGAGTCGGGCGGCAGTGTTTTGCACCAGCTTGAGCTTCCGGGTCACCAACAGAGGAAGGCCAACGTAGAGTGCGTTACAGTAGTCCAGTCTTGAGATGACCGTGGCTTGGATCACCGTGGCCAGGCCGTTCCGGGATAGATAGGGGGCCAGCCGCCTTGCCTGTCTGAGATGGAAAAAAGCAGATTTGCTGACCTGCGGCCTATCCCCAGGCACGCTGATGATAGACCTCCAGCTATCTCCCCTTCCATTTTGGTGCTGGCTAACGCTAGATCTATTCGGAATAAGACCGCCACAGTCAAGGAGTTCTGTGAGGAGGCGAAAGCTGACCTATTTTGCATAACTGAAACATGGCTCCAGGACAGTGATAACATCTGCCTCCAGGAAATTGTCCCTCTTGGCTACGTTGCCACGCACCAAAATAGGAATGGGGGACAGGGGGTGGTGGCAATACTCTCCCGTGATGGTTTACACCTCAGAGCGATCCCTGCACTGATCACCTCGGGGCTTGAAAGTGTCGGCCTAGTGCGGGATTCCCAGGAGAGCCTGGGCGTCCTGCTGGTGTACCGTGCACCTAGCGCACCGGCAGAAAGCCTGGCGCGGCTGCTAGAGACTGTGTCGGAATGGGCATTGAGGTTCCCTAGGCTGATCGTCCTGGGGGACTTCAATGTCCACGCCGACACAGCCTCCGTTCCATCAGCAGCCGCGGACCTAATCTCGACCATGGCGACATTGGGCCTCTCCCTTTGCTACTCGGGGCCCACACATTCGGCTGGTCATACCCTCGACTTGGTTTTCAGTGTGGGGGTCCAAGTGGACCTAGCCTCCGTAATAGAGGTACCATGGTCGGACCACTGAGGATCCGGGTAGAGCAACCGCCCCCCCCCCATGCAAGGGCGCCGAACAGATTTTGGTTCACCCGAAGAGACTTATGGAACCCGAAAGGTTCCTGAATGCTCTGAGGGATCTGGAGTCTATCAGCGTCTCAGTCGATGAGCAAGTTCAATCCGGGAACACCTCACTATCCAAAGCTCTTGACGAGATTGCCCCTAGGCGTCCTCTCCGACCCCGCAAACATCGATCTCCCTGGTATACTGAAGATCTTAGGTCGATGATGCGGGAAAGGAGACGGCTAGAGAGCGTGGGGAGGGATCTCCTTGACGGAGCCTCATTATCTGCCTATAAGCTTATTTAAAAAAGCTTATGAGTGTGCTGTCAAGGCGGCAAAAATACCTACTACGCCGCCATGATAGCGTCTGCCAACTCACGCCCGGCACAATTGTTTAAAGCAGGGGTGCTCAGGAAGTCGATCGCGATCGACTGGCCAATCCTGGGACCGAGGGAGGTCGATCCCAGCTGGATTGGGTGCTTCTGAGGGAGCGGAGCCATGCCGCGCTAGGCCCGGCCCCCTCCGCCGGCTCCAGCATTTCCACTGCTTCTCTAGGTAGAGAAGGTTATGCCAAGCCAGAGGTGGCTATCTATGCCACCACTGGCTTGGCATAACCTTTCTGTACCCTGAAGCTGTGGAAATGCTGACGCTGGTGGAGGGTGGAGCTTGGTGGGGCTTAGCTCCGCCCCCCTCCTCTGGCTTGAGCATTTCCCTGCTTCTCTAGGGTAGAGAAAGTTTATGCCAAGCCAGTGGTGGCATAGATAGCCACCTCTGGCTTGGCATAAACTTTCTCTACCCTAGAGAAGCAGTGGAAATACTGGAGCCGGCGGAGGGGGCGGGGCTTAGGTCAACATGGCTAGACCCCTTCCAGTCCGGCTTCCGTTCGGGGCACGGGATGGAGACGGTCCTGGTCTCCATCACAGACCAACTCCGCTGCCAGCTTGACCAAGGCGGGTCTGCGCTGCTCGTGTTATTGGACCTCACGGCAGCGTTTGACACGGTCGACCACAATCTCTTGATCCACCGCCTGGCCATGGCTGGAGTGAGGGGGACAGCCCTGAAATGGCTGGCCTCCTTCCTCCACCATCAGTCTCAGCGAGTGAGGAGGGGCGAGGTGGTCTCCGAGGGCTCCCCATTAGTTTGTGGAGTCCCTCAGGGGGCCATTCTCTCCCCTCTGTTACTCAACATCTATATGCAGCCGCTTGCACAGCTGGTGCGGAGTTTTGGGCTTGAGTGCCATCAGTACGCTGATGACACTCAGCTCATCCTGAGGATGGAGGGCAGGACTGGATCCGTCCCCGATAATTTCCAACATTGCCTCGAAGCCATTACTGGGTGGCTGCGAGCCAGTAGGTTGAGGGTGAATCCAGCGAAGACGGAGATCTTGTGGTTGGGTCGTCCGGGTGATGGGGATGTCCAGCTTCCAACCCTGGACGGTGTGGTGTTATGCCCATCACCTTCTGTAAAGAGCTTGGGAGTTCATTTGGACTCCCAATTGAACATGGAGACCTGGGTTAAGAACAGGTCGGCAACAGGAAGTGAGAGAACTCTACACCTCGTAAGGGAAATTCACTCCTGGAAGCAGGCAAGTAGCGGGGGGTTGAGGAGCTTCACCCCCCCGAAATTCTCAGGGTGGTCCGCGAGGCCTTACTGGTACATGATTTAAACTGTTACGTGTATTCATATCATGTTCTGATCGCCATGCTCATTATATCCCATATGCATGGGGGTATTGGAATAACGATACAAAAGGTTTGCTAGGGTAGATCCTCTCTCACCCAGACTCAGCCAACCCCCCCCCCCCCCCCCTGAATCAAACTCAGCCCCCTCTCAAAATCCTGGCTACGATACTGCCTCGAAGAGTTATCATGGGGGGAAAGTATCTCCCTCCACTGAAGCTTTATCTCCAATTCTTGTTTCCACAGAAAATGAGGTGAAGTCTTCTGAACAGGGGCACAGAAGCACAACTAACACCACAGCAGTGTTAATCCGTTCCTATGTGTGCATGCACACACACAAACACATATATTTGGCTGGTGTGAACTGACAACTTGTGCCTGTTCTGACTTACAAATTCAAATTAAGAACAAACCCACAGAACCAATCTTGTTTGTAACTTGAGGACCACCTATATTACATTGCTGATTAATTTGGGGGGTTATTCTTTCTTCATGAATTGAAACTCATATCACCAAATATACAGGACTTCCCTGTTACCATGCTGTGAAGCAAGTTTCTCATGGTGTGTTTCAACAAGAAACTTGTTGATAGGAGAAAGTCTTCCATGTTCAGTGCTTCTCCCATCCTAGAACTGTCGGCTAGGGAAGACAGTGGCCTACTCTGGAATTTGTCAGCTATTCCTTAAAAAAAAAAAGCCTACCTTTGGACCTTTTGTCAGCATCTTTGCCGGTTCTTGCTAGGTGCTCTTCCCCTTTGCTTCCGCTCTTGTTCTCTCACAAATACTATATTAATATCATGTTTTGCAGATATCTGTGAGACTGGTGGTTTGAATAAAGCCTTGGAAAGTTTGTTATCTGAACATAATAGAATAAGAGATTGAGAAAAGATGCAAAATACACGGATATTTTATTTAAAGGGGCATGTAAATTTAAGAAATGCGATAAATTTTGGTATTTATTGGTAATTCATAAAATCAGGCCAAATATTTTGTCTTGGAATGTCAAATTAAAATAATACTTTCAATAAAAGTTCAAATATTATTTGCATCTAGTTAGTTATTAGGGAACTTTACCCTGTATACCCCTCCTACCTGCTGGCTGCACTAGTTTTCCAATGTGTAGAGGTCAGATTACATGCTAGGTAGTTATTACATTAAATGCCCAACTTACCTCCTCAGCTAGCTAATTCATTGAAGATTGGTAGCTCAGTGGGATGTTGAATTTACTCTAATTTTGAAAAATAGGGTTCTACAACTCACACTGAATGTTGTGCCCCACCGAGACTGATGCTAGAATTAACCTGATGATTTTTTAGATCTTGTGAAAATTTCCTAGCACTATTTACTGTAGTTCTAAAAGCTAGTATATGGGACAGTTTTCTCTGCTTAAACCAGTACTCTTGGTCTACTTTTCAATCCCAGTGAGAAAGTTTTAGCTCCCGGACCGGTAATATGACCATCTGAGTCCTGATTCAGGTTCCATACATGCTGCAAGGTTGCCCTCTAGGTTAGTGAAGTTTATATCCAACTATAACTTGCTGTTCTCCACATTTTAAAGGTTTTTGATTTGTGGTAGATAAGTAAGTAATCAATGTAGAACAGACGACTAAGGAACATGGATCGTGTGAGAGATATTCTTTCTAATCTTAGTTGAAAGTTTCATAAAGGTTTCAAAGTAAAGCCCCATTAGTCAGGCCCTCCTTCCAAATCTTTTTTTATTTTTTTATAATATTTATTAAAGTTTTCATATATTTTATAGACAATACAAAAACATAAAAATTAACAATACATAGATACAAAGGGGATGGGGAGAGGGAGGGGGGTAGGAATCGAAAAGTTGACTTCCGTTCTAGTTCCATACTTTATCGTGTTACATTATTATAATATTTCTTTCCCATTGGGCATCCTAAGGTGCTCTTAACTCAGATTTTTTTAATATGATGTTTGACAGAGTGTTTCAGTCCGTTTTTATTGATTTTATATGTTCCTTAATCCCAGACCAATCTGTCATCGTATTCCCCTTGCCATTATTCTGGCGAAGCCAGTATGTTAATTCATCCATTCCCTTGATTTCTCCAACCATTGTTCTTTGTCTGGGAGGAGATTTTGCTTCCATACTCTTGCGAAGACTATCCGTGCCGCCGTGGCCAAGTACACAAACAGTTTTTTTTGATTTTCATTTTCAAATGTATTCTCACCTATTATTCCTAATAGATATAATTCCGGGGTTTTTGGAAAGTCTATTCTTAACATTTGTTTGCATTCCTGATGGATCATTGACCAATATTCTTTTGTTTTGGGGCACGTCCACCACATATGATAGAAGGTACCTTCCTGAGTTCTACATTTCCAACATTTATTATCCATGTTTTTGTACATTGCATTCAATTTTTGCGGTGTGATGTACCATCGGTGGATCATTTTAAGCCAATTTTCTTTTAAGTCTGTAGCATAAGTGATTTTGAGGTTTTTCCGCCATATTGTTTCCCATTCTCTAAGTTGTATTGGTCTCCCAATGTTTTGAGCCCACTTTACCATTGTTTGTTTAATTATCTCTTCCTCTGTTATCCAGGCAAGGAGCATGGAGTATATCTTTGATGTTGTTTTCTTTTCTGATTTCAGAACTTTATCCCAGTTTCCTTCACTTTCACTAAATCCTTTAACCTTATCCTTATTGAACCATTCTCTCAGTTGAAAATAACGGAGCCACCGGACATTGACAAAGTTTTTAGATATTTCCTCCTGTGACATCAGCAAATATTCACCATTTTGTTTCTTTAGGATATCTTTGTACTTGGGCCATTCTGTCCAACCTAGTAGTCTGCGTTGGTCCGCTTCCAATGGTGAAAGCCATAATGGTGTCTTCGTATATATATGATTCTTGTATTTATTCCAGATCTTCATTAGAGAGGAGCGGATGAAGTGATTCCCAAAGTTTTTTCTTTTGTGGTGGCACCGTACCATAGGTACGAGTGCCAACCTTTCCTTAGGTCAAACCCTTCTAGAGTCAGTATTTTATTGTTGGACAGTAACGTCCAGTCTTTTATCCATGCCAGGGCACAGGACTCATAATATGTTTTGAGATCTGGGAGGCCGAAGCCACCATTTTCTTTAGGCATTATCATTATATTTTATTCTTGGTTTTTTCCCCTTCCAGATAAATCTCATTATATCTTTGTTCCACTTCTTAAATGTCTCCATACTTCTAATTATTGGTAAATTTTGAAATAGGTATAACATTTTCGGTAGCAGGTTCATTTTTACCGCCGCAATTCTCCCCAATAGCGATAGGTTTAATTTCTCCCATTGTGTCAAGTCTTTCATTTTCTCCCATTGTAGCAAATAGTTATTCTTTAACAAGTGTAGGTTTCTCGATGTTAATCAGATCCCCAAGTATTTAATTTTTGGGACTACCTCTATATCTGTCATTGTATGTCATCTTGTTTCTGTTTGGACATATTTTTCGTTAATATTTTTGTCTTCTTTTTATTCAATTTGAACCCAGCTACTTCTCCAAATTCTTCAAAGGTCTTGAGCCACTTCTCAATATTAGTTTTTGGGTTTTCAATTATACAGATCACGTCGTCCGCAAATGCTCTAATTTTATATGTATGTCTGTCGACCTTAAGTCCAATCAATTCTTGATTTCCCCTTATTTTAATTAAAAGTGTCTCCAGCGCGAAGATAAAGATTAGCGGGGACAGCGGGCATCCTTGACGTGTACCTTTCTCAATTCTGAATTCTTCCGTGGCTGAGCCGTTTATCCATATCCTCGCTTTTTGTTCCTTGTATATTGCCTCGATCGCGTTCTGGAATTGAAAGCCAATATCTATTTCCTTAAACAGTATTTTAAAGAAGTCCCAATTCAAATTATCAAATGCTTTTTCAGCATCAATTGCGAGGAGAGCTAGGTCCCTCTGGTGATTAGTTTCATAGTATTCAATTACGTTTAAAATAGTCCTTACATTGTCCTTAATGTTTCTATTGGGGAGAAATCCCGTTTGATCATCTTCTATCCAGTCTGTTAAGAAGTTTTTGAGTCTATTTGCCATAATTGTGGAGAAGATCTTGTAGTCCGTATTCAGTAGGGAGATTGGGCGGTAATTTCTTGTATCTTCTGGATCTGATCCTTCTTTATATATCATAACAATATCTGCCATCTTCCAAGAGTCCGGTATTATTTTATCAGTTAATGCCTGCAAATCTATTTTTAAACAAATAATGCCTTGGCTCCAGGGTCTGTAGAGACAGCTTAGTCTGTTTTGTTGTGTACCTTCAAGGCATTTCTGACCTAAGGCAAATCTCTTGGCAGAATTTGTTCAGAAGAGGTTTGCCCTTGCTATCCTCTAAAAATTAGAGGGTGTGAGTTGCCCAAGAGCTCCCAGTAGGTTTCTGTGGCTAAGCAGATATACAAACCCAGCCTCCTGGTGTTCTAGGGCCCTTCCAGCCTGGCCGATATCCCATGACTTGTCTTGGGTTTATCAGAGGCATCCAAATGGTGCCTCAGGTAAACCTGAATTAATCTTGAGTAAACTGAGATTTCCCAGTTTACTCTACATTAAATAAACACATGGAAAGTTCTGTACCTTGATGTAAGGTCTGCATCATTCCAGGTGTGGCCCCTGTGGGATTAAATCCCGGCACTGCTTCCATGATCGGGGGTGGGGGAGTGTGTAGTGTGTGTGTGTGTGGGGGGGGTGTCGATCCCCAGAGTGATCCCAGTTATTTGGGCTCCTACAGCCCAAAGGAGCAGGATGGTGCCCTCACCCTCCCTGCCCACCATTTAGCCCCTAAACTTACCCAATGGGCCTGGTTGCATGCTCAGGACCCTCTGCCAAGAGCTGATGTGTCAGGAGGTTGGGGGGGGGTAATATCTGGAAGGGCCTCTAGTCCAAAACTACAACATCTGCCTCTCTTAGGGCCGTACCAGACAGGCCCAAAATGCAGGGCCTGTCTCACTTTTTACCTGAGGCATCCAAACAACATTTCAGGTAATATCAAATTAATGCAGAGTAAAGCGGGTTTCCCCAGTTTGCTCTGCATTAATTAAACACCTGTAAAAGATCGAGACATTAAGCTTAATTCCAGGTCTTTAAAGGTCTTTCCAGGTCTTCTGCAGTCCCAGGGGTCAGTCCCCACAGCCACCCTGCTTCTTTGGGCTCCAAAACAGCTGGAGGAGTGGGATGGTGCCTACCCCCTCTGCTTCAGTCCCCCATTTCACCCTGAAAACTTACCAGAGAGGTCTGGTAGCAGCGCAGTACTCCTGACACAGAAAATGGCACGTCATGAGATGGGGGGGGGGGGAGGAGGGATTTCCTTCCTCCCCATCTCCCACCTCCTAACGTGTCATTTTCTCACATCAGGAAGACTGTACAGAGGGGCTTTGGGGGCAAAATGGGGGGCTGGAGGCAGACTGGATGGCATCCCAGTTCAACCTTTGTTTGACTCAGAATGTCATCTATCCACCCTTTCAGGAAAGCCTGGTGTTTGGGTTGGGGGTGGGAACTAGAACCCGAGAGGAAGTGTCTTAGTCCTCCTCCTCTCCATACACTAAAGTGCATAAGTGTATTTTCAGTAGTTTTTTGAAGGAGAGGAGGGTGGGGACAGTTTTTATTTCTTTAGGAAGGGAGTTCCAAAGACAAAGAGTGATAATGGAGAAGGCCACCTCTCTCATTCCCTCCAATTGTGCTTTTAACGGGGGTGGAACCAAGAGCAGGGCCTCCTCCATTGACCGCAGTGCACGAGATGGCATGCATAGGGAGATGCAATTAGAGACAAATAGCCTGGACACAAACTATAGCCATTTTGTATTTAAAATTTTGGGGGATATTGTACTGAGCTGGGTCTCTGTCACCAGGCAGATGTGTTGTGTAGTCCTTGGGAATTGTATTTCCTCTATTGCTAACCTGCTTGAAAAGTTCTTGCTGCTAATATGAGATGGGTCACACTTGCACAATTTTATTTGCTTCTGCACTACAATGGACAGACAGATACTTAGCTCAAGGACTCCCTAGACAGTGAGGATATGAACTGGAATGCCAGCCAATAAATAGTCTTGGTAGAATTTGTTTAGGGGTCTAGTGTTGGCTGAGTGGGGACGCTGGATCCTATCAGTGCAAGGGGCTGGAATGCTTTTCTGCTATGTAACTTCTGTTGCATCATAAAGCTTATAATACAGCTTACGTTATAGCAGTAATGTATGTCAGTGCCTGGCGCTAAAATAATGCTTGGAGTGGCCTGGAACGGCATCCAGATCAGGCACTAGACAAATATTAAAAAGCCATTAACGATAAAGAAATATAACAGCTTTATAAACCAGATGTCACTTGGTTTTTAATACGTATATATAGACCATAGAACTATCTTGATCTCTGAGGAGAGCCAAAGGCTGTTTCAAGTTTCTGCTCAAATTGAAAACATTCCTTTTGAAAACAGAAAGCTTTAGGGGCTTACTAGCACTGGGGCTCTTTTGAGACAATATATAACACCATGGTCCACCATTTTCCTGGCAACCAAGACTCTCCTGGTCACAAAAGCTTCCAATTCCCACTTTTTGTTTGGCTTGTTGTCACATCTCTTTTCCATGCAACAAGCATTATTATTTTCTAGTTTGTATTAACTCAGTCTATTGTTTATGCTTTTTACACCTCAGACCCAGACAGTATAGTTAGGAGACATCATACATGACAGACTGTATTTATTTCCTGTTTGGCTTTAAACTAAAGACTGGGTTTCTGACTAATTCCTCTCAAATTGCTTTATTTGCTCCCAAGCATCCTTGATCTGAATGTGAACCCTGAAGGAAATCCATGAAATCCTTCTCAGCAACCGGCATCTAATTAGACACTTCCCTGAACAATTTTTTTTAAAAAATAGGGGGCAAATTAAACTGAAGCCAGGTGGAATTTTCAGAACTGACACAGGTAGGCACAGCTTGTGACTTATCAAGCTACACACTCTATGTTCCATGTATTTTAATCTCAGGCAGGCTAAAAAAACCTAGGAGATGTATCAGGTCCTTTAATAGTGTCCATACATCCCTGCTACATGTACAATGGAGGACCTTCTCACAGCAACACCAGAGGCACTCCAAGTGGCCAGCTTTTGGTCAAAGGACATTTAACATAATGACAAGTTTTTAAAACTTTGTGTTTTTAAATGCATTTTAACTGTACCCTCAACTTGCTTCTGACACGATAAATAATTAGGGCAGTGGTTCTCAACCTGTGGGTCCCCAGAAATCTTAACAGCTGGTAAACTGGCTGGGATTTCTGGGAGTTGTAGCCCAAACCATTTGGGGATCCATAGGTTGAGAACCACTGCATTAGGGTCAGGAAGAAGGTCCACCTGAATCTCTCAGACCTCTGAGTCTGCAAAATTGATTCACGTATTAGTTTTGCCTTCCCAGATGTCTTCAGAGTTGAAATTGCTCTATTTCAATGGTTACACGTTCATTGTCCAGCAGGAAATGAGAATGACAAAGTAGATCTACATTAATCCGTAGTCTGCAGCATCATCACATTAAGGCTTTAATGTGGACAATATTCTTGCATGAAAAGAATCCTGGGAAATGTAGTTTGGGAAGGCGACGATCCCTGTGGCAGAGAATTCAAAAGGTCCTTCTGTAAACTACATCTTCCAGAATTCTGCTCGCTTCAGAATACCGGGGCATTAAAGCCCAATGTGATGAAGCTGAAATTTACACATGGATAACAAACAATCCACATCATCTGGTCTGCATGACATACTAGGAACATTTATGCCAAACTTTTCATCTTCCTAAGGAATACACTTAGGTAAGGGCTTGTGTTGCCCAACATCCTTCTACTGCAAATTTAAGAGGATGCACCAGGAGATGTCCCAGCATCTTAAGGAAACAAAATGTGATAGATCTAAGTGTTGCCAGGAAGGGGAAATGACTCTGGAAGCATCAGGATATTCCTATTCTGATTTGCTGTGAGATTGTACCTGTTCATGTGAGTTGCAGCCACTCTCTTTCTTGGCATGTGCTATGTTTCCTTCACTCATCCCCACTTGTATCATTTCCTCTGACCAGTCTCTACAACATTTCAAAAATTGATTTTTACCCCTTTCCACAGAGGAGTTGCTTCTTTCCTTCTCCTCCCCCTCTTCCTCTTCACGTGTTGTAGATAAAGTGCTAAAATGTGTTAGAAATGTTTCTAGGAAGGGAATTCCAGGGGGCTGCTACTGAGAAGGCCCTTTCCCATGTTCAACCAATTGTATCAGCAAAAGTAATAGAACAAATAGAAGGACCCAAAATCCCGTACTTGCACTTTACAACTGTTCTGTACCCAAAGTTATAATGCTCCATCTTACACTGCCCTTTATCCCTATTGTTGCTATTTGACTTACGCACTTTATCCATCAGCCCTATCTTCACAATTGTTTTGAACCAGTCCGCCCACCCATGCTCAGAGATTGATTATTATTGCAGGTTAATTGGTTGCTATTTTGATGGTTGCTTTAATAATCTGTTACAATGTTGTTGTTTTATTTTGTTTTATGCTGTTGTTTATGTATTTTACTGTGTTATTTTTAACTATGTTGATTGTGCTCGTCCCCATGTAAGCCACCCCGAGTCCTTTCAGGGAGATGGAGGTGGGGTTCAAAAATTAAGTTGTTGTTGTTGTTATTATTATAATTATTATCCTTATTAGTCTCTTCAGAGGTCCTCAAAACACAAGCACAGCCATAAGGGAGAACATTGTCCTTCAGATGATCTGGACCTAAGCCATATATGGCTTTATAGGTATTCTTTTTTTCTAATGTAGAGTTGTATCCTAGATCCAAGCCTTGGGCTTATAAGATGGGAACTCCTCCCACTAGGCTGTTAGTTCTCCTATTTCTGGAAAATAATGTAAACCCAGGAATGTTGTAAGTAGCAGTTCTGTCAGAAGGGAGACAGGAAAAATAAAGACACAAATGTATGATAGAATTTCAAGAAGAAATTCTACAGCAAGCACAACCATTTTTTTCAGATCATCGCTGGAGCAATGCTATGGTGGACAGGGCAGAGAAATATTTTTTAAACCTGGAGAGGTACACTTAAAATACTGCTTTTCATATACAATTCCATTCTCCTTTAGAGGAAGCCATAGCTTAAGAGTTCATCAAACAAGGCATGTCTTTTCAGTCATGACTCTTCCCCCTGTGCTGAACAGGCATTCCACTGCATTTGTATACTGAAAGGCATGCAGTGATGACATTTCCCCTTCGAGACTTCAAGTACTTTAAGACTTTCTCATCAGTGGTTTCCACTGTTGACTTCCTGTCCTAGGTCTAAACATGGTAGAAGTCATCGTTCAAATTACCTCCTTCCTGGTCTTTCTCTGAAGATAAATCATAGTCCTCACCATTCCTGCACCTTCATTCATCCATCAGAACGCTTCCATCTAGTGGGATTGAATGGGGATCTTTATTTTTGGATTGCTCATAGCAGAAACTAAATAAAGCAGTGGCACTTCCCAGCTCCTGTGTAAGTGGCAAAGTGAATCCACTCTGAATTTCAGGCCAGATTTTGAAGGAACAGGTTGAATATCCCTTATCGGGAATTCGGAAATACTATAAATGCATCCATATGGGTTGCTGAGATAGTGATACATTTGCTTTCTACTGGGGAAGGGTACAAAAACGTGTTCATGTACAAAACACTTGTGTATATCATTAGGATATGGTATAAGGTATATATGAAACATACATTAATTTCATGTTTAGACTTTGGTCCCGTTTCCAAGATAACTTGTGTGTGTGTGTGTGTGTGTATACACACATACACACAACTGTTCAAAAATCCAAAATAAAATCTAAAATATGTAATACATCCAGCCCAAAACATGTTGGGTAAGGGATATTCGATCTGTACTGCTCAAGAGGAAGAAGGGGAGTGGGGGTGGGAGGGGGTTGATTTAGGCATTGCTTCCCCGATAGGAATTCTGTCTACCTAAATGAATTTCCCTTCATTCCATAATTGCCAGCATTGAAGAAAGAGTGAGACACTCTTCAAACTCCTATATTTTCTGTGTTGAGATATCCTTGGTCACTCTGCCAACCCATTTTCTTTGGATGCCACTCTGCTGAAGTTTTAAATGATTGCAATGCTAGAAATTTGGGGACTGAAATAAATTTCATAGGAGGTAGGGGTGGAAAAGAAAAAAATATTATCAGAGGCAACAACCTTATTTTGGCCCCCCTCTCAAAGATATGCTCCTGGTGCTAATCCTATATGGAGAAAATTCATCACTCTACCAACATGGAAGCCCAAATCCGCTGCTGACAAAAATGGCTTAAAAATAAGTAAAATAACTTGATTAATATCTATTTCTATTTAGAACGAAATAACCATGAGTTCAATAGTGAATACTCCTAACTAAATGGCAGTATTGGCTTAGGGCCCATCGAGACAGGCCTTTAACCCGAGACCTGTCTTGGTTTTACCGGAGGCATCCAAATTACATCTCCAGTAAAGCCAAATTAATTAGATACCTGGGAAGACCCGGATCTTTGATAAGGTCTGAGTTTTTCCAGGTATGGGCCCAGTGTGGATTGGGCCCAGGACCGCATCATGTGATGCCTGGGCCCAATCCACACAAATGTTTCAGATTTTCCATGCTCCATGAGCCCAGAAAGCCAAGAGGGCACCTACCATCTCACCAAAAACTCCAAAAAAGCACTTAAAATTAAAACAACTTGCTCATTCACCATTAAGGTATTGCTCGATTCCTCCTAGCACGTACAAATGGCATTTTGGACGGCTTCTGGGTGTCTGGCAGCCCTCTCGGAAGTTACCAGGAGGGCATCTAGACACCCCCCCCCCGGAAAGCATGGGTGTGGGGACTTAAACATGCACCAAAGTGGGTTTGTTAAACCCACTTCAGCACACATTTAACTTAAGTCTGGAAGCGCCCTCCGTGTGTAGACACAATGGGCAGTTGCCCTGGGGCCCCACAAGCATGGGGGGGGCATGCTAATCCATGCAGAGACCAGAATTTAATGTTCTTTTCCCATCAACTGCTCAACATTCAAACCTCCTGCTAACTTAGGTAGAAGGAAAAACATTACAACTTTTAGCAGAGAGTTGCTAGATATTTTTTTACTGTTTTTATTGCTTGCAATGTTATGGAAACAGAGTATTGTAATGGATCCATGGGAGGCAATTAATGGCTGGGGACAACCATTGCTGACGGTGTGCATTTCTATTATCACAAGCAGATCCTCCACTTTTTATTTTATCACTAATTTACATTTTTATTCCTGTCACTGGTTGTATAGGGAGGGCTCAGTGCACTGCTTTGCTCAGAGATCTAAAATGCTGTTAAGACGGCCCTGGTAAGTGGATATCTGATGGATTGCAGTCTGATAGACAAGGACCCCTTCCACACAGCTGTATAAAATCCACATTGAACTGGATTATATGACAATGTGGACTCAGCTAACCCAGTTCAAAGCAGATACCAAGGTTATCTTTCATTTTTTAAAAAAGCAATTACAAATTATTTCTTATTTGCCGCAAGTTTTCCACAGTCTCTGCCCAATACGTCCTTTAACTTACAGACATTTCTAATTCCTTATTATCATCATGTAGGACAATCAAACTATTACTTATTATTGGCTTTTTACATATGTGGATTGTCAGTTCCATTCAGTCTAATAATGTTCTGAATGTCTCACATCACGTGATTTTTAACAGTTATTAAGCTTGGGTAGAATCCTCTTCCTCCTATATTAGTATGTTAAAAAGCCGAGGGTTGATAAAATATAATGGGGTAGTTGTTGAACCCAGTGCCCAAAGTCATCAAACCAGTCTTCCAAGAGATTGAGAATATAGATTGCAATGTAACTTTTCTATTTTGCTCTTTCCCCTGTGTCCCTTCCATTTTGTCTTTATTACATTTTAGATTAATATACATTGACCCTGAATTATCATAATCTCTATTTTAAGGGAATTGGTTTTTACAAACAGGTTTGGTGAGGATAAGACTAAGGCTTGAGATTGTCAGATCAACCAGGTGTGGTCTGCCTATTTTCATGTTATTTGTTGAACAGGTTTTCAAAAGTGAGTAAACCAGAGTGAGGAGTTCATTGATTGGATGTAGATGTTTGCACGTGGGAGGAATGGGTGGACACACCTAATCTTCTTTTGACTGAATTTATTGTATGTGTTTAATCCTGTCTCTGTGTTTCTAATCTATGTGTAAAAAAAATATCTTTTTATCTTTTGTATTTTAATTATGTTGTAACCTGCCTCGATCCTTGGGGGAATCAAAAATATTTTTGTTGTTATTATTATTTTCCCACCATTTCTCAGAGCCAGAACATGCACCTTCTGGGACTGAGGACTCTGATGAATGGACTGGGATACGAGTTAGGAAGATGACAATGGCAAATGGAGTGGAGTCTTTGGGAAGTTCCTGTGAAGTAGAGCAAAAGGTGTTTCCCTTAGGATCGTTCTACACTGCCATATATTCCAGATTATCAAAGCAGACTATCTACATTATCTGTTTTGAAATGGATTATGAGTTTACACTGCCATATAATCTAGTTCAAAGCAGATATCGTGGATTATCTGCTTTGATATTCTGGATTATATGACAGTGTAGAAAGGGCCTGATTTCCAGCAGTCCTCCATTTTCTTTCATACTTCATGCCCCACAAGCGTTGTGTATATGTGTTTTGAGGACAACCATCATTCAGTGACACTGCAAAAAAGATTCAAAAGATTTATGCAACGTTTAGGTTTAATAAGTGAGGGGCTGCTACTATGCATATAGCCGGGGGAGGGGGCTTGAGGGGCTTCAGCCCCCCCCCCTGAAATTCTCAGGGTGGTCCGCAATAAGGCCTTACTGGTACATTATTTAAACTGTTATGTGCATTTATATCATGATCTGATTACCATGCTCAATATATCTCATATGCATGGAGGTATTGGGATAACAATACAAAAGGTTTGCTAGGGTAGACCCTCTCCCACTCAGATTCAGCCCCTCCCGAATCAAACTCAGCCCCTCCCGAATCAAAATCTTGGCTACGGCCCTGACACTGCCATATACTCCAGATTCTCAAAGCAGATAATCCACATTATCTGTTTTGAACGGGATTATATGAGTCTACAATGCCATATAATCCGAATCAAAGCAGATAATCTGGATTTTATATGGCAGGGAAGAAAGTGCCTAAGATGTCAAGTGAATTCTTGTGAGTTTTAGTTTTAACTTTAAATGAGCTATCAATACCTTGTAAAAACTAAAACTCCTATGTTCCTCCATAGCATTGAGTCATGGGAGTCGAAGTGGTGTCAAACTGCATTAATTCTACCATGTAGATGCACCCTAAAGCAAAGCGTTAATTCATTGCTCCTTCACATCAGACTCACCCACTTGCTTATGGTACTTCATACCATGGGTATACCAAGCTAATCAGTAAAAGGAACATTGTGTAGAGTTGCATATACCACGAGAGCTTTTCAAACATTTCATGTCACATTTTTATACATGCACTAGCTGTCCCCTGCCACGTGTTGCTGTGGCCCAATCTTTATGTGTGTGTTTTGTGTGTGTATTTATGTGTGTATATATTTGTGTATATGTGTGTTTGTGTATATATGGTTTTGCGTATGCGTTGTAATGTATTTTTTATTTTTTGGCTTTTAAGTCTTTTCTGCTGTGTTTTTCAGTGTTTTTATGAGTGATGGCCACTTGTTGGCCTGATATGTGTATGGTGTCCAAATTTGGTGTAAATTCATCCAGTGGTTTTTGAGTTATGTTAATCCCACAAATGAACATTACACTTTTATTTATATAGATTATTTTGCAACACAATAATTTTACTTGACACCTTATAAGAGATATGGACACATACATAAACTGTAATAATGGATTGTATGGGGACATAACATATCTAATGAAAATCTTCCATTTTTTCTGTTTTAAAATATATGGTTTATTGCTTATTTCACAGATTCAGAGGTCGCTCGTTATATTTGCGTGGCACACCGAAGCCAACAAACTTAATGGGGCATGATACACAGTTTGGAAGCTCTGTAGCATAACATATCCTCCTATAAGCTTAGTACGAGCTGCAATGTAGACTCATATAATCCAGTTCAGAGCATATTAAACAATTATCATATTTTTATCGTTGTTTAAGGAATACAGCCAGTCCTTCACATTTGCAGGGGACCCCTGTAAAAATGGAATAACCATAAATATTATTTTATATTTACCTGTATATTAATGTTGAACTAAAGCCATCTCGGTCTTCTTTGTTACATGTCTCTTCTTTCTGTGTATAACCTTACTGTACTGGTTGGCATTTAAACTGTCGTTATGAATTTACTTTAATCGATATGTTTATGGCGCTAGCCAAAGGCTATGACAAAGCCAAAAAACGTACAGAACACTCAAGGAAAGGAAAGAAGAGACTAATCAACGTTCTTATAAAGAATACAACTACAGGATTCCTGACAGGAAATTCAAATAATTTTTTTTAAAAAATTCCATGGCAATTTTATATCTATTTAATGAGTTATTACAGTTAACCCTCTGTATTTATGGATCATATAGATGTTCATGGTTTGGAAAATGTTTCTGGCCTCAAAATAAAGGGCCCGCTGTGTTGACTATACTATGTGTTGCTATATTGTTTATCTTTTTGTCATTTTATATATTTTGTTATGATTTTTTTCCTTTGCTGTTTTATGTTCAATTGTGTTTGTATTGTTCTTTTGGGCTTGGCCTCATGTTAACTGCCCCGAGTCCCCTTTGGGGAGATGGAGGTGTGTTATAAATAATAATAATAATAATTATTATTCAACCTACTGAATCTGTCAAGTGTTTGGAAGAGTGGTTAACCATGCAGCTCAGGCATATTCCATTTTGATATTAAAGAATGATTTTCCTATCTCCATCACACACTTACTTATTTACTTAGATGAACCATAATAGCCTGAGGATGACGGTCCTCCGAGTGTTGTATCTTGGCAGTGGGTCCGTAGGTGGCTGTGGAGACCATTCATGATCCGAATGTACTCCCGCTGCAAGGACATCGGTTACCAGGTGGAAGGCGGTTTTAGTCAGGGTTTTGCCCTCCATTTGAGCCTCTTCGAATTCCGCAGCATTGCTGGTCACAGCTGACCTCCAGCTACAGCGCTCTAGGGCCAGGGCTTCCCAGTTCTCGGTGTCTATGCCACAGTTTTAAGGTTGGCTTTAAGCCCATCTGTAAATCTCTTTTCCTGTCTATCGACATTATGTTTCCAATTCTTGAGTTGGGAGTAGAGCAACTGCTTTGGGAGACGGTGATCGGGCATCTGGACAATGTGGCCGGTCCAGCGGAGTTGATGGCATAGGAGCATCACTTCAATGCTGGTGGTCTTTATTTATTTATTTACATTCATATGCCGCCCTTCTCACCCCGAGGGGGGACTCAGAGCGGCTTACAAGATATTTATACATATACTATACTATATTATTAGCATAGTACAATATCAGAATTATATATTATATTATATTGTAGTAATATTAGTAATATTATCTCTCTCAGCATTACTTTGTGAACGAAGATTCTTTAGGAAGGACTCATCCCACGCTTTTTACAAGCGTGTTGATGACTAAAAAGGCCAATCTGAGATAGGCAAGTCCGGTTGCAGAAAGCGCAGCAGAAAGTCTCCTTGGGTGATGTTGTTTCCAAGTTGCGGTTCTTTCTGCGTTGTCGTTTCACTTTGAGACCCTTTCGGCGTGTCTTCTCGAATTAGTAATATTACATGGAATATAAAAATATATAATTATAATATCATATTATTAGTAGCAGCTACTAATATATTGTATTACATTAGAATATTGTAAATATTATATGTACTGTATATACAATATATATTATATTAATATAGCGCTGATGGAATCATTCCAGAAGTTTATTTACTTATTTATTATTTCGATTTATATACCACCCTTCCCAAAAAGGCTCAGGGTGGTTCACAACAATGAATACACAACACGACGTAGTTAAAAACAGAATAAAAACAGATTAGGACCAGAATGGAGATTAAACGCCTGGCGGAACAGGGTGGTCTGACAGGCCCTCCTGAAGGCCTGTGACTCCGTCATTGCTCGTGCCCCTGCCGGGAGGGCGTCCCACAGGGTAGGTGCTACTACAGAACAGGTGTGCTGCCAAGTTGCATGTGACGTCGGTATACAGTCCACGTTTCGCAGGCATAGAGTAAACAAGCGCCTTGGCCTCCCTACATGCTTGAGCATCCACAAGGAGCTTGGACACCAACTCCAGTGAGTACCATTTACGTTGAACATGAAGGCCCACTTTGTGTCCTTGACCTGTTCTTCTTTCTTGAGGGCTGTTTCTGCTTCAACACTAGGAAGGCTTGTTTTCATTTGATACACGCAATGAAACTGCATACATTCACCAGGCTGCCCTAGCTGTGGTACAATAACATTTCGTGCTTTTGTTGCGTTGGAGCAAGAGCCAGGCGCCGACGCGGCTCCCCTCAGGGAAAGACGTCAGCTCAGCTCCCCTCCCCGGCTTTTAAAGGCGAGCTGCCAATGACGTCACCGTCAGCCAGTGACGCGTCAAGTCCGTCAGCGTCTCCAAGGGGGAAGGCGCGCGAGGAGGAGCAGCAGCAGCGGTTGGCTGTCTGGCTGTTGCTTCCGCTTTCCCGACAACCTCTGAGCCACTTGGATGCCTAACTAAGGCAAGAGCCAGGGGGCAGGTCTCGCGAGAGTTGCCGGGCGAGAGCCGGGCGGTGATTGGCAGGCGGCGCTGGGGAGGCTCCCAATTTCTCAGGCGACGACGCCGCTGCCGCCATTGTCAGTTTCGCCAGCAGCTGGGGAGGAAGCGGAGGAGCAGGAGGAAGGGAGGAAGGGAGGAGGAAGAGAAAGAGAAGCAGACGCCGGAGAGCGGCCCGCCGGCCCAGCAGGTTTCTGTTCTTATGTTTGTGGGGGGAAATCTCTCCCAGGTGGGCCTGGGCGCCTGAGGGAGAGGCAGGGAGGGTCTCCATTTTGTGCGGGTGTCAGCTGAAGCCCTTGGCCTAGTTCGGGGTTGTTTCTCTGAGGGGCCTCGCAGCTTCCCAGCAGCAGATCTTGCTCCTCTCTCTCTCTCTCTCTCTCACTCACAAGGCGCATTGGCAACCCTTCAATCGAGGAGCAGAACTACCGTAGAAATCCCTCCTATAAAGTAGCCAAAACAGACACCAGAATTAATGCAGTTTGGCTCCATGCTAGGGAGCCCTGTGAGTTGTCATTGTGTAAGATCTTTCTTTAGCCTGATATGTATGTATTTCTATTGCATTTACTGTTGATGTTTGATTTTGTATTGTAATTTGTTGTTGTTTGGGCTTGGCCTCATGTTAACCGCCCCCGAGTCCCCTTTAGGGAGAGGGAGCGGGTTACTACTACTAATTATTATTATTAGCCTTCTCATCCCAAGAATGGGTTGTTTTTTTGCCTCGCCAAACTGCAACTCCTACGATTCCATAGCCTTGAGCAGGCCTGGGCAAACTTCGGCCCTCCAGGTGTTTTGGACTACAACTCCCACAATTCCTAACAGCCGATACTTCAACTGGCATGGCTCAAGGCCTGGGCAAACTTCGGCCCTCCAGGTGTTTTGGACTACAACTCCCACAATTCCTAACAGCCGATACTTCAACTGGCATGGCTCAAGGCCTGGGCAAACTTCGGCCCTCCAGGTGTTTTGGACTACAACTCCCACAATTCCTAACAGCCAATACTTCAACTGGCATGGCTCAAGGCCTGGGCAAACTTCGGCCCTCAGGTGTTTTGGACTACAACTCCCACAATTCCTAACAGCCGATACTTCAACTGGCATGGCTCAAGGCCTGGGCAAACTTCGGCCCTCCAGGTGTTTTGGACTACAACTCCCACAATTCCTAACAGCCGATAGGTTTGCCCAGGCCTTGAGCCATGCCAGTTGAAGTAGTGTCATAAACTGGATTAGGTGACAGTTTAGATCAAACCGCCGTTGGTTTGAGGTGGGTCGGAAATATACGTACTTATTTACTTGGTTTTATACCCTGCCTTCTCCCTCATTTATTTTATTTATTTGATTTAATATTTCGATTTAATAAACCGCCCTTCCCGAAGCTCATGGCGGTTTCCAACATATAAAAAACACATAAAATTTTAAAACACATAAAATTTACATCATAAAACAGTTAACAAACCCGACCCCTTACAGACACATAAAACCATAACCAGACATAGCTGATTCATACAAAAGGGGCAATGGCACGGCAGGGTGGCAAGTTGTTGATCATGCGCCGGTCAGACATCAACCGCCTGCCTGAAAAGCCAGGTCTTGCAGGACCTGCGGAAAGCCATCAGGTCCCACAGGGCTCGCGTCTCCAGCGGCAGCGAGTTCCATAAGACCGGCGCAGCCACTGAAAACTCTCTCTGCCGCGTGGTAGAGAGCCTGCAGAGCTTCATACCCGGAACTTCAAGCAAGTTAAGCCACATTGAGCAACTCACACCAACTAACGCGAGCTGCCGTATAACACCAATTCTGCAGGATCTGCACTGGATGCCAATTGAATACCGGATCACCTTCAAGGTGTTAGTACTTACTTTCAAGGCCTTATATGGTCTGGGGCCAGTGTACTTACGGGATCACCTGATTCCATATAACCCCCGAGATCGCTACGCTCAGAAGACCAGAATCTTCTAGACATCCCCAGTGTCAAATCTTTCCACTTGACATCAACTAGGCCAGGGGCGCTCATACTTTTTCAGCATGCGAGCTACTTCTAAAACAACCAACTCAAAATGATCTACCTACCCACTACTCAGAGAGCCATAAAAGCAAAATATTTGGAAATTTACTTCAGTGAGAGCCATATAATATATTTTAAGACTGAATTCAACTAAATGTGAGTATAAGAAGCCCCTGAATTTATTCATAATAATGATGATAATAATATTCATTCAGTCTCTGCTACTACTAATAGTAACAACAACAACAATAATAGGTTCCTAGAGTAGAAGGAGACCTCCAAGGGCCATCCAGTCTAACCTCCTTCTGCACCTGGGCGGCAGCGGGAGCCTGCAGGTCGGCACCAGAATCTTCTAGACGTCCCCAGTGTCAAATCTTTCCACTTGACATCAACTAGACGAAGGGCCTTCTCCATCATTGCCCCAGTATTGTGGAACACACTTCCACCAGAGACATGGGCTCTGCGAAATCTGAACACCTTCCGCAGCGCATGCAAGACACATTTATTCAGGCAGACTTTTGAATGCTTGTGATTTCCATCTGTGCTTTTATTGTATTTTATCTATTCCTTGTATCTATATTACTATGCTGTAAACCGCCCCAAGTCCCTGGGAGTGGCGGTATATACAGTAAATCAAATAAATAAATAATAACACTGGGCACCATTTGAACCTAGGACAATGCAAACTCAAAATACATATAAACTGTTGGGGGAGGGGCCATGATGTCGCAGGAGACAAGATGGAACTGTCTTCCTGGCTCTCCTTCTTTACTCGGGCACCAGAGCGGCCGTTGTGTTGGGGGAGGGGCCCTGGTGTCGCAGGAGACAAGATGGAACTGTCTTCCCGGCTCTCCTTTACTCAGGGCCCCAGAGCAGCCGTTGTGTTGGGGGAGGGGCCCTGATGTCGCAGGAGACAATATGGAATTGTCTTCCTGACTCCCCTTCTTTACTCTGGCCCCAGAGCAGCTGTTGGTGTTGGGGGAGGGGCCCTGGTGTCACAGGAGACAAGATGGATTAATGCAGCCTGACACCACTTTTAGTCCCATGGGCCAATGCTAAGGGATCATGGAGTTGTAGTTTGGGAAGGCACTAGCACTCTTTGGCATATAAGGCTAAGGATCTTGTAAGACTACAGTTCTCAAGATAATAATAATGTTATTTCCTACCTACCTCTCGTCGTGGTGGGTTACAACATCGTTAAAACACATAATCAGTACACATCAGTCAGCCATGGTGGTGTCAAACTGCATTAATTCTACAGTGTAGATGCAGCCTACGTTGCAGTTTGGAATTTAATTCCTTACAATGTGCAATGGCATTTAAATCATATTCTTAATTATGCTAACTCATAGTAGGCAAGTTATTCTAAGAATATATTATTAATACATGTGCTCTGTATTTGATAGCATTGTGCCATACTTGTTAAAGTGGCCTCAAACTTCATTACTTCTATAGTCTAAATCAGAGGCTCGCCACCTTTTATTGACCAGGGACCACTTGGACTCTCCAACATTAGTACTAAAAGGATTACGAATCAGTTTTTGGTCAACTTTAGATTCGGTTTGGTTATTTGGGGTGCTGATTTGGAAAATTGCATTGGATAGACCACATCAGCTCTAGTTTCTGATACAGAACATGTGCCACCTAGTAGTCTCCATCAGCTTGCCCACAGAAAACCATATTCAATAAGCCTTGGTACTATAAGAGGGTTTCTCGAGATCAGTCGCTCTTGTTGCAACAGTATAGTTAACAGTGAAGCCGTGGACCATATTTTAGTTCTTGCGGACCACTGGTGGTCCATGGACCACATCTTGGGAAGCACTGGTCTAAATGCACTTATAAGAGACAGACCCATCCAATACACCAAATTGAACCAAATATCAATATCTTATATCTCATAGTGTCTGGAGAGTGTTTGTGATTTGTGTCAAGTACATGTTCTAGGACAAGTTTTAACTTCTCCACCTATTCCCTTCCTCCTCCTCAACTGTTCTGTGTCCTGAGGGGCAGCTTGACACACATCCTGGAGCTGCTGGGATTTTTGTCACAAGCGAATGAAAATCTCCTTTTGGCAATAAAAAAAAAGTCCCTTGATCCACTTTGTCCCTCTGCCTTTCCTCTTGTGTCACTGTTGGCCTAATTTGAATTTTGCACCTGTATTAATCAACTCATCTCTTGTAAAGGGGTAACAAAAAGTGCTTAACAAAGACTTTTAATAAATATTGGTAAGGGGGAGAAAGCACTGGACTTTAATATTTGCATACATCTTTATCACTTGATGACAGCTGAGTGTGTGACTCACTAAACATTGCTTAAAGTGGATATTTTTCCTGTTGCCACCAAGAAGTATTGAATGTTCCCAAACCAACAATTAGTGATTGAATATAAATGGGTAAAGTTGGCCACAGTTGAATCCAGCAAAACCTTTTCCAGACTTCTTACACTACTAGGATGCTTTTTATCATGTTGAGCTTTGCTGTCTGAAAATAAGAAAAGATAATTTGATCCTAGCTACTTTTCTTCTGGCCTTTAAATCGTCTGAGTCTCTGGGCTCTGATTATCTGCTCCAGATTGTTGGGAGACCTTCGCCGACATTGGGGTGTGTATGTGTGGGGAGCATTGGGGAGTATAGAAGCAGGAAGAAATTAGTAGTCACTTCCTTCCTTTCCGCCAGTTCAGTGAATAAAAACAATGGATCCTGTATTTAGTATAATCGTGGCACCGATGTAATCCCTGCCTTTTGGTGTCATAATGTCTGGATCACTTTTGGGGTGCCTCTGTGAATATTTTAAGTTGGATTCACATCCTGAAATGTGGCTGTATCTGGCTTCTTTCCATTCTAGAATTTCTTTTAAAATGGATATTTTACTGATCAGTAGCTCGTTTTAATCTGTGAAATTTCCCCAAGGTCTGCTCTATGTTAAAAATTAACCACATTTGTGAGAAATTGGTTTATCAATTTATCAAGAGAGAAGGAAGAGCCATTATATTACCCATGTTGGGAATCATGCTTGTTTTCACATTTTGTTGTGGGACTGCAGATAGCTTTAGCTAGGATTCTAAAGATAAGACATTCTAAGAGTTGCTGTCCAATAACATCTGGAAGGCCACATAGTTCCCTAAAATGGCTGCAATGGTTTAGCTGAAGTGTTTTCATTATCATAATTCAGTCAAACTTGTTCCCAGCTTTATTGTCAAATTTCTTTGAGCATCTGCTAGGAAAGCATGAATTAAGTCACAATTTATACCTTGTATTAAGACCACTGACATGTTATAGAAGTGCCTAATAAGGGCACAAGCTTTCAGGCCTTCCAAATCTCATCGTAAGCACAATGCTTCAAAAATAGAAGATAAGGAAAGAAATAAAGAATCCAGAAATCTGGCCCAGTGGAGATGATTACTTCAGGCTTAGTAAAGAGAAGGGTTGTTAAAGTATCAGCTTTCAGCTTGCTGGGAATGAACAGTTAATGATTTCTCTTCACGCCAACAGACCAAAGAGCAAGCTGATACTATTGAATCCTGCTTACTGCCTTCTCAAAGCTCTCATATTCCTGAGATGACTAAGAACAGAGTAATGCAGCAACACGGCAATATCTCTGCAATAAAACAGAACTCTTCATTTGGGTGGTCCACTAGTCAAAAGGCCATTCAAGCCAAAATCTAGGGGTCACTCAGTGACTTAAAATATTTGGAATATTTGTTGGATAGTGCAGAACATCTTGGATGTTGAAAGTTTTCTTTCTCCAGTGATAAATTCATGAATTAAGGGTGCATATACATTAATGCATTTTGGCAACACTTTTACTGCCATGGCTCAATGCTTGGAGATGTAGTTTGAGAAAGTCCAAGTATTTGGCAGAAAGGGTTAAGTGTACACTTGTGGTATAGCTGGATTGAGGGAATTTAGAGCCATGACTCTTCCTTTCTGTGGGGGTGATATTTGCGATCATTCTGACTCCTTCCAAAGATTGCTACCTTCACCTAGATAATGGTAGAAGTACATTTACTATGGAGAAAGCAGGAATAGACATTTGCCCTGTGGGGGAAACATACATTGCTGTTCGGTATTTGTGTAAGGCAAAATGTGTTGCAATTAGTTTCAAATGCTTGCTGGTGCTCAGTATTACAACAGTTTCTTGGAACAATACTACAAGGGAAGTTCTTAAAATTTAAATATAGAGGTGGGCCAATTGCAACTAGACTGTGACCAATTTCAAACCATATGCCCCCTCACCCTGGTGCCTGTGCTGTTGTGTTTCAGGCACACTGGGGACCACATCACTTTAAGTTTCTAATTTGGCTGATTTTCTGCATGTTTTTAAGGGGCGTTGTGTAGTTTCTGGGTTTTATGGCTGTATTCTAGCAGCATTCTCCTGATGGAGATCCTCTGAAGATGCCAGCCACTGATGCAGATGAAACGTCAGGAGAAAATTCTGCTAGAGCACAGCCATACAATCCGGAAACCACACAACACCCCTTAATATCTCTTCCTTTTTAAGCATTCTAGACCTAGAGTCTGCAGATAGGGAGATCATGGGACAAAGCAGTTTGGAGTAGGAAGTTTGGCTGAGGAATTTTAGATATTGCCTGGATGGTATTTGAAATACCCCTCTCCCATATGAAATTGGTAGCACCCCAAAATTTACACATTAATCTGCTGGTGTCATTATTTTGTTTGCTACTGAAGTAGTTCACAGCTGCATGAAAATGAAGCACCAGCAGCTCAGTAGTATCTTGTAACCCTTTTGTCTTTTAAACAGTTAATTTTGACAATCCCCACATAACTTGCATATTTAGATTGCTAGGACTTTGTGTCCATAGACTACCACTGTAATGTGTAGATATGCTGCCTAAGACAGCAAAACAAATACATTGTCATTTGGGCATTTTAAAAACTGATATGCTGTACAGTTCTGCTTTCTCTAAATAGACTGTCATCCAAAAATATTTACTATATTTCTCATATTCCTTTTTAAATGTGGAATAAATAACGTACAGTTGTGGGTACAAAAGTCACATTTATGTGTTCTTATAATTGAAATAGCTCTTGTCAATATTCTTGTTAAGCTCACTGTTATGAGCAAGCACTGTTAAAAAAGCTGGTATTTCATCGGCAGTTAGGCAAAATTAAAAACCACCATATTTTTTATAGGCAAACATGAAGACAGGAATAAATTTGTTATGTTAAAGCAAGCCATATTGTGGTCTGTTGAAATCTGGCTTGTTGTGGTGTATGATGAAAACTTCAGCAATTATGAGTTAAGAATAAAGAGACATCTAAGCTTTTTTAAAAAAGGAAATAGAAGAAAAATCAATGGGAACTTTTAATAATGTAAGTAATTTGAAAATTTTAATGATCGATGGAAATAGATACTGGCCTTAATGGATAGGTAATACCCATCAGCCTTACTTCATGGGGAAGAGACTTATCAGCCATAATGCCAAAGTAGGATGCAATCAGAGAAACACCATATTTTAACAGTCAATTATTGAAACAGACGAGCTGTATCAAAAATATTCTACTGCTAACCTTAGAGAAATGAACAGGACTTAGACTAAATACTTTTCAAATTAGACATTGTGTTCTTTAGGATATTATTCACATGGTTGGAACAGTAAACTGACTACTCTTCAAGTGAAGCCCAGAGGTCTCTCTGATACTGTTATGTGACATGAAAAAAACTAGATAGCAAATGCATGGGTAGTTTATTTTTAATAGCAGCCTGTTTGTTGTCCCTTGAAGTCATTTTTGACTTATGGCGACCCTAAAGCAAGACCGTATTTTGTTATTTTGGCAAGATTTGTTCAGAGAAATCTTTGCCTTTGCCCTCCGAGGCTGAGAGAATAAGGCTTGACTAAGTTCACCAAGTTCGATAGCTGAGCAGTGATCTGAACCCTGGTTGCTAGTATATCATTGTCCAATTCAAACAGCTACATCATATTGACAGCTTTAAAGTGAAGTAAACCAGTTAAAATATATAGGCAGTCCACAAGTTAAGAACAAGATAGGTTCTATAGGGTTGTTCTTAAGTTGAATTGGTTTATAAATCTGAACAGGTACATTTTAAAGTGTAACTCCAGTCTCTCTCTCTCTCTCTCTCTCTCTCTGTGTGTGTGTGTGTGTGTGTGTGTGTGTGTTATTGGTGATAAAGATTCAGTGGAGACACCTTTTCCCCATGATAACTTTCAGGAATGATTTTCACTTCCAAGAGGTAGATTTCTCTTACCCTGTTGTCTCACCCCCGTTCTTAACTGTGAGTCATTTGGAAGTCAGATGTTTGTATTTCGGGGACTGCCTGTAATGGATGGAGAAAGGGCTTGGGTCCCAGTTATGGGGATAAATCAGGATATAAATAAAATGGTTGTTGATAAGGGCAGAAACATTCACAGAAAAAATCATTTAAAATTTAGTTACTGCAAGATTCAATCTCCGTCCACTGCTTTATTGCTATTCCTCTTTCCCCCCAAATTGGGATTCAAGATGTCTTAGAAAGGCAGACATAATGTTCAATACAAACATATAAAGCGCAATAGAACATCCCACAGTGTAGCAGAAGTATATCCACATACTGTGAGTCACAATCCCCAATCTACAGTGAAGCTCCTTAAACTGCCTTACATGACCATTCTGTCTTTTGCAGGAAGTCAACAGGACCCGAGAAGTAACTGGTTATGTCCTCATAGCCAGACACACAATGATTCCAGCAGCCCTCTCAGATCTCAGCACTGGTGTTATCACTTCTAGCTATGGAGATGTAGTTTATTTATTTATTTATTTCCGGCATTTTACCCTGCTCTTCTCAACCCCCGAGGGGGGACTCAGAGCGGCTTCCAAAAAGGCACAATTCGATGCCAACACAGTAAAACACATAAAACACAGTATAACCCCCAAAACATTCCAAATTACAATACAATTACATCAACATATCATTCACATTCATTTAAGTTTTTTTTTTAAAAGGTGCTGCCTTGTGCTAGTGTGCAAACGCCTGGTCCCATAGCCAGGCTTTTACTTTTTTCCTGAATGTCAGGAGGGATGGAATTGTCGTATGTCACTAGGAAGCGCATTCCACAGATGGTAGTTAGAGGGTGCTCTCATTCTACCTGCCCACCACTATACATGGAGGGCAGCTTTAGGTACTTTACTATACAACAGAGGGGGGTTGGGGTTTTGCAATGGGAAAAAGGGAATGCCAGCTCATGCAGTGCCTGAAAAAGGACATTTGCACAAGTAAGGGATGCTCAGGCATGCCTATGTCCCTAACAGAATTACGTCAATCATTAAAATACACAGTTATCACGTAGCTGAAGTGTATATAACAATGGAAGTTGCCTTTAAGTACACTGCATTTTTGTGGTATGGCCACTTTTCCTTGTTCTTTTTCTCTGTAAATGTATTTCCACCATCTACATCTAACCTGGACTAGTCACTTTCCTGAAACATCTTTGTAGATCCCTTGAGTCATGGAATTAATTGAGTTACCAACAATGGATTCTGTGGTCCTACACTGGTTGCTAACCAGGAGAAATCAGATCATTTTGCCCTATGGCAAAGGAAAGCAGTAGTGTAGTGTTGCTGGGAACAGAACCCCTTAAATTGTCTTGTTCTTCTAAACTATGTTGAAAAAAATGATTTCACAAAGCTTCCTCAAAGAATTGTGTATGTTGTGCTTTAAACTTTACAGTGAAAGGTTATCTAGATGTAGAGCCAGGGAGCTAGAATGAGGAAGGCACTGGAGCTAGAAGAAGGAAGGAACTGGTTAAACACCATTGTGAATGTGTTCAAACCAGAAGAGCCTGCCTGATGAAACTTGTTTTCATGTCTGTATGTGCACAGTGTGTAACCATGGAGCTATGGTTTTGAGAAATCAAGGGGAAACAAAGAAGAAATATTTCCCTTGAAATGTTGAAAAGGCAGCCCAGACAGTTAGTCACCATTTTAGAGTAAACTGATGTATGTATGTGCAGCATTGCGCACATTAGCTTCTTAATCAGATGCTTTCTCTGTATGTGTGAATACCAGCATGCCTGAGGTTCTGGGGCTGAGTTAATGCTACACTGCCATTGCTAATATTGCATTATTTAGTCTGCCCAGTTTAAGTGAGATGTTAGAGACATAAGAGTGTCATGCAGTATGGTCTTGCTGACTATTTGTAATCCTGTTCCAGTTGAGTTTGTATGTACAGTAAAAACTAGGTATCTGTAGAAGACCACAGTTTAACAGAATAGACTTTCATAAACATTTTGAAGATAATTTATTTTTCCACATCGATTACCATGTTAAGCACTTTGTTAGATTTTGTTGTCTGCTTAAATAAGCTAAAATTCTACTTGGATGTGGATTTTGTTTACTGGGAAGATACAAATTTTCCAAGTCACATGTCTTGTGCATTGCTGTCGGAGGAGTTGGTTTTTAACTAGTGATTAATGAATTCTACCGCCCTTATAAACAAGTCAGTAGTCTCTGGCTATGGAATCGTAATCTGAATTGATGTAATAAGTTCTTCTGAATTCAACAGAAAAATGACCTGATGTTATATTACAGGTTTAGGCTATTTAACCGTGTAGAGATATACAGTGGGCCTACCTACTAGTGTTTAGTTCCAGTACTCCATGTGAATACTCAAATTCATGGGTGATCACTATTGTATAAAATAGTGTAGTAAAATAGTGTCCCTTACTTAATAAAATGGAAAACAATTCAAATTAGTGCCAGAGAGAGGCTGAAGATCTGTAAAATGATGGGAGGCTACAGCAAGATATGCCTGCAAATAGGTATAGTTAGATAAAAGGAAGACTATTTGACCCCCCAATATTTAGGACTGACTGGGATAACAAGTTTATTGAAAGGAAGAGATGGAGCCAGTAGTGATCTTCTTCCAAGAGGATTATTATACTCAAACACTATGTATATGACTTTAGGCCCAATGCTTTTTATGGACGAAACACTGTTTTTAACTTAAATTAATGTGTATGATGTGTTAATGTAATTGTATTTTAATGTATTTTAATGCTGAATGTTTTGGGATTTTATACTATGCTTTACTGTGTTGGCATCAAATTGTGCCTTTTTGGAAGCCGCTCTGAGTCCCCCCTCGGGGGTTGAGAAGAGCGGGGTAAAATGCCGGAAATAAATACTGTAAATAATAAAATAAATAGGCGGTTTTTATCAAGGTGTGCGTGTCCTTTGTGCTCTTCTCTTCCATATACTTCAAAAATATTTTGGGTCAGAGGTTCTCCCTACTTTGGGTTTTCTTTTGTTTAATGTTACCTTATGGTTTACAGCCATACCTTGATATAGTTTATATTTGTTGCTGTAGTTTATATTTGTTGCTCCATTTCTAGGAGCAGTTTCACCCTCCAAGAATTTGGATTTTCTGATCAGTAGTTTGTTATGTATTAAGCGACAGTCATTCTAGTTTAAGGCATTTCAGGTTAAAAATTGCCTAAATCGTTTCTCAGGCTGAAAGCCTTAATGTCACTCATATCAATATTTGGACATACATTGTTTTTGACCATATTGTGTTAAACCTTTTTAAAGATTGCTAGGATGCATTTTATGTTTACTAATTTTCAAAAAGCTATAAGAAGGCGGTGTCACCCTCATTAAATTACTCTAATAATCTCTTTAATGAAAAATGACTACTTAGTATCTTTTATTTTTATCTCATAGAATCTTAAAAGTTGCAAGGGATTTCAAAGGCCTTGTCTAAAGTCTACATTGTACATAACATGGTCCTGTTTTGCAACTTTGATTTAACTTTAATATGTTGGTAGGCTGCTGTATAAGCACTGGAGCAAAGTTGTAAGCTGCATAACCAGTAAATTCATAGTGCTCACTGGTGTATTGCTGCAAAATACAGACGCCATTATCTGATCGAGAAACCTGAACATTTATTTCACAGTATACAGAAAATGGATTCAAAGCCCTCGAGAATTCCACGAAGGGTATCCGTTCAGACATCTAGTTCTCGAAGTGCTAGAACAGGAGCTGGAAGTGGAGGAACTAATTTAACTGACTCATATCGTACAAGAGATTCTCCATTGAGATCGGAATCTGGATGCCAGGTAATTTATTTATTTTTTGGTAACAGAACATGATCTCATCTTCAGCTACTGCATTCATGCCATTTCAGAGTCCACAATGGAAACTTACTTATATAAAAGATATCTAATTTGGACCATCTTTTGCTCGATTAACAGTTGTTACTTAATTTAAAGTGTGAGTAAATAAATATAATTTCTTTATTTAAAATACTCCATCCAAAACAGTTTGGGTAAATTGTGCATGGTGCAGAATTTCTGTATTGCACTCTAAGCAAATCATTAGGATTTTTCCTTGAGAAAACACTTGTTACATTTTATGGAGGGTAAATGTAGGATTCTCAAATCTAGCATGAAGACTGAAGACGGCCATTGTCAAACATCAAACAGTCATGGTGGAGATATAATGCTCCTCCACTCAGTCTTATAGATCTGTAAGTCTTAGCATTGTAGCATCTTTAAGGGCCAGAAGTCATCTCAGAAGGGCCCTGCAACACGAACAATGAAGCTATTTTATGATATTCAACTCATTTTTTTACCCTCTCGGAGTATTAGTAGAAGTGTGACCATACCATGGATTTGCAACCCTAAAATTTTGCTCCAGAGGTTTCCTGCAATTCTCCAGAACAGATTTTGAGGAGCAGCTGCAATTGAGAGTATTCACCCCTAACTTTGTTCTTCTGGCAGAAGCCATCTTTGGAGGGTTAATTAACTCGGTGTCATAAGTAGTGTTGCTATTTCTTTCTGTCACTTTTTGTTGCTTCCTGTGGGTTACACATCCACAAAATATAGGGAGAAATGAAGAGACTAGCTTATATGAGAAATGCATTAATATGGCTGCAAACATGGAATTGTATAGCTATTGTATAGAATTGTATAGCTACTCTTACATGTTTTATGTCTTTAAAGGAGACAAAATTGCCTGGATAATATGTAGTCCAGAAACAATATGTTAACTGCTATTAGACACGTAAAAACATGGTACTGTAAGTAAAATTATTTCCTGTACTGAGTGACAAATTGCTAGTGTTAATTGTCACATCAAAGTTCTGAACTGGAGATCTGCTGGAAGAACAGAGAAATTGATCAGTGTGTAATTTTCTTGAATACTTCCGGCCAGGTTACAACAACACTATAATCATTAAATACACCAGGTGAAAATATCCATAGTGGCTTTAAAAAGTTTGTGGGGGGATGAAGTTTTAAAATATTTGGTAGAATTGTTACTGCCTGGTGCTTAATTATACTAGCCTAAGTACCAAACAGGTATTCCATGCTAAACTGCTAGAGATTGAGAAACATAGCTCGAAATGGTCTCTTTCCTATTTCCACCTACAAGGTCAGCGGGAAGATTTCCTCAGTCATGAGCTCAGTAACTGGGCGTAGTGGAATGAAAGAATCACCACCTGTAAACACCAAGGAAAGGTCTCAACTATAGACACAAACCCCCCAAAATCACAAATACACAAAGATTATTTTTAAATGTTATAGAATATAGTTGCAAAATATAACACAATATAACCCCACTCAAATAACCTATAGTCAAGATTTCCAAACTAGTGACTAGAGCGGAATGCCTCAATTTAAAACATAAAAGTCAAATCACATGAAGCAGTCGTTATATTTGTCTTGGTATGTTTTTAGGCAGAGTTGAGCTTTGGTTGCTTTGTGTAATGCCATTGGCCTGTATTTTAGTCCTGATACTACTTTAAGTTGTAATTAATATGTATTTATCCCTTTCTTCTCTTCTTCATCATGGGAAGTGTTGTAGTGTTACACTGTACTTGGAAAATAGTTGAAGTGAAGCAGAGTTCCTTGTAGGGAGCTACTGTTATTCGTGTTATCTTATGTGATCTGGCCATGCCTAATTTAGTTCATGTGAATGAATGTATTATGGTAGATAAAATTCATATTTTAGATAGGTCAGGGCTAAAAATCAAGGATAGCTTAATAGGACATGACTAATTGGCAAACAATATAAGCCTCTGAATTGATCTAATGGTGTTGATTAAATCCTTCAGATTATTAACTAATTTGGAAAAATTCTAGAAAATAACCATACTCCTTTGTAGGAATCTAGCCGGCTGCATAGTTCCAGTAGAGAATGGACAATTGGAGAAAGAGAAGCATATGAAAGCCCATGGAAACTTCCAACGTCATCTTCTGCTCACTACTCAGGAACATTTGATCGTCCCTGGTCTGGAAGATTTTTGGAAAGCAGAAACAGATTGGTAAGAGCTGTAAATTTGTCTCTCCAAGTTTTTCATTACATGCTCGCTATACTACGAAAAACTAGTTCATGCATAGCTGTAGTTTTAAATTAATTTAGTGTAAAATGGCTCAAGAAATGTAGAAACAACACCGGTTCTTTAGTGTTGTGATGGTGCCACAGAAGGTTACAAAATATAGCTTAATTTTAGGAAACTGGAGGATTATAGTGGGGTGGGCAAAATATAAACTTGCATGTAGCCAAGTGAGGACACACTTTCCCCTAACAATCACTATTTACCATGTTCCCAAATGATAAATAGTGCTTGTTCTAGCCTCGGGGAGAATTAAATTTTAATGCTATTATGTTTTTTGAGATGTTTGGGATGCTTTGTTTTCCTGTAAGCATATCAACTATACAGTCTCAACAGAACAGGAACTGTCTGTTTTGGGGGGAAAGGTCTATAGTAGTCCAAAATAAAACTGAATGTGTAGTTATCTCAACAACAACAATAATAAAAAGGTTATTTTTTACTGGCCTCATCCCATGGATTGAGACTGGAAACAACTTATTAAAACACAACATATATATTCAGTTTAAAACACATAAAGGAGGATGTATACAATCAATCCATACTTAAAACATCCAGTCCAAAATTTAAATTATTATAGTTAACCATCACACCAATAATAGCTAGTACCCCTTTCTAGGGTCCAGAAGAGGACATGTTGTTGACTGTGAGAGAGCAAAAAGTGTTTGAGAAATTAGAGAAGCATCCCAAAATGTAAGCAAAGTGATGCTGGGGGAGTTGGAGTGTGTTGCCTTATTATTGCTATCTTGCATTGTTTACAGGCAATGGGTTATTCGTTATCTTTTACTCAAGGACTTTCGTGCTTTGCAATTTTTCAATGGTGGAAAATTAATGATTTTTGCTATGCATGTTTATCAGGAAAATACTTGTTCATAATGGACATAAAATTCATTCATGGCTACATTTTTATCATTTCACCATATTAATTGAGATCATGTCATCTTAATTGGAAACCACTTGAAAGAGATGAGGCCGAGGAGGACTTGAGTATGAAGCACTGGCTGGTAATAGGTAGGAACAGAGAAACAATGTCATAGATTCATAAGGTAGAAATGGAGCTCCTGTCTTTATCTCAATATAAAATCTGTAGGCAGTTTTATGCATATTAAAAAGGAAAAAATGTCTTAGCTTGTGAGTGGGCTTGTTAACATATTTGGTCGTGCATGGGTTCCTAAGGCTTAAATCAGTTTTTTGAACAAGTAAAATAGATGCATTAATTCTTTGGAACGTATATAACAAATTCCCATTTATTCAGCAGCTATACTTTGATTGGGTCTTACATTCAAATTTTATGCTTAATCCTCAGTATATACCACATTTTTGAAATCTAAAAAATATAAATAGTAAAGAGGAAAACCAGATGGAGAACAAGTTAAAACTTAATGACTAAGAAGAAAGATTAATCCACAGACTTACATTTTATCTTGAAATGTAGCAAATTAAGATGGTAACTATAGAGGGGGTTCATTGTAGGGATTCAAATAGTAACTTCCATGCATTTTCAGTCACTGAACATTCATGTCGTGGATGAGAAATGTTTATAAGCCAGAGGTTCTCCTCTGATCTAAAGTTGTACATGTTCTTCTTAAATTAATTTCATTTACATATAAGCTTGCTTCATTATTTTACTCAGATCTTTTCGTTAATGTTTATTTTAATCTATTGCTACCTTGCTGTGTAGGTTCATTGACAAGTTGTAGATCCAGCTCTTATTTTGCAGAAAAACATTAACCATTTCAAAACATTGCTTGTAGTCTGCATCATCATCTTCGCCTCTTACATCTTCTTGGTTTGGTGACACTGAAAGAACTCAGGGAGCATATTCTTCAAGACTGCATAACCAGCAACAGGATTCTGATTCTAAGAGACCTAAACTTTCTTATACATCTACCTCTAGTGTGAGAAGTAATGGTTTAAACACTGTTTCAGGTAAGTTATATGTTAAAAGTTACATAAACGCTACAAAATTTGACCTGATTCTTGCTTAACGGTATCATGCTGTTACATAAAACCATAAAGAATCATATGGCTCTTTAAAAAGTTGTTTTCAGTGTTGCCCATTCACTGAAGGAAGAGTCCGATTATCAATGCAGAAGATTTTTTTCTGGTTGTCTCCTCTCTTTGTACTACTTTCTGTGCTATTTCCTAAGGGTCCCATTATTATTTTTTTGGGAAAGTTAGAGCTGCACAAGGAGGGAAATATACCACCTCCTTTCCCACTCCACTAATGGAAGCTTTTATTATATTTTTGATCCTTTGTTGGACAGTTCTCATTGAACTCTTAACAAATTTATTATGGTATAAGCTTTCAGTCATCAAGTTGAGATAGTGTCAGATATGATTATTCAGAGGGGAACAATTACATGTATGTAAAGTTTCTTCAAGTTATTCTGGCTGACCAAGAAATAATATGTTTCTGAAAGCTGTTAGTAAAATAGTCTAGCCAAAATACTAAAAATGTTTTGGCTGATTGTGAAAGTTAAAATGAAATTTCCAACTTGGAACTCTTTCCCCTCTCCTTTTTTCACATATGTAAAACAACATTCAAAAGCAAATGGGACCATATGAATTCAGGAATATAGGAATATGTGTTGATTGTTAACAGCTTGAAGCAAAGAAGTGGGATGACATAACGGGTTTAACTTACATTATAGATTCCCAATGGAGGTACAGTGACGTCCCCAGATCGTCATCTGTGGTACTTGGATCATTAGGAACTGAACTTGTGAGAGAACGGAGAGAACTAGAAAGAACAGACCCATCTGTTAGTAGGCTGGTGGACTGTCACAGGAATGGTGATTTCCCATCTTCATCATGTATGTATTTGAAACTTGTAAATTTTTAGGTGCAAAGTTATATTTTGTTACATTGTAATGTTCACAGATGATCACCTGATTCTTGCTTAGATGTAGCCACTTGTTTTTGGTACTTACATGCAACGAACAAGTACAGTGCTAATTGTGGTGATTGAGTTCAGACAGAACAATTCTCCTTGGTCATTCCTCCTTTGGATTTTTGTAAGAGAAATAGTTTTGATATATGGTATTCTAATTAGGCTGCTCCAGTTGCTTTTTAATACAATCTGTTAGACTTAAAAACTGGTTCTAGTTAATAAATAAAATAGCTTTACTGGACAGACTGTATCTTTTTGCGGCAAGTACAGACATGCAAAAATCTTTTCCTTTCAGGGTGTACTGTCTCCAGAGTCGTATTTGTAGAAGGAATATAATGCATTGCCCAAATGTATGAGTATTCATTAACTGTGGGGCCCCAAACACTTTAGGGCCACATAATCTCTACCAGAAGGTTGTGGCTACATTTATGGGTGGCATATGTTGTGTTTTAGGACAAAAAGCAGACTAGCCCTTGCTTTTTCTCTATATGTTGGGTTTTGACATGCTTAAGTGACTCTGGTAATAGTAGAGAACCTTTTGTAAGGAACCTTTTGCTGAATTCTGTTACTGTTAACATCTTAAGCACAGTCATTTGCGGAGAATTTGTGATGTGAATGCAGGAAGATTAACTACAAGTGATGAATTAGCTCCTAATATTTTTAATTGTACTGCTCTTAAAAAAATTCTATAATTTTAGTTGTTTTTTTATTTACTAAAGCTGAAATTAAAACATTAAAACATCACTGGCCTTTTTGATTACTATCGTGTTTAGCTCAAGTAAGATCAGAATTGCACTGGTATTGGCATTTTGAAATATTGGTTATTGTAATATTTACAAATTAAACAACATTAGTTCTGTATCTGCAACATGCATTGCATAACTGCCATTTCAGTTTATCTTTCATTAGAGTTGTATTTCTTGTTTGCTGTAAACATTGGGTTGAATCCAGATATGTCCTGTATGAGCAAGGGGGAAAACTGGAGGAAGCAGTGCCTTTAGGTTAGTAATGTTGGCGGAAGTATTGAGAAAAACCCTGATGCATGAGCAAAATTAGTCTTGTTTATCTGAGGATTCAACCCATTATATTTAGGAAAGTGAGGAAACTATAAAAGTAGACTTGAATTTCAATAATAGTGCTTCTTTGTACTTTAGTTCAATTCATCATTAGTGTCAATGGAAAATTAAAGGGGCAATTATGCCATTGAATCTAAGATGCACCCATTTTTCAAGATGTTTATGAAGGAAAAAAGTGTGTCTGAATTGAAGAAATACAATACTGAGATTTTATTACATACAAGGATTTTTTTCAATTGTAACTGGAGATAACTTGATATTCTCATTGACAAATATGTTAAGGTATTTTACTTGTTAATGTGATGTAGTAATTAGTGTTAGACTAACATTAGGAGGACCAAGGTTCAATTCTTCCTTCTGCCATGAAATTTCATAGACCTTGGGCAGTTGCTGTCTTTCAGTCTGCTTTTTTCTAAGTAAAATACCTAAAATTGGTTTGTTAAAAAATACAGTTTTATCTAAGATAAATTAATCTGTAATAATAATTTATAGTTGATTACTGTCCTGAGAACTCCTTTTTCTATGTTTCTATGTAGATCTTCAGGAAAGATCTGCTTCTTCATATGCACAGGGTGCGAGACCAAAAGAAAACTCTCTGGGCTCTTTGAGGCTGAACACATCCATGAACCGCCAGTTGCCTTCTGAACATCAGTCGTCATTACTCTCCAGAGAACATAGCTGGAATTCAAGATCTAACTATGTTCCAAGAGAGTTGGGCTCTTCCGAAAGGAATATACAGTCAGAGATTGTCCATGGTGCCATGCGAAGCGGAAACAGTTCCTTGAGCAGTTCTGAAAGAGTGATGCCATCGCAAAGGTCATTAAGTGAACCGCCTACAGATACCGAAGGAAGGCGCTCAACAAGGCAATTATTGTCACGTTTAGCCTCTAGCATGTCCTCCACATTTTTCTCCAGAAGATCTAGCCAAGATTCCTTGACATCAAGACCTGAAGATTCAACTAGTTCAAGAGTCCAAAGCTCTACCCAGTCAAGTGCTGCCAACACAGCTACAGGTTCTTCTGACGGTACAGAAGTTCAGGCTCCCGATTCCTCTCAGGGATTTAGTTTTCTTCGGCGACGATGGGGCCTGTCGAGTGTTGCACCAACCACACATGCTGATACAGAAACTGAAAGTTATAGGCAGGAGTCTGAAAGTAGAAATTCTGGTTCCTGGCTATCATCTTCTCTCAGGAACAGGTGTACACCATTGTTTTCGAGGAGGAGGAGAGAAGGGAGAGATGAAACTGCAAGAACCTCTATCTCTGAAGCACCTCCTAGATCTTTGCATCTTTTTAGGAGAAGAGAGTCCAGTGGGGAGGCATCTCTTGAAGCACAAAGTGAATCCATAAGGCCCACTACAAGGCCTCCAATGCCTGCAGTTCCTAGTAGTGCTTCGTCTCTTGCCTCTGGGCCAGATTCAGTGCATGGTAGAAGGAATTCAGGAATATCAGGAATGTTTCCTGGGTCTCTTTTCCGGTTTGCAGTGCCCCCAACACTGGGAAGCAACTTGTCTGATAATGTTATGATAACAGTAGATATTATTCCCTCAGGCTGGAATCAGCCTGATGGGCAGGATAACGATAAGTCAAAAGTACCACCTTCAAGAGATCCTGAACGGCTTCAGAAAATTAAAGAGAGGTAAAATGCTATTTCCATAACTTGAACATGAAGTTTAAGTTTAACTATAAAGTTGCAATAAGATATCAGGTGAATATCCCCAGAATGCCAAAATCCAAAAAACTCAAAATTCTAAAATTGTTAACATAGGTAGCTGAAATAGTGATACCATTGCTTTCTGATGGTTCGATGTATGCAATCTGATTCATATACAAAATGATTTAAAGTATTGTATATAAAATTTTCTTCAGGGCATGTTTATAACCTGCATATGAACTATAAATGAATTGCGCGTTTTGACTGGCCATCTCCAAAATACCCCATTTATTCAAAAAATCAATACAATAATAAATCCAAAATACAGGACACATCTGACCCCAGGCATTTCAGATAATGGGTACTTAGTTTGTACTATAAAAGCTTTTAACTGTTTCCTTGAAATGTTTCTTGGATCTTGTGGTATGGTGATTTGTGTTAACTTTCTTTGAGTTGCAGCCCCCCTACAGCATTCCTAGTGGTCCCCAGTCCTTCAGAGAATTTCAGTAGTTTGCTTGTGGCTTGCAGGGGGAAGGTGGCATACAGGAAAACCTGATTTGGTGGAGATGAATACATATTTTTTTGTAATTAAAAAAAATCTGCACCTTCTGCAGCTTGCCAGTCGGTTTGCTACTTTAAATAACAGCTGTCTGTATAACTTACTTTGACATAAAGTTTTATATTTGATATAGTAAAAAGTAAAAATACAGCTTATTCACAGTATAAGATCTGGAACTGTAGAACCTTTGAAAGTTTTGCCAGTTTGAGAAACAGGCAAAACAAATCTCCAATAAAAATGGAAGAAACCATCATCATTAGTAAAATAAAGAATATGAATTTGTCTCCACTATTTCTCTGATATACTCATTAAAAAGAACGGAGAAAAGGAAACTACTAGTAAATCCAGGAGCTGTAATAGTCTTATACTATAGAGTCTGCTGGCAATTAATATATCGACACCCTACTCAATCATTTCATTCATCTTTCTAAAAGAAAATATCCCTTTTTACCTTATATACTCATGTGAAGAGGAGAAAGCACCAGTATTCTGGCTGTTGCTGCCATTTTCTTGCCGTGCATTCAAAAAGCCAGAAGCAGCACTATGCCAATGAAAGTAGTGGGGGTCAGTGCTTCTTTTAGGTTGTTCCAGTATGGACTCTTGCCTTTCACTACCCCACACAAAGAAAGGGGATCCTTCCTATTTATTTATGTACCACACCCCTGCCTTTCTCACCCCAAAGGGAACTCAGAGCAGCCTTACAAAGCAAACAGTTCGATGCCACATATGCACATACATATCGATAAATAAACAAATGCATTAAAATCCAAAGCAATTAAAACTTCAAACATTAAAACATCAATTAAAATCACATAATCCATTTTTTTCTGGAAAGTGTTAAGATACAGTACTCACATTGGCCCTTGAATAAGTCAACCCAGGGTTTTGGGATTGATTTTGAGTAAAATGCCTAGAAGTTTTCTGGAAAAGTATTGTTTCGGGGTGGGGGCAAAACATTTCCCCCACTTTTTCCCCTTGGATCTTCATATCTCTACATTTAAGCCAGTATTTTTAGAGATTGTCTAATCCTCCTATATGAATCATGTCTTTTCAGCATCTTAAACTATTCATTGGTTGTAATTTGTAATGTTGTAGTTGTCTAGGTATGTTCATTTTAAGTTAGTGAGTATTAACATGAAAACCTATTCCAGGTGACATCTTTTTGGTTTTGCCTTTAGTCTTCTTTCAGAGGACTCAGAAGAGGAGGAAGGAGACTTATGTAGAATTTGTCAGATGTCATCTACGTCTCCTACTAACCTCTTAATAGAGCCATGCAAATGTACTGGGAGTCTGAAGTATGTTCACCAGGAGTGTATGAAGAAGTGGCTGCAGTCCAAGATTAACTCAGGTGAGGATAGCTGATTTTAGAACAATAATTCAGTAGAGATAAAGGGACCTCAGTTGCCAATTGTCAGTAGAAAGGACAACTGTAAATGAAAGTTTGTGTGAGTGTGGGAAGTTGAACCCATGGCTCTCACCTAGACTTCCCTTGTTTTGAAAACTCCTCAGATCTCCTCACAGGGCAAAGGGAAATACAGAACAAGAAGGGGAAAATGAAAATAGTGACAGACGTATTTTAAAAATGGAACTTCATTCATGAGATTTTAGAGCCGTTGTTGTATGATTTTTATCTCACATTTTCCCCAACATTCGGACCCAGAGCTGCTTACAAAAATCAGAACAGTAATTCTTAAATTTAATTCTGCAAATCAAAAAAGTTAAGTGAAACTTGCATTTTGACGGAATGCTGACATTTTACAATCCAAATCTACCTTGTGGATAGGTACAACAGACTAAACGACTGTTTTTCCTGTCAAGAAGCAGAATCAGGGTGTTTTCAAAGGAGATGAATGTGAGGTTTAAAGCTTTCATTGCAGGTGCAGTCTACAAAAATTGACAAACATCTTTGTCTCAGTCTTAAAGGTGCTACAATTGCCCTTTATGTACTTTTTCTTGGTAGTACAAAATTCAATCTGCTGTGACATGTTTATCTCAGTCTTCATTTACTATTAGTGCACGGAAAGCTGCATACTTTATCCCATTGTGTTAGAAATGTTAGGACAATTTGATCTTCACAAATTTCAGTAGATTGGGATCTCCAGAACAAATTTGTGGATTGGAACATGACTGCTCATTAGATTTTGCATGCTGTTAAATATTGTGACACAGTTCTGTGCTTGACTGTATCAGAATGCCATTAAAAAGTGTTTTTTGGAATAATGTAATTTTACAAATATGGGCTTCAAAGTGAAATTTAAAAATGCACAGAAGTATGAAAAGTGAAAGTTCATGTCATCTTATTCTTGGAATTCCTGCTTCCTGCATGTACAAAGATAAAACGATTTTCAAATAGAGAATTTTCCTACAGTTAACTGTTTCAGATTTAGTTTTTGAAGAACGTTTTTGTGACAAGACAAAAAAAATATAAAGGTTTCATATTCTCTCAGGTTCCTCATTGGAAGCCGTAACTACTTGTGAATTGTGCAAAGAGAAACTGCACCTCAATCTTGACGATTTTGATATCCAAGAGCTTCACAGAGCACATGCAAATGAACAAGTTAGTATATTTTGGCTAATTTGGTAAGTGTCAGTTTGGTGTTGCTACTCAGGACAGCATGTTTCTAAAAGAAAGTATTTGTTCAGTTCAAATTTAAATGGTATAATATAGATTGTATGTCTTGTGTGTTGTGAGAAAAAGTGGTGTGCTTATATTAGCCTTGCAACAAATGTGAAGAGGTTGGAGTAAATGTGGTTTAAACAAGAAGGAAGAATGTACATTGCAGATTTAAGAGAACTATTCTGGGTGTTAAGGAGGGCAGGAGACATTCAAGCAGAAATAGCCTCTGTCTTTTGGCAGTGAGCATGAGTTTATGTCTCTAAAGAGGTCTGCAGAAACACATTTGAATGGAAGCTTGAGTCAGTATTGAACAAGTGAGTTTTGCTGTCATAGAATAATGCAGGTTGTTTCTCTACATGACTAAGATACCCAGTTACAGGGAGCGGATCTGCCTTTTGTTTTGCAGCATCAGTAGCTACCAGCAATGTCTCTTTCTGATGCTAACATTATTCTACAGTGTGACCCTGCCCGCCTTGCAAAACAAAATATATGTATGTAATATCAGGATGTGCATATAGTAGGGGAGAAGGGATGAAAAACTTGTTACTGCTTGGAGGTGGCCTATGAAAACTGGCTATCAGATGATACCATTTTATTTTCACTGGAATCTCATTGACACTAATGGCTGAGCTGTAAGACTTGTGTGTCGTAATCACCAAGATGCTTTTTATCGCTCAGGTTTAGTGCTATACAAATGCTACATTTAATTTAATTTTTAGTACAGTATCAGTTTCTCTAATTGCATTGTATTTTGTTGCCACACTTTTTAATACTTATAATGTATGTTTAATTATTAGTGTTTTGGGGTTTTGGTATTTTTCAAGGTCACCCTTTTATTTAGCAAACAGGAGCCCAGGAAGACTTTCAGTTGATTAATCTGCTCCCAAGCTTTATTTTTCATAAGATTTAAAGATATGGATAGCCAGTTTATTGAGCAAGAGGTTTACTGAGGAGTGGGTTTGTCTTGGTTAGGCAATTTCTTTTAAAGCACATTTGTGCTAAGAATTGTATCTTCATTGGCTATTTCTTAAGGAGTAAGAATTCTATGTATACATACGCTGCTGGGAGAAAATGATCCGTGTAATATAGCACTGGTTGTGCTTTTCAGGCAACTTAACCTTTGACTTGACGATACCCTCTCTCTCCAGGCAGACTATGAATTTATCAGTTCTGGGCTTTACCTTGTAGTGCTGTTACACTTGTGTGAACAGCGCTTTTCAGATATGCTGGGAACTACAAGTGAGGCTAATACACGTGTCCGGGTAAGTGGTGTGTGTGTCTTGTGTGCTAGAGGCAGATTGAGACACTTACAAAAGTGTGTTTCGTGTTCTTTCACAATGTACACTCGTCAGGATCAAAGGGCCATACTCCCATCTGGGGCTTTCTGCCTCATCCTGCCACAGTCTATTATGCTCACTAAAAGTATGAACCATACTTGGCGTGGCACAGGAATATCCTTTTGAGCAAATTGGGACATTGTATGCAATCCAGGTCCAACAAGTCTAACTAGTTCTACTTTGGGATCTAAAAATATTTCTGTGCATTTCAGTGAATTGTAGGAAATAATGCTGAGCCTACTTATCTGTCAGTTAAGGATAAAAGTTTCAGATGGGTTTATATTCACCTCACATTCAGTTCATAGATTAATTTTCTTCTACGTGCAAGTAATACATCTCCAACTACATGCCTTAATGTATGTTAGTCAGAGGCTCCTGTGATAAAGGGTGCACCTCAAATAAAATGGGAAAGATTACTAGCCCTATCTCAGTTTTTCATGTAACCAGAGAAATATGACATGGAGCATATTTTGACATCATCAACTTCCAGGACTAGAGGTGGCTCAGTGATAGCATCTATGATTATTAAGCAATGAGGGTTGCATTTGTAATTCTTCAACTTTCAATACTGGGACTGTTCATGAATATGTGAAAGACTAAAAATGTTTAAATAATTGAAAGGCATAAAAATGACTAGTATTTTAATTATTCAAAGTCCTGTGGTGATCTGCAACTTTACATCTGCCTTCTTTCTGGATTGCTTCTAGTTTATTAATCTTGCGAGAACTCTTCAGGCACACATGGATGATATTGAAAGTAGGTGGCTTCCCTTTGTTTAGCTTTACTTCAGGGTAAAAGGAACAAAGGAATAATTCAAATTTTAAGTTGAGATGTATAGCATTAGTTTATTAAATAGTTGGGTTGAGCTCAGTTTTAATGCAACAACTGGCTATATCACAATCCTGAAGGGGTGAAATGTCTTATATAAAACGTGCTAATTAGTAATTGAATTTCAAAGGAAATCATCCTAGCCTTTACACTGATATTTTTTTTAAAAAAGCTTATTTAAAGGTTTTTGAAATGTACTAGATGACTATGGATTATGCAAAAAAGTACAGAAAAGGGAAAACTGGTAGAAAATTTAAAAAGCCAGAAACAGAAAATGAAATCAAGAGCATAACTTCTGATTTCCACCCAGTAATTATAAAATCAATGACCTTACATTGTCAAAACCTACAATTAGCATTTTTTCTGCAAAAAAACCCCCAACCAGGATCCCAAAATCTTATAGAATATCCTTAATACTTTTTTCTAATCAATGAGAATAGTTTATCCATTTCCACTAAATCTATCAATTTTAATATTTAAGACTCCAAATTAAAATGTGTTGATAATATTAAGAGGCTTCCATCTTTCTGCATATAGTAATTTTACTGCAGTTGTCGTATATCTCAATACACTTCCATAGTTCCTTTCTGGTTGCACATTGATCAATCCCATAAGGGAAAAATATATGGCATTAATGTGATAATGCCTTTAAAGTTCTCCATATGAACATGTACATTTAGATCCAGAATTTCTTAGTCCACCACATATGATAAAATGTCTTATTCACATTTCCAATATAGATATGTATCTTCTTGTAGTTGCCAGACTTCTCTCTTCCTCTTTCTTTGTTATTTCTTCCTACAGTTATGCCATATCTGAATGTGTTTTGATTTTTTACAAAACATGAGGTTGCTCAGTATCAATCTTAACTATATATATATACTACGTCCTTTTCTAGGAAATAGTTCCTAGTTGGCCTGTGTAAGTGCTCCTTGTAAATGCATTTGAATAAAAAGCAAAACTAAATTTGCATATGAAATTTTTTCTGGTACTGATACTAGTTTGGCCTTTCATTGTTGTTAAAAGCTTCAAACAATGTTGAACAAATCAAATAAACTTCCCTGGAGGGTTTCAACTTTCAGAATAAAACTTTATTCCATGGATAAATCTCTGAGGTTTCACCCACATGCCTGCCTCATCTCAGATGCCTGGATGAAACGTCAGGAGATAATGCTTCTGGAACATGCTCATAACAGCCCTGAAAATGTTATGCTATTGCTATTTTATCTAATGTACCAACACACTGTTGTACTGTTGTATATGTTGTAAACCACCCTGAGCCTTCTGGGAAGGGCGGTATACAAATCGAAATAATAAATAAATAAAAATGAATAAAACTCACAGCAATCCAGTGATTCTGGCCATGAAAGCCTTCAACAACACATTGTTAACATGTGGTAATAACATTTTTAAAAGATGAGCTCCTGTAGGGCCTTCTAGAAATGTTTGATTCATTATCTCATATTTCATATAACTTTCTCGAACAATCAATAAAATAAAGTTATAACACCCTCCCCTCAATTCTATTTTGGAATAAATGCACATAGGGGTATTCTTCCTTTTTTATTTCCAGTAGTGATTGATGTAATTTCTGATGAAGAAAACCGTTGCTTTCAATTTATGAAGGGCTCCATCTTGAAGCACTTTATTCAAAAGTCTATATATGTGATACTAAACATATTCATACTCAAATCAACAATGACCTTGTGTACCTTAAGACTTTTAGAAAGGTTTTTGATTGTCTCCTGTATTTCCAGCAGCCTCAGATGATGATGATTCTGAAGATGGTGATGTCGGCAGAACACTTGATACTGCATAATTGCAAAAGCAAGGCCTGGATGCTCAACAGACATAAGTACCACCAGTATACATTTCTTAGTAAAACACGCTGAATACTCTTAGATTTCTGAAGCATTGTTGAGTTGAAAAATCTGCTATTGCAACCTGGTATTCAAAGACTTGATCATTCAGTCTGCAAGAGAGAGTTTCTCCTTTGAGATTATGACATGTATGCCTTCTTCTAAAATATCAGATTTTTATGTGTAAGGAAAATGTATTTTGTATAAACTTCTTACAGTAATCAGCTAAAGTTCTGGGATACATTTCTCAAGTTTCGCTCTTCTGCTGGCTAAGTGACAACATTAAGTGGGTTCTCAAGTCAAAATCACAGGGGAGGGATCATTCTGTATTCACTTTTCATTTAAAAATAAATTTGGGAAGTCTCATCATTTTTCTCCCAGTATTAATAACTGAGATTGAATGGGGGGAGCGAATGGGTTCTGTGAAGTTAGTGTTAAGTTTCTAAAGGTTTTTTTTTCCTGTAATGGTCAACTCAAAGCAATAAACTTGCAAGGGGCTACTAATACGCATTAATGATGGCTTTTATAAGTATTGATTTCAAAACTGCGGATTATATTTGAAGATATTATATAGATGGTCCAGTAAGTAATTACAGCTGTAAAGACTGGCATTTCTGCATTCCTGGAAGGAATGAGAGCTATGGTTCAGAATCTTAACCAAATTATTTATCTTAATGAGCTTTTTTTAGAACCCACATTCATTGCTGAAGCACTGGTCATCATTGTATTTTATAGTGTTGTCACTTGTTTGTTAAATAAAAAATGCAATGCATATACCTTGTCTGCCTTTGTAAACTAGAACTGATGTGCTGTAGTCTCCTAAAACTTAATTTGATGAGATACTGTGTATTTCAGCTTATGATGTCCAATGTTTAGAGGGGCACACATTCCCAGACCCTGTTCTCGACAGAAGCCAGCAACTAAGTTTGAAAAATACATATAAGTGGTCAGATTTTAAAAGTACAAGTATCAAGAGTACTATTTTCTAACTGGATGGGAACTGTGGGTTGATCCTTCCACTTTCAGTGATGAGAAAAGGCTTCTCTGTCATGTATGTAAAGCTAAACTCAATTTTGGCTGATTGCTACCGTGTATCATCTAATTAAAGTGGAAATTCTTCAATTATTACACTTCAGATCAAGAGATCATCCAGCACAGTGAGGATGTATAGTCTGTGTTTAAGAATTTAAATTACAATGTAATCCTAGGTGCTTATTCCCATGTAAACATCCATAGGACCGTCAACAAATGCTAGTTCAGCTACTCACAGCCATTTGACATGCTGCAAACATGTTGTATAATGTCCCTCAGGCAAATCTTAGCTTGTGTGGCCATTTTAGGAATTACTATTGCTTTATTTCTTATATCTGTCAGCACTTTCCTATGCTCTTGCAAATACTGGCTTGTATTATGTACACAATTCTAGAGAGGCTTCTTTCCTTTGAGTTGCGTTCTTAAAAATTGCTTCTTACATGCTCTCAAGAACAATTCTTAAAGTAGACAACATTTTATTCAACAGTACCAAATACACAAAATAGAGATTGTGATATAGATTCATATTGCACTGTGTTCCATATAGCGCTGCCAGATATTCAGTTATGGAAAGTATGTAGGATTACTGCATGAAAGTACAATCCGTAACTTACAACATCCTGCATGTTCCCACCATTGATGACCAGAAGTGAGTTACTACATGTTCTTAGAATGCCTTGTCCCATTTTTGTCCAAGTAGTACCTTAATAGTAGGATGTGCAAGTTTTGAAGTTTCTACACATCTAGCCTGTGACTAAAATGCTGGTATTTGGAAAGAACAAAAGTACAATGTCGAACATTCAAGGGTATTAAAAGAACTGGCAGAAGTAATTTCAGAACCCCTGGCAATCCTCTTTGAGAATTCCTGGACAACAGGAGAAGATCCAGCAAACTGGAAGAGGACAAATGATGTGTCCATATTCAGAAAAAAAGGGGGGGGGGGGGAATGAGCCAAATCATTCCTGTCCAGTCAGCTTGATATCAATACCAGGAAAGATTCTGGAGCAGCACATTAAGGAGGCAATCTGTAATCTGTAGAAAGGAACCCCACACTCACAACAAGCCATGTTAATAGCTTGGTAGATGAAGGGGATGCTGCAGATATAGCATATCTAGATTTCAGTAAGGCATTTGATAGGATTCTCACAAAGCTAGTCAAATATGTGTCAGGCAAAGCTATTATGAGATTGATTGAGAATGAGTTGACTGGCTGAACTCAAAGGGTGCATTCTGGAGAGAAGTGACCAGTGGGGTGCCCCAGGCATCTGTCCTGAGCCCAGTGCTATTCAACATCTTTAACAATGACTTGGAACAGGGCTGTCCAACTGGCGGCCCCGGGGCCGGATCCGGCCCCATAGCCTGTTGGACACGGCCCCACCGATGCCCTCAGCCGCCATTTTTAAATTTGAAAAAAAAATCGATTTTTAAAAAAAATGGCGGCCGGGGGAGGGAGGCGGGGCAGGGAGGAGGAAGAGAGCTAGCTCCTCCTCCTTTTTGGCGCCCCTCCTACCTAGGGCGGGGGAGCCGCCGAAAGAGGGCAGAAGGCGGCGCCAGCAGCAGCGCGTCACAGGCCTGGCGTGACGCGCTGCTCCTGGCACCGCCTACTCCTCCTTTTGGCGCCCCCTCCTTCCTAGGGCGGAGGGCGCCGAAGGAGGAGTAGGCGGCGCCAAGAGCAGCGCGTCACGCCAGGCCTGTGACGCTCTGCTCTTAGCGCCGCCTACTCCTCCTTTCGGCGCCCCCTCCCTACCTAGGGCGGGAGCTGCCGAAAAAGGGCAGACGGCGGCGTCACGAGCAGCGCGTCACAGGCCGGGCGTGACGCACTGCCCCTTGGCGCCGCCTACTCCTCCTTGTCGGCGCCCCCCCGCCCTAGGAAGGGAGGGGCGCCGGAAGAGGAGTAGGCGGTGCCAAGGGGCAGCGCGTCACGCCAGGCCTGTGACGCGCTGCTCTTGGCGCCGCCTTCTGCCCTTGGCCGTTTTAGGAGGGGCGAGCCTGGGGTTGGGGCGGGGCCTGGGGCGGGGCCTGGGGGCGGGGCCGAGCGGCCCCCTAGGTCATCAGTGACCTTTTATCCGGCCCTGGACCCCGTAGAAGTTGGACAGCACTGACTTGGAAGATGTAATAGATGGCATGCCTATCAAATCTGTAAAACACACCAAATTGGGATGGATAGATAATACCCCTGAGTACAGGATCATAACCAAAATGACAGCAACTAATTGGAGAGCTGGCCCAAACTAAGAAAATGAATCTCAGTAGGGAGAAATGTACAGTACTACACTTTGGCAATAAAAATGAAATGCACAGATACAGGATGGGTGGCATCTGGCTTGAAAACAGTCCACGTGAAAGGGATTTAGGAGTATTAATAGACCTAGCTGAACATGAGTCCACAAAGTAGTGCAGCAGCTTCAAAAGCCAATGTGATTCTAGGCTGCATCAAAAGGAGGATAGTGTGAAGATCAAGGGAAGCCATGGTGCCCCTCTGTTCTGCTTTGGTCAGGCATCACCTGGAATAAAACTCTGTCCAATTCTGGGCACCACAATCCAAGAGGGATATTGACAAGCTGGGACGTGTCCAGAGAAGAGCAACCAAAGTTATCAAAGATTGGAAACCAAGCTGGGGAAGTAGTTATGTTTAGCTTGGAGGGTTGAGAGGGGACATGTTTAAATATCTGAAAGGATGTCACATTGAGGAATAGAAGGCATGTCTATCAAATCTGGGCAAGCTTGTTTTCTGCAGCAGTGACCATCTGTCAAGGGTACGTTGTGCTTTTCCTGCATGGCAAGGAGTTGGATTGGATGGTCTTTCCAACTCTGGATTCTGTGAGTGCTCTTCAGAAGAATGGCTGAAATAGGAGCAAGTGGTCTGAATCTGTTATTCCAAACTTAAGTAGATCCACTGAATCATTTGTATTTATCATGTTGACTCATGATTCAGTAGTTGGTTTATTGGGCCTTCTCAGTTGATACTAGCAGTTATATTAGCCCAATGCATACATCCTCTGATACCATGGTATCATGGTATTGGATGAGATCTTAAGGTGTTGTAACATTCTCCAAGAGCTTAATGCGGGTGAAACATGATTGCTTCATTATATATAGCGGGCCCTCTGCATCCCTGGAAATTTGATTCTGGGATCCTGTGTTGACAGGGAAAAAAACATAAATGATCCCTTCCCATTTTAATAAGTGGCAGTGATGTGAACACACATGTTTCAGTGTGTCTGCGTTCATGTTGTTGCCATTTAATAATGCGGTCTATAAAAATCCACAGTTGGTGGAATTCACTGGTCCAAAGTTCCCACTGTGTAAATATATTTAAAAGCACACACAAACGCACACATCGCTAGTTTAAGGCTCAGTGAGGCCATTGGCATAGTAAAAAAAAGTTACAAAAATAAAGTGCATTTTGCAGAAAAATATCAAAGTTGCATAGATAGAAAATTAACAAGGAAAACCAAGTACATTAATATTTGAAAAATAAATGTGTGGCTGGTTCTATTAGTTGCTCAAAAATATGCTCTTGGCCTTTTCTGTAACTGTATTCTAAATGAGTGCATGTTATACAGTATATTCATGTTCCTCTTCTATAAGAACCTCTTCATCACTGTGTGATGACACACAAATGGCAGAACTGTGTACAGTACATCTTGTTGCAGAAAAAAGCCTCCTTTGGTAAAGGAACCAGAGAAACGCTGCAAACACCGCCACAACGATTGTTGATGTTATGACTAAGGCAGTTGTCCAGGCAGTCTTCTCTGAAACAATAAAGCGATTCCATCTAAGGTACATAATCAAATTACATACAGTATTGATATACTTCGGCTCCCAATAAGCCATCTGGCACCTGCAGGTGACACTTCATATGTCTTTTTGGTAATGCAACAGCCCAGGGACTCGGTCAGCCATATTCTTAACAGTTGAAAGATCTTCTATATTAGCTAATGTTGGGGCTGGAAAATTTGGCATTCAGCTACCACTGTATTGATGAATTACAGAAGTTGTTATTCAAAACCCTTGGGAGAACCATAGTTGCCATTCCTATATTACAGGATTTTATGGAGGTCTGTTTCATGATGCTATGTACATGAAACAAACATATTGTCTCTAAAATCATTTTTGTTTCTACATTGTGTTTTGTCCTTGCTTCCAAAACGATTATTTTCTATAAATCAGGATCCACTACACCCCTGTAAAATTTCCTTTCAAACTACTTCAGTTGTTTGTCCCTCATTTGACAGCTTATTTGGCATTTAAGCAGGGACCCATTCTGAAGAATAAAAAGACTAACAGTTAATTGAAAATGCTGGGTAGACTTACTACAAGCTCATACCATCAAAATATAATTAGGCCTGCATGCTGAGAATCTTCTTGGCACATCACAATGAGCAGAGACCATTAAGCACAAACATTTGCATATCTAGACCACGGGGCTTCAATCTAGATTTCATCAAGAGTTAAAAGTGCAAAATCCTTGAAATCAATGGGAATTGACTTGGTCATTATTGATATTTGTCCCACTTGATTTCACTAGGTCTCCAGTGATTATTAAATTGGAATCCAACTCATGGTAACTGTAAGAACAGAAAGAAAAGCAAATGTGTGTCCTGATAAAATGTCTTGCCAGAGATTGGCTACAAGAAAGCATAAAAATAAGAGGATACTCACCCAGTAAATACTCCTTTTCATATAGAACTACAAGTATATATGCAAAAGAAAATTAAAAAGAAATTAATGTTTATTTTGAAAGCATTCTTCTCAGTTCCCACTCAGTTGGGCAAATGGCTGTTCTACATTATTTCCAAAGAGTATCCCTCCATTTGATTTTACTCCTAACTTTCCTATAAATAAACTTACAATGTTCTATATATCTGAATACTTGAAGTATGTAAGGGTAGTAGCACATGTGTGTTTTGGATTTAATGCAAAGGCCTTAAGAAATTGAGTTAGATTTTCTAAAGTTCATCACTGAACTTTAGAAAATCCTTGATAAGAGACTGGCATCCCAAATACAGTTAAGGATAGGAAGTAAATATTTACTGTGTTCCCCTCTCTTCCAACACCACTTTCCCAACTGTTCTGGTCAAATAATTTTTGGAATTTTCTCAAAACAGCTTTTCAGAGGACAAAATAGACTGCAGGAAGCTCAAGGTCCCCTTTTCCTTTAGTCGGCCACCAGTAAATCTAGACAGGACATAAAAACCTTCCTGAAATAGGAATCAGTCCATAAGAAGCTTTAGCTGACTCCAACCCATTGTATCCAGAAGGAAAACTTGATTCCATGAATAGTTGCAAACAATTTAACTGTTTATGGAATCCAGAAACTTCTAGCATCATATAGGAAAACTGTATAGTGCATGACTAAAAAAAATAGTGGCATATAATTTACATACTTGCATTTTCACAGAGGATCTGAGTCAGTGGGAGGTGCTCACAAGTTGTTTTTTTCCATCCACCTGAGGTAGTATGCATCGTGGCACAGGTGTCAAGGAGTTCCTCATTGTTTTCCTCCTTCACCCAGTTTGTAAAATTCACGTTGGATTGATCATACCATTTGAAAGCATCATCTGTAATGAAATGACATGGACAATGCAGAGAGGCTTTTGTTGATGTTCATAAAGGGAAAAAAACCGTTTAAATGTCACAGCATTGATAGGCACCTATCAATAGCTGTGTTAAATAGTTGTAGGTCAAAAAAGATCCCACAAAAAATCCCATAGCACTTTTGGCAGAAACTGTGCAATCTAAACAGTGGGGCTTGAGGCTCAGTAAGCCATCCTGATGTAGTTGTTTGAGTTTTGAGCTATGACTTTGGAGACCAGGGTTTGAATCTTTGCTCAGCTATGAAACCCACTGGGTGACCTTGGATGAGTCAGATTCTCTCAGCCTAAGAGAAAAGCATTGGCTTATTCAGAACAGCTTTAACCAATTTGATAGATTGTTATGTGTTGTAATGGCTTATATGCTTAGAGTGTTTATATTTTTATGGAATGTGTTTTATTGTTTACCTGTGTGGCATTGAATTTTTGCCAGATTTGTAAGCTGCCTTGAGTCCCCTCCCGGGTCAAGAAAGACAGGGTAGAAATGAAGTAAAGAAATAAATAAGAAATAAATAAGAAAACCCTATGTTAGGGTGGCTACAGGTGGAAAGACCAGAAGGCACACAAGTTCAACAGAAGGAACTGAAGACATTAGGTCTGTATTGTACCATGTATTTCAAGAAACATATTGGCTATGGGGGACATGGTAGCACATGGTAGCGGGTTAAACCGCTAGCTGCAGAAAAATGTGCTGATTGGAAGGGTAGCAGTTCGAAGCCACAGGTCAGGGTGAGCTCCTACTGTTAGCCCTAGATGCTGCCAACCTAGCAGTCTGAAAACATGTAATGTGAGTAGATCAATAGATACCACCTCGGTAACCATGTAACCATGCAAGCACAACACGACCAGGAGGGTCTATGGTTATCAGGCTCTTTGGCATGGAAAACTGAAACAGGAGCACTTCCACATGGCCAGAGTTGAGCATCACCTCCAGACATGGAAAGGGAAACCTTTGTTTTTGTGTTGTATGTCATTGTTTACTCTACAAAAGGCATTGAATGTTTGCCTATATATGTGTATACTGTAATCCTTTCTGAGTCCCCTCGGGGTGATAGAGCAGAATATAAATAAAATGTATTATTATTACCATGTCATTGGAGAGAATGGGGAATAACAAAAGATGTGCCCAGCTCGCTTGTTGGCACTGGATGTGCTGCAACAGGCAACTGCAAGGACCACCTACAGGATGAGTTTCCTTAGAGCTCCAAGTCATCTGAAGAACCACTAATTCTGCATTGGCATTCTTCTGGAAAATATATCTGAATCTTTACCCATATTTCTGAATTAATAAGATTGTTCCTGTGGACTTTGTACCATGCCCAAGAAGACACTGCTCCATTGTTCCAGGAAGGGAACTAGATACACCTTTGCTTATCTTTCTGCTCTCCTGTTCAGAAAGGGTGAGGCAATGATTCTGAAAAGGTAGGTTTGCGAGGAACTTTGATCACTGTGTGTTCAATGACTGTAAAAGTGATGTGTGGCAGACACGATAACATAATTATGAAATGTCAACAACCATGAAATGCTGTACTCTTTGATAAATGCTGAGGATAACATTATAGAGACAGTGGCCAGTAATGCACATTACCCAGATTCCAACTAGAATCAGGCTGTCATCCCACTCTGTTTTTTTTTTCCAATCAGTACAATGCTGGAGCTGTACACCAGCCCTTGTAGTTACTCAGTACAACACTCACACACTCTGATTTGGAGTGTGGTGGGGAGATTTTGTCCTTTTAAGGATTATTCTCTGTCCCTCACATACTCCTCCTCCTAAACTTGTGGCAAGAAACCCTACTTGAGGAATGTGTATCCAAAAAGAGCAATGGGGGGGGGGGGGAGTATACCACTATGATGTTGAATTATATAGTGTGAAACAAATATATACTTAGATAACTAGATAATGAAAGGAGAAAAATAGACTTAACGGTTTCTGTCACTTACCGTCTGTGTCAAAAAACATGCCCAATGATATATATTCAGGGCCATGCCAATGAGTATGGAAACTATCTTGGATAAAGGTATTCTCCTCTTTGTTATTTATGCTAATAATATCAGCTCCAGAGGCTGCATTTATGGGAGAAAAACAACAAAATGTTTAAAACAAATTAAATTCAAACAAAACATATGACTGTTACTTCACGTGTTTAAAATACTAATGCAACAAACCAATATAGTATACACAATTCAGTCCTGAAAACTCCAGTGAGAATTGAACAAAGGGGATGATAATTCAAAAGTGAAAGTGCTAATCCTTACCGCTAGTGTTTAATATCTATCTATCTATCTCACTAAGAGAATAAGCAGACATTGGTAGTTATTTTGAGAACTGGACAATGGAATTTGCCATTAAAATATTCAGCACACTTTTTCCATTTCTTATTGTCCCCAATTGCATCTACATAAAGGCACACTTTGCTGCCAATGAGATCCATTTAACTGAAAGATTGTGCATTTATACTTTTGTAATTTGTATATTTGTAATTTGTTCCAAACAGAATAAAATCTATCCCAGTTGGTGTAATGCTCTGTGACATAATTATCCTTATTATCCGTATTGCAAAAGAGCCCTCCTTCGCACATAAGCATGGCCTATGTTATCTTATTAGAAAACTGAAAAGGGGTGGGTTTTGGTAGGGGAGAAATCAATTGGATTACCGTTGCCTTTGCAGTACTCTCTGGCATCATCAATACTATGAGATTCCAGTGGTCCCTGAAGTAAAGTGTAGCAGCTATTTCTGAATGAAATCCAGGCCGTTGACGGACATGCTGCAAAAGAGGGGAATAATTATCACTGCTATTATGCTGCCATTTTTAAAAAGTAACAATTCAGTTGATACCGGTCTGGTATATTGGTATCCCGGGCATTTCACAGAACAAAAGATGCAATTAGTATTCCAGATATTTCTGTAAAAATAATCAACATTCAAAGAGTGTGAGCCAGCAAAATTCCAATGACTGAATCCAATTTGAAACCGGTTGCATTAGGGCCAGCCCAACCATTAGGCACAGTAACATGGTTACGAAATGGTAGACATTAGGAAAATAGTGTTGTGCAGTGGTTCCCAATTTTTTTTTACCAGAGCCCACTTGACCTGGGCCCACTTTGACCAAAGTCCTACTTTGACCAGGGACCACTCGCCAACATTAGTACTAAAAGGAGTGGGGGCTAGTTAGCTCTGCAGAAAGGAGCAGAAATAAAATTTCAAAAATAAAATAAAGAGGAAGGAGGTTTGCGGACCGGATTTTCGTTCTCGCAGCCCACTCCGAGGCCACTACCTACAGGGTGAGAAGCACTGATGTAGTCGTTTGAGTATTCAACCATGATTCTGGAGGGCAGAAATTGGACTTTGTTTTCCAAGTCACAGTTTAATGATCAAACGAGGGTTCAGTTCCCTGCTCGTGACCTTGAGGGCGTCTCACAAATTCAGCCCCAGAAAACCTGTAATAGCTTCACTTTAGGGTTGTCATAATTTGGAAATGATTAGAAAGCACCCATAAACAAAAGCAGCCAAAAATTTATGTATTTAATTCATTTATACTCTGCCTTTCTCATTGCGCAGGGGACTCATGGCGGCTTACAAACTCCGGCAAAAAAATCAATGCCGCATATAAACATAATAAAAACGTACCCCATCAAACTATAAAACAAAACACATGAGCAAATAAAATGCATAGGACAATAAAAACAAAGTGCTGGATCTTGATTCCATACTTATTGGTTGATCCATAATCCTTATTCAGAGTGTTGAAGTTGAAATCCGTAATATCTTATTCTCTAAATCAGTGTTTCCCAACCAGTGTGCCATGGCACACTAGTGTGCCGTGAGCGATCATCAACAGCATTCATGAGAGGCGTTCCTCTTGATGTTGTCTGCAGGGCAGCTGCATGGTCTACTCCACTGACATTTGTAAAGCATTACAAGGTGGACATGGCTTCGAAGAGGGATGCTGTCTTTGGACGCACAGTGTTATTTTCTGCAGTGGCATGACTCCCACCGTCCAGGGTAAGAAGCTCGCTATTCTACCAATTGGTGCTATTCACAGCTGACCACGAAAAGAAAATATGAGTTGCTTACCTGTAACTGTAGTTTCTTGAGTGGTCAGCGTGAATAGCACGCTCCCGCCCATCCTCCCCGCGTGACTTGGTTGTTATTTAATTCAATCATGCCAGACTTCTGACTGCTTAGGCGGCGGAAGAGAACTGGCAGTTGGCCCCTCAGGAGGGCTATTTATACCAGCGGGGATGGTGCGCGGGGGCCAACTGTCAAAATTTGTCACGAGACTTCCGAGCTGCCACTGGCGCACGCTGATAAACCAAGAAACTACAGCTATTCACGCTGACCACTCAAGAAACTACAGTTACAGGTAAGCAACTCATATTTTCTTTTCGTGGTCAGCTGTGAGGCAGCTCCCCTGGTCTCGTGTCAAATTTGACAGTTGGCCCCCGCGCACCATCCCCGCTGGTATAAATAGCCCTCCTGCGGGGCCAACTGCCAGTTCTCTTTTTCCGCCGCTAGAGGGCAGCAGGAAGGAAGATTACAATGGCTACATCAGCCTTTAAGAAATGCGTGTCGTGTGTGAATAAGATCCCAGACACTGACGCGCATGATAATTGCTTAACATGCCTGGGGGAAATACATTTCTCCCAGGATTGCCTAATTTGCCAACAATTTACTCCTCAAACGAGGAAGAATAGAGAGCTCCGTTACAAAGCAGCTCTCTATGAGCAAGATCTGTTCAAAAAGGACACAGGGAGCTTCCCACAAGGGAAAGAAATGGCAAAGGAGGCTCCTGAAGCCCATTTGCGGCTTAAATTGCCTTTGGGAAATAAGCAAAAAAAGAAGCTATCCCAAAAGGAGCCACGTAAGGTAAAGAAGATGGCGGGCGCAAAAACAGCCCCTTCGGCTAAGCCAGATACTTTGGCAGAGCCAGAAACGTCAGCAAGGGCAGCTGAGGAGCTAGGGACGGCTAAATGGAAGAAAAACACAGGTGAAGGGGCAAGCCCCCGCATACCTGAAGCCGCTTCCCTCGAGGCCACTGCACAGCAAGCCTCTATAAGCCAGGTCGAGCCCGTTGTGGCGTTGGATTCTTCGACCTCGGGCCCTCCTCCACCATCGGGCCCGTATGGCCAAGGCCTTTCTTCTCCAGATCGAAGAGAGAGACGAAGCCGTTCACGAGCTCGTGCGCGTTCTCGAGCCCGAGCCTTGCCAAAAAGGAAAGTGAAACGTCGTTACCGAAGCTCCTCGGTATCAATGACGTCATCGAGCTCTACCTCGAGCTCTACCTCAGACTCCTCCCTCTCTCCTCCTCCAAAGAAGATGAGGAAAAGGCATGCTAAGAGGAAACATAGAAGACGTTCGAGCTCCTCCTCTAGCTCCTCCCATAGGAATGCTCATAGAGCAACTAAAAGGCAGAGGAGCAGGGAGAGAAAAGAATGCGGTTGTTCAGAGAACAACAGGGCATAATACACAACGTGCTAATGCTACCACCACTAAGCGCATTGATACTGCCTCATGTATTTCAGTAGGCAGAGCCTTGCAGCATCAACAGATTACAATTAGTGAGGAAAGCCTATCTGCTTTAAGCTCCTTAGGGGGATCCTGGCATATAAATCACAAGGGTCAGTTGGTTTATTCTAAGAACCCCACCCAAACAAAAAGAAGACAAGGAAATCATAATGATAAGGAGCAGAGGGATGACTATCAGAGACCACAGTCTGCTAATTCAACTTCCATGAATGGAAGAGAGGACTGCACGCCTGAAAGGATTAACAGGGATGACCAAGATAATCAAGGTCACTGCGAGTCAGAATTTTCAGATGAAGAGCATTTTATGTATGAGGAGTTAGGAAAATCTAAACCTCAGAAAGATGACGAGACAGAGAAATTCACTGTCATGGTGTCACGCATTGTGAGGGCTTTGGGACTTCCATCTCCAAAACCACCAGACACTGTGGATGACCCCATGTTCCCAGCGGCACGCCAAAAAGGGTCATCTGTCTCCGCTCTGCCATCACTCCCTTACTTATTAAAGTTAGGAAAGGTAGTTGATTTGTCCCCTATTATGACACCAGCTATTCCAAGGTCTGTGGATATGCTATACAAGATTGACTTCACAGGCGATGATTGGGCAGCACGACCACCAAAGCCCAATACAGCAATCTCTGAAGTGTGTCAGGGGAAAAGGCCATCTAAGTACAATTCAACACCTGGTGATAAAGAGGGTAAGAAATTTGATATGATAGGACGGAAAGCTCACATAGCTGCAGGACTTTCTATGAGAATGGCCCACTATGCAACGTATATGGCGGCCTATCAGTCGTTCTTGTGGGACAAGATGACTCCTTATATTGAGTTACTACCGGAATGGGAGAGACGTGTTCCACAATCATTCCAAAGCGATGCTCTACTATTAGCAGAGTACCAAAAGGACTTTGCAGCCCATATGGCTGAGGCTGCAGGAAGGGTTTTTGCCTTAGGAACGGCAGCGAGAAGACATGCTTGGCTGCGTGCTTCTTCTTTATCGGAGGAGAATCGTGCTATTGCAGAGGAACAACCTATGCATGTCGAAGGGATATTTAATCCCGCAACTGAAGAAAAGATCAAACATAACCATGAAATGAAGAAGACAATGCACGGATACAATTCTTCTAAGCAAGGTGGCAATTTACAAAGACAACGTTGGCAGTCTTCAGGGACATTCTATAAACGTAATAATGGGAATTATTACAGTCAAACCAGACCGCGTTTTCAACAGGGTAGTAGACCCTTCCAGAGGCGTCAACCATTTGGTGGAAGAGGACGCTATCAACCGTATCAGGCCAAGACCACTAAACCCGCGGGTAACAAGCAGCGTTTTTGACACTTGCTTAGCCCGGGAAGTGGAGTCATGTTCTTACACAATGTTGCATGATGCACCTGTTTTTGATTACAGTACAGGCTGTTTAACTGTTAATCACCCCATGTTTGGGGAGCGTTTGGCCGAATTTATTACAGAATGGGAAAGTATAACATCTGATAAATGGGTTCTCCGTATAATACGTGAGGGATACAGTATTGAGTTTAATGAGTTACCTCCTGTTGGACGAATAGATGTTACCAAGACATCACCTGTCCTGTTAGAAGAAATAGATAAGTTATTGGCTAAGGGGGCAATTACCCCAATAAATTCATCAAGGTTGTGTTGTTACTACTTTTCAAAATATTTTATAGTTCCAAAGAAAGGAGGAGGCCAACGCCCTATTCTTGATCTTAGAGGGGTAAATTATTTTATAACCCCAAAAAAGTTTCGTATGGTTTCTTTGAAGGATATATTGATGTTGTTGAATAAAGGAGATTGGTTTGCAACCATAGATCTTAAAGATGCTTACTTTCATATTTCAATAAATGAAGAACATAGAAGATATTTGGCATTCATGGTAGCAGATAGGGCGTATCACTATAACGTTTTGCCCTTCGGACTGTCCACGGCCCCGAGGGTATTTACAAAATGTATGGCCGTAGTGGCAGCATTCCTAAGGAGAGAGGGTATTGTAGTTTTCCCTTATATAGATGATTGGCTACTGGTGGGTAGCTCTAGAGAAGAAATTCTCAATCATATAGAAATTAGTATGTCTCTTCTCCAGTCCTTAGGTCTCGTTGTAAATCTGGAGAAGTCCAAACTGACTCCCACAAGAAGAGCACAGTTCATCGGGGCTCTTCTCGACTCGGAGAAACAGAGAGTGTTTTTGCCAGAGGACAGGTTCCTCAATCTAAAGACTCTTATTCAAAGACTATTGATCCAGAGATTGGTGGTGGCAAGGGATATACAGGTCATATTAGGTCATATGGCTTCTACCACGGCAGTGACCCCTCACGCAAGGCTATTCCTGAGACCACTGCAGTCTTGGTTCCAGTCGGTATTCAGACCGTCTGTTCACAGGTCGTCTATGCGGTTATTGATACCGGAAAGTGTGTGCAAGTCCCTAAGATGGTGGTTGGACCCCATGAATGTGTGTGTGGGTGTGCCATTCCAGCAACCGATTCCGACGGTCACTTTAACAACAGACTCCTCCCTTACAGGATGGGGTGCGCACGTAGCAGAACTCACGGCGCAAGGAGTTTGGTCAAAAATAGAATCTGCGTTGCACATAAACCATTTGGAGCTGATGGCTGTACAGAAGGCTCTCAAGGCTTTCGAACTGGTCCTAACAGGGAGTGTTGTCCAGTTGGCAACAGACAATACTACTGTAATGTTTTACATAAACAAACAGGGAGGGACACACTCACAAACATTGAATGCCCTAACATTACAGATTTGGCACTGGAGCATTCAAAGAGGAATCTATCTAATGGCGATTCACCTGCCGGGCGAAATCAATACCTTAGCGGACCATCTCAGCAGGAAACCAATGGGAAACCACGAGTGGACTCTGAACAGGGAGGTGGTTTTGTCCCTGTTCGACTTGTGGGGACAAGCAGATCTAGATCTTTTTGCGACATCCAGCAACAGACAATGCACACTGTACTGTGCACGAATGGGGCAGAGGTGTTCACAGAATTGCCTCGGGGATGCCCTTCTGATACCTTGGGGGACTCACAAGGTGTATGCATTCCCACCGTTTCCATTACTTCTGAGGGTAGTGTCAAAGATGATCAGAGACAAAGCAAGGGGAATATTGATAACACCTTGGTGGCCCAGACAGGCGTGGTTCTCGCCGTTGCTGAAAATGTCCAAGGGAGTCCACTTTCCTCTGCCGCAGAGAGACGACCTGCTTCTGTCTCAAGGGAATCAGGTTCTTTACCCAGATGTTCAGAGCTTGAGATTAACGGCTTGGAGGATCATCCCTTAGGGAGTTCTCAGTATGATGGTTTGTCAGAACGAGTAAAGACTATTTTAGATGCAGCACAAAGGGATAGTACGAAACGTTCCTACATATACAAGTGGAATCGTTTCGAGAAGTTTGTAGTTCAAAGAGGAGTTAGCGGTCTCTCGGCTAACACTTCAGTAATTCTAGATTTCTTAATATCCCTAGCGGACAAAGGCCTGTCTTTGTCATCATTGAAGTGTTATCTTGCTGCAATCTCTTGGTTTAGGCGTAAATCAGGTCTACCGTCATGTTTCATTAATCCTACGGTTAGGGTATTTTTGACGGGGTTTAGAAAATCTAGGCCTGAAGTGCAGCCAGTCATTCCATCCTGGAATCTAGAATTGGTGTTGAATGTTCTGATGAAACCACCATTTGAACCACTGGCCACTATTGATATTTCTTTACTATCCTGGAAAACGGCCTTCTTAGTGGCCATAACATCGGCACGCAGGGCAAGTGAGCTGTGTGCGTTGCGCTGTGATGACCCTTATTTGAGAATGCACAAAGATAAGGTGGTCCTTAGAACAGACATATCCTTTCTTCCGAAGGTGTCAAGCAAATTCCACATGTCTCAAGAGATAGTATTACCAGCTTTTTTCCAAAATCCAGAGACGGATTTGGAAAGGTCATTACACATGTTAGACGTAAGGAGAGCAGTAGCTTTCTATACTAATAGGACAATGGCTACTAGGAAATCCCCAAAGATGTTTGTCAAGTACAGGAAAGATGTATTGGGGTTACCAGTTTCATCACAATGTCTTTCATCGTGGATTGTGTCCTGTATTCGTAAGGCTTATGTTGTTGCAGGGAAAGTGTTACCCCTCCAGGTTAGAGCGCATTCCACAAGATCGATGGCTACGTCAACAGCATTCATGAGAGGCGTTCCTCTTGATGTTGTCTGCAGGGCAGCTGCATGGTCTACTCCACTGACATTTGTAAAGCATTACAAGGTGGATATGGCTTCGGCCAACTGCTGTCTTTGGCACGAGTTGTTTTCTGCAGTGGCATGACTCCCACCGTCCAGGGTAAGAAGCTCGCTATTCTACCAATTGGTGCTATTCACAGCTGACCACGAAAAGAAAATATGAGTTGCTTACCTGTAACTGTAGTTTCTTGAGTGGTCAGCGTGAATAGCACGCTCCCGCCCATCCTCCCCGCTTGACTTGGTTGTTGTTTAATTTAATCATGCCAGACTTCTGACTGCTTAGGCGGCGGAAGAGAACTGGCAGTTGGCCCCTCAGGAGGGCTATTTATACCAGCGGGGATGGTGCGTGGGGGCCAACTGTAAAATTTGTCACGAGACTTCCGAGCTGCCTGCCCCCTCCTGCCAAACACTTTTTCTTCTCCACTCAGGCTCCCTTCTTCCCAGCGTGAGCGTGTTCAGGAAGGGAGGGGAGAGGGAGGAAGACATAACCCGTGCGGGCGCTACTGCGCAGACTCGCCCCACGTCTTCCTCCCTTCCCTTCCCCTCCCTTCCTGAACACGCTCACGCTGCCCCCTTGGATCAAACTGGCGGCAGAAGCGGCAGCGTGAGCAAAGCAATGCAAAGCGAGCAGAGCGAGGCTGGGAAGAAGGGTGCCCGAGTGGAGAAGAAAAAATAAGTGTTCGGCAGGAGGGGGAAGAAAGGGCGCGAAGGGGGAGGAAGAGGTCTCTGTCGAAAGCTGGCATGGGCAAACTTGGACCTTCCAGGTGTTTTGGACTCCCATCTCCCACCATTCCTACCAGCCTCAGGCCCTTTTTCTCCCCCCCCCCCTTCAGCCACTTAAGCAGGAAAGGGCCTCAGGCTGTTAGGAATTGTGGGAGTTGAAGTCCAAAGCACCCAGAGGGCCGAAGTTTTCCCATGCCTGTTTTAAAGTGGTGAGCCTCCTTCCAACATTGTGATTCTGGATAGAAAACAAACAACAACATAATATAACATTGTTTGAGTTCACAGTGCTCTCTGGGTGTAGGTGAACTACAACTTCCAAACTCACGGTCAATTCCCAAGCAAACCCTTTCAGTACTTTCTGTTGGTAATGAGAGTTCAATATGCCAAGTTTGGTTCAATTCCATTGTTGCAAGAGTTCAGGATGCTCTTTGTGTGTTAACTATAAATCCCAGAAACTGTAACTCCCAAATGTCAAGGTCTATTTCCCCAAACTCTATCTGTGTTCACATTTGGGTATATTGAGCATTCATGCCAAGTTTGGTCCTGATTCAACATTGTTTGAGTCCACAGTGCTCTCTGGATATAGGTGAACTACAACTCCAAAACTCAAGGTCAATGCCCCCCAAACCCTTCCAGTATTTTATGTTTGTCATCGAAGCAGGCCCAGGTTTCACACTGAGTGTATAAATACATTTTAAAACATATTAACTATATGTATTACTGTGTTAGAGTATCATTTTGTGTCATTTTGGTTGGTGGATTTTGTAAATGTAAAAAATGTGCCGTGGCTCAAAAAAGGTTGAAAAACACTGCTCTAAATGACTGCGTATAGAGCCAGGTCTTCAACTTTCTTTCTGAAGACCAGAAGGGATGGGGCCTGCCTAATGTCGCTGGAGAGGAAGTTCCACAGCTGAGGGGCCACCACAGAGAAAGTCCTGTCTCTGGCTTCCACCAATTGCACTTATGAAAGGGGTGGGACCGAGAGCAGGGCCTCCCCAGCAGATATTAAAGCTCTAGTTGGCTCATAAGGGAAGATGCATTTGGACATGTGTTCAAATTGGACGAGAGAGAGCTGTATGCCATGCAGCCTCTGCCTTTGGAAATTACCATATCCACGGTGTTTAATGGGAAAGGGTGCTGTGTTGTTCTTAACTTCAGGCAACAAAACATCTTGAGTCAGCCCACTTATTCTATTGCTAACAGCCAAGATCTTGAGCCACTTCCTTCTCTAAGTGGGCCGTGCTCAGAAGTCTCAACTTGACTGAACACACATAAACAGATACTCGGGAACACACTTGGCTGCCTATACAGTATATGTGGTCTGTCCCAAAAGTAATGGAAATTATTTTTTTAAAATTGAACATAAATGCAATTACAGTTTATCCCCTTCAAAATAGGCTCCCTGTGATTGAATACAGCGATTCTAGTGCTGCTGCCACTCTTCATAGCAGTAGAGGCAATCTTCACTTGAGAACTTGTTCAAAGCCCTCATTGCAGTGCCAGAGTTTCTAACTGCCCCAAAATGATGTCCTTTGAGGTGAGTTTTGATTTTGGGGAACAGAATTGAAGGGAGCGAAGTCAGGGCCGTAAGCGGTCAGAACAGCCTTCACACAAACAATCACATGGTTCTCAATAACAACAACAACAACAATAACAACTTTATTTTTATACCCTGCCTTCACTCAGAGTGGCTTACAAAGGGACATGCCCAACAAAACAGGTTAAAATAAGCATGGAAAACAAGCAATATCAAACATCAATAAACATTAAATCAGACAACATTATAAAAACAATTAAAAGTGTAGGGTTTGGCAATGAATCCTATGTGTGACAATCGAAGGGCTGGGCTAGGAGGCACATGTCCTTAGTCTATTCAAGTGTTAGAAGTGCCAGAAAGGGATCATGTTAAAGTGCAGGAGCTGGATAGGTCGGGAAATTCTGTGGTGAACTGCCTAATCAAAGGCACAATGGAACAGCCAAGTTTTTAATTCCTTGCTGAAAATGGAGAGTGGGAGCCTGTCTGATTTCCCTGGGGAGGGAGTTCCAGAACCGAGGGGCCACCACAGAGAAGGCCCTTTCCCTCGTCCCCACCAACCGAGCTTGTGAGGGCGGTGGAAATGAGAGAAGAGCCTCCCTGGGTGATCTTATGCTGGTTCATAGGGGAAGATGCGATCGCGAAGATAGGCAGGTCCCAAACCATTTAGGGATTTATAGGTGATAACCTGCACTTTGTATTGGGTCCGGAAACTTATTGGAAACCAATGGAGCTGTTTGAACAAGGAGGTTGACCGCTCCCTTTAACTAGCTCCAGTTAGTAGTCTGGTTGCAGATCTTTGAACCAACTATAGTTTCCAGGCCATCTTCAAAGGCAGCCCCACGTAGAGTGCGTTGCAGTAATCCATTCTGGAGGTAACTAGGGCATGGACCACCATGTCCGAGTCAGACTTCATTAGATATGGGCGCAGCTGGCGCACAATCTTTAATTGCGCAAAGGCCCTCCAAGTCACCGCCGACACCTGGGCATCAATTGTCAAAGCGGAGTCCAGAAGGACCCCCAGACTGCGGACCTGTGTAACCCCATTGAGCACAGGTTGCTACCCTATATCCCGATCGGCCCTACAACTGACCTGAAGGGCCTCCATTTTGTCAAGATTAAGCTTCAGTTTGTTAGTCCTCATCCAGCCTATCACAGCGGCCAGGCACTGGCCAAGGATCCGGGGGGCTTCCTTGGAATCTGGTGGAAATGAGTAATAGAGTTGTGTGTCATCCGCATAGAGATGGCACCGAACTCCAAAACTCTGGATAACCTTGCCCAGTGGTTTCATGTAGATGTTGAAAAGCATAGGGAAGAGAATAGAACCTTGTGGGACCCCACAGGTCAAAGGCCAGGGGTCTGAGCAAGTATCCTCTAGCTTCATCGACTGGGTACAACCCTCAAGGAAGGATCAGAGCAACTGGAGAGCAGTGCCCCCGAGACCCATTTCCAAGAGTCAACCCAGAAAGATACCATGGTCGATGGTATCGAAAGCCGCTAAGATATCCAAAAGAACCAACAAGGACACACTCCCCCTGTCAAGCTCTCTGCAGATGTCATCCACCAAGGGGACCAAAGCCGTCTCCATACCGTGACCAGGCCTAAAGCCTAACTCTGAAGGGTCCAGATAATTGGTATCCTCCAATAATCCCTGGAGTTGAGTAGCAACCACCCGCACCAGAACCTTACCAAGTTCTTGAAGCTGAAGGATGCTACTCCAGATTCCTCTGCATTTTTGCCTGTGATAAGGCACAAAAACTACTACGCACTTTGGTAATGGACTGACTACTATAAAGGTATGGACTACACTGAGGAAAGTCTAACTATATGCCTGGGTTCCTGCTCCATCTGCCTCAACCACCACTTTCCTTTCCTGGCTGCACTGCTCAAAATAAATATTTCTCATTACTTTTGGAACATGTATACAGTTATTTTACTGCTCTTTAGAAAACATTCAAGGAAGAGCTGTTCCAATGTAAAAGAAAGAGCAATATGAGGCTCTGTCATATGGTTTCGTTTTAGTCTTTGAAAATAAACATTTAAGCTCTTTTATCTGCTGTGAACGTTGAGAACCCTTGAGGCAACAAAGAAATTATCTAGCTCTTATAAATATATATACCTATAATGATACATTATGCCGGGGAAACACATATTAATTGCTATCCAGTATATCTGGAAGGACCCAAGTTGAGAAATCTGTTTTAATGAGACCGAACACATGGATTTCCTAACACTTGAGTTCTTTCTGACATTGACAATTTGAACTACTGTATTTTCTGGCATATAAGACTACTTTTTAACCCAAGAAAATCTTCTCAAAAGTCAAAGGTTGTCTTATGTGCAGGAGTCGTCTTATACACAGGAGTCGTCTTATATGCAAGAGTCGACTTATACACCAGTGGTCTTATATGCAGGAGTCGAATTATACACCAGTGGTCATCTTATATGTGGGAGTCGTCTTATACGCTGGGAGTCATCTTATAGAGCGGGTGCTGAAACTTCCAATCTGGATCGGAGAATCTGTGGTTGCCGCATATGGTGGGGGAGCTCAAAAATGGCAGTGGCTGCATCCCTGCCATATGCAGCAACTGTATGAAAGCATTAAGGGTGATGCTGTACAAGTACGGTAGAATAAAATCCATTCATCAGGATTCGTGGACTCAATGAGGTCCCGATGGTGAGGTGAAGGGGTGCCTCACCAGGAAGGGCAGAGCAAGCTGCAGGCGTCCGGGGCACTTGGGGTATTGAAAAAAGAGCTAGAGTGGCTCTGGGCCCAGAAAAACACACCTCTTGTATCTGTCTGTCTGGCCCACCCTTGTATCCTATTACCGTACCTCCTCCTCTGCGTCTCAGATCCCGCTCCTGAAGACTACAGTAAAGTGGTGCAGGTGCACATGTGCGAGATCTGAGAGGCAGAGAAGGAAGTACAGTAATAGGAAAATTACCATATTGAAATCAATTCTGATGCTTTTAATTTTTTTATTTGGTGTGCGTTGGAAGAGGGTAGTCTTATATGGCGAGTATATCCCAAACTCTATATTTTAACTGGAAAAGTTGGGGGTCGTCTTATATGCCCAGTCGTCTTATACGCTGGAAAATGTGGTAGTCTGTTTTACATTATCCAATGACTGCTTTGTAAAGGGGTTACTGACCCAGTGATATCCTTGAAAAGAGAACTGCAGTCTATTTTTTTCTATTACTGTAATATTATTGTCATCTACTTTCTAAGAGGGGAACCATTTTTCAGTCTAACCGTCCAATTTCTGATCGAATCAGTCTCTTTGCCCTTGCTGTAAATTGCACTCAGTTTTACCAGGTTAAGAGGAAGGTGCTATAAATAACCGCATACAGTATCATGTAGTAAGCTATCTATAAATAGTTCATTATACTTCCAGTATTTTAGACTGATCTAGTAAAAAGGTTTCGTTTCCAGTAATAACATCCTTCTTAAATCTCTGGCTTCATATTGAATCATGCTAATGTTAGGCTCTTGGTTCTCATAGCTAGAGATCGAACTATGCTTTATTGAAAGATTTCATTAGCAGCTACATCTCCCCACCCCCTTATTCAGTTTTTAGGCAAAGAGATTCCTCACCCAAGGAACACATTTTGGAATACCATTAAAGGGAAGTGAATTAGTCTTTATTTCATATACGGTTTTACTATAAAGTATGGCCATCTCAATTTCCTGAATCAAACAACATCTTGGGCTGTTTCTGCTGAAATGTATTCAGGTGGCCCATTTTGCAACAGGCAACATTTTTAGATGGAGTGCATACAAAGCATTACATTTGGTAGGGTCATGCTGCTAATCTGTTAACTGCAAATGTGAGTAGATCAATAGATACCGCTTCGGCAAGAAGGTAATAGCGCTCCATGCAGTCATGCTGGCCACATTACCTTGGAGAATACCGGCTCTTTGGCTTAGAAATTGAGATGAGCACCAACCCCCAGAGTGATAGGTTTGCCTTAAGTTTACTGTAAGTAAGAAGTTACTTGAAGGCACACAACAACAACAACAGCAACAGCTCTAAGCTTCCGCTGAAATTCATCTTCCTTTACTCTTACTCCAGATTTTTAGAACTACACACTAGGTATTAAGTCAAGTTTGCAAGTCAGCCACAGAATTAAATAATGGTGATGATGATGATAATATACTTTATTTATATTCCACTCTATCTCCTCGGAGAGATTCAGGGTGGATTCCAAATATAAAAGGCAAATGTTCGATGCTGCAATACAACACCAGCTGTACTACTAACAAAATTTAACAACCCAACATATAAACATGAATTATGACTTAACAACTAAAATTCAATAAAAAACACAGCCTGTTATAAAAGTATCCTGACTTTCTATAAGTTAAATCAAGTTTGGGGAACACTGGGTCGCCAATATTTTAATCTAAAACTCCCATCAGCTCCACCCAGCATAGCCAATGATAAAGGACAATGGGAGCTGCAGTTTAAACTTCCCCATCATGATTTATAGGAACTAGCAATGAAAATATAGCATGAAAACTCTGCATTCATATTGAAAGACAATAATCTTCTCCACACATCTAAAAATAACAGTTTTGTTTTCCAAACTACAGATTAAAGGGAAGTAAATTGTAAAAGTGTGTTTTTCTTCTTCATGGCAAATATTGGAACATTTTACCAAAAGTATTCAAAGGGGGGAAACACTGTTTATTAGATCAGTTCAGCTGCGTAGCTGAAAACAATGTTCGCTGGCAGATGTTCATCTGGGTCAATTAGTTGTGACCTCAATGACTCTTCCATACTTGCAAAAAGCCCCTTTAGTTCAGCGATGGGAATTGTGCAACCCTCCAAATGCTGCAGAACTGCATGCCCCAGTACACCACCATCTACGCTCACTAGGATTTGCAGTACAAAATCTGGAGAGTCCCAGGCTTACCACCCTTTATTTAACTATGTATGTATTTAACTTACTTTCATCCTAAAACACACAAATCCCATCTCCTTCATTAGTACCAAAAAAATAAACCTGAATATAAGTGGCTTAATGATCTCAGGTCCAGGCATTTTCTAATAACTATTTCAGCGCATAAGTGCAATGGTGATAGAGGTGAGGCACATTCTCTCGCTGGCTTCTAAATCAATCAGCCCACAGTGAAATGCTAGAAAACATGGCTTTGGTTTGTCCCTGTACATTTCTTCCAAGTTTCCACCGCTGAGAAATTGTAACTTGTCAAAACCCAAATTCCTTGGATGCCAGCACTTATCTTTCAGAACTCGGTGCCTATAAACGAAGGTCTCTAGGTTAGGACTGACTGCTTCATCCAATAGTTTCAATGGACTGAGAAGGATGCAAGAGTCAATACCCCACCACCCATTGATGGTTGCACCATTAAAATTTGTCATTTCTAAATTATATGTGGTTTGGGAAATGCTGCATTATTTGATGACCAGCTACAATGGCCGAAATCACTCGCCGACCACCAATTACGTGACAATATAACTTCTTTGCTACCAATCTACAGCATTCACTCTTCCCTGTCCCGCTGGCCCACTGACCACCAGAGTCAGTTCACAGAGCCACTCAAAAATGGAGGGAAACCCCGATTTAAAGAGTGATGGCTGTTATCCGGACAGACTCCTTTCTTATACTGAGGCTCAGAAAGACACCCTGAATACTTGTGGTGAAGTATAAAAAGATTTGTGAAGTTTAGTTGAACTACTAGAACAAGAAGGCTTCTCAGATATTCGGAGAGGTTCACACGCTTAGTGGTTTAAGTGGATTATCAAGCTGATTCCTTAAAAGAAAATGGTTCCTTAAGTCGTCTTCTGCAGAACTACCCGTGTTTCCCCGATAGTAAGACACCCCCGATTGTAAGACGTATCGGGGGTGTCAGAGGGGTCGGCTAATATAAGCCGTACCAAAGTAAGCCGCACCCCCGCCGCCAAGGCCACTGGTCCCGCCTCCTCCTCCTCCGCCGCCGCCGCCCTCCCTGCGGCCGCCTCTTCTCTGATCGGAAGAGAGCCAGCTGAGGAGAGCCCTCTGCCACCTCTGTTCCGTTCCCCAAAGAGGGGGCTGCAGGGAAACCGCTCGATCGCTCTCCTGGCAGCCCCCTCGTCGGGAATGGAAGAGAGGTGCAGAGGCCTCCTCTGCGCCTCTGTTCCCTTCCCCAAAGAGGGGCTGGAGGGCGATCGCGCTGTTTCCTTGCAGCCCCCTCTTCGGGAATGGAAGAGAGGTGCAGAGGGCTCTCCTCTGCGCCTCTGTTCCCTTCCCCAAAGAGGGGCTGGAGGGGGCGATCGCGCGGTTTCCTTGCAGCCCCCTCTTCGGGGAATGGAAGAGAGGTGCAGTGGGCTCTCCTCTGCGCCTCTGTTCCCTTCCCCAAAGAGGGGGCTGGAGGGGGGCGATCGCGCAGTTTCCTTGCAGCCCCCTCTTCGGGAATGGAAGAGAGGTGCCGAGGGCTCTCCTCTGCGCCTCTGTTGCCTTCCCCCAAGAGGGGGCTGCAGGGGGCGATCGCGCGGTTTCCTTGCAGCCCCCTCTTCGGGAATGGAAGAGAGGTGCAGAGGGCTCTCCTCTGCGCCTCTGTTGCCTTCCCCAAGAGGGGCTGCAGGGGGCGATCGCGCGGTTTCCTTGCAGCCCCCTCTTCGGGGAATGGAAGAGAGGTGCAGAGGGCTCCCCTCTGCGCCTCTGTTGCCTTCCTCGAAGAGGGGCTGCAGGGCGCGTGTGCGCGTTTCCTTGCAGCCCCTCTTCGGGAATGGAAGAGAGGTGCAGAGGGCTCTCCTCTGCACCTCTGTTCCTTCCCCAAAGAGGGGCTGCAGGGGATCGCGCGGTTTCCCTTGCAGCCCCCTCTTTGGGAATGGAAGAGAGGTGCAGAGGGCTCTCCTCTGCGCCTCTGTTCCCTTCCCCGAAGAGGGGGCTGCAGGGGGGGCGATCGCGCGGTTTCCTTGCAGCCCCCTCTTCGGGGAATGGAAGAGAGGTGCAGAGGGCTCTCCTCTACGCCTCTGTTCCCTTCCCCAAACACGGGGCGGCAGGCGCCTGCGATCGCCCCGCTTCCTTCCAGCCCCCTCGTGGGGGAATGGAAGAGAGGTGCAGAGGGCTCTCATCTGCGCCTCTGTGCCCTTCCCTGAAGAGGGGCTGCAGGGGGAGCGATCACGCGGTTTCCTTGCAGCCCCCTCTTCGGGGAATGGAAGAGAGGTGCAGAGGGCTCTCCTCTACGCCTCTGTTCCGTTCCCCGAAGAGGGGCTGCAGGGGGGCGATCGTGCGGTTTCCTTGCAGCCCCATCTTCGGGAATGGAAGAGAGGCGCAGAGGGCTCCTCTGCGCCTCTGTTCCCTTCCCGAAAGAGGGGGCTGCAGGGGGCGATCGCGCGGTTTCCTTGCAGCCCCTCTTCGGGGAATGGAAGAGAGGTGCAGAGGGCTCTCCTCTGCGCCTCTGTTCCCTTCCCCAAAGAGGGGGCTGCAGGGGGGCGATCGCGCGGTTTCCTTGCAGCCCCCTCTTCGGGGAATGGAAGAGAGGTGCAGAGGGCTCTCCTCTACGCCTCTGTTCCGTTCCCAAAGAGGGGCTGCAGGGGCGATCGTGCGGTTTCCTTGCAGCCCCATCTTGGGGGAATGGAAGAGAGGCGCAGAGGGCTCTCCTCTGCGCCTCTGTTCCCTTCCCCGAGAGGCTGCAAGGAGAGCGATCGAGCGGTTTCCTGCAGCCCCCTCTTCGGGAACGGAACAGAGGCGGCTGAGGGCTCTCCTCAGCCGGCTCTCTTCCGATCAGAGAAGAGGCGGCCGCAGGGAGGGCGGCGGCGGAGGAGGCGGGACCGAGTGACGCGGCGGCCGGGGGTACGGCTTACCATCGCCCAATGTAAGCCGGACCCCGAAAGTAAGGCGTAGTGGGACTTTTCGGGGTGAAAAGAAAGTAAGACGCTGTCTTACTTTCGGGGAAACACGGTATAATGAGAGGAGTTAAAAAGTGGGAAGTACCCCTCCCTTTCGGAGGAGACGCTGGAAGCGCCATAAACGCAGCAACAGTTTGCTTAGAGATAAGAAAGTAGCCATAGAATTGTCTATGCGAGTGTACATATTAACTTTGCGTGATAGAAGATATAGAGCCAATCAAAACATGCATGATCAGGACAAATAACCAATCCTGCCAGAGAGCTAATGTGAGGTAATGCTAGTTGCTGATAAGAAAGTAATATAAAAACGTTTCTAACACAGCCATTTCTGTGATTCCGCAGTCCTTTCTCTCCATCCCCTTCCCTGTCTCATCATCTCAGTTGCAGGTATGTACTTCTAATCAATAACAGAGAAGTGGAAGAGTAGACATATGAGCTCCATGGTGACTACAATCTATTGACTGATCAGAGTTGATGCGGGCCAAGGGCACTTGATGTGGTCTTGAACCACATTAACAAAACTCAGGGATTGCTCTGGTCCCATGTAAATAGTTGAGCTGGTTCCAAGACAGAACCAGCTGCAACTGTTTACACAACCACCTATATTCCTCAGATTTGGGCAGCTCTGGGACACAGAGTGGCATTTACTGCTCCTCTTTTTCTCGTTATAGCGGCACTGTCCAGGGTGTGTGTGTGTGTGAAATGGCTAGTGCCCGTTTCTCAATTCCTGGAGCGATGTTGATTGAAGGACAAGGTTACTCACAGAAGGAAGAGGGGAAAGCAGGGAGGAGCTAGTCCTCCCGCCCCTTCCCGCATTGCTCTGACACTCCAACTAATGTCACTCCAGGCAGTGAGCAACAACCACCTGCTATTTTGCACCACCTGGCCACCACTATGGCAAGAGCAAGAGGTGAATGGTAAGGGGGGCTGTCGGCTTTGGTGCTGATGCACGGTCAGGACACCTTCCCACCTCTGTGGCAGTCCAGGGACTGGCTGTAAGAACCATCCTGTGGCTTATATGGATTCTGATGCTCCGAATCAGCCCCAGGATAAAGTGTTCCTGTAGAGCCGTCCTCTGTCATCAGCTAAATTCAGACTTTGCTTTCTTCTAGAACTGAAAGGCAGAAATATAGATGTAAACCGCTGAGCTGCTGAACTTGCTGACTGAAAAGTCAGTGGTTCGGATGAGGAGATTTCTGAATCTGCCAACCTAGCGGTTTGAAAACATGCAAATGTGAGTAGATCAATAGGTACCGCTCCAGCAGGAAGATAATAGCGCTCCATGCAGTCATGCCAGCCACATGACCTTGGAAGTGTATACAGACAATGCCAGCTCTTCAGCTTAGAAATGGAGATGAGCAGGGGCGGCCCGACCTCTCCCGGGGATGGTAAGCGAACTTTATTTTGGCACCCCCCCGGTGGCTCCCGGCTGCGCCCGCGCATGCGCGGAGATTCGCAGCGTGCGTGGCGCGCGTCCAGCCCGCGGCGCACACTGGCTCCCGACCACACCACCACCCTGCAGAGGCGCAGGGCGGGCTGCACTGGCTCCTGACCACGCCGCCAGGCTGAGGCGTGGTCGAGCCAGTGCGCACTGCGCCTCCGCAGCTGGCAGGCGTGGCCACGCTGCTGGCAGGCGTGGCCACGTCGCCGGCTGCGGAGGCGCGGGTGGGCCGCACTGGCTCCCGACCACGCCTCCAGCCCGGGCGGCGCGGCTGGCTGCAGAGGCGCGGTGGCGGGCAGCGAGGCGGCGCCCCTCCCTGGTGGCAACGCCCCTCCCAGGAGGCGTCGCCCACGCGGCCGCTTACTCTTGTCTAATGGAAAGACCGGCCCTGGAGATGAGCACCACCGCCCAGAGTCGGACACAACTAGACTTAATGTCAAGGGGAAACCTTTACCTTTACTATCCACTCCCATCTAGGTTACAAAGACTGTCCACTTACTACAGATATAACTTTTTACATATCTGCAATTTGAAGGCAGATTCAGAAATACTTATATTTCTGTTGAAGTCAATGGAGCATATGTTAGTGAAGAACACCGTTTTCTTCCGGAGCTATAAATCTCATTTCTTAATTGGTTCTATCATAAAAACATGGGAAAAGTTTATTAAACTGCAAAAAAAACTTTGTTTTTGCGGGACATTCTGCAGCACATTTTGTGATAGTTTTTCAATGAATATCTCAGAGAATCTCAACCAATTCAACATAGTTTGTCGCAGCCACAAAAATGAAGTTTCTGGAGTATAACAACTACTTTCAAAATAAGTAATGCACAGTTAAACAGGAAGTAACATTATCAAATCAGGAACTGATTGTTTCACCAAATTTTGTTACATAGTGTGATGTATGTGTCTACTGCTCTGGGTTGTTAAATTCTCATCCATCTCAGGGATTTTAGGCACATTCACACTGATGGCATATTATCAGGCCATCTACCTTAGCTCCAACTTATTTCGTAATTGGTCCCAGATCCTGAAAGCAAAATGTTCCTTTTACGCAAACTATGACTCAGTTCTGGGAACTTTTAATGGTTTTGTGCCAGGCTTGTTTCCATCATTGCTTATCGACAGCCTTGTTATATAAAAGGGACTGGGCACATGCTTCCCTGGACGCATTTTCACGAGTTAGTGCAGGATTTGGGAATTAATTTGAATACATTTGATAAAAACAGATCTAACTCTGTTAAGGCTTTTCTTCTCAGTCCCTATGTCTGAAGGCTTTGTTTGCTTTGCTTTGTGTTTCTCAATCACTGTATTCTCAGCCAAAGGGACTTTGAACAAAACAACTTCTCAACATAATGCAACTTTCTCATCTTCTTATGGACTAAACAGGAAATTAATTCCCCCGTCCCCTTATTTGATTCCTCTGACGATGGCAGTTGAAAAACATGACGCCACATGCTATATTTTATTCCATATTCACTGAATGTTGCTTTTGGGATTTTTGGATGCAGAATCTGTGGACAGGAAAGGCTGGCTGTAACACCAAATTTATTGAACTATTTTTGTACATTTGATGAACATAAACTCTTTTTAATAAATCTTATTGTACAAATAAGAGAGATGTTAGTAGGGAAAATTCTACCTTATAAAACAAATACAAGTTATAGTTGCATTGTAGATGGTAACGCACTCTACACATGCTCAGAGTCATTAACTCACAATAGCCTGACTCCTAAATCCCCTTTAATTATTCTATGGAAAACTATTCTTTTTCCTGGGTTAAAATGTCATTTCCTAATCGAAAACTATCATTTCTTAGTGGTGCAGCAGGTTAAAATGCTGAGCTGCTGAATTTGCTGACCAAAAGGTTGGCGGTTCAAATCCAGGGAGCAGGGTGAGCTCCCTCTGTTAACCCCAGCTTCTGCTAACCTAGCAGTTTGAAAACATGCAAATGTGAGTAGATCAATAGGCTTCAACGGGACGGTAATAGTGTTCCTTGCAGTCATGCTAGCTACATGACCTAGGAGGCGTCTATGGATAACACCGACTAATCAGTTTAGAAATGGAGATAACAAGTAGGACAAGACTAGAGTTAATGTCTGGGGAAACCTTTACCTTTACTTAATTGGTTCTATTATAAAAGCATAGAAAAGGTTTATTAAACTGCAAAAACTTTGTTTTTACAGGACATCCTTCAGCACGTTTTGCTATATTTTTTCAATGAATATCTTGAGTCTCAACCAATTCAACAGTGGGCCCTTCCGCAGTTCAAATCAGATCATGTGGATTATCCGCTTTGATAATCTGGATTATATGGCAGTGTAGACCCATATAATCCAGTTCAAATCAGATCATGTTTGTTATCTGCTTTGATAATCTGGATTATGTGGCAGCGTAGACCCATATAATCCAGATCAAATCAGATCACGCCGGTTATTCGCTTTGATAATCTGGATTATGTGGTAGTGTAGACCCATATAATCTAGTTCAAATCAGATCACGTGGATTATCCGCTTTGAAAATCTGGGTTATATGGTAGTGTTAGGTTGGTTTGGTTTTCCCCTGACATTAAATCCAGTTGTGTCCGACTCTGGGGTATGGTGCTCATCTCCATTTCTAAGCCAAAGAGCCAGCGTTGTCTGTAAACACCTCCAAGGTCATGTGGCTTGCATGACTACATGGAGCGCCGTTACCTTCCCAACTGAGTGGTACCTATTGAGCTACTCACATTTGCATGTTTTCGAACTGCTAGGCTGGTAGAAGCTTGGGCTGACAGCAGGAGCTCACGCTGCTCCCAGGAATCGAATTTGCGACCTTTCGGTCAACAAGCTCAGCAGCTCAGCGCTTTAACCCACTGCGCCACCGGTAGTGTAGACCCATATAATCCAGTTCAAATCAGATCACATGGATTATCCGCTTTGATAATCTGGATTATGTGGCAGTGTAGACCCATATAATCCGGTTCAAATCAGATCATGTGGATAATCTGTTTTGATAATTTGGATTATATGGTGTAGAAGGCTCCTCAAAGGCAGGTCCTTGGCCCAGATGAAGGGCATAAAACTAGGCATTTAAACTAGCATATTATCTGAGAACTCAGAAACGCTGGACCACTCTAACAACCACCATGTCAGGATACACAGAGATGCTACTTAAATCCGTAAGCATATGGACAATTTCAACAGAAAGGAGGACACCATGAAAATGAACAAAATCTGGCTACCAGTATTTTTTTAAAAATCTAAAATTAGAAAAGAAAGGCGAACACTCAGAAAAAGGGGAATTCCAGGCATGAAACAATCAGGGTGAGCTAGCACCTCTCAACAAAGGATCCCCCAGACAGGAAGTGGCCAGGCTTTGAAGCTGCAAGGCTATTCAATGCTAACCAAGGTCTCCAACTGTAACATTCACACTTGCCTCCAACAGGCAAGAGTTCTCTCTCCCGCCCTGGACATCATTCCAGAGATAAATAAACCCAATTTTCCTAGTTTCCAACACACCTCACAACCTCTGAGGATGCTTGCCATAGATGCAGGCGAAACGTCTGGAGAGAATGCTTCTGGAACATGGCCCAAACTCACAACAACAACAACGTGGTTTTCTCAGTGACAACAGTAGTAGGCCATCAGGATTGGAGGGCCAACCTGGAAGCTGGGCTGACTCTGAAGTTTTCAAAGCAGTGCTACTTACTTACAGCGTCCAAAAGAGGAAAGGAAGTGGGAAAGAGTTACTCTTAAGCCAGGGATCTCTCCCCCTTCCCTTCCCCTCCCCTTGCAGGAGAAGAACGGGATGAGCTGTTTGCACCAGAAGAGCTGGTTGGGGTCCATCCCAGCAGCAGGGCTCTCTTACCGGACGAGCCTTGGGCTGCAGCTCCCGCCAGGGAGAGGAGGAGGAGGGCCAGGAGGCAGCGGGCGGCCATGGCCCCGCAAGCAAGGAGGCCTTCCTCCGGGAAGCAGAGGCCCACACTCGCCCCTCCCGCCCACGGCTTGGAGGAGGAGGACCCAGGGCCTGGCAGGCCTGGCTGGGACAGGCCTCCCTTCCCACCCCCTTCCTCCCCCCTCTCTCTGCCTCTCTCTCACTTCTCTTCCTCTCATTTCTCCTCTCCCCGTCCTGTCTCCCTCGCAACCTCTGAGGATGCTTGCCACAGGCGCAGGCGAAACGTCAGGAGAGAATGCTTCTAGAGCAGGGGTGGGCCATTATTTTTTCCAAGGGGCCACGCGAGAGCCAAAAAATATTATGGAGGGCTGCACCTAAAGGCTGAACTACATTCTAATCTACATTTTATTTATTTACTATAGTTACTATATATTACACATTTATTTATTTATTTATTTATTTATTTATTTATTTATTTATTTATTTATTTATTTATTTGTTCCATCTTGTATTCCGCTCCTCCCTGCAGGCTCGGGGCGGATAACAGTACAAAATTTGGCTGGCATGTTACATACATGTCGCCATACAATAAAAGCAAACATAAAAACAACAACATAGGTCCCGAGAGTGATTGTATTACATATTATAGCATTCCCTGAACCAGGATACTGCATATACAGTGAGTACGTTCGATTGTTTGTCTAGCCAAAAGCCAGTCTAAACAAGGCGGTCTTGCAGGCCCTGCGAAACGGGATGAGCTCTGTGGCGGCTCGGGCATCGTCCGGGAGAGAGTTCCAGAGTACCGGAGCCGCCACAGAGAAAGCCCTTTGCCTGGTTGTAGACAAGTGACAGGCGCGGACCGATGGAATCAGGAGCAAATTCGACTCCTCTGAACGTAGTGATCTCGGGGGAATGTATGGGGCAAGGCGGTCCCTCAGGTATGCAGGCCCTAGGCCGTGTAGAGCCTTAAAGGTTAATACCAACACCTTGAAAGCAATTCGGTACTCAATTGGTAGCCAGTTGGTAACATATTAATATATCTTAATATTAACATATTAATATATCAAGAAATATCCATATATTATTAGTATTAATACCATAATTATTATATTATAGTATATATATAGAAATTATAATATATTGAAATTATAATATAATATAACATATTATTATATTATTATTATAAAATTATTATAAAATAATAATAAAAACCACTAAAATGAAATGAAATGAAATGCAAGAAGACAAGGTGCGAACCAAGATGGAGGCTGACCAATGGACCCAGCCCAGAGGATGACAAAGTGGACCCAGCCGCCGCCAGAGCAGAGCAGCAGATGATCCGATGCTGCAGGCCTCCGCCCGCTCTCGCCCCCAGCCGTTCAATCAGAGGTGTTCCCGATTGGCTGATCGCCCTGTCGACCCGGAAGACGATCAAGTCTTCCGGGTCGCCAGGGCGATCAGCCGCCGCAGGTTGCCGACTGCTCCCGCTGCAGGCCCGGATCGCCTCCCGGGATGGCTGGCACTCCAAAGCCGCCACTCCTCCAATCCTTTTCTCAGGAGCAGCGGGCTGTCTGCCGATGCAGGCCCCACAGTCCATGATGGGATGGTGGCAGCGGCAGCCCTTCCTCTTGTGGAAATGGCCCTACCGGGATGCCCTTCTCGCCAGGCGCTGAAGGATCCATGGGCCGTCAGAATCAGCCGGTGGGCCACATCTGGCCCACGGGCCATAAGATGCCCAGGTCTGTTCTAGAACATGGCCATACAGCCCGAAAAACCTACAACAACCCACTTATTTTTATTCATGTAAAACTTTAATATCCCGATCTTCTCACTTCCGCAGAGGGACTCAGACGGGCTTACAGCAAGGATTCAATGCTACAAATACAAACTCAAAACATCCTACCACAATACAAGATGAAAATACATATCGATAAAATACGAGGGCGGGTCAATAAGTCCGTGACTTTTTGAATTTCCCGCCTCTGAACGGAAAGGGCAACACTGCTCCTGTCAACAGGCATCTGTCAGTTGACTCCTATCAAAATTTGAACAAGCTGTGCCATTTAGTTTGCGTTTGACAGCCATTGATGGCAGACTACCATGTGATTTGAGGAGAAAATGGATAAAAAGTGAATTTTGTGTGTTCATTAAGTATTATTTTTTGCGGAAAAAACCCACTCAAACCAAGATTAAGCTTGATCAATACTATGAGGACTCTGCACCATCAATTTCAATGGTAAAAAAGTGGTTTACTGAATTTCATTGTGGCCGTACAAGCACGGAAGATGCCGAACGTTGAGGTCTCTATGCCCAAAACAATTGAAAAAATTCACGATATGGTGTTGGCCGATCGGAGATTGAAAGTGCGCTCAGTGGTTTCAATTTTAAATGATCCCTTGGGTATGAGAAAGCTTTCCGCAAGATGGGTGCGACGTTTGCTCACAATCGACCACAAACGCAATCGTGTGACAGTTTCACAGGAGTGTTTGGCGTTGTTGAACCGCAATATGGACGAGTTTTTGCGCCATTTCGTAACCGTGGACGAAACGTGGATCCACCACAACACACCAGAGACCAAAGAGCAGTTTCTCGGGGTGAATCGGTGCCAAAGAAGGTGAAGGTGGGTTTGTCAGCCAATAAAGTCATGGCGACCGTTTTTTGGGATGCACGCAGTATAATCCACATTGACTACCTTCAAAAGGGTAAAACAATCAATGGCGAATATTATGCCAACTTATTGGGTCGATTTAATGAGGATTTGAAAAAAAACGACCGCATTTGGCCAATAAAAATGTTCTTTTGCACCAGGACAATGCAAGGGTGCACACATGTGCAGTTGCCATGGCAACAATCCATTAATTGGAATACGAATTGCTCCCTCATCCGCCCTATTCTCCGGATTTAGCCCCGAATGACTATTTCTTGTTTCCAAACCTGAAGAAATGGCTCGGGGGAAAGAGATTTGACTCCAACAATGAAATCATCTCACAAACAAATACCTATTTTGATGACCTCGGCAAATCTTATTTTTTGGAAGGGATAAAAAAAATTGGAGAAACGTTGGACAAAGTATATAGAGCTCAAAGGAGACCACATTGAAAAATAAAATGATTTTTTATCCAAAAACCTGTGTTTCATTCAAAAAGTCACTGACTTATTGACCTGCCCTCGTACATATAAGCCAATTCGCCAAGATAAAATCATGACCAACTCAGTCTGTATATGTGGTCACTCACTTTGGTCTGTAACCAGTCTCAGCCATTATTCTGGGAATGCTTCCATCCAAAGCTAGGATTTTACTAGCCTCCTGAAGGACAAGAGGGAGGGGGCAGATCTGATCTTGCTTGGGAGAGAGTTCCACAGCCGAGGGGCCACCACAGAGAAGGCCCTGCCTCTCGTTCCCACCAGACTTGCTTGTGAAGGTGGCAGGACCAAGAGCAGGGCCTCTCCAGAAGATCTTAACGTCCTTGATGGTACACAAGGGATAATACGTTCAGAGAGGTAAACTGGGCCAGGACCGTATAGGGATTTCTAGGTTAAAAACAGCACTTTGAATTGTGCTCGGAAGCTAATTGGCAGCCAGTGGAGCTGGCACAACAAGGGCGTTGTATGCTCCCTGTACCCCGCTCCTGTTAGTAACCTGGCTGCCGAGTGTTGGACTAATTGCAACCCCACGTAGAGAGTGTTGCAGTAGTCTATACAGGATGTAACCACTTTCTCCCTCTGTTCTGCCTCTCTTCCATTCTTTCGCATTATTGGCATCCAGATGTCTTTCGTGTCACGAGTTGTGGAAGCTCTGCATTGCATTTCAGATATCATCAATGTCCTAGAATGGAAATGGGGAATATGCCACCCTCCAGTTTTACTGTAATGGTCAAATCATCACAGTGGTGAAAAATGATTTTTTGTTCCCTTTTCATGTCAGGAGTGACTTGAGAAACTGCAAGTCGCTTCTGGTGTGAGAGAATCGGCCATCTGCAAGGACATTGCCCACCCAGGAGACGCCCGGATATTTTGATATTTTACCATCCTTGTGGGAGGCTTCTCTCATGTCCCCGCATGGGGAGCTGGAATTGACAGAGGGAACTCATCTACGCTCTCCCCTGATTCAAACCTCCAACCTGTTGGTGTTCAGTCCTGCTGGCACAAGGGTTTAACCCATTGCACCACCAGGGGCTCCTGCAACCCCATGATTCCTCATTCACATAGAAGGTAGGGCTAGTTGCTGTCTAACATCTGGAAAGCTAGAATTTGCTTGATCATATTTAGTTATATCAGAAATGAACAAAGGGTAGAGTTGCAATGTAATCATCATCATCATCTATGTATTTGACCAGTCATATGATCACTTCAAAATACAACACAAATAAAAGACAAGGCAAAAAGGACAGCAGCTGACCTATTTACAGTCAGAATCTTATTTTCCTGGTTCTTCTTTCAGGAGAGTTGCAGTGTATTTAAGAACACAAAATTTAAAAACTTGACCTTATGCTAAATGTCCTTTGGCCAGAATCTGGCCCCTTGGAGTGCCTCTGGTGTTGCTATAAGAAGGTCCTTCACTGTGCATGTGGCAGGGCTCAGGTTGCATTGTAGTAGGTGGTTTGTGGTTTGCTCTTCTCCACACTCGCATGTCATGGACTCCACTTTGTGGCCCCATTTCTTAAGGTTGGTTCTGCAGCTCGTGGTGTCGGAGCGCAGTCTGTTTAGCACCTTCCAAATCACCCAGTCTCTGTGTGCCCAGGAGGAGTTTCTCATTCGGTCTCAGCTATGGATTGAAGTTCTGGGTGTTAGCCTGCCACTTTTGGACTCTTGCTTGCTGAGGTATTTCTGTGAGTATCTCTAGATCTTAGAAAACTATTCCTTGATTTAAGGTATTGGCATGCTGGCTGATATCCAAACAGAGGATGGACCAGAGATGTCACTGCCTTGGTCCGTTCATTATTGGCTGCTACTTCCCGGCAGATGTCAGGTGGTGCAGTAACAGCTAAACAACGTAATTTCTCCATGGGCTGTAGGGCATAGACATCTTGTGATAATGCAGCATGTTTCATTAAGAGTCACATCCACTGTTTTAGCGTGGTGAGATGTGTTCCACACTGGGTACTGGGATCAGATGCTGGGATATAGGGGCCTCATATAATGCCGATTGAATTTTATTGAACTGGATTATATGAGACTACACTTACAGATAATCTGGGCTAGGCAGATAATCTGGGATCAGATCCTGGGGTATATACAGGGCAGTGTGGATCCAGCCTCATTTTCTCTCTCGCACACACATTATCTCTTTCTCTTTCATTCTTTCTCTCATACGTGTTCTCTGTCTCTCTCATTCTTGCTCTCTTCTCGTTCTTTCTCTTTCTCTCGCATCCTTTTTGTCTCTCTCCTTCGTTCTTTCTCTCGCATCCTTTTTGTCTCTCTTCTTCTGTCCATATGGTGGAGGAGGAGGGTACGGCTTACTCAGACCCAGAGAGAATATACTGATGAAGCTGCTCTTCATCAATTAATTCTTTAGGGCACAACTGGGCCTCTTGTAGCCATCCAGATGTCTTTGGGAGGACTACAGCCTCGTGATTCCTCATTCACACAACAGCTCACTAGGGCTAATGCAGGCATGGGCAAACTTTGGCCCCCCAGGTGTTTTGGACTTCAATTCTCACAATTCTTAGTCAATTACCACTTTCAGTTGCATGACAACCAAGGCAATATGAAATGTAGAGGCAGCCTCCAAGTTACAAAAATAGGTTCTGTAGGTTTATGCTTAAATTCAATTTGTTTGTAAGTCGGAACAGGTCTATTTTTAAGTGTAACTGCCAGCTTTGGATAGCACAGGGAAGGGTTAACACCTCTGTGGTGTTTGTTTTGCTGTCTCTGCTCCTGTTCAGAAGATTTCACCTCACTTTCTGTCCCTGTGACCATTAGCTTGTGAAAAAATGGCTCGTGTGGAAACAAGGATCAGTGAGAAAGCTTCAGTGGAGACACTTTTTCCCCATGTTAATACTTTCAGGTGTAAATTTCCCTTTCAAGAGGTAGATGTATTTCACTCCTTGTTTTCTCACCTCCATCCATTGGAGCCCCCAGTGGCACAATGGGTTAAACACTTGTGCTGGCAGGACTGAAGACTGACAGGTTGCAGGTTCAAATCTGGGGAGAGCGTGGATGAGCTCCCTCTGTCAGCTCCAGCTTCCTGTTGCGGGGACATGAGAGAAGCCTCCCACAAGGAGTGTCCCCTGGGCAATGTCCTTGCAGATAGCCAATTCTCTCACGTCAGAAGCAACTTGCAGTTTCTCCAAAAAAAACAAACCTCCGTCCTTAACTATAAGTCATTTATAAGTCAGATGTTTGTAACTCGGGGCTGCCTGTATATGACACATGAAAACCCAATTAAATTAATGACCCTGCTGTTCAGGGATTACATAAACTGGAAATCAATAAGAGTAAACATTTCCTTATGACAGAGCTGGGCTGACCACTCTAAATAAGGTCTCATTTTTTTATTTTTGTAGGATGTCTGTTCTACCAATGTGTTTACAAAACGAGAATGCGCACTCAGCACCGCTTAACCATTAAGGCATACAAAGTCAGTTAAGTGAGACCAAAAACATACACTTGCTTAAGAAAAGAAAACATCAGAGGCGTTTTACTTGATGAGATGAAAGCCCTCTTTATTTGCAGGAATCTGATTCTTAATGATTTCTGCAGAAATAGGTTAACGATTCCCTGGCGAACCATCACTTACTCATCCAAAAATGTAGCACATTGTGAAAAAAATTAAGTAGCACAAATTGTTAGAAGATAATTACAAAACGGTGTGATGAAATGGGGACAGAGGGGGACACCAGACTTTTTGTGGCGTCCTTTTTGCATGCAGGACACATGGGGGCTAGAAACTAGCATTCTGGCTGCATTTTTATCTGAATTCTTGTCCTAATACATACATATATTTATATGTGTGTGTGTATCTATATCTATGGTTCTGGGATAATTTATCAGTCTCCCAAGTGACACCTACAAAATGCAGCTTTTTCATTTAAGCGTTATATGCACACTGACCAGCAGAGGGTATCAGTGTTGTTTCATTTATGCATCAACAATATATGAATAGGACAGCATTTTCTATATGCAGTGTACCCTCGCTTATTGCTGGGGTTAGGTTCCAGGACCTCCCGCAATAAGTGAAAAACAGTGATATAGGGATACTCTATTTATTTTAATGTTTATACATGATTTTAGTAGTTATACACTATTTTAAGTCTTTGTAAATTTAAAATAAAGGGAAGGGAAGGGAAGGGAGGAAGGAAGGCAGGAAGGAAGGAAAGGCCCTTCAAGGCTGAAGGGAGGGAGGGAGGACTGAGGAGGGAGAGCGGCGGCGGCAAACCCCCACAAAACAGCGAAAATGCCAAGATATATATTTGAAATTAATATTTTTTGAAATCCGCGAAACGAGTCCGCAATAAGCGAACCACAAAGTAGCGAGGGAACACTACTGTACAAAATCCAGCCAAAGTTAACTGCTCCCATTGAAATTCTGTTGACTTCGACAAACAAGGGAAGTGTTTAATTTGGGAGGATTACTTACAGTTGGCCCGGGACCTGATCTAATCAAGTTATGATAACATCTTTCTCCTTACCACTTTTGCAGGGGAATCCATATTTTTAATTAATTAGAGGCAAAATTTCTTTTCTATTTTAATATTACAAGTGCTTTTAAAGCTGCCAGAGCAAGTCTGCCACTTCCTTTTTTATTGTGCCAGAAGCGAAATAAGAATACAGTTACAATGTATAAAAAACCACAAAGTTTAAAACTTGGCATTATAATTGATTTCCTTTAACCAGAAGTTGGTGTCGCTGTGAGAAGGTCCTTCATTGTGTATGTAGCAGGGCTCAGATGGCATTGTAGTAAGTGATCTCTGGTTTCCTCCACACTCTGATGTCGCAGACTCCACTTTGAAGCCCCATTTCTTAAGGTTGGCTCTGCATCTTCTGTTGCCAGAGTGCAGTCTGTTCAGCACCTTCAAGTTGACCAGTCTTCTGTGTGCCCAAGAGGGAGTCTCTCATTTGGTACCAGCCATTGATTGAGGTTCCAGGTTTTAGCCTGCCACTTTTGGACTCTCACTTGCTGAGGTAATCCTGTGAGTATCTCTGTAGATCTTAGGAAGCTATTTCTTGATATAGGACAGTATGCTGGCTGATATTGGAACAGAGGATGGGTCAGAGATGTCGATGCCTTGGTCCTTTTATTACTAGCTGTTACTTCCTGACAGATGTTAGGTGGTGCGATACCAGCTAAACAGTATAATTTCTACAGACATGTAGGGTGTAGACATCCTGTGATAATGCGACATGTCTCATTAAGAGTCTCATCTACTGTTTTAACGTAGTGAGATGTGGTGGGACTGTAAAAGTTGAAGATATAGGCAACTTGGAGCAGAGCCATAATAACAACAATAGTAATAATAATAATAAATCACACAGTCCTAGATGCTTGGGATGTGTTCGACTTGTGATTTTGTGATATGAAATCCATCATATATATCTCGGTTTTTTTGACATACTGTGTTTTTGTGTCAGTAAAATAGTAATAATAATAACAATAATAAACAATTACATGCACATAACACAGCACCCATGCACATTAGGTCCAAATGTCTGGAATTCATCTCTGATGATGATATTCTATTTTTTCTCTCTTAAAGAGACTCAAAGTGATGAACAGTAGTAACAACAATACAATACAGAGCTACCCACGATGGTCACGAAACCTGTTTTAAGATGCAGGTTCCTACTAAACTCCTATAAAGTAGTTTGGCAGATTATTTCAAGTAGGAAATGACAGAAAAGTTCCATCCATTTACCATCTGTTATTGCGCATTTTGTGGTGTGGTGGACATTCTTTGGAAGACTTTTGAACAGAAGTCAATGGGCATTTTTTCAGGAGCACTTTAGTTGTGTATTTCAGCCTGGCAGAAGTTTGGGCTAGATGGCTCTTTGGTGCCTTTCAACTCTTAAGGCGCTATCATTCATCCGACTAAGATAATGCACAAAAAATAAGCAAAGGAAGGCGTGATGGGGAGAGGAATAGTTTAGTGTCTTGTGAAGAAATGTTGTTTGAAAATAATGTTCATATTGTTTTGTCCTGTCTTTGCAGGAAACGTGAGTTTTGTGTCAAGTACATGTGAGTAAGAAAACTAATGTGTCAAGTGCCTAACTTGGCCCAGTTCATGGCTGGAATCCTGTGTGGGATTTATGAACATGAAAACATCTTAGTTATGGTGTTACACGGTCTTTAGCCTTCTCTGGCAAAGTGCTAGTGCCTACAGCTCCTACAATTCCATAGCATTGAGCCATGGCAGATAAAGTGATGTCAAACTGCATTAATTAAACTATGCAGATGCAGCCTCAGAATTCGTTTACATTTGCCAATGGTGGGTGGACTGGGGTTCGACCAGTAAATAATGTATCAAATACAATTCTATAAAATATATAGGCAGTAAAACTACACGTTTTATAGAAATGAGTTTGTATAAAGCCAGTTTGTCATAGGCAAGTGATTTTAATCCTTTTCTTCCAGTGGTCTATATGCCAAGTTGCTTATACAAGCCAATTCTGAATCTTTTTAGTAAGAGGACAGAAATAGAGATGCTATGGATGTTTTCTTTGTGGATTTCACAATTTAGTCCAGTGCCGCTGGGCCTGTCATGATTCCCATTCAACCTTCAGAAACCCAGTCTTGCTGTCTGCCTTTGTATTTAAGAATTCAATGGCTTAATTAATGAATTCTTAATGTGTACTAAGTAGAGAGCCTTTTGTCTTAGGGAAAATAGCAGGAAGCTTTCCTTAGCCCCAACCCAGCTGTTACCACTGAGCTCTTAGTGTATGGGCAATTGGATTAAATTGGAAGAGACAGCTTCCACAACCAACTCTGGGGAATATAAGGAATAATGATAAAATCTGCTCAAAATGAATTATATTTCAGCAGCTTCAGTTTCTAGTTAACTGAAGTATCTAGTTATAAAGCAGATTATAAATGGGTTTAATTTGTGGAATGGCCTGATGTGATCTGATGGCATAATGCTGTCAATGGTTGAAAAGCAGTTTGTTATTCAGGCGCTTCCCAGCATCTGTCATCTTTAATGGATTTAATTTTTGTATTAGAATCCTATGCTTCCATATAAGTAAGCCCTACTACATTTTCTTGCTCTTTAGTGGATGTGTTTGGTTGTAGCCTTAGCAGAACTACGTATGTTCTAAAAGTATACAGTAGAGTCTTGCTTATCCAACATAAACGAGCCAGCAGAATGTCGGATAAACAAAAGGTCGGAGAATACGGAGTCTCCTAGTGTTACCTGTCCAACGTAGCGGTAGACACCTAGAATACTAATAACAGGGACTCAAAGGTTTAAGGCAAGGCAACACCTCGGGGCTAGAGAAGCCCAGCAGGAACACTCCTTTAATTGAAGGGGAAATGCTGGAGGAAGAGGTTTTTTTGGATAAGACAAAATATCATAGAAGCAAAGGTCAGACAAGTGAGACTCTACTGTATTCTCAAAAGGGGGAATAGCAAGTGTTCACTCTGGGCCCTTCCACGCAGCCATATAACCCAGAATATCTGCTCTGAACTGGGTTATCTGAGTCCACACTGCCATATATTTCAGTTAAAAGCAGAAAATTTGGGATTTTATTCAGCTGTGTTGAAGGGGCCACAGTATCAAAATGAAGTCATTGAAAAATGCTCACTGATTGGAGATTTACATAGAGCAAAGTACTTCTTTACATATAGAGCCCTATTGGTTGCACACAGATCCATGTAGACCACACCACCGCATATGTCTTTTTACAGTCATTGTGTGTCCCTCCACAACCACTGCACTCACCTATAGATGTTTACTGGTCAGAGAAGGCAGGAAACAGCCATTGTTTGTGGTTATGTTCTTGTATTTGGGCACACAATGATGATGTCATCCTCCAATGGATGTCCAAGGGGATAGGGTTATGTATGGAGAAGTGCTCTACTATGCATCTAGTCTTTATGTTGATGGAAGGAGACAGTTGTAGCTCCACTTAGTTTACATTTTGCCTGATGCAGGATTTCAATCTTTTGCTCCATTTTCATACATTGTTACAAAGGGTGCAGCCGCACTGTAGAATTAATGCAGCTTTGACACCACTTTAATTGCTATGGCTCAATGATCTGGAATTATAGGAGTTTTAGTTTAACAAGGTCTGGGCTCTTCTTTGCCAGAAGTACTAGTACTTCACACAAACTACATATCCAAGTATTTCATAACACTGAGCCATGATAGTTAAAGTGGTGTCACTGCCTTAATTCTACAGTTCAGAAGTGCCCTAAGTCATGGTTTGATTTGATTTCCCCGCCCTTTGTAATCAGCTTCATGTTTTCTTTCCAAGAAAAAGTCATCCGTTTAAGATGAGATTTGAGCTTTATTAACAATGACATTTTTTAAATACTGAAGAATACAAAACATTTTAATAGTGAAAAGAATACTTTAATTTCTTGCAAAAACAGTACCAATCTAATTTAACAACCATTAAAGATCTTTCTAAATCTACTACTTTTGCTTCAGTTGTGAAACTCGGAAAAAGGCTAATTAGAGAAATTAAGGCATTTGTATTAATTTACATAGCATTTCTCAACACATTCAAGAACAAATAATTTTGGGAAAAAGCCCGCATCCCCACAATTAAAAACATAACTTATAAAATTTGCATGTATCAGAATATTATACAAACACTTTATAGAAACACTATAATAATTTATCTATATTTTGCATAATTGAACAGCCCTGATCATTTATTTAAAATAAACTTTCCATTTGTAAATTCCCATCAAAAGAAGCCCATGTGTACAAAGTCATAAATTTAGGGATGTTGAGCATCCTTAATGACTACACATCTTAGTAATTACTGCAGACACAAAGAAGTGAAACATGCAGTAAACTCACATGTCCCCTTGTGCTGGGAGTTGAGTATATGTAATAGTCTGCAAAATCAGGCTCCTGTGTGTCTCTTTACACATCCAACATATTTGCTTTGATTTGTGTATTGTGTACAGACCGAATGTAGCCCCTTACTACTTCTCTTTATTATTTCTCACTGGCTATATCAAAGATCGTAACACCAAAACATCTGTATGGCAGGCAAGCACCAGCACCTGTAAACTGGGTCATAAGTTAGAAATACACTGAGCAGCTTCCAACTGGGTCCCTTCCTGACGGAGCTCATGTATCCCTTGGTATCTGCTTCAGAAGAGAAGAGAGGAACGTTGACAACTGGGTCTTTGGCAAGGAGAGGGAACTACTTCTTTTGACATCTGTGGATGGGCTTCTTTGAGTGGCACAAAAACTCAACTGGATCTTGGCCACTGTTACCATTGTTACCAGATGCCAATTTAATTTAATTTTTCAAAGCAGATCTCTTTACTGTTACTATTTTAGATCTTGGTTAAAGTCATTGTATTGATCTAATTCATGAGCTCAACAAAATTAAAGTGCATTTTCTCTCGTTCTCTCAGATTACAGATAAAGACATATGTAAGCAACCCTGGGCTATTCAGAGGCACTTCAATAAGGACTTTTTGGCATTAGTTTTTGCACATTATATTTTTTGGTTGTGTTTTAAACCCATGTTCTCTTGAATTACTATTGTTGTATATATATAGTATGTATGTATGTATATATATACACACACACACACACACACACACACTATCCATATATATCCCTGACTAGTATTTTGGATTCTTGAAAACAATACTTCTTTCCCCTAGTGAGCATAAAGCCATTACTATTGTGGTGTGAAATGGTTTTGTGCTAGTGTCAGGGGCACCTGTTGCATGTACTTTGTATATTCAGTAGTCTAGTTACTTCGCTTTTTACTGTTACTTCTCTCTTATAAAGCAGCTTTTTGGGGAAGTTATACTTTTAATTTTAGGTCATTACTCCATCTCTGCAAGCCATTACAACACATCTATCCAGGGGTGAGGAGTTGCACAACTTATCTTTGTCATTTTGCTAGCTCTCTCCTTACTTTTAATAGGAACTGAATGGCACACAATGGCTGAAATCCCATTTCACAAATTTTAAAATGATCATGCAAATGTATCCTAGCAAAGGGGAACAGAGCTTGATAGCATGAATGCATGTTGAAGCCTATCTGGAAGAATTGTTGTTCACATGCACAAAGGCCCCCTTGTGGATACAGTACTGCATAAGATGGGCCAATGTCTTGAAAAAGAGATTGCTAAAAATGTCTCAGAAAGGGATGCATTGAAAAGCTAATACAGTGTTGGTTTTTGTATTTCTGCTATTCTCATTATGACGGAATAATTAAATGCTCCTATTTTGATGCTGAGTTTACAGGAATGGAACATAACCAATGAGTATCAATACGGTACACAATGCATACATGGGTTACTCTTATATAGGAGAAGAAATGCAATACGGTAGCAGAGATAATTTCCTCTCATACATGAAACTAGAAACTCCCATCTGTGATGCTGGGCCATGGCCATTGCATTTAGAAACAATAAGTTAACAGTTGGCATATCAAGCTATTTAAATATGCGTAAATACCAATATAAACTAACTTAGCTGTAAACCAGGTTTACTATTATCCTCGACAAAATTAAATTTAAAAGCAGTAGTATTATTTAAACAGTGGCTCAAACACTCGATTAATTGAGTTATGACATCCTTAATGTTATCTTAAATCAATGGTGTAGTAGTGCACCTAGAATTTTCTGGTCACCAAGGCCCTATCGACACTGCCATTCATTGCAGTTTGAAACTGCGTTGAAAGTGAAAACAATGAAAGTGAAAATACAGTGTGGAACATGATTCCATCTCTGGGCAAAAAGCAATAATAAGGATGACCTGGAGCTAATTAACCTTGGTGTCAAGTGTTTCTACACTAATGTATAGTACAGAGGAAACAAGCATGATGAACTTGAACTCTTAACATATAAAGATGATTGAATAGGTATTAATGAAAGCTGTAGGGATGCGGTTCAACATGTATTTGACATGTATGATCTTAGGGCACCTTATTACCAGAGACCCCAAGTCCTTCCCTACTTTCTGGCTTAGTCTTCAACTTAAGAGGGGTGGGAAGATGGATTTTCCCAACAACAGTATTGACGCAATGGATCTCATTAGGATTTGGCGAAGTATTTGGAGGGTGCTTCTGGGAGATAGGAAATCATGGATGTTAGGAAGATTTCTCTTAATTGGCAAGGAAGGGGTCTTGTTGCACTAAAGCAACTTGGGGGGGGGGGCTGGGGGGCTGTGTAGAGAGTGTAGCTTTTCCCAGTTTGCTTTGGAAAAAGTCAAATGCACAAAAAGAGAGGGTGTGCATAGAAAACAGTGTCTGCTTTGCATGGGGTACCCTAGTTTTTAAAAAAAATATGCAAGTTAATTTCTCAGAAAAGTTCTTAACTGCTAAAAAAGATAATTGAAAAATTGAAAAGCCCCCAACATTTGTAGTCTTACTCAGAAGGAAGAAAACATCTGAATTTTGTGTTCATGTGTGCAAGAATGAAATATTCCAAGGTCTACCTCCTCAGATGTAACAACTCTTCTTTTGTATTAGACACGGTCTGGGATACTGACAAGACTACAAATTTGAGCATTATAGCACTGCTTAAATTAAAATATCTTAATTTTACATTCAAGTTTTAAAATATAATTTTTAAAAGTTCTGTAAAAGCACAATTTTATACATATCCACTCAGAAACATGTCCCACTGTGTTTGGTGGGGCTTACTTTCAGATGAATGTGTGTGTGGTATTACAATCTAAGGGTTAGTTCACATGTAATAGCTGCCAGCTAGAGGCTACTTGATCCATATGAAAATCGTCATCACATGGTGAACCATGTTTGGGAGCAGACTTTCACATGAAATCAAGGGATTTCCCCACAGCACAGTATCAAGAGATAGGATCTGTAATGGCATAGTAAGTAGGGCTGAGACTCACTCTATGCAACACTGTTGAACCATGTTAGAAGCATTTTGATCACCCTTTGTGTCTTTAGATTCTTGCCAGTGTATTTAACATGTCAATAAAGAACATAAACTTGTACCTCTTTTAAGGTCAACAAATATGGCAAAAGTAATACGAGAACAGAATGAATGTGAAACACCATGTCAGGAGTAAAGAGTGTAACTTTTTATACTAGAAGAGTGAAGTTTTTGTTTAGCTTATGATTTTGATTTTGATTTTGCTCATTCCATATCTATCTATGAGGAACAGTATATATGGCTTATTAAAGTTAAACCCTGTCAAAATGTAGTCTGGTAAATTGCATGATTCTTTTCTTGTATATATATATCTCCCATAAGCTGGAAGAAATCTTGGGTCAAAAAAAGCCCTAATTTCAACACAAGGTATTAAAAATAAAACTCTGTATCCAATAGATCTTAAGTAAAATGGAGAATGGTTGGTATTTCAAGCTATCACATTATATAGTTTATGTTCAATAAGTTACATTTCAAAACTGTATTCACAAGCATCTGTACTTCATATGAGCATATGCTGTACGTCCCAAAGTCAGGATCACAGCATGTGTGTGCAAATTTTAAAAGACCACAAAAAGTGCAACGTTCAACTGGAGTTTACATAGCTGATGAGATGCCTGAGACATATTATTCTCCTAAATGTTGGGCAAAGGGTTGCTTTCAACGAATGCATGATGATAAGGAACAAAAATTGCGGCAATACCCAGAGGCCAAAATTTACTTGCTTCTACTTAATAGACTTCACACAGATGTGCCAAAGCAAACCCTGTAAGAAGATGTTAGCATAGCCCATTCCAGATCTTGTTTAAATGCAGCCAAGCAGATGTCGTTCTTCAGTCACCATCCCTGGCAAACATGCTGTCTGTTTCCTCTTCGTGGATCCCTCGTTCATAGCGTACGGAAGAGAATCCGCCCCAATGTAGTCGTTTCTTTTTATAAAGGTAGTATAATAATCCAGCAAGGAGAACCATAATAATTAAAATAGCAACTGCTATAGCTCCTCCTGTATGATTAGTAACTGTCAAGAGAAAACATAACTATTAATCTAGAGCAGGGCTTCTTAAAGTTTTTCCACTCGTGACCCCTTTTCCACCAATACATTTTTATGTGACCCCAAGTATATAGGTACACAAAATAGGTATAAAAATCAAATTTTTACTGAAAATAAATCAACATTTGCAAGTCATGTTAAACAGGCTGATTTTTCTCCTTTTTTTGTGGAGTACAGCTGAAGCATGTTCTGCAGTCCACTGTAAACACTGCATCTTGTTGCTAACAGATTAGTGTAAATCAGTGATTCCCAACCTTTTTTAAAAAACAGGGACCACTCTCCAACATTAGTACCAAAAGGGTTACAAATTAGTTTTTGGTCAACTTTAGATTTGGTTTGGTTATTTGGTGTGCTGATTCAGAAAATTGCATTGGATAGACCACATCAGCTCTAGTTTCCGATACAGTATATATACCATCCAGTAGTTGCCATATGTACGCCCACAGAAAACTGTATTTAATACGCCTTGGCACTATAAGAGGGGTTCACAAGACCAGTCGCTCTCATTGCAACGGTGAAGTAACGGTGAGGCTGCGGACTATATTTTAGTTCATTGTAACGGTGAGGCTGCAGACTATATTTTAGTTCTGGCAGACCACTGGTGGTTCACGGACTACAGGTTGGGAACCACTGTGTAAATGGATGGCATTCTGAAACCTTTTACTGTTGCCAAATATTTCATGGCCTCAACATTGAGCTAAAGGGACCCGATTTGGGGTTGAGATCCACAATTTAAGTAGAATAGCCTATCTGATAATCATATATTACACTGAGTTTTGCAAGACTAATTCATACAAGGTACTACATAATGTACTTGTTTACAAATTTTGTTTCTGTGAAAAGAGTTTGTGTTTTTTGTTTACTATATCTAGGAAAAGTGATTCTTCCTTTTCATCTCTGTCAATGTTGACAAAGCAATAAACTGTCACTAGCCACCTGGGAAAGGTGCATTTCTCCCATAACATTCCTTATATTCAGCTAGATAAACAAGACGTAGTAGTTTTGAGTATTGGACCAAGACTTTTGAGAGGCAAGGGTTCAAAAGCCATGGAAACCCACTGTGTGAACTGGGCAAGTCGCAATTTCCTGGCCTCAGATGAGCAGATATTGTTAAGAAGACCTAGAAAACGATTGTGTAAAAAGCCTAGTTCTAATTTAATCCCAAAATGAAGCCACTCCTGGCACCAGTTGAGTCCCACAAATGAAACTCCACTGCAAATAAGGTGTCTTCTTTGTCCGCTACAGTTGTACTGCTCTTCTAGTGGTAGAAGGGTTTCTGCAATGCTGAGGCGGGTATATTTATAGGAGGAAGTGCTCCATCAAACACTTAGAAATACCCAAGTATGGTTATTGTTAAGTGTAGCATGGAATACCAGAAGTCATGTCCTTGCCTGGATTATGTTACAATCCAAAATTTCAAGTGAAGCAAAGATTAAGAATAGTCAATTTTTATCTGAATCTGTGTTTAGGTGGTAAAATTGTTCATATGCCATTTAATCCCTTACTATACTGATAATATAAAGAGAGACCACAAACAATGTGATCTTTTATGTGTATATTTATGGGGAAGATTTTACTACTGTCCTTTAACACGCTCGAAAGATTTCTCACGCTATCCTATTCAAGCAGTTGGCACATTGAATCGATAAGATGTTATAGGATTTGATGGAGGAGCTCTGCAGATCACGCATTGGTTCCTTCTAGTATCACTTGAGTAATTAGTTAGAAAAAAGGAACTACAGGGACCTCACAACATACACTAAGCCTGCTGCATCCATTACGGTTCAGTTCTGGAATCGACTGCGGATACGATAAAATGCAACTAAGCCCCATGTTATTAACTGGCAGTGATGTGAATGTGCAGCCTCCAGCATGTTAACATTCATGATGACACTGTTTACTAATATGGGGCACTACAATCTATGATAACCGAAACCCATAGATTTGGACCCCTAGGATGTTTGTTCACACAACAGCATACAATCCTTGCGAATCTGGAGATAACACTAAATGACACTGACTAATGAAAGGACTCTTAGATCTCCTCATTTTTTCAGTCTTTCTGATAAGAAAGCATGAGTACCTGCAGGAATCTAGAAAGCTGGCTTATCCTAGATCAGATTAGGTATTTATCTGTGCAATGATCTACTCTGACTGGTAACAGTGGCTCTCCACATCTTGATAGGCATCTTTCCCATCACCTGCTTTCGGATTCTTTTAAAAAAAATGAAACTATGTGTTGAACCTCTGACCTTCTGCATTGCAAGAAGGTACTCATTAGCAATTACTGGATTATAGTCTCTGTCTTCCCTGCCCGCAGGGCTGGTTACCCAATACAAAGGCATTCATTCATAAGGCCTTTGATATATACATACACACACACACACACACACACACACACATACACACACACCTTGCCGATGTACCTTGAATTGCATTGAAATCAGGTCCTGAATTCCAAATGCATACAAAATAGGTACCCAAAAGTTGGATTAATGCTTCAGGTGCCTTGTAACTCCTATATGGATACCTAGTATTCCTTCTAAATAAGTGGATCTCAACCTTTGGTCCTTCAGGTGTTTTGGACTTCAATTCCCAGAAATCCCAGCCATCTTACCAGCTGTTAGGAATTGTGGGAGTTGATGTCCAAACCTGAATTGGTCTACAAATTATAAAAATACTTTTCTTCTTAACCCATTTAAGAGAAGTTAGGGTAACCAGTTACATAAGCAATCTACATTTTGTCACAATGTCCATACAAAAACACCGACTTGTTAGAACCTAATATTTTGAGCACCTCACAAAAGTCATACATTCAGTAATATATTTATGCATTATGACTGTCAGGGTGAAACTACAGTAGACTACTTATCCAACCTTTGTTCATCTAACATTCTGTATTATCCAATGCAGTCTGCCTCCTGCCCGGATCCATAGCTGTTTCAATACATTGTGATATTTTGGTGCTAAATTTGTAAATATGGTAATCACTACATAATGTTATTGTGTCTTGAACTGCTTTTCTGTCAATTTGTTGTAAAACATGGTGTTTTGGTGCTTAATTTGTAAAATCATAACGTCATTTGATGTTTAATAGGCTTTTCCTTAATCCCTCATTATCCAAAATTTTCACTTATCCAATGTTCTGCTGGCCTGTTTATGCTGGATACGTGAGACTGTACTGTGCTATACAAAAAACTAAAAGGGTGGAGAATGATGCCATACGCTTTGCTTCTTGTGGAGATACAGTTACCCCAGAACTCCATACTATGCAGTTGTTTGTCAGCTGTAGTGCCTAAGCCATTACTTGCAAGGCAAGGGGCTGTGCCTGTGTTTGTTGTGTACAATTCTCCCTGCTGAAGACAGCAACACCTGGTCAGCACAGTTGGGCCTGCAGAGCTAAAAGCCCGCTGGGAGAGACAGAGGCAGTGCAGAAGGTTGCATGAGTTGTGTGTTAATTTCTTCCCTCTGTGCAGCTGGTTCTTGGGCAGAGTGGCAGCACACTACTTGGCTGCCTCTCTTTTCCCAAGCACAGTTCAGAGCCCTACATAGATTGGTTCCAGGTCATCAGGAGCTCTTCATCTTCCTTTTCTTTTTTCATGTCAAGAAAGACTTCAGAAACTGCAAGTTGCTTCTGGTGTGAGACAATTGGCCGTCTGCAAGAATATTGCCCAGGGGATGCCCGGATGTTTTGAAGTTTTTAGCATTCTTGTCGGAATCTTCTCTTATGCCTCCACATGGGGAGCTGGAGCCGACAGAGGGAGCTCATCCGTGCTCTCCCTGGATTCGAACCTACCATCTGTCGGTCTTCAGTCTTGCCAACACAAGGGTTTAACCCATTGCATCACCAAGGGCTCCTTCCAATATAAGCCCACCTAATTCTCAGTTTTGTGGCAGCCTCTTCCCCCAACCTGCTTACAGATACATCGTGCGAGAACACATAAGAAAGCCTTCTCAGTGATTGCTTCCAGGTTTTGGAGGCTGGGATGGGTCCACAATTATTGTTCTTCCATTCCAACAATTTTAAAAGAACTAACTCCAAAGGTACTTAGTTTTGTCTTAATCCTATGGATAGTTTAATTGTATTTTAACAATGTATATGCTGTTGCTATGTACCTTCAAATGATTCCTATCCTAGTGCTTTGTTTATTTAGAGGAGGTTTGCCACTGTTTTCTTGTAAGGTGGAGAGAGTGTAGCTTTGAGTTTCTATACCTGAGGGGATTTGAATAGCCTTCTGCTGCATTCCCAGTCCAACATTCAAACCTCTGAACCACACTGGCTCATTTTTATGTCTTTAACTTCTTTTGTTATAATTTTTGTGAGCTGCCAATATTACCATTTTTGGTGAAATGATTTATTTAATAAATCAACAACAACAGCACTCCATAGCAATATACCCTTTAGCATTTGGAAGTTGATGGCAGGTTTCTGCAAGTTTTAGTTGAAGAAGCAACCTTTCTATTCTGGAATAGACTGAAAACATACATACCTTGAGGAGCCTTGCACACAACTCTGCTCTGGGCGTCCTTGCATTCTATCCTGGACCATGTCCCATTTGCTGAAAAGATAACACCACATTCGCCATTGGCGTTTTCCTTTCCCTTGGCCCAGTTGACGTATGTAACCTCTGAGCCATCCAGCCACTTCAAGGACTTAGCTGTAAAAAAAAGCATAAGACCGTCATAATTTATCAGAAATAAAGTAATATTCTGAAGATTGCTTTAACAAGTTCTTTCAATTTATTATCCATTTGCGAGGTTTAGAAAGTGAGTGACAGAAAAAAATTTGAATAGTTTCCCTGTGACTACAGAAGTTTGATAAAAGTGTGTGCAAAGGTCAGCGCATAGTCAGATAACCAGGAAAAAATCAAGACCAAAGAACATAAACATGAAAGCACTCATTGCTACAGTATGTTGATTATTTCACAGAACATTAAAACATTGGCTATAGTGATAGTGCAACTGGAACTAATAGTGCTCCAGCTGTACGAGGAAGAGTAAAAAATTATCAATGCTCTGATTGTACGGACACTTATGTTGTCCATACTATCATATGAGTGTACAATGTTGCTGTCTTCCCAGTCACTGCTTTGCAGTTTCAAAAGTTTTACAACAGTTTATTTGCAACTCCGGTGAAAGAATAAATGGCTCCCCCCATTTATCATTTGCCCAAAATAAGGGAAATATTGGAACATTATCAGGAAAAAAGATTCAACAATCAACAGTGCCCATCACTGAACAGCTGATGCCAAAAATTCAGACAAAATGCAAAGCATTGATATCCAAGGGCACTGTGTTGTTGCATGACAATGCAAGTCAGCACACCACTGTACAATATTTATTTATTTATTATTTACTGCATTTGTATACTGCCCTTTTCGGCCCTCAGGCGAATGATAATAATAATAATAATAATATACTATAGTTATATTCTACTCTATCTTCCCAGGGGGACTCAGAGTGGATTACAGAGTACATATATGGCAAACATTCAAAGCCTCCCACAGGATGGTAAAATATTCGAGCATCTCCTGGGCAATGCCCTTGCAGATGGCCAATCCTCTCATATTAGAAGTGACTTGCAGTTTCTCAAGTCGCTTCTGATACACCCCCCCCCCCCACCTAATGCTGTTATACAATTGACAACAAAGACAGACAGTACATAATAGAGGCAGGGCTTCCCTCTTTTTTTCATCTCTGGGATCTGGAGGCTGTGCTCGACTCGGCCATGGGGAGGTTCTGTTGTTCCAAAAAGCCTGTTGTCCATGGACACCTTTCTAATTGAATTGCTAGCATGTCTTCAGGGGCGCCTTTTATCTTCCCGTCAAAGCGGTACCTATTTACCTACTCAAATAGCTGTTTTTGAACTGCTAGGTAAGCAGAAGCTAGGGCTGATGGTGGAAGCTCACCCTGACCTGTTGCTTCAACTGCCAACCTTCCAGTCAGCAAGATATTCTGTAGCTGCCGGTTTAATCCACTGTGCTTACTGCGGCCCCTATACTGTCAACACTCTCTAAAAATGTGTTTTGAAGTGTTAAAGCATCCTCTCTATTGTCCTGATCTTGCCCCATTGGACTATCACCCTGAAAAAAATCCCATGAGAACGAAGATTCATGCCTGATGAAGAAGTGAAGACAAAGGTGCATTTGTAACTTGCATCTCTGCCTAAAACTTTTAAAGTAAGGGAATGAGAAAGCTTGTTCATGATGGACAAAGTGTATTGAAAAACACTTTGTGTATTTGTCTTTTCTGAAAGTTGATTAAAATAAATTCTACAGATTGAATGTGGATAATTTTTGACTCACTCTCATATTATTGACAATCTGTCCCTTTTATGAGGTGTAGAACTGATAAGAATTATTTTCTGAATCCTAATTTGAAACAACCAACCAAATTCTAGATATGACTCCACTTGTCATCTCTGTCCCTTATTTTAACCATGGGAAAAGTGCTGTTAAATTCATGCTATCTAATTGCATTCCATATTTAATTATTTTTTGTTTCCCTATGCATGGTTAATTCTAAGAATACAATCCAAAGTGATGTATCATTAAGTTCAAAGGAACTAAAGAATGTAGTTAAATCTCTCTCATTTCAGTGAGCATAAAATATGCCTGATTTCCCCTAGACTTTAATCTAATCTGCAGCACGTTCATAATTATATGTTCTATATATATGTTATACTTACTCACTCCTTACCATTAGACTGCATTCCAAGCCATACCCTTCCAGTAATGAAGTAATGTTTCCTTAAGTAGGCCGTCACAAACTTATTTTCATCTGCATCATTGATAGTCAAAAGTGCTGCAGACGGATCTAATGGAAGAGAGTGAATGGACAGAAGTTTAAAACCTTTCAAGGAACTAACTTATTTCACCTTCATAAAAACATTTCTTGCAATACTTTAAAACAGCATTTCAATTAATACTGAAAACATTAATGCCACATCAAAAAATTCCAAATGTTATGACTGCTTTTGAAAAAAAAAAATGGCATGATAATATATTTTGGACATACCAAGTTGCTTGCAGACGTCTTTAGCAGCATCTGAGGTATATGTTGAGAAATTGTAAAATCCCATATCAAATGCATAGCAGTGGTCTTTATATGGTATCCATTGTGATAACCCCCCAGTAGACTTTGGACATTTTGTAGAGCTTTCTGCTTGCTTTGACTCTATTTCTGTAAAAATACAATCATTATCATCATCACACATGCAAAGAAATGATGGTTGATTCTTAGAGTCAATTCGGCATTCAGATAATTTACAGGGGATTTTTGTGAACTGTTGGAAAGCTCTACTGCAATGGCTCAATCTTTAGTCCTCCAGTTGTTTTGGACTTCAACTCCCAGAAATCCCAGCCAGTTTAATGGCTATTAGGAACTGTGGGAGCTGAATTCCAAACACATTAAAGGTTGAGAACCACTACTCTACTGCATTAATACTACGGGCTTTCTTTCTCCTCCATGGTTTGGCACGCTTGAAGAAGGCAAATAGGATGAAAATAGCTGAGCTGAAACAGCTTCTGTGTAAATACAGTGATACCCTCCAGGAGTCATGGTATGCATATAAATACTGTAAATAAATAAATAATAAATAAATAATAAAATGGCAAAATCCATTTAAACAAATATTTTCAAGCTGTAGTATTCATGGATGCAGAATCTGAGGGAAACAAACGGCTGACTGTATGTTAATTGCTGTTTTCATATGTAGGGTTTTCCTGGGATTTTTATGCCAGCATTTGTTTGTCTTATGGAGGCATTGAATGTTTGCCATTGTATGTTGGAATCCCCTTGGGGAGCTAGGGCGGTATACAAATAAAGTGTTTTTTTATCATCATCATCATCATCAGTAAGTCCTGCTGATTTGCAGAATCTTAACCGTTCAACTTGACCATTCAAGCCTGTTCATCATTGAGCCGATGTCCTGTTCATCCTGTCATTCTATGGACAGATACATCGCTCCAACATCATAATGGCAACAATGAATAGATCAGCTGTAACTGTGCTGTTTTTCTAGTGGAAGAGAAGGAGAAAGAAGCGCGTGCCAGTCTCTGCCTAGCTACTCCTTCTCCCTCCCTCCCCCCCTCTCTTTCCAAGAGAGCTGACAGTGACGATCAGCTGCTTGGAAAGCAAACATGGCAGTGGGTGTTCCAAGTTTCCATCAGGTATCCAGTCTTTTTTTGTATTCAAGCATCTCTGGAGTACAGGCATTATCCTATAGCTCCTAGGCTTCTTCTACATTGCCCTTTATCCCAGGATCTGATCCCTAATTATCTAATTATCTGGGATTATGTGGCACTAGAAACTCATATAAATCCAGTTCAAAGCAGATAACCTGGGATCTTGGGATATAAGGACAGTGTGGAAGGTGACTTTAATTTTGGGGATGGTGGACGCGGTTGTTTTGTAGCTATCCAGATCAGTATTACCCTGATAGGACAAAGAAATACACACACACACACACACAGCATGTAGTCATTGTTATACTGTATTGAGCTACATATTTGTACTGTCTGAAAAACACATTTATTGGTGGAGGCGGGGAAGTCTCATGGATACTGCCAATACACAAACTAACTACTTATACACATATTTTCCTGTATTGGGATAGGGTACTTCTCAATAAAATTACACTAATTTTGGTGGCATTACCTTTCCATCAATCTTGAATTTATACCAAACATGTTACTAGGAAGGTATGAAACCAGCTAAATAGGGGTAAGCAACGACACAAGCTGTGTGTGGGTGTATGTGTGTGTGTGTGTGTGGGGGGGGGGGCATTTCACTTCCCAGCACCTCTCTGACAGGAAAGTACAGGAAAGGAGGAAAACTACAGGGAAGGAGATTCCACCTGAACATTAGGAAGAAATTCCTAACTGTGAGAGCTGTTCAGCAGTGGAACCCTCTGCCCTGGAGTATGGTGGAGGCTCCTTCTTTGGAGACTTTTAAGTATTCTGAGGAAGTTTGGGGGCCTTTTAGGTTTAGGAGAAGGAAAACACTGCAGTGTATTAAGCCCACAATTTTTTTTAAAAAAAATTGGTATTGGAGAGGCCTTCTGGGAGGTCCCAGGGATCTGCATGATGCCCACAAGCCCAACTTTAGCCACCATTGTTCTCAAAGGACATGTTTAGCATGAAGAGGGGAAAATCTGACATCATAATTACTCTTGGTTTATAATACTGCAAGCCACATAATATACCACATTAATACAAACTCACTGTTATGTGAGGAGTAGCAAATAGCACCATCAACATGGTTTGTGCATTTCATACGATCCCACATTCCTTTCGTGTCTACGAAAAAACAGTTTCCAGGAGGAAGTGAATACTCATACTCCCAGGGCTTGTAATCAAATGAACTTCCATCAGACCACTCAAAATCAGAATCACTTCCCTGGGGAAAAAGAGCAATACAATTCAGGGTTTTGCTTTCCGCAAATGATAGAGCACATGGCTTCGAACTATTCCAATGGGGCTACAGATGTTAAAGCCCATTTTCATGTAAGTGCTTTGACTGAATACAGTAAAACATCTAGTTTCCTGACATGCACCATAGTCAAATGAACAAGCATTGGTTTAAAGACAAAGCCCTTAGTGACAAAATTAAAGATTATTTATTTAAAAGGAAGAAATAGCTAGTGTGAGACTGTAGTCAGTAAGATCTTCAACCCAATGCCTAAACTGTAGTCAGTATTTATTTATGTCATTTGTATGCCACTTTTCTCAAAAAAAAAAAAATAGGGACCCAAGATAGCTCCCGTAGACACGTAATCAAAAGCACAATTTAAAAAAAGATAAATAAAATATTCACCACAAAAAGCACTCCCTGTTTATACATTAATAGCCTGCTTAAGTAACCACATGTTTTCCTGCTGGCAAAAGGAAACTAATGAGGAAATGGGATTACAGAGGGTGGGAGCAGCTACTCAGAAGGCTCTCCATTTGTAGCCTTTCTGATGATTATGGGGGAAACATTAACATGTATTAGTGAATTCTATTTTTATACATGGAAAATGCAAGCAGCTTCAGTAAACTGCCTTTCTAGCCCATCTTTGGATGATGATTTTAATTCTGATTTTAATCTGGCGAACGGGTTCTTAATGTATATTTAGAATTATTTTAATTTTACAGATGTATTTATTATGTGTTTTATATTATCTTTGGCATTAAATTGTTGCCTGTTTGGAAGCCGTTCTGAGTCCCTTCGTGGAAGTCGAGAAGGACGAGGTATAAATATTTTCAATAATAAACAAACAAACAAATAAATCTAAATCATACAGACATAGACTGCCCAGTATATTGTTGTCTCACCTCCATTCTTAACTATGAGTTGTATGTAAGTTGGCTGTCTGTAATTAGAAGACTGCCTGTAATGCATAACAACGTGGAGGTGAAAAGGAAGTCTGCATTACAGGTAGATTAAGAAACCCATAGCTCTGAGTTGTTGGGCTGTTGAGGCCAGCGTGTCCTGGAGGATTCTCAGTTATAAGGTCATCATAAATCAAAGTCAACTTTACAGCAATTAACAAGAAGTCCATACATTCACATTGTTGATCCCAACTACAACACATCGACTAAGCAATTATTATTTAAGTATTGATTTTACACAATACATATTTTTTTCAGTGGTTCTACTTTACTTGGATTGATTTAGACCTAAACAGCAAAGTCAATACATGATTTAAGAAAAGGTTGGGGGGTGTGTGTGTGTGAGGGAAAATAACTTCTATAAAGACATCGGCATAGAAATGCATATATACGTAATGACTATGAAAGCACAGATCAAAACTTACATTATGACTGGACAAACCAATCCATAGAGGAAATCCATCATTTTTCACAATAGCTTCCATAAATACTTGCTCTGATTCACTGTGTATGCTGGCTAACTCACTTCCTTTTCTTTTGCATTCTTTCCATGCATCATACCAGCTGAGCTGTTTTTGAAGAACCCAATACGTATTGTTTCTATAGGACAGGGCTGTAGGCAGTGGTGGTTTGTCCTCTTTGGGTGCTTTGTAAAGGGAAAAACAATGAATAAATGTTATATATTTTCTTGAACCGATTTAGATGTATGTAAAATACTATTCAATCCAAAATTAGAGATAGTTCTTACCCATTTCTATTTTACAGACAAGGACGCTATGTAAACTGAACTGTAGGTGTACCCAGTTTTCCGTATTGTTGTAAATATCCCAGAAACCATCCAAGCTGACACCAGCAACAAAATTATTGCTCTTGACAGAAGGCCTTCCAAATCTCCAGTTATTGTAGGACAAGCGTGAGTCATCATACCACCTTAGAGTATTGTCTGAGGAGGAATATACATCGTTAGGATACTGAGCTCCATTGATTGTATCTAAAATGGTGAAACTGCTGAAGATATCTGTCCACTATGGACATTACTTGAGTATTGTCCATAGTGGAAAGACACAGTAATGAACTCCCATTGGTTTGTGGCATGGTTTGTTCAAGGTATTATTTTTTTGAGACATTATGTTCTTGGAAATTTCCCTAATTCAAATTTAATTCCAGAAGAAACCAGATAAGCATACCCACACATACCAACAGACATAAAGTCATAAACTGTATGCACACAGACAAACATTCACAGACTTCCCATTGGGTTTGGGCATGGTCTGTTCAAGGTATCATTACTTTTGAAACCCTTATTTCCTTGAGGGCTTTCCTAATTCAAATTTTGAGTCAAAAGAAACAGGATTAGCATGAACAGGCACATACAGAGTCATAAAATACACACGTACATAAGCAAATATTCACAGATACATTCAGACCAGAGATTGAAAGCAAAAAAACTTAAAACAGATTATGACTGTGGATCTTTGTGATTCAATCAGTTCTGGGGTCTGAACAATCACCTTTGGGTGACACAACACATTTCACAGTAACAGTGAAATCCTGTTTTGTTTATTCAAAAATAATTATGGTTAACATTCATTTAAAAACCACTGAACACAGCAGGGCTTACTTTTAAGCGGACATGCAGCAGTCATTGACATCATAAAATTTAAGATAACTGTTTTTAAAATTATGTAAACCCTCAAAGCGAATGCCTCTGCAAACAAACAAAAACCCTGAATATTTATAACAAACAGGATCTTGGGAGACACTAACAAGCTTAGCTGGCTCTGAACAATGTCATCTGCTGTTTTTGTTATGATATGGTAGTAAATGTCTTTGAAATAAAGATAAATTGTGCAACTAGTCCAATTCTGGAGAGCAGGGAAGGGCTTTGTTAGAAATATTTGCTTTTATTTTATTATCTTGCATGCAGTGCGGACTTCCTGTACTGCTGATTTTGTTGAACAAACAATTAGCAAAAACCAAAGCCTGAACCAGTGTGGTGTGTGTTTACGTACTGAAAGCATTGGGAATGCAAAATGAAGATGAAAAAAAGCTATAGCTTTGGTCTCTGTAATGATGTTCCCAAAGAGTCCAAGTGGGGCAGCAGTGTTGATCCATACCAACAACTAAAGGTTGTCAGGGTTTTAAAAATACTTTTTGGCCAATCTCCAACAGGAACAGGTCTTGGATAAAGCTCATTTAAGACCAATTTAGTTTGGAGTATATTACATGGCCAAAGGCACAACTCACAGCAATATATTATTTCTGAGAGAATCTAACTTCCTCCCAACTATTGGAGAATTGCTTCTAAACTCAGAGGAACTTGAGAGGATGCCAGATGATTTCCACTATTAAGAACAAAACAAAACAAAACAAAAACCTTGTGCTTTGATCCTGTGAATGTTGGCTTAACTGTAACAATGGCCCAGGTAAGTAATGATAAATGGGATTAAAGCAGTGGTTCCCAACCTTTTTTTGACCAGAGACCACTTGCCTAGGAATCCCTTTGACCAGGGACCACTCTCCAACATTAGTACCTACAGGGTTACAAATCAGTTTTTGGTTAACTTTAGATTCAGTTTGGTTATTTGGGGTGCTGATTCAGAAAATTGCATTGGACAGACCACATCAGCTCTAGTTTCTGATACAGAACCTATGCCACCCAGTATTTGCCAACTGCTCGCCCACAGAAAGCCATATTTAATAATCTAGAGCTGATGCAGTAGTAACAATCTTTCGTGGGTAGTCAGCCTCTCCCCTCCCGACATCCCCATTGCCTTGGCATTATAAGAGGGTTTTGTGAGACCAGTCACTCTCATTGCCGCATGGTTTCAAGGAGAGAACATCAGGAGAGAATGCTTCTAGAACATGGCCATACAGCCCAAAAAGCCTACAACAACCCAGTGTAGTAATAGTGAGGCTGCAAACCTTATTTTCATTCTTGCAGACTACTGGTGGTCCATGGACCACAGGTTGGGAACCACTGGATTAAAGTATTCACATTTACCCCAGCCTGCAACTTTGCATAATCACCATCACCATCATCAAGTGATATAGGTTGTATCTACACTGCAGAATGAATGCAGTTTGACACCATTTTAATTGTCATGGCTCAATGCTGTAGAATCCTGGGAGTTGTAGTTTGGTAAGGAACCAACACTTTTTGGCAGAGAAGATTAAGATATTGTAAACCTGCAACTCTTGTGATCCCATAATATTAAACCATGTCAATTAAAGTGCTGAAATTTTTCAAAGCAACTGAATTTGAAGAATCGGATCTAATATCTTGCATTTGACAATTGTAACTATTTAATATGAGTGTGGTATCGATTCCTATTACAAACAGAAGCAGCCTGTTACATACTCTAATGTCACCTTGTGGCTTTAGCTTCTTTGTAAGTTTAAGAACAGCATGTTAGTCAAAGCAGGACTTCACAGATACAAATAACTTTCAACTTACCATCATCCTCATAAAGCAGGCCCAACCAGAGCCACTGAGCAAGGCCACTGAAAGCAAGCAGCTGCTCAACAACAAAATCATTTTCTTCTTCATCCCTGATACTCAAGAGAGATGCATTTATGTCTGTTGAAACAAATCAGTGAATTAGTTGAGCAAGGGTTTATGGGAAGCTGTATTTGAAGAAAGGGATACCATGTTTTAGCCACATCTTTGGTTTTATAATAAAATAATATGAAATGGCATTATTAAATGGAAAGGATCAGGTGCTCTCTTTGAATTAGATAGTAAGCATGTATTGTAATGGCAAGTACTGATAAAAGCATCTTATTGTATGTGCTGTCGAAGGCTTTCATGGCCAGAATCACTGTGTTGCTATGCGTTTTCCGGGCTGTCTGGCCATGTTCCAGAAGCATTATCTCTTGACGTTTCGTCCACATCTATGGCAGGCATCCTCAGAGGTTGTGAGGACTGCTGGAAACTAGGCAAGTTAAGTTTATATTGATGCAAAACAGAAAAAATATACCTATCTTGTGTCACAGTACACTGTAAACGCAAGCTAATAAATGTCACAGTATATGTAACAAAATATCACTTTTATACAATAATATCACCCTATCCCCTATCCTTGTGTTTATTGCTATGATAGTTTGTACTATGTTGTTATATTATAGATTTGTCTAATTATGGATGATGGATGTTCCTGATTATTATTGAGAAGCTATATGCACCCAGAGCCCCGCCCTGAGGAAGTGAAAGACGAAACGGGATTGGGCCCATTTATGGTTACTCGTAGGCGGATCGGAGCCTTCTCCTTGCCTTCTCGGAGTTCCCCCTTGGTCTCACTCCCAAATTGCTTTCCTACGCTTCCCATCTACTTCATTCTCCCTCATCGTTTTCCTGTTCTCCTGTCTGTTACATTTGCTACTACATTGATTCAAACCACCGCCAAACACAAGCCGCTACGTCGTAAAAGTTTTCCTACGTGACGGAATTGAGAGCTTTTCGGCGCGCCTTAGCAACAGCTTGCATTATGGCTTGGCGCAATTTGTTTTGGCACGGCCGCGGGAGTTTGGCTGCATTTGCCCAAAGTGCGGCGACGCCTCTCCCTGATATTTCCCATTCGCGGACCTGTTATACCTCATTTGAGGACACACGGACACCAGGACAGTGAGTACCATCATCTGATACGTGTTGGCATACATGGACTCAGCATTGAGCTGGTGAAACTTGGAGCATTATATTACCTTACTGTATAGAGCCAACATTGTATTCGTGGGAGCTAAGAGTTGTATTGTAACCTGTAGGAGAGTGAAACTGTTTATATGGGTATCATACTGTTACATTGATTATGTTACTATACTGTGCTATTTTGAAGGTATGATGCCATAGAGGGAACCCCTCATTGCTGTTTGATATTATTGTATAAAAGTGATATTTTGTTACATATACTGTGACATTTATTAGCTTAAATTAAGTTTATATACCTTTGGAATGTCTAGGGTGGGAGAAAGAACTCTTTTCTGGTCAAAGCAGGTATGAGTGTTGCAATTGGCCAGCTCGATTAGCACTTAATGGTCTCGCAGCTTCAAAGCCTGGCTGCTTCCTGCCTGGGGATCCTTTGTTGGGTGGTGTTAGCTGGCTCTGATTGTTTCCTGTCTTGTATTCCCCTATCTTCTGAGTATTGTTCGTTATTCAATGTCCTGATTTTAGAGTTTTTCTTTAATACTGGTAGCCAGATTTTGTTCATTTTCATGGTTTCCTCTTTTCTGTTGAAATTGTCCACTTGCCTAGTTTCAACAGACCTCATGACCTCTGAGGATGCCTGTCATTGATGTGGGCAAAACATCAGGAGAGAATGCTTCTGGAACATTGCCATACAGCCCGGAAAACTCACAGCAATTTTTGTACATATTTTCAGACACCATTTTTAGAAGCATATAGAAACAAACCAAATGTATGGGGAAATACTTCTATGCTCAATTCCCATATAAAATTTGCGATCTCTCTCTCTCTCTCCCTCCCTCTGTAGATATATGAGTGTGTATAGACACACACATTGATAAGATACAGATAGTTGAGAATTAGCTTGCATGCCTTTCAAGGGGTAGTAAACTAATTCATGGGAGATCTATCAACAACTTTATTTATGACTAGCTGTACCCGCCACACGTTGCTGTGGCCAACCTTCCTTCCCTCTTTCTTTCCTTCCTTCCTTCCTTCCTTCTCTTCTTCCCTTCCTCCCCCCCCATTTTTACTTTCCCTTCCTCTTTCTCCCCTTTCTTCCTTCTCTACCTATTCTTGGACTGCAACTCCCAGCAGTCCTCCTGATCGATCTATATATCTACCTACCTATCTCTATCTACTCTATCTGGAGGATTGCTGGGAGTTGAAGTCCAGGAATAGGAGATTGGAAATATGCAGGGATTGGGATGCTCTCAAAGAAATCCAAGGAGAAGAAAGCTTGCAGCTTGGAAGCAGTGCATTTGGATCTTCCTCCTCTCTCAAAGGGCCTATTCTAGGGGATGCTGGGAGCTGCAGTCTGGAAGAGAGTGTGGATATGCTATTGTGTGTTTCGTTTGCTGGGGGTGGGTGGGGCGTTTTTGCGCATGTGCTGTAGCATCTTTTTGCTTTTTTTGGCTTTTCAGGTCCCTTCCGCTGTGTTTTTTAGTGTTTTTATGAGTGATGGTGACTCGTTGGTGTATTGTGTCCAAATTTGGTGTCAATTCATCCAGTGGTTTTTGAGTTCTATTAATCTCACAAACGAACATTACATTTTTATTTATATAGATAGCTAAATCGATACCTCACATTCAGAGGCAGTATACCTTTGGGGTATGTTTGGCTTGCCTACAGGCATCTCATTGCTATTGCTGGGAGCAGGCTGCTGAATTAAATGGACCTTCTGCCAGATGCAACAGGACTCCTTACATTTTTAATGTTCAGTCTTATCACACAAAGGTGCCTCCGGTTATTGTATATTGTGTTTCAATGGTAGTTTATAATTTGGATGCTTCTTCTGTGCAATCTATGCAACAGAAGGACAGAAAAAGCTTCTTTTGAAGATATGTTCACTTGAATTTAACCCAGCAATGTTCATGTTAGCAGATTATACATCCAGAGAGCAACAGATGTTTTTGTTGCAATGTTTCTCAAATTTACAGTCAAGAGAGTGCAAACAAGACTGGTGGGAACTACACACATTGTAAAAGTACTTTGCTCATGATATGCAAAACTTAATCTCCACAGCTTTGCAGATAACTATTCCTGCTCAAACAGTGGTTACTGATTATTTTTGCCAAATAATAATGCATGGAGCAATGTTCTTGCAACCTAGGTGATTTCCCAGTCACAACTGCCCAATTCCCATGGCTTCAATACTACAAAAATCCAGTTCTGATAATGGAAATTATTGCCTTCTGTTTCCATGTATGGATGGCTGTTACATACAACTATGTGCTCATGTATATTATGTTATCAGTTACTTTCATTTCATGCCTTTCTTCCAATGACTCAATGCAGCAAAACTTTTTCTTCTCACTTTAGCCCTTCTAATAACCCAATAAGGTAGGTCAGTTTGAAAATATTTATCTTGTCAATGCATAGTTGGGTGGGAATTAAATCAGATCCAATACTTTAAAGACACTGGAGAAAATAAGCAAAGTGCTCTTAGATCTAGAAACATTCACAATGATAATAACACAGAAAAAAACATTAAATAGGAATTGCTTACTCATCATCCTGCATAAGTGGTGGCCTTCACCTGATCTCAGTCCACTCATTCTGTTTTTTGTGATCAGAAATGTATAGCAATTGTTTCGAAACGCTACCCACGGTGTGTTCTTTATCTTGTGGGGACAATGAACAGATTCATGATATAATTCTGTTTTTTCAGTTTGATCTGGGGAAGAAAAGTTAAATTTCTTTAAGGCACGGCATAAGTGTTTTCAAAATACAGTAACCAACTAACCTTCACTAATACTATTCTTTAGTTTAAGTAAAAACACAATTATATACATTCAAATAGAAGTAAAATAAAATAATTAAACCAGACTATTATATTCAGGAATATTATTTTACAGTTTCAGTGAACACATAATTATACACATTTAAATAAAATGAAAATAAATACTCTCTCACTTCCTGTCATCTCACTTATGTTCGTAACTATGAGTTGGATGTTGTAACTCAGGGACTGCTTGTATGTCAAAATATTTTATGTATCTAAAATATTTCAACAAAAACATCTCCAAAGCAGCAATTTTAAATTCATCTAAGTCATGTTAGAAAACAGAAGATTCCTACTTCCTGGTAAGTAGCAAACTGCGCCTGGTTTTTCTGAGTAACATTCAGATGTTTTCCAGAATCCATCAGTATCCAAATATACACAGTTATCAAGCAAATCTGTATCATCATTAGACCAGCGACTGAAACTAATATGTTTTCTGTCCAACCAATGGTAATGTATTCCGTCCTAGTCAAACAACAAAAAAGATGTAAAGTTAGCATCCAAGGTAAAAATAAAAACCCAAAGCTAGAAGTGAAGATATTTTACACATGAACTATTGTAACTGTGAGAACCAATTGTGGAATAGTGGTTTGAGCATTGGACTATATGTTTGCGAAATGAGGGTCTAATCTCCAATTGGCCATGGAAGCCCACCGAGTGACTTTGGGCAAGTCATACTTCCTTGGATGAGAGAGGTTGGCGATGGCAAAGCTCATAGAAACAATGTCCTATCAAAGGCTTTCATGGCTGGAATCACTGGGTTGCTGTGAGTTTCCCAGGCAGTATGGCCATGTTCCAGAAGCACTCTCTCCTGACGTTTCACCAACATCTATGGCAGGCATCCTCAGAGGTTGTGAGATCTTTTGGAAACTAGGCGAGGTTTATATATCTGTCGAATGTTCAGGGCGGGAGAAAGAATTCTTGTCTGCCTGAGGCAATTGGCCACCTTGATTATCATTGAATGGCCTTGTAGCTTCAAAGGGCCAGGTGACACCTCCCAACAAAGGACCCCCCAGGCAGGAATTATCTAGGCTTTGAAGCTGAAAGGCCATTCAATGCTATGTAAGGTAGCTAACTGAAACATTCACACACTTCCCTCAAACAGAAAACAGTTCTTTCTATCACCCTGGACATTCCACAGATATATAAACCCCACTTGTCTAGTTTTCAACTAACTTCACCAGAAAAGCATGATCCTGATCCCTATTATCCAATGTTGCTATTTCAAAGGCCTGTTTCATTATATTTACACATTTCAGCTCATCCCTGGCTCAGATTTCCACAAACGGAGAGATGATTTGGACTACAACTCCTGCCATTGATAGCCAACACAGGTTAGATGTGGGAAGAGTAGTCCAATATATTAATTAAAGCTTTCTGACTCTAAATTACAGAACTTGGGTGTTTGTGGGATTGGTCATGTGGTGATATACGTGGCATTGTTTCCAAAAGGTGCCAAATCCATTTGAACAAATTTTATAGGAATAAAAGTATGTGAATTATTTTGCTATAAAATGCAATTTTCCAAAATGTGAACCTAAGTGATTTGATACATTTTGAGAATTTTGATCTGTACGTAATATTCTATTTCTCACCAAGAATGTGCTGCCATCTATAACTCATTCTTCATTTTTTTTGGAAACAAATCACACATCTGTAAATCTCTAGCTAATTACGTCCACAGTTATTTTTCTCACATTAATCTTAGTGCTTCCTGGGAAAATGAGCACACTGTTCTCTCATGAGGCCAAGAAAAGACCGAATGCACTTAATTTCCCAACCACTAGGTTACTACCCACTGTGCAAAAGGAGTAACAATGATAGAACCAGGCTACCCAAACTATTTAAAACTTCTCAGTACATTTTCTCATATCCTCATGTAGTATTTCAGTGGCGTGTTTTGAAAGGGAGATAATCTTACATCTTTACTGGAGAGTCCAATCCACAGTGGTTGATTATAGCGGGCAGCTTGACTAGCAAGAAAAGCCTGCTGGAATTGTTCTGTAATGCTAACCAGCTGCATATTATTCTGGAGGCACTCCTGCTGTGCATCAACCCATGTCAAGTTCTTCAGAAGTGTGGTGTATGTGACATTTCGATAGTTCCAGGTGACATTAAGCATTTGCTGCGTCTGGTTTTCTGCAGCCTCTAATGAAGAAACCAAAATAGTTGAATAGGACAAATGCTATCATTCATCAAATAACTTATTTTTTTAAAACAGCAACAATGCTTCCTTGAACTCTTGGGTGAAGATCAAGCTTTAAAAATATTTACTAGCAGTGCACACTGTATTTTCAGGGACATGGCAGGAACAGGACTGCAATGTCTAGTCAATTAATTACTTAATAATATATTGAGCAACTGGAACCATGCTCCTGATTAATCAGCAAATATCCTCTGCAAATAAAATTTTAATTCAAATACATGTAATCCACTGGATGTCAATCTGCTACTGAGCACAATTCAAAGTGCTGACTTTAGCCTATAAAACCCTAAATGATTCTGGCCTAGTTCCTCTGTCTGAACATATCTCCCTCTATGAACCACCGCAGAGTTTAAGATCATCTGGGGAGACCCTGCTCTCAGTCCCGCCTCCCTCAAAGGTGCAATTGGCAGTGACGAGAGACCAGGCCTTCTCAGTAGTGGCCCCTCGGCTGTGCAACTCACTTCCCAGGGTTATTAGATCAATCCCCTCCCTTCTGACCTTCCTCAAGGAAGTGAAAACGTGGCTTTGTGACCAAGCCTTTAGAGAACTTGTGAAATAGATAGACTCAGAACAATGTGCAATGACCATTGGAACGGCCCAGATTACACTCGTGGATTACATGTTTAACTCTTAATGTATTGTTTTTAAATGTTTAAATTGTTGTTAATGTACTTTAAAATTCTATTTTAATATTTATTTCAGAACGCATTGTGTATTAAGGCATCAAATCGTTGCCTGTATGTAAAGCTGCCTTGAGTCCCCTCTGGGGTGAGAAAGATGGGGTAGAAATATCGTAAATAAATAAATGTAAAAGAATAAGATAGCAAATATCATCGAGAAGCACTGTGAGAAAAAAGTCATACTTAATCTGAGATGATACACTCCTTGCAACACATGTGTGTTTGTGAACGGACAGCAAGTATATTTCTGAATACTCTGCATGAATTTTTTGCGTATTCAACAATTAATTGGTTACAGGACAACTCTGTACATGTCTATTCAAAGGAAATCTCACTGACTTCACTGGCATCGAGAGTAGGAGCTTAATTTAGTCTCATTTATGACCACAACCTAAAATACAGGTTTATACCAGAACTGTTTTCACACAAAACCACATAAAGCATAAAAAACCAATTACTATCATGCAATGAACTTCAATTTCCTAAACTAGCTTACAGCTCTTGGTGAAAGCAGCCATTTAATCACTTCTGTGCCCACCCATGTTCAAAGTATTTTGCTTTGCTATCAGTGCATGTAGTACCATATCAGGTACACACAGAAGATGTTTATGGTATAACTGGAGTAGTTGACTAAAACAAAGCATGGAAGTATTGAAATAGCGATTACAGACATTATGAACAGATTATTATATCACTGTAAGATTGCTTTTCATACGAGGATATGTAGAGACATCATTTGCAAAGAGGATGCACACATGACTGCCCAACCAGGTCTGTAGATACATTTCATGTAGCTCAAATCCAGATGCTTGCGGACTTAAAAGTTGCTATGTAAAGCAGGAATGGAAAGTATGGCTTTCCAGATGTTGACTACCACTCCCATAACATTGGCATTGACTGGGAGTGATGGGAGTTACTGCCCAACAAGATTTGAAGGGCTGCACTTTTCCCAGCTGATATGAAAAGTACAAGAGCTGTGTCTTAGGAAAGATCTACACTGTAGAATTAACACAGTTCGAGAGCACTTCAGCTGCCATGGTTCAATGCTATAGGATCCTGGAAGTTCTAGTTTGGAGACACACCAGAAAAGGCTAAAGACCTTGAAAAACATACCACACCCATAATTCCATAGCATTCCATCATGGTAATTAAAGTGGTGTCCAATTGCATCATTTCAAAAGTATAGACACACCCTTAAGATTGAGGCTGCAGGTCGTCAGAGGATCAGGCCATTTGCCAAGATCAGCACAGATTTATTAGGTTCGTGAATATGTGGATGTTCACTAGGGCTGCTCAGTCTTACCTGCCTCTCGTTGGCAGATGGCTACAGAATTGATGTCAGCGCAGGAAGTGAAGTTCCAGGTCCCCACATGAGAATTGAGATTGTTGAGCAAAACACCACATTGGACGTTCGCTTCTGCATCAAAAAACTAGACAGGAAACAGAAGGTGGGGTGATACAAGTTGATCAATAATCTTAGGATTTGTCACAGTGGACTATGGATTGTCACAGTGGACTGTCGTCACCGATATAGTTATATTGCTAATTAAAGAATCCCCGACCTAAACAAATAACACATTTGATGATTTGATTGAGGTCGCTCTGCTTTCCTATCAATCAGAAAGCAGTTGACAATCTCACGCCTTCCCCTGCACAAATCTCTGGAGTGAGAGGAAGAAACAAAAGTGTTTCATTTTCTTATGACAATGGGAAAGCAGAGAAGGGTGAAAGTCTGGAGCTCATGACTAAGTATCCAAACAATGGTTACATTCAACTCTGGCCACTGTTGTGTGAAATGGAACTAAATAAATTATTGTTTTGTTTCACCATTAGATAGAGATTTCTAAATAGATGTTTTTATGTTTCACTTTGTATTTTTTAATACAAAAAATCATGTTTATTATAGTATTCTCATAATTTTAGTAGGAGAAATGAGCTACTACTTGGAAAAAAACCCCCAATCTGATTGGCACTGATCTATACCTCTGCTTTTGTAGAGGCACAAGATCGCAGATTAAAAATGAAAAAAGTCTGAATGGATTTTACTTTTTAAAATATATAACCCAATCATAGGGAAAAGCCTACAAGGAAGAAAAGAAGAAGAAGAATCTCAGCAACTTACATCTAAATTAACCCTCCTTAGCCTTCCTTGAAGCAATGGGTGGAAATTGGTATATTCTAGAGAGCTTCCATCTACCCATTTATTTTCACGTGACTGAATCTGAAGGCGCAGACCAATCCAAATGTTTTGGGGCAAGCCGGGAAGTAAGGAGGTTATAAAATCTGTACAGCAGAAGACAAATACTTTCATATTAGGCTCAGTCAGTCAAAGCACCCATCTCACAGCTTCCTTGTATAGGGAGAACAACAATGGTTAGATTTGCTAGTTAGCTGGACAGTGAAGGAAAGAAAATCACCTTGTTTGGAACGCAAATACAAAAGAAGAAAAACAAAGGGGTCCAAGAGCAAATCAAGCCTGAACTCTCACTAAAATGACTTAACCAAGGCCGTCATACTTTGGGCAGATCATGAAATGACATGACTCAGCGGAAAAGGCAATAATGTTCAGTTAAATGGAATAGGGAAAAAAAGACCATAATGTCAGGTGGATTGACTCAGTCAAGGAGGCCATAGCCCTAAGTTTGCAAGACCTTAATGAGGCTCTCATTCACAGGATTACTGTAAGTAAAAGATGATTTGACTGAAAATAACAAGAATAAATTAGATTACATGTGCACTCATTTACTATAAATGTATTACTGGTTAACTACATTTTTTTTTACTGATGAACCATAAATCATCATGTGGATTATTTACTAAGGATTTTCAATACAATATTAGCACACATGTCCTTCAGCTACAAATGGAAGCAATTCTGAATCTGCTTTAATTGTTTTCTTCCTCAACATTTATTAATAATAATTTACTTTATTTATATTCCACTTTATCTCCCCGGAGGGACTCAGAGCAGATTGCAGTACATATAAGGCAAACATTCAATGCCATTTTACACGGACAATTATATACAATACACAGATAAGGTAAAATATTTCCTCTTTTTCCATCTCCGGCATCTGGAGATGATGTTCAGCTTCCAGCCATGGGGAGGTGCTCCTGTTCCATTTTCCATGCCAAAGGAGCCTGCTTTCTGTAGACATATCTGATATTTTTGCCGGCATGTCTGCATGCCCTTTTACTTTCCTACCATGGCAGTACCTATTGATCTACTCACATTGCATGCTTTTGAACTGCTAGGTAGGCAGAAGCTAAGACTGACAGTTGAGAGTTACTCAACTCGTGGCTTCAAATTGTTGACCCTCCGGTCAGCGGCCTTTCCTGCAGCTAGTGGCCCCTGTTCTCTCAATTATTTCCATGGTAAAAATTGCTGTTCAGTTTACAATACTTCAGCTGAATTTTCAGTGGGCACCAGCAGAACTTTTTCAGGATCCATATTTGCTCATTTTCAATATTTCCCTTAATTTCAGGATTATATTTGATAATTTACATGAATAAGAGAGTCCAGACAAGGTCACTCTCAATTTTTCCTTTCTTGGTTCTAGATTGATTTAACTTATTTTCAGCATATACACTGTCATGCTTATGCATGTCTTCTTTGCCACACACAACTGCACAAAGGCAACTGAGAGACATTTCGCACTAAACCAGAACTTTCCAAACATTTCATGTTAGTAGCACACTTTTTAGACATAACTGTCTTATGGATAACAATGCACTGTATCTCTGGTATCAAAGCATATCAAATTTTCTATAACTGAGCCATGTTTTGATAATTATTTTACCTTGTTCAGCTTGATTACTGATGGACGGAAGAATGCCTCCAAATGAACTGCAATATTCATTTGCATCTTTAAATTTTAAATCTCGAGAAGGCACTATCTGAAAACACTGAAAGAAGGAGAAAAAATTAAACCACGCTTAGAGCTCTTAGTATATACTTCTAGTTAGTTCAAGTGTGGTTTTGCACACCTAAAAGGACACATTGATACCTTTGATGCTAGTTTGTAAATAATATCTTAGTTCAAGGCATCATTTACACAGCAGAACAAAATCAAGGAAAACACAGTGCTTTATAACAGTCTTAATTGCTCCAGTTGAACTTGATCAAATTCCAATCAAATTGGTTAGAAACTCTTACACAGACATTATGGTTTGAAAGAAGAAGAAAAAGAGCAAAATTCCCCTTTTTACCTTGTTGAGAAAACTATGCCAATTTTCTGGACACTTTCTCTGAGGTGGCTTATAACTAGGATCGTGTGTCTCCAGAAGTGACGTATTGTATTTTTCGCAGATGAAGGGAAGTTTTGTATTGCAGCTTATGATGTTGTCTGAAGGATTTACAAATAGAAAAAAACGAGACAATATTCCGGTAACTTATACTGGGGAGGACACATTAAGAACATAAGAACATAAGAAGAGCCATGCTGAATCGGGCCTCAGCCCATCTAGTCCAGCATTCTGTGTCACACAGTGGCCCACTAGTTGTACACAGGGATCTCTAGCAGAAAGGAGGGCAAAACCCTCACCTGCTCCCGACCCCCACAACCAGTACCCGGGAAAATCCTGCCTGCCTCCATCAACACAGAGGTGGCACTTGGATGTCCATTTCAGTAACTACTGATTCCCTTGGTGTCCATGAATCTGTCTAATCCTGCCTTGAAGCTGTCCAGGCTGACAGCTGTCACAACCTCCTCTGGAAGTGAGTTCCATAACCCAATGACCCTCTGGGTGAAGAAATATTTCCCTTTATTAGTCCTAACTTTCCTACCTTGGAGCTTTAGGGAGTGCCCCCTAGTCCTAGTGTTGTGTGACAGAGAAAATATTTTTTCTTTATTCACACATTCTAGATCTAGCATACACTTACTAACTAAGTGAAGGATCTAAGCCAGTGGTTCCCAAACCTTTTTGGCCTACCGTCTCCTTTCCAGAAAAAAATTTTTACTCACTGCCCCCCTAGAAATTATTTATTTAAAATTTTAATAGCAATTAAACAGAAAGATATATGTATTAATATTTCTACCTTTTTCGTAGAATGTAATAAAGAAAGTTGTAAATTAGAAACATTGAAGTTTGAAATTATGAAACTATTGAACTTAGAATAGAAAAGTAATACAAAAAAAGTTAAAACATTCAAAATCATCTTAATGAGAAGGATGAACCTGGTATGCTGCTACCAATCTAATAATTTCCGGCTCTATTTTCGTCAGCAATAATCTCAAATCATCGCGATTGACTATCTTGCAATCGATAAATTGGTTACCGCACTGAATCCATGTTTCACTAAATATGTTGAAGGACATTATTATTATTGTTATAAGACTAAACCAGTTGGAAGGGAACCCCAAAGGTATTATTATTATTATTATTGCTTGCTTGGCAAGAGGAGGAGGAGGGAGCAGGAGGAGGGAAGAAGAAAGAGAGAAACACACAGAGTTGGATGGTAGCCTGTCACCTCGCTCACGCCACCGCCCCCACTGCCCCCTTACAAAGGTTCAGCGCCCCCCAAATTCTCCTGGGCCTTCCACCGCCCCCCTAGATCACCCCACCGCCCACCAGGAGGTGGTACTGCCCACTTTGGGAACCACTGATCTAAGCTAAGAAATAGAATACATGATTTACATACAGAAGAGCCAGATTCAGCCCACAGCATCTCTAGTAAAGCAAGCTTAGAAGTTGGGGCTGGAAAATATCTCGTTCTGAGGGCCGTTCCACACAGCCATATAACCCAGAATATCAAGACAGAAAATCCCACAATATGCACTTTGAACTGGGTTATCTGAGTCCACACTACCATATATTCCAGTTCAAAGCAGATAATGTGAGATTTTATTCAGCTGTGTGGATGGGGTCTTAAATTACTCTTGTATATTCAGTTATAACGTTTAGAACATTATATTAACTTAAATAACTTAAGTAACATCACATTGTCTGACATCCAGTTTGGGAAGGAGCAACTGTTCATGGGGATACTATGAGAAATAGTAAACAGAAGAGCTTGAAACAGGGATTTTGGGGGATATGGGGAAGGGAGGAGCCAAAGCCGATTTTGGAGCTTGGGGAAATTATATTCAATGGGACAGTTTAAAACAAATGGATCTACCATATGGGAGTAGCAGGCAAAGAGCAACATGTAGCCTCCTGGATGGAGCCCCCGGAAGCGTGATGGGTTAAACCAGGGGTGGGCAATTGCCGGCCCACTAGGTGTTTTGGACTTCAACTCCCAGAAATCCTAACAGCTTTTAAACTGGCTAGGATTTCTGGGAGTTGAAGTCCAAAACACCTAGAGGGCCGGCAATTGCCCACCCCTGGGTTAAACCCTTGTGGTGGCAGGACTGCTGCCCGAAAGGTTGGCAGTTCAAATCTGAGGAGCGGGGTGAGCTCTCATCTGTCAGCTCCAGCTTCTCATGCAAGGACATGAGAGAATCCTCCCACAGGATGGTAAAACAACCATGCATCCCCTGGGCAATGTCCTTGCAGACAGCCAATTATCTCACACCAGAAGCAACTTGCAGTTTCTCAAGTCACGCCTGACATGAAAAAAAAAAGCCTCCTGGATTATTTCTTAAGTTCTCAATTTCCAAAGACATTTTGGGAAAATATTTATTTAAAATAGAACACATGGAGGCAATTTTATTATGTGTTTTTACCCAATGGCTATTTTGCATCCAGAAGATGCTTCTCATATCTAGAAAGTTTTTCTGGCTCAAAAAGGGAGGTGACAAAAACTAACTGATCCCTGGTGCTTCTTTGGCAGGTGCCTAAAATAAATCATTGTCAACGTCATCAAACCCTAGAAATACATGGATTATTTCAGACTAAACATTTTGAACAGAATTAGGCTATTTCCATAATATATTTCCCTTTCTGAATCTCTGAAACATATAAAAACACAGTTAGAATCACAATATGGATTGACCAATAACCTTAATTGCATAGAAACATATATTGCTCAGGCTGCATCCTTCCTGTACATAACTTTCTAAAAGTCCAAATGATCCTTCGGGCAAGCCTGCACATGCTAAAAATTATATTTATAGAGTGGGCCTGGACATTGTAAACAAGCTCTGGCAGTTGTTTAGTGGCGCCTGCTGCATGAACTATATTTATACCTGAAGCCTGCACAAACTCTGAATGCTAGATCATTTAGGCATTACCAACAAGCATTGGCAGGTGAGTTTGGCATCTAAACAGTTTTTGGTCTTCAAATTTTAAAAATAAGGTAAGAAAGAGAGTATGAAATTGAAAAAACAAAACAAAACAAACACACTTCTTACAGACTTGGGACACTTCCACATAGCTGTATAAAATCCCACATTATCTGCTTTGAACCAGGTTATATGGCAGTATGGACTCAAATAACCCAATTCAAAGCAGATACTGTGTGATTTATCTGCCTTGATATTCTGATATGGCTGTGTGGAAGGGCCCTAAAAGTCTTGTAAGGGTTATAAACAGAAAGGGAACATTATTTTAGCATACGTAATATTAAGAAGCACCTTACCTTTGTACCAGCTTTGAGAGGAAATGTGCCAACAATCTCTGTAGTATCTCTCATGATAGTGTGCAAATATTGAAAAACTAGCCAAAATAAAGAAATCAAATATTTATTTTTCAAATTGGTGCACATAACTTAGATTTCAAAAAGTAGAAAAAGCTGTATGAAAGGTTTCTTTTGGAAGGGAATTCTTAACAAAAAAAGAATTCAAAAAAGAAAAAAATAAATGCAATAATAAATGCTTTTGATAATGGCTAAATGAAAAACCACCCTATTGGACAGGATTTTAACGGTCTTTATTGCTACTGTTGTAATCTAGACGCTCAGCAAATAGGAATGGATAGTTAAACGGCATGTTTTTAAGGAGTTTCTTAGTTTTAAAAATTGTTTGTCTCTTTATATTTATATTATTCTGTCATTTTATTTTTTTATTAATTGATATGGGTTTATTTTTGTATTTCATTTATTGTATTCGTTGTGTGTTGTAAGCCGCCCCGAGTCCCTTCAGAGAGAGGAGGCGGGATATAAATAAAGCTTATTATTATAGTATTATTATTAACTTATACTCCAACAGCTCAGTATATGGAGTACAAATTAATCAAAATGCAAAATATTCTATTTGAATTCCAAATGTCTTGGTATTCAAATAGAATATTTTGCATTTTGATTAATTTATTCTCATGTGATCATTGACACATATTTCCTGGTCAGTTGTTGTTTAACTCTTGAGCAGCACTTCCCTCCGTTTATTACAGTATATGGAGTACCCCTTATGTATTATTTATGATGTATTTACTATATTTATTTATTCCTCCCTGGGGAGATTCAAAGGGGCTAACTGTCACACACTTTTATCAATTTAAAACAAAATTAATACAAAAACTAAAATAACAATTAAACAGTATTGTGTGTTAGGTTAATAACACAGTTAAAATACAATTATTACAATTAAAATGCATCTGAAAACACCCAAGACGCAGGTTTGCAGTCTGGGAGTGATCCTGGACTCATCGCTGAGCCTGGAACCCCAGGTCTCAGCGGTGGCCGGGAGAGCATTTGCACAATTAAAATTTGAGCGCCAGCTGTGCCCATACCTTGGGAAGTCTGACTTGGCTACGGTGGTCCACGCTCTGGTTACATCCCGAATAGACTACTGCAATGCACTCTATGTGGGGCTGTCTTTGAAAACGGTTCGGAAACTTCAGTTGGTCCAACAGGCGGCAGCCAGAATGCTAACTGGGGTGACATACAGGGAGCATACCACCCCCCTGCTGTGTCAGTTCCACTGGTTGCCTGTCCATCTCCGAGTCCAATTCACAGTGCTGGTATTGACCTATAAAGCTCTATACGGTTCTGGCCCAGCTTACTTGTTCGAACACATCTGCCTCTATGTCCCATCTCGCAGTCTAAGATCATCTGGGGAGGCCCTGCTCTCGCTCCTGCCAGCATCGCAAATGCGACTGGTGGGGACGAGAGACAGGGTCTTCTCGGCGGTGGCCCCTCGCCTATGGAACGAACTCCCAAACGAAATAAGGTCGACTTCATATCTCCTCGCTTTTAGAAAAAAGCTAAAGTCATGGTTCTGGGACCAGGCCTTTGGGCAGCAGATCTAAATTGTACCTTTGGATTTGACTGGATTGACATTTTGGACTTGACTGGATTGACAATGTGTTCCACTTGATGGCTTTAATTAATTATTGTTGTATGTAGTGGTTTTTAATGTTTTTTAAAAATGTTTTTAATGCTTTTTAATGACATTGATTATATGGTGTATTTTATATTGTATTGTGGTGTTGCGGCCTGTAGTGCTGCCGTGCTGAATCCCCCTGTGGGGGTGAAAAGCTACGGGGTACAAATACCATAAATAAATAAAATAAATAAATAAATCCTCCCAAAATCCCAGCTATATTTCCAGAGTCAACCCTGCCATTAGAGAGAGTGGAACCATTTAAAAAGCTGGTGCAGGGTGGTAATGGGGAGACGTGTGGGAAAATGTTGGGAGGAATTAGGTGAAATCCTGGGAGGATTTTATCCTGGTCTAAACTGAGAGTTAAGAGCTAGTCAAGCCTGCTTCTGTGAGTGGATTAGGAGTGGTGACTCTGGGACACTATGTCTTAGTTAGTAAAATGTCTTTTCATATGTCTCATGGTGCGCCTCACTCATTCTAGGAATTTATTATTCAACACTCTTCAACCCAAAGTTCTCAATCAGCAACGATCTGAAGATAATGCAAATGCATAAATTATAAGAGTGCCAGTGTGATATAGTAATCTGCGTGATGGGCTCCAACTCCAGAGAACAGGATTTGAATCCCTTCTTGATCCTGGCGATCCACTGAGTGACTCTGACCAAGTACTACTTTCTCAGCCTCAGAAAAAACTTGAAGGTACAGAGCAACATACAAACAAAAACACCTAATTATCTTCAAAGAAAGACAGACAGGTAGAAGTAAAACGACCCCCCAGCATTATTACTGGGCTAACGGTTTGCATTACTGGAGTACCTATACTAAGCAAGAGTTCAAAAGAATGGTGGTTTCCCTCCAAACAATAGCCTCAGATCCCTTCTACACTGCCATACAATCCAGTTTATCAAAACAGATAATCCACATTATCTGTTTTGTACTGGATTATATGAATCTACACCACCAGATAATCCAGTTCAAAGCAGATAATCTGGATTTTATATGACAGTGCAGAATGGGCCTCAGACCACATAAATGATACTAATTTATTAACAGATTTTTAAAATTTATTTTAAGAAATTTAGTACATTGTCCTTCAATATGAAGAGTTCTGGGGCAGTTTATGACAACTGAAAAATCAATTAAATATATGCACAGAAAGAAGACAGTAAAATAGCAAAGTAGCATCTAATTATGATAAACAATATAAAATCAGTAAAACATTAAAATAGAAAAAGATCAATGGACAGTTGCTTGTATTTTATTTCATTGTGGCGCACTGTGGAAAAATGTTCATTGCTCAAATATTTTACCTATTTTACTTGCTAGAACACTATTATAAGGAGGGTATCAAAAGGACTCTGAAGCTAAATAAATGATAATAGTTACATACACTGAATGGTAGTGACTCGTAGGAGGTATGTATTTCAGCCACCAAGTCTGTTTCTCATCTGTTAACTGCAAAATCAAAAAGGAGATGCATCATTACATCTTACAGAATAAATAGGGGGAAATATTTCTTATATTGTGTAACAGGAAAAAAACACAATTTTCCACCAGAAGATGTCATTTTAAAAAACCTAAATAAATAATTCCTGGGAGAATAGTGTCCATATAAATTTAAATCTCAGTACGGAAAAATGGAGCAATGTTTAGGACCAAATTATTTGTCTTTCTTTACTTAACTTTCACAACAATACAAAGGCATGGGCAATCAGAACTTTACTATTCAGTTATATATATTTATACGTCAGGTCTTGTCTAGTTCCTGCTGTCCTTCCAAGACCTAGTCTTCCTCTGATTTCTTGCTTGCATTTTCTATTCTGATGAATGATTGTACTAAGTAGGAAAAATCTTGAAGTTTTAAGATTTTGATGTCTTCACTATCTATTGTATATACTTGAGTATAAGTTAACTCGAATATAAGTTGAGGCACCTAATTTTACCACAAAAAAACTGGGAAAACGTATTGACTCGAGTATAAGCCAAGGGTGGGAAATGCAGCAGCTACTGGTAAATTTCAAAATAAAAATAGATACCAATAAAATTGCATTAATTGAGGCATCAATTAAAAGTTTAAATGTTTCTGACTATTTACAGAAACTGTAATTTAAAATAAGTCTGTCCAACTCTGGTTACACCATTATTCTAACCTCCTTCAATGTAAATGTGCTTACATATCCTTCGATAATAATAATAAAGAAAGTAAAATAATAAATGTAATAAAATATTAGAGTAAAATAATGGAAATGTAATAACAGTAATAATACAGTAAAATAATAAATGTAATAAAATAATAGAAATGTAATAATAACAACAATATAGTAAAATAATAAATGTAATAACAGCAACAACAACAAAGTAAAATAATTTATAACAATGATTCGAGCATAAGTCGAGTGGAGCTTTTCCAGCCAAAAAAGGGCGGAAAAACCCAGCTTATACTTGAGTATATGCAGTATTTTAGATTTATGAAAATTTAGCCCTTATGGAATATAAATACTTAGACTAGCTACTAATGGACTCCTAACAAGCTCCGTACACACATAAAGGAACAGGAATACACAAGTTTGTTCTCTGCTCTTAACTCTGCCATCTCCTCACAGCAAGGGTAAAAGAAAATGCAAATTTCTTTCATTGGAAGCAAAAAAGCACTATTATCTAGTCACACACACATTTATCACACATTTCATCATTATTTTAGTCTAAATAGATGACATTACTATTACTAATGCTACTAATAATGGAAGAAGTACCAACTATTTTGTCCCAGGTATTCTCACAAAAAGATTTTTTAAAAGCATACATTACATTTGCCATTCTGTTTAAAATCTGTATTAGCGCTGTGAAGGACGTCACATAAGCCAAGTCACTGTCATTCTCAGAACAGTAGAGAGAAGCCTCTTGGTAACTCAGGTGCTTATGGGGTACAAACCAGAATTCAGATCCATCAATAATCAGTGCTGGCCCATGAAGTCCATCTTCATCTACAAATAAAATTAAAGTGACATAGAAATAAAACCTGATGTGCACTCACGACTCCTGATCAGGTTAAAAATGACCTGTAACAGTGGGAATGAATGAATGAGCAGTATCTAAAATAGTATACATTAAGCATTGCATCTTTATAGGAAAAGAATTTTTATTTTTCTGAAAATGATTTAAGTATAGTACAGTAGCATTTGTTGCTGAGAGAATGCTATAAAAATGTTCATGGTAATAAGAGTCTCTCTGCATAAGAACCTCTCCAATTCCTCTCTAGTTCCTGATCTGGGGCTATAATACACATTTTACCACTACCCTCATGTCTCACCTAGACATGAGGGTAGTGGTATAAGCTTTGCTAGACCCAACAGCCACTTTCTCTTTGGAGTCAGTCAGAAGAGCAGCATAGCCTACAAGTAGGGGCACATGAGCATTGCAGGGGAAGAACAGGATTGAAAGAATCTCCCATTCACCCAGCAACACACAGAAAATTCACACAAAAGTCCTTTAAGTGGATTGAGACCAATGAAAGCCATGGTGGGAGCAAAATACAATTCCCATCGCTTTTGATTATCTGACATGCAGACCGGGGATACAATGTTCCCTCACGTATTGCTGGGGTTTGGTTCCAGGACCTTCTGCAATAAGTGAAAACCGTAATAGAGGGATGCTTATTTATTTTAATATTTATATTTATTTTAGTACTTATACACTATTTTAAGTCTTTATAAACTTAAAACGAAGGAAAGGAAGGAAAGGCCCTTCAAGGCTGGAGGGAGGGAGGACTAAGGAGGGAAAGTGCCTTGGAGAGCGGCCGCGGCAAAACCCCACAAAACAGTGAAAATCCCATGATATATATTTTAAATTAATATTTTTTGAAATCCACAAAACACAAGTCCGCAATAAGCGAACCGCGAAGTAGCGAGGGAACACTGTAATGGGAATTGCAACTCAACAGCACTAATGGCTCTGAGTTGGTGAAACATTGAAGGACCTTTTAAACTCAGACATCATATCCACAAGCCTTGTATCTAAATTCAATCCCCACTAGCCTGATGAAACAGAAGGAACTGCAGCCTTCCAGTATCACAACTCCCTTCAAATCTAGCCAAAATGTCTAATGATGTTCAGCATTGAGAGGGTCACATAAAATTACATGAGAAGTCAGATTTGGTCTGTGAGCCTTGAGTTTGACACATGTACTACAAGATGTTGCCTACATACCAAATATCATATTGTGAGTTAAAATCACTTATTTATGTATTTATTTATCATGTCAGAAGCAAATTGAGGATACAGTTATGTTTTTTTAAAAAAATAAAAAGTTAAAAATTTGGCTTTATGCTAAATGTCCTTTGACTAGAAGCTGGCCATTTGGATTGCCTCTGGTGTCAATGTGAGAATGTGCTCCATTGTGCATGTGGCAGGGCTCAGGATGCATTGTAGTAAGTGGTCTGCAGATTGCTCTTCTCCACACTTGCATCTCGTGGATTCCACTTTGTTGTCCCATTTCTGCATTTCGTGGTGCCAGAGCGCAAGTCTGTTCAGCGCTTTCCAAGTCACCCAGTCTCTGTGCGCCCAGGAGGGAGTTTCTCATCCAGTATCAGCCATGGATTGAGGTTTTGGGGTTTAACTTGCCACTTTTGGGCACTTGCTTCCTGAGGTGTTCTTGTGAGTATCTCGGCAGATCTTAGAAAGCTGTTTCTTGATTTAAGATGTTGGCGTGCTGGCTGATATCCGAACAGAGGGTGAGTCAGTCATGTCACTGCCTTGGTCCTTTCATTGGCTGCTACTTCTCAGCGGATGTCAGGTGGTGCAATGCCAGCGAAACAGTATAATTTATCCAGTGGTGTAGGGTGTTGACATCCTGTGATAATGTGGCATGTCTCATTAAGCGCCACATCCACTGTTTTAATGTGGTAAGATGTATTCCAGGCTGGGCATGCATATTCAGCAGCAGAGTAGCAAAGCACAAGGGCAGATGTCTATATTGTGTGTTGTGATCCTCAGGTTGTGCCAGTAAGGGGGACATGAGAGAAGCCTCCCCGCAGGATTCCAACACATCTGGGTGTGCCCTAGGCAATGACTTTGTAGCTGGCTTATTCTCTCATACAAGAAGCAACTTGCAGTTAAAATCAGTAATATCTTAGAAACACTTTCTCTCGGACTACTCTTCAGTAGTCACCTACCACTTCTCCAAAGAACACCTACCAAGGCCAAAAGTTAGTTTCTTCACAAAAGAAGGATAATATGGTCATATATTTCATTTGACCACTTAAGATTAGCTATTGCTGCTCACTTGCTCCGATTCCTTTCAGGGCTTTGTAGTATGATGCTATAATAGCACGGTTATATTACATAATATATGTAATTGTTCTCTGCTTTTAAGCTTGCTTAAACATAGTTTAATAGATGCTGGGGTGGAATTAAAGTGACGGATCAGCCAGGGACAGAGTGAGAAATCAATCTACGGGCAGTTCAGTTTACAGAATGAGGCTAATGTAAGCAATCCTGTAAGGCATAAGGGATTGTATTGTCTTCTCAGACCACCTGATCCCGCTGGGCTGAAATACCCTCTGGCCATCTGAAATAGCTTGGCCTGAAAAAAATTGTTGGCTTTGCATCTTCCTATGAAAACATCAGTTTTGCACCTCCAAACACTGGCAATGGGACAAGTCCATCTTGCCACCGAAATCATTTCATTTCTGAAACTTGTGATATGTTCTGGGCAAAACAAAAAATGTTCACAAATACATATGTGCATCTGCATGACCAAAATTTGAAGAAAATGTATATTATGCTTTAGTCAATGAGAAAATGTATTATTTAATTTATTTACCTCATTTATACCCTGCCCATATCAGCCCAAAGGCGACTCAGGGCGGCAAACAATTGGCACAATTCGATGCCATTTAAAACATACACCAATAGGATAAAACATCTCATTAAAATATCTAAAAACATCATAAACAATAAAAATAAAAGTTTTTACAAATTTTAAAAAACTGTGTCGTCATATTTAGTCCATTTTCCATTCCATCGTCGTTATAATTTAGGAATTAACTAATTAAGCTGAAGCTACAAATGCTTGCTCAAAATGCCAAATTTTCAATTTTTTCCAAAAGGTAATAATAATCATCATAATAATAATAATAACAAAACTTTATTTCTAACCCACATCCATCTCCCCAGAGGGGACTCGGAGCGGCTTACATGGGGCTGTGCCCGAACAACACATCACAAAATATCAACAACATCAAAGAACAATAAACATAGTAAAAGCAATAAACACAATAAAATACATTTGTGAAAACACAACAATACAGGTGAATCTAAAAACAGAACCGACAGGGCAGGGCACATGAACATATAGGATGTTTAAAAAACTCGGGGGAGATAAGGTAAGGAGGGAGAAAGGTAAGGAGGGAGGGAGCCGATCTGATATCCCTGGGCAGGGAGTTCCACAGCCTAGGGGCCACTACAGGGAAGGCCATGTCCCTCGTCCCCACCAGACCTGCTTGTGAAGCCGGAGGGGTCAAGAGAATGGCCTCCCCTGGTGATCTTAAATCCCTGGTGGGTTCATAGGGAGAGACACGTTCGGATAGATAAGCTAGACCAGAACCGTCTAGATCAGTGGTTCTCAACCTGTGGGTCCCCAGATGTTTTGGCCTTCAACTCCCAGAAATCCCAACAGCTGGTAAACTGGCTGGGATTTCTGGAAGTTGTAGGCCAAAACACCTGGGGACCCACAGGTTGAGAACTACTGGTCTAGATGCACACATTACCAAAAATAATGTTGTGTGTGGGATGCAGCATGATAAAGAACTGTGCAAGAATGAGGATGCAATTTATGATAAGAATCAAGTTAGAGAACCACAGCGTATCTGTCAGAGGTTTTGTCTGGTGATTACTGCCAGATTACAGCCCCTGAAGTCCTCCCTCTCATCCATTTTAATGGATAACAACATGTGAAAATAAAACATTTGCATACCTGGTTTGTACCACTCTGGTACATTTGGAGTACGACCTGTTGACAAGAGGAAGAGAAATGGTTACTGAATGTGTTGAGTGCCCCAAGGTTAGAAGTGTAACGAAGTTTGTATAACAAAGTTTATTGATTAGTCCACTGACCATATCAACAGTAAAGACAAAATGAAAAAGTACACAAATAGACACTAATCACTATCCTAAAACTCCTGTAATAGTGAACTAACATACAGAACTTGATTAAGTTAAAAGTAATTAAAAATATCACCATTAAAATGCCAAGGTAAAACTTCATACCAAGGTCAGAAGTGATTTTCCCCCTTTATATCACTGTTAAACAAAGTGAGAGAATGTTTGTCTCATTATCAGAAACATGCAAGCACTGCAGGAATATTACAGTTTATAAACAAGCCATGTCAACTACAGTGGGATTTGCTTCTGAATATAGACAGGACTGAGCTTGCAGAGGTTTGCTACTAAGGCCTACCTTTAGTGATCTGGCATACCCATTCAAGCTTTGAACCACACTGGAAAGGTTTTAAGTAAAAATCTTCACTTCTGTCTTCAAAATGGAAAAACATATACGAACGTCGCATGGATCTAAGAGTCTGCAGAACAGCAAAATAAAGACAATGAAAATATGGAATTTTAATACCAGTTTTTAGATGTGAAGTATCATCTTATGAATGTTTATTTACAATCATAATTGCACTGTGCTCACTGTAATTTAAGTTTGCAAAGGCCTGAACATCAGCCAACTATTTATAAAAGACTTTTCTTTCTTTTTCTCTTGGCCTTTTGATACCCGTTCTCTCCTTCCTTCCACTGGACCAGTCAGTGGACAAAAAAAAGAACAACACTTTCGTGATCACAGTATTGAAAATAAGTCTATCTATGTTCAGTAGGAAATCCTTCAAAGGAAGTCAGCAAGGAATTAGTCTAATAGCCAAAGACATTATCTCAGCCTATTCAGCTGCTTGCTGTAGGGAAGGAATATTGGTAGGAGGCACTATTCAGAAAGCAAGGACATGGATGATAGGGTTTAACGTTCTAGAACCGGGATAGACCCATTAGCAACCCAGGGGACCCTGAAGTCTGCACTTCTCAACTGCACTTGCTCCTGTAAAAACAATGCCCTGGCATAATACACAGCTAAAGCGTTTTCACATTGTTTAAATATATTTAGAAAGTATAGTTCTATACACATGTACTTTGACAAAAGTGACTGCCGAAGTAATTCCCAGGCAGATATGTGTAGGACTGCAGCTCTGTCCATCAAAACATGTGGTGGTGTACCTTAAGAGCCGCACAGTCTCTAGTGTCATATTCATCTTCTTTAAACTCAGCAGGCATAACAATAGTAGACATCTTTGGAAAGAACAGAGGAGACAGTTATTGCATAATTACATTTCAATCATATTAATAATATTCATCTCTACACTGTGGCAACAACAGCTTGCAGTTCCAAGTGCAAAGGCTTCAACTCCCATCCCCGCTGCCTATGCTAGGAAGAGATGATGAGATCTACAATCCTGCATCTGGAATACAACAAGTTGTCTAATCCTTGCCCTAGTGGCCTCATTGATCCATCTAAGAGTCTCAATATGGGAGCAAGGAGCGCATTTCGTAAATTGGGAAATGGATGTTTTGGTGGATAACATTAAAACTCAAAATTCCACATAGAAATAGTCCTTTCCTAAAGAAGTCAAATTTAATCACACTTTTACAATCAAAATTAGTCAGTGATCATGATCGAGGGTCCCATGTGCTGGCTGATATCCAAATACTTCTACCTTAATGGACTTTCCATTTATTTCAACCTAGAAAACTATACTATGTCCACAGAGCCATTGATTTTGATGAAATGATTTAGAGCAGTGTTTACAGATGCAAAGAGGAATCTCAGCAGATGTAAGAAATGGGTAGGTAAAGGTTTTCCCCTGACATGAAGTCCAGTCATGTCCAAGTCTGGGGGTTGATGCTCATCTCCATTTCTAAGCTGAAGAGTCGGCGTTGTCCATAGACACCTCCAAGGCATTGTGGCCGGCATGACTTCATGAAATGGGTAAATTGTTTTTTAACGTGAAACAAATCATTCTGGCAATTCATTACATTGGGAGAGAACCTGCTGTTCTCCTGCTGTTGTTGGATTTAAGAATAATGAGTGCATATTGCTAATATCAGCTAGAATGCCTTGGTTAAGGCATTGATATCACCGGCTATCCTTTTTGGATATTAGCCAGCACGCCACTGCCTTAAATCAAGAAATAGCTTCGTAAGATCTACAGAGATATTCGCAGCAACACTTCAGCAAGCAAGAGTCCAAAAGTGGCAGGTTAAAAAACGGAACCTCAATCAGTGGCTGATATCAGATGAGAGACTCCCTCCTGGGCACACAGAAGACTGGGTGACCTGGATGGCCCTGAACAGGCTACACCACAAGATGCAGAGCTAACATTAAGAAATAGGGCTACAAAGTGGAGTCCACAGCATGCGAGTTTAGAGAAGAGCAAACCACAGGCCACCTACAGCAATGCAGCCTGAGCCCTGTCAAATGCACAATGGGGGACATTCTTATAGAAACTCCAGAGGCACTGCAACTATGCTCGTTAAGCCTGCAGTCTCTTTCAGATTTCATCCACATTTGTCTTTTGGATAGATTAGATTTTCAATTATCTTTTTTAGTATTTTAACTTACAGGTTGATTGTCACTCCACTGCCATGTCTCTAGTGGTCCTGGATCCCTCTTGTTAAGCCCGACCCAGACCCATCTCTCATTGCTGTAAATGAATTTTTAAAAACACACTTCAGCGTAAGGACATTTTGCAGCACAATTGCTCTAACATTGTAATCCTACCATTACACAGTCCTGGGTTGATGATCAAACTGTAATTGTTTTGGAAGAGTGTTACTGCGTTGACCTGCCAAACTTCTCATTAGGCATATCTCATTTGAGTATTTGATTAAACATTTCTGCAAGGGCCCAGCCCATAAGGCACAAAAAACAGAGCCATAATGATCATTTGGCTTCAGTCTACACATACCAGATCAAGGTTTGTAAGTTTCCATGAATATACAGGCTTGCAAAATAAAGCAAGCCTATCTATGTTGCTTATTGGATCAACACCTCACATCTTTTAATGAACAAAAATTACCTGGATTAAAAGGTGTTTGCAGGACCAGAAGGATAATAGGCAGCAGGAATCAAGGGTCAGCTGTACATTAATCTTTTATCCTGGTGCCAATCTAGAGTGGCGACTGCCCGATTGGTCTGGAATGGTTCTGACCACCAGTTCTTGAAGATGGAAGGGAATCCTGATCGTCCCAACCTGTCTCCACACTGCTTGGCATCCAGACTGACATCAAGGGGGGGGGGGGGGCCATCCCCTCCTTTCCCCCTTCCTTCTCCTATCCCCATTGTGCCCTGGCCACTGTCATTCCAGGTGACAAGTAACAGACACTTGTTCGTATCGTGTCTGCTGGCTGCTGCCACAACATAGAGGAGAATGCTGAGTGCCATTCTGTGTCCCCAAGCTACCTAGGGAATATATAGTATAAACTGTTGCAGTTGGTTTAGTCTTGGGACCAGTCCAACTGTTTACATGGGTCCAAAGTTGCAATTTTGCTCTGGATTCTTGGGGAGAATTCAAACCAACCCACAACTTCTGTTTACGTGGCTCAAGGCTGCATTAATTTCATTCAGGTCCATGGAGCTGATTCTCTCCCTTCAGGATAATAGCTCCGTGTAAATGTGCCTCTAGTTCAGTGGTTCCCAACCTTGGGCCTCCAGCTGTTTTGAACTTCAGCTCCCACAGTTCCTAGCAGCTGGTAAGCCGACTGGGATTTCTGGGAGTTGAAGTCCCAGAAATCCCAGTCCCAAAGGTTGGGAACCACTGTTCTATGTATTGTCGAGGGCTTTTGTGGCTGGAATCACTAGGTTGTTGTAGGTTTTTCAGGCTAGAACATGGTCATATAGCCCGAAAAACCTATAACAACCCAACCACTGTCCAGGTTACTCACTATAGAAGACTTAAGACATATCTACACCTACTGGATTACCTGATGATGTCCAAGAATGTCCTTGAAAGCCCTTTGGCTGCCCACAATGGCAGCCATGCTGAGAGTGTATTGAGGCCACTGCTGCATCACTGCCAGCAATAAGCTTCCTAGCGGTGACATCATATTTCTGGTCGAATAGCTGGGCCCCCTGATGTGATAATACCGGAAATGGGATGTCACCAGCAAGCCTCTCCTAATGAGCTGCTTATTGGTAGCAATGAAATGGTGGTTCTGTTGGAAGTGTGGATAGTGAATTGATCATGACCTATGTTTCAAAACAGATGTAAAATCAAAATGTTTTGAATTTGGGAACATATTAAAACATATTACTTTTTTTGGTACTCCAAATTTGAAATATCACAATGATTATGATAAAATAGAACAAAACAAAATGCCTTTTGATACTTTGATAATAAGTGGAAACAATCATAACCACCAGAAATTGTGAGAAACTGAACAGATGAGTTTGGCAACAGGAATTGTGAGAAACTGAACAGATGAGTTGCCACAGGAATTTAAAAACCACACCTTCTGTAGATATTAATGAAAAGTATTATAAAGCCTGCAAATTTTTAAGAGAGTGTACTATAATTCTATCTCTCACATTCACACATATCACATATTTTAAATAATCCATGAAACAGTAAGGCAAAACAAAATCAATTTGGGTGGGAATATTGTAGTCTGTCACTTTTAATTGTACCTGAATTGTACTTGATATTTTCTATTATTCTGCACAAAGAATAATTTGCACAAAAATATGGCTTTAATGCTGAAATACCATTTAGAATCCAACCATTCATCTTCTGTTCACAAAAAGTCAAGTAATTGTAATACATGATCTTTGCTGATACATTTTAATTAAGAGACTAGGGTGAACTTGTAAACACAAAGACCCCAAAATACTGGAAAAGTTTAATGTGTGATCATTTGCTAAACCATTCACTCATTTTTAGGTATTTAGGTATTTCTTTGGGCTTATATGCCGCTGACTCCATACGGCTCGCAGCGGCTCACAAGATTAAGAAACGAATACATAGTAAAAAGGGACAAACTGGACAATACAAACGAGGGAATAGGGAGGTGGGGGAGAGTCAGGGTTCAACGACACAGGGTGGCCTGGGGCCTATACAAGACCCATCGGGCCGTCAAAGGAGGAAGGGAAAGGGGGCTCAGAAACGACACCCCCGCTGGCCAAGGGAGAAGAGAGTGGGCCAGCCTCCTCCGTCCAGTGGCCTGGCCGAGGATAACAAACATGGTGAGTCAGAGTTCAGTGGCTTCGGCAGAGACCGGTAGCCGCGCTTGGCGCCTGGGCCCCAGAAAGTCCTCGAACGAAATGGTCGCCCAGGCTCGGGTCCAGGAACGGGGGCCTCCGCTCCTCCCGTTGGCTAGGCGGCCTCCTCCCTCCTGGTGGCTGACCAGAGGCCTGGGGGTCAGTGGGCGGCGGCCTCGGCTTCGGGAGTCCCTGGTGGCGTCGGGGAGAGGGGCCGGCGATCTTCGGCCTTCGACGGCGCCTCTTCCGGCGGCGGTGTGGCCTCTGTTCTGGGTGACTACTCACCGTGCCATCCTCAGGGCTAGCTGACCTTTGAACCGCCTCTCCCCGGGCTATGCCACCACTCCTACCCGGGGGCACCGGGGACAGCCGGCAAGCCAGGCGGCGGGGTCGAGCCCCCGGGGCCCTTGCCAGGGCCCAGGAGATGTCCAAGTCCCCTGGCGTCACCGGCCAGGCGCCCAGTGGTGGCGGAGTGCGCTGGGCCGGGAGGGGCGGAGTCGGCGCATCAAAATGGACGGAGGAGGTGGTGGAGGGGGGAGGGGTGAAGGGGCGGGGCGGAGGACGCTTGGCGAGCCGAGCCCGGCGCGCCATCTTGGCGGCCTCGGCCACCGCCCGCTTTTCACCGCCGTTTCCGGGCCGGGGTCCCGCACCCCAGCGCCCTCAGGGACTCCACGATGTGTCCCCGAAGTCTCCACCGCCGCCCCGGCTTCAGCCGAGGCCTCATCTCAAGGGGGAGGCCCCCTCGGCCCGAGCCTGGCAGCGGGACCTGGGGAAGCAGCTCGAGCGGCGGGCCTTGAAGCTCCAGGGTCACCGGGGTCCGGTGCTCTCGCCTGCCGCTCGTGCAGGGGAACCGTCAGGGAGGTCTGGTGGCAGGAGACCTCTCCCTCTTTGCTGCACCCAGCTCTCTCAGCCACTCCGCTCACCACTCCATGGCCCATCTCGTGGCCCACCTCCAGCCGGGCGGCCAATTTCTCCACCAGCCGGCCCAGGGTGGGGAGGAGGGAGGTAAGTTGCTGTATGGCGTCCCGCAGGCCCCACAGTCCAACCAGGACTCCGTCAGATGGAGGGTCGGATGGAGGGTCGGCAGCCACCTCCCGGGTGGCGGGTGGGGGTCGGGTGGAGGGTCGGCATCCACCCACTGGATAGTGGGGCGGGTGGGAGGCTCCAGTGCTGGCCGCCCCAGTTCCATGTCCGTCTCCAGGCCCGGCCAAGGGACCGGGGACCGGGACGGGCAGGTCCCATAGATAGTCCTGAGAGCAATCCTCTCTGACAGGTCAGCAGTTCTTGAGCTTGCCCGTATCCTGGCCGCTATGGCTGACTCCCAGCCGACTTCAAGGACGGCTCCGCCTCGAATTGCAGGGCCTCCAACGAGGCGGGGGTCCGCTAGTGGCCCCAGAGACCAGGGAAGTGCCCTGGAACTCTGGAGGGCACCCTCTCCGACTGGGGTGGCTAGCCTCTCCAAAGGGCTCGCTCCGTGAGAAGAATTTCCAAGGGCCCGGCGGAGCTCAGCATTCGTGCTTCCACTCAACGCGGCCATCTTGAATCATCAAGGTATTGTTCTTGAATTATGAAATTGTATGGGTTTTTTTGTAAGAAAATTGTAGTTTAAAGCAATGTTAACTTATTAGAAAATTAATAATGACTATCGAATAACACAAGGGTGTCTGTGCCTGGCATAATGGAAACCTTTTGGATGCCTTCTCCTTGTTGAAGCACAATGGTGCACTTATAGGAAAGAAAGAAAAAAACAATTTCCTACCAAATCTAATTTAAAATTACTTTTCCTGACTATCAGAACTTTTATCATTCTTCCATATTTTTACATAAATAAATTGAACTTTTTAGATAAAATGGGAATGACTTATCACAAATGTTCTATTTATTTACAGAAAACCAGTTGGACATCAACTGGTTTTCATTGGAATACAAGTGTCCCAACTATATTACCTGATAGTTTTTCTCAGTATTTTATGGAATTCTCTCATTTCCTCCAAACTGCTGAAACTAGGAAGGTGTCCTCCAAGAGCCTCGCAGAACCTCTCTGCTTCTTCCCAGGTTCTTGTTCTCAACACTCTTTCTTTGTGAAAGAACTGCATATGAAAACGAAACAAAGATCAGGCTTTTTATGAGATAGACAAGCATATTTCATTCTGTGGAAACATATCTCTTAGGCCCCTACTACACTGCCATATAATCCATATTATCAAAGCAGATTATCCACATTAACTACTTTGAACTGGATTGTATCAGTCTACACTGCCATATAATCCAGTTCAAAGCAGATAATCTGGGTTTTATATGACAGTGTAGAAGGGGCCTAAGGCTGGATCTACAGTACCATATAATCCAGATTATCTGCTTTGAACTGGATTATATGGCAGTGTCAACTTTAGCCCCTTCTATAGTGCCATATAAAATCCAGATTATCTGCTTTGAACTGGATTACATGGTAGTGTAGACTCAGATAATTCAGTTCAAAGCAGTTAAAGTGGATCATGTGCTTTGATAGTCTAGATAATCTGTCTTTAAATCAACCCAAAATTATTTATGCACACTTTTTGCTTGGCCTAATAAATGTCTTACACTACAACATGGAGTTTAGTTTTAGTTTTGGTCAACATGGCTCCCCGTGAGTTGACATTCCATCTTGTTTTCTATCTTGTTGACTAACAAAATTTGGCCCAAGAAAAAAACCTAAAATTATCTAGGCTGGGATTCATTCACAGGGACAATCTCACTGTTTAAATGGGGAAGATGGTTTTGTTTCTTCTTCTTCCTGTAATGCATCACGTTAAATATGCATCAGTGAACTGGGCAATTCTCAGGAACAGTTGATTTTCTTTGGTCTGTATCCCATTATTCTTCCAAAATGGTACTCAAAGTGGCTTATGGTATAAGACACTTTTCCTCTCCTTCTGGGGCAAAGGAACACAAGTGAAAAATATCCAGTACAAATGTCCTAATCCCTTAATCCTTACAACAGCAGGAATTTCTGCGAGGTCACTTTCGAGAAACCGAAACATAAAGGAATCTCAAGATCAGGGGCAGTCTAAGGTAATTTAAAATGGTAAGCGAACATTATTCCCCCCCCCCCCCGGCGCATGCCCAGAAGCTGCTGTGCGCAGGCACAGAAGCCTGTAAACAAGCACTCCCTATTCGGCATGCAGGGAGGTTTGCTACGGCGCGGCGTCGGAGCGCGCAAGGCCCAAAAGAAGAACATCGGCCAGACGCTGTCTGGCGGGCGGGGGAATGCGCCCTTTAACCAGATGGCGCCCCACGCAGCGGCGTCCTTTGCCTACCAGTAGGACCGCCCCTGCTCAAGATCCAAAACAGTGTCCTTTCTCAAATGGTAGAGGACAGAAGGAAGGAGAACAGTTAACAGCACCCTTTAACGTGGAAAATATTCAGTCTGGAAAAATATTTAAAACAAGAGAAATTGTATCAAGATATTCCACAATTTTGAAAATACAAAACCAGAGGTGTGTGTTTTCATGTAACTGAACTAGATAAAGCAGGGCATTTAGCAGGAATAGTACATTACCTTGTAACAGGCAAGACCTGATCCAGCCTGCCATCCTTGCGGACATGAGTCAGTGACCTTAGGCGGCGTGTCTGGCTCTTTTTTGGGTCCAACATACTTCTTGCAAATAGAATATGCTTTAAACGTTTTGCAATCCATAACCTCCCACTTTCCAAGATGTTTTCCACTTGACATAACCACACACCCTCCACGAATATCTGGAAAGTTGATTTTTAAAAAATCATATTTTAATTCATTGTGAGCCATTTTTTCTTTAGAAACAGAGGAATGTTCCATGTTATATTATGAAATACATTTATCTAATCTTACCTGGCTGAAAAGAGCCCCAGTTTGTGTAGGTTAACTTTTCATAATTTCCATCTACACTTCCCCAGCTATATTCTCCTGAAGATTTTCTATCTTGTAAGCCAGTCCAGAAATACTTTCCTTCAACTTTGCTGTTCCTCCTAATCAGACTGTTTATGAATTCTTGTTCAAACCTGTAAGTCAGATGTTCAACATTAAACAGAAAATTTCCTTATCAAATGCATGTGTACGGTATATTTAATCTGGGACAGGCAACTTCCATAGGGACATATATATCTCCTGTTGAACCTTGGAGGGCTTGTCTTCCTCTACACACCCTGTAAAGGGATGTGGATGAAATCTGCCACATCTACAGGTCCTCTAGGAATGAAAATGTACTAAAGTCAGAAGTGTTACACTGTTATATGGCGCTGCATGATGTGCATGCGTGCACTTTGGCTATCCTGATACAACCAATAAAGAAAATAAACAAAATCTGGCTACCAGTATTAAAAACGCTAAAATCAGGACAGTAAATAAAGAGCAACACTTATATATATACATACATACACACACACACACACACACCCCACTTGCCTAGTTTCCAACAGACCTCACAACCTCAGAGGATGCCTGGCATAGATGTGTGCAAAATGTCAGGAGAGAATGCTTCTGGAACATGGCCATACATCCCGGAAAACTCACAGCAACCCAGTAACTAATAATATTTTACTTCTACTAGGATACCATTATTTTTTGTTGCTTTGACTGCTGCCTTAATCTTTCAAGTCAATTCCGATTTATGAAATCCCAATTGCAGACTTGGCAAGATTTATTGTGAGGATGTTTGTGACCACCTTCCTCTGAGACTGAGAGAGTGTGACTTACTCAAGGTCACCCAGAGGGTCTCCATGGCTAAATGAGGATTGAACCCTGTCTCCCAGAGTCCTAGTCCAGAATTTATTATGCCATGCTGGTTATGCCATGTTATTAAAAGTACAGATGAACCTTTACCAACTACTGCATACTTTTGTAAATTTGTCTTATCTTTGGCATACCAACTGTCTGTTACCACAACATAAAGAAAAACATTACACAATACCTGTTTGTAATAGTGAGATTGCATAGTTTTCCAAATGATACTTCATTCTGGTCAATCTTGTAACAAAAATCTCCATGCTTTTTCCATCCCTAGTTTGGAGAATGATACTCTTTTACTCAAAGATAAATGGAACGGGTATTATACAATTTACATATCAACTCACATATATTGCTTCATTTCCAATGGGCAAATTGGTAGCACCTGTTCCTCACTTTGTCTCAAGCATATATATTGTTGGCTTATGACCCCTACACCTCCTTTGGGAATAAAGAGGTAGGATGGGTCTATAACTAAAGTTACCAGTTAGTTTTATTCCTGGCACAAAATGACAAGCAAAGCAGGAAAGAATTGATGACACTCACTAGCATGTGGCTTAGAAGTCTGATTTATTGTTAGGTCCAAATATGACTGTCCCAATTACATTTTTAAAGAGGCAGAAAAACAACATTAAAAATTAGTACTACTTTTCCTTTCTTTTTGGAAAGGAACTGATGTGGCCTTTCCACACAACCACATAACCCAGAATATCAAGGCAGAAAATCCCACAATATCTGCTTTGAACTGGGTTATCTGAGTTCACAATGCCATATATTCCAGTTCAAAGCAGAAAAAGTGGGATTTTATTAAGCTGTGTGGAAGGGGCCAAGGTCTCATTTTGTGGCTATTGGGAGGGGCTATTTGCTTTATTTTATTGGTGATTATTAATGTATCTTTTAAACCTTTGCATGTTTTAACTCATGTTAAAATGTTTATGAACTATATGTATAGTTTAAATAAGCCAGAATTGCAAAAGGTTCCAGGCTGTGTTTTGCAATTAGTATTTCCCATTTCTGATCTTCCAAGTCTGCAAAATCAAACCATTTAAAATAAAACTTGGTTCGAAACAGCATCCTTTTTTCTTACCTCACTTGACGGACAATCTTTAGCAGATTTGGGTACATCCGAGACTTTGCCCTTTTTCATGCATACATATTTTAGTTTTTGTTCACAAGACTGGATATTCCATCGACTCAACTATTAGCAAGAGAAAAAAGTAAAGTCTTTTTAAAAATCCTGATGATTGTTTTTATTCCAAGTATTATTTCAAATAATATGCATATTGAATGAAATTATTTAATGTATTTGTATTGCAATGGGAGTGGATTTAACAATTTCTCAGCTGTTATCATTTGCTGTTCATCTCAGAAGCCTCTTTCCAGCTGCATGAGAGCCTAAATACCTGCATGAACCTCTGCTGCTTTTAAACCTTTCTCATATACCCTTTTGATTATGAAGAAGGAAACTGTTGCACCACAAAATCCGACATCCGTGTGAGACTCCTATCACAAACAGCTATGAAAGAGTCATGGAACATCTGTGCTTCTTAAGAGGCTTATGTTTTTATCACATTGAACAGCACGCCCATTTCCTAATTCCAATGCAGAAGAGGTTAGAATCTTCTTCTGTTTCCTGATGTATCCCAAATGGAAATAATTCTAAGGCCCCTTTTATACTCCATCCAAATTATCTGCTTTGAACTGGATTATATGGCAGTGTAGACTCATATAATCCAGTTCAAAGCAGATAATGTGATTATCTGATTTGATAATCTGGATTATACGGCAGTGTAGAAGGGGCCTGAGTTCTCCAAATCAGCCTACAAGCAGAGAAAATATCTTTTGTTTGCTGCATGTTGATTCACCAATATTGTGCTGGAAAAGTTTTGTTGGGACAGATGGAGAGTGGCCAACGTTTGGAGAAAGCATTGACAAATGATTCAGGTGGTAATGTGCTTCAGAATAACTACCCCATGGGTCTAGTTTTCTAGCTATTACAACAAAAATGTGACTCTGGGGAACAAATATTTCTCTCGGCATGAGATTCAAGGTAGATTATTGCCATTAAAAACAATAACAACACAATAATAACATGAAGTCAAAACAGAATTAAATCCAAGTTCTGTTTAAAAAACACAAATAGTCAATTTTTTAAAAAACATTTAAGACAGAATAAAGCAGAAATGAAAAAACCCAACTGAAATCCCCCCCCCCCCAAAAACTAAAATCTTTTTCCAGTGATGGAAATGCAGTAAGGAGAGGATCGTGGTTTTACAACTTGACATAGAGAGTGCTTCTCTCTGTCATTTCCACACCAAATGTGCCTGGGAAAATAGTGGGAATGAGAGAAAGTCCTCCCTCGAAAATCTTAAAGCTTGGGCAGGCTCCTCTAGGGAGGTACAGTCTTTCAGATAGATACCTTTCCTGAATATGCTACACAGTTGGGAGTACTGTTGAAAGGAACGTTTGGCTCATTCTGATCCCAGTAAGTAAACTCCACTTCAGAACCATCTGACCACTTAAACAAGGCTGGAGTGTCTTCATTCATGAAGCCTGTCCACACCTGGTCTTCTGTTTCTATAATCAAAAGTAGAAATTCATTCAAGGAGTAATACAGCTAATCAAATAAACTACAGCATCTTTTCAGAAAGCATTGAAATATTTTACGATGTCTCTAAATTAGTGATGGAGCCCCCAGTAGCGCATTGGGTTAAACCAGTGGTTTTTAACCTGTGGGTCCCCAGATGTTTTGGCCTTCAACTCCCAGAAATCCTAACAGCTGGTTAAACTGGCTGATTTATGGGAGTTGTAGGCCAAAACACCTGGTTGAGAACCACTGGGTTAAACCCTTCTGCTGGCAGTACTGCTGACTGAAAGGTCAGCAGTTCAAATCTGGGGAGCGGGGTGAGCTCCCATCTGTCAGCTCCAGCTTCTCATGCAGGGACATGAGAGAAGCCTCCTACAGGATGGTAAAACATCCAGGCGTCCCCTAGGCAACATCCTTGCAGACGGCCAATTCTCTCACACCAGAAAGCGACTTGCAGTTTCTCAAGTCACTCCTGACATGAAAAAAATAGTGATATTTAAAGGATATGGCCAAAACAGTGCATTTCATTGTCAATCACATATTTATTTTTGTTCAAGAGCCTGCAGTACTGAATGGTTAAAAAAATTGTCCAAGGACAAATAACCTCCCACAACTAAAAACTTCCATGACATTATTAATTTAAGATTAGGAAAGATGCTTATGCCAAAAAACCAACAACAGTAGAATACATTCACATCCATGACCTTAGCCAAAACTTACCATTATGAAGTTTTGTAACAACTAACTCAACATCTGCTAGGGAATGTATGCTGATTAAGTTACTATTGCTTGCATTGCATACATGATGTGCATCTTTCCAGGAAGCAGAGTTGTTTATTGGCTTATAGCAAAACCCATTGTGAGGATTCCAGTCAGATTCACACTCGGTCTCCAAATAGCTCTGAACTCCTGAGAACAAAAATGAAATATGTGCGATTTACACAGAACATTGTGTAGAGAAAAACCACAGTTACAAAAGAGGAAGCTAGAAGTGTGGGTAGGGAATCTCGGGCTCTGGAATAGATCTGCCCCTTTGGACTGATCCGGATGATTGCTCCCCTTTTGAATGATGGCGGTTTCCCAAATTTTGTCAAGTTTTCTTGCATTACAAAAGGTAGCATGTGACTTGCAACAAAATAGAGGCCTCCCAATATACAGGCAACAGGTTAAATCCTGAACATGAGGCAAAAACTTAAACCATAATATGAAGTCATAAAATGTAGTCTCAAGTGGGGGACGTAATGACACAATGTGTAGGATTGCTTGTGCTGCTTTCTGAAGTAGAGGTAGTATGATTCTCATCAAGCATTATTTTACAGGCAGGAATCGTCTGCAACCTTTGTCTGTGGCCCATGACTTGAGGCGGAGAGAGTGGGATTCACACAAGGCAACAATTTATTAAAAGTTTATACTAAAATGGGGGGCTCCTCCAATGCTAAATGTGCCTTCCTTGGGGAAACCCAGCAGGCCCTGAGGCTGGATGGAGAAACAAATTCCGCTTAGTGCAGCCACCCAAACCTCAAACCCTTATGCTCTACTGGGAAAGTCATGCCAAAATTGCCAAGGCTGGAAACTGCCCAAATTGTAGGGTGAATCCCTGGGGCAAAGGCATAGCAATAGGATTCCTATTATTTGAGAACACAGAAATGCTGGACCACCCTAACAACTGCCATGTCTGATTACACAGAGAAACCACTGAAATCCACAAGCATGTGGACAATTTCAACAGGAAGGAGGAAACCGTGAAAATGAACAAAATCTGGATACCAGTTATTACAAAACTCTAAAATCAGGACAGTAAATAAAGAGGAACTCAGAAAAAGGGATTGTTTCTAGGCATGAATCAATCAGGGCCAGCTAACACTTCCTAACATAGGATCCCCCAGGCAGGAAGCAGCCAGGCTTTGAAGCTGCAAGGCTATTCAATGCTAAACAAGGTGGCCAATTGCAACATTCACACTTGCCTCCAGCAGGCAACAGTTCTTTCTCCCACCTTGGACATTCCACAGATAAATAAATCCCACTTGCCTAGTTTCCAACAGACCTCATAACCTCTGAGGATGCCTGCCAGAGATGTGGTGAAACATCCGGAGAGAATGCTTCTGGAACATGGCCAGACAGTTCGGAAAACTCACAGCAACCCAACTCTACAATCCTCTGGAATAGGGAAGAGGAGGGATCAAGGAGGGAAAGGCTTAATCCCAAATTAGGAACCTGAGACCTCCTGCAAAGCTGCCAATTCAATAAACCAGCTTCACCCCCATGGCAATTTGATAACCACAACAAATCAGACAAAATTAACCATATAAATCACTGGTAAGGCTCCTGTGGAGTAATGCATGCTAGGAACAAACGAAGGACATGAGGAGCGACTTGGCCTCACATAGGCGCCAGCTCTCTGGTGAAACCATCCAGCCCCAACCAGCTGTGGTTTCCTCCACTGGGGGATTCAAACACACACACACCATCCATCTTAGTCTTTGCTTGTGGGCTGCGAGTGGGGCTTTTCTTCTGATTTACAAAAGGTTTTACAGGTACTGACATTTTCATTCTCATTCATAGATCTCCACCCAACACAGAAATGCAGCTCCTCAAAAACACTTTTCTGAAAATGAATTTAGCTGAAAGATGCTCCCCACACTTCACACAGAATCACAAACCTAATGATACAGCAGGGTGTGGCTACAACGCTGCATACTTTGCATACAGAACGGCTCCACACTCATGCTCTAACACTTATCTCAATTGTAAAAACTTGGTGAAAATCTACGTATGATTGGACAAAGTTACTACCTAACACATGAGACACTACTGGGCTACAGGGACACATAGTATGATCTGGTAGAAAGCAAGGTTATCCAAATTCACATAGTTTCGGACAAATCACAAAATCTTATATGGTCAGCATCAATTTAATAATAATAATAATAAACTTTATTTGTACCCCGCCACCATCTCCCCCAAAGGGACTCGGGGCGGCGGCTTACATGAGTTTGTCAGCAAACTAAAAGGGAGTGATCTCTCCTTCCTAATGCAGCAACGGAAGAGATGAGGGCGCTTTCACACATTCCTATATCCCAGAATATCAAGGCAGGAAATCCCACATTATCTGAGTGTGGACTCAGATAACCCAGTTCAAAGCAGATATTGTGGGATTTCCTGCCTTGATATTCTAGGATATAGGAATGTGTGGAAGGGCCCTCATCTCTTCCGTTGCTGCATTAGGAAGGAGAGATCACTCCGTTTTAGTTTGCTGACAAACTCATGTAAGCCGCCCCGAGTCCCTTTCGGGGAGATGGTGGCGGGGTACAAATAAAGTTTATTATTATTATAATCCAGAGTTGCTTTGGAGTATGATGCAAAAAAGGGTAAAAGGACCATCTTGCTACCTGTTTATTTATTTATTTAAAATTTTTGTACCCTGACCTTCTCACCTCTATAGAGGGACTCAGTTGTGTACTAAAATGATGTTTGATGCACAGATCCTTGCATTTTATGAGTCGTTTGACCACAGGAGCCAGCATGGTGTAGAGGTTTGAGTGTGGGCCGAGGTTTAAACCCCCTCTCAGTTATGGACATCCGCTAGGTGACCTCAGGCAAGTCACACCCTTTCAGCTTCAAAGGAAGGCAGTTGCAAAGCAAACACTGGCAAGAAAACTCTGACAGGTTCAGAAATGATATGAAGGCACGCACCAATAATGGCCACTACAGTACTTCCCTTTGGCCACAAAGCAGATTGCCAAAAGCCAATACAGGACAATCTAGGTTCAATAGAGAGTTTAGGAATACTGTGTGAGTGAATGGGAAATTGCCCCATCCCAGCCTATGGAAAAACTTTTGTCCCATTTTCACAAGTGAAGACCTAATTTGATTACTTTCCCCCCTTCTTCCCACCACACTCATTGTTTGTTTGCATTTCCTTTACTGCGGAGTTCAGAGTTAGGTCAAAGTTGGCCACAATTCATGTTCTATTTTTAACTGCCTTCTTTCAGCTCCTGTGTTGCAGTAACATAAATAGTGAATCCCTTCTAAAGAGGCATTCATGCAGTCTGATCTTTCATAAGTTTAATCAAAAGTTAATTCAACAGAATATGGATTCCTCTACCAGTTTAATCCTAAATCAAGGATGCAAAGACTTGTAGAAGGTAACATTAGAAGCCTGCCTTATCTGCCAACAGAAATCCCCTTTTGCCAGCAAAATAGTCCTCACTTGCAGATCTCAGAGGTATGCAACGAGATCTCTGCTGGCTAAGATTTGCTGGGACAACAGCCAAAAAGGAGGTGGAGAAGAGACGGGGAAATGGAGGAGCCAAGTTCCTTCAAATTCAAATAATCTCCAGATCAAGAGTACAGTCACAATGCTGGCACAAAATTAGGCTGGGTCAAGGGGAACTCTAAATAAGTCTCAATATTCCTAGTCAGAGAGTGTATTCAGCTCCAGCAGGCCTTGTATCGGCACAAGTAGCTCTTGGCCACCTTCACCAGTTTGGATCATGCAACCCATGCATGCCAACTGAGGTAAATTAGGATTAGGGAATATGACAAGATTCTTCAACCAGAATTTTTCTTTTGCTCATGAACATTTTGGCCAGGTATTAGGGGCAATGCTGGACTGAATATGTTATTACTGTTGTGTCTTCAAATCATTTCCAATTTATTACAACCCTAGGGTGACCCTACCACAGGGTTTTCTGGGCCTGAGAGAATGTAATTTGCCCACGGTCACCTAGTGAGTTTCTTTTGACCAAGTGTGGAATCAAACTATGATCTCCAGTCACAGTCCAGCACTAAAACCACTGCACTATGCTGAATATAGAGGAATTTATTACAATGTACACGTAACGAAAATGCTAGCATGTTTGATAAAATTTATTCTATTTTTTTAAAGTACACAAAATTATTTTTAATCAGTTTTTGGAGAAAAATGTTTTTTTCATAGCTAATATTCTGTGAATCTGCTTATTATCCAGGCTGAAGAGAATAAGCCATTCAGGGTTGTGATTCTGAGGTTTTGGAATGCTGTTTTTCTTGTAGACAGGCTTTAAAGTTACTTAAAGACATTACTTAATAATGATGAACAGCTGCAATATTTTGGGAATTTAAAGTACACAACCACGTATTTTTCTGAAAGCAATTCACAATGCAATTACCTGGAAATTCTGCTTTGGAATTATTGAATTGTTTCTTGCAGACATATGGAAGTGCAGTCTCACAAGGATAACTCTGCCAGTTGCCGGCATCAGCATTCATAGCTACACACCCAGTTCCATCTAGGAGAGGTGTCTTCTGCATTTCTGTGGAAGAACAATGACTAGTACTTAAAACGCTATGGCATAAAATCACAGTGTCACATAATTACAGGATTAGGAAGATGGAGATAACATAGTATCCTCTCCCCACATCTTTGGCATATTATTATTATTATTATTATTATTATCCTGCTTCTCTCCACAAAGGAGACACAAAGCAGAAAATAAGTTGAAAACATCAGATCTGCAGATGAATTCTAAGACTGTATTTTATGAGAAATTATTTGGCAAGGCTGAAATTCTATGCATGCGTTCCTAAGACCAAGCTCCTCTGAATGTAGTGAGATTGAGTACACACAAATATACACTATACTGAATGACAAATATAGTTACCTGGAGCCCAACTAAGGAAGTTCAATGAAGCGTGATCTGACCACTGCCAGCCACCAGAAAGATCCAGTTGGTTTAATCCAATCCAAAATATCTCTGCAATACCATCTTTAGCTGTGGAGTTTAAAAAATACTACAACTTAGTATAACATTGATTTTCACAATTATCTACTGCAGTGGAGCTAAATATTCTCTGTCAAGGCTGGATTATTATCATTAATTTAATGTCCAAGCAGCAATATTTTGGCACTGTGGAAAAAGGCAGAGAGGAATTTCCATTGCATTTATTAGTGTTGCATGGAAAGTGGTTGCAAAAGTATCATACAAATTCAACTGAATGTGCTTCAGTAGATTTAATTCCTGGTAAAAATATAGAGAAGGGACAATTCAACTACTGGTCCAAAATAAACCGGATAAATCCCAGTAGACTTCCGTGCCTATGTCTAGAGGATCAAGTCCAGCGTGACCAAAAGTCATCATGGATAGTGGCTCTAAATAATGAGTTGGCTAAAATTGGCCTGCTTTTACAATTTCTGAATGATTTAGGGCAATGACAAGTGCTCATGCAACACACTCGAGATATCTATGTTCAATTGGGCCTAGCAAGCATAGGTTCTGCCACAAGGTCTTTTGCTTCCCACAAAAGGAATATTCATTTAGAACACTATCTGACTATTCTACTTCTGCTATGCTTAAGAAGAATATATATTAGGGCTAGGTTTGAACAACTCAGTATAATGATGTAAACCGGGTGTTACTGTAACACCCCAAGAAGTGAGAGATTCTGCGTATGGAGAAAACAAACAGTGGAAGATATCGAACATTTCTTAATTGACTGTCCCGCATATACTGAACTGCGATACAGATATTTACATCCAATATTATCCAACTGCAGGTCCTCCAACAGAAATGATCTTCTGACCTTCCTGTTGCAAGGACAGGAAAGATCCACCATAATCACAGTAAGCCTTTTTATTCTGAAAGCTATTAAGAAAAGAGCACATTTCCTGAAAGAAGAACCAGGAAAATAAGATTATGACTGTAAACAGAAGGTCAGCTGCTGTCCTCTCCTTTTTGCCTTGTCTTTTACTCGTGATGTATTTTGAAATGGTCATATGACTGGTCAAATAAATAAATAAACTAAAAAATAAACATATAGAGAAGGGGAATACACCAAAGTCAATGAAGTACTCTTTAAAAACAAAGTGAGGTAGTATAGGAAAATGGTTTACTGAAAAGAAACATTTAACCTGCCTAGACATGCAGACAGAAAGAGCACCACCCAGGTAACATAAAGTGAACCCTGCATATATAAATCTCTTTCTTAATCCTACGTTAAACACAGAATATTTGCACTGGAAGTTTATCTTTAGTTCAAGGTTTAACATGACAAGATGGTTAAGATGAGTTCAGATAAATTACCCTTTTGGTCTACAATCCCCAGAATCCTCCAGCCAGCCTTTTAGAAGCATATTGCTTCTTAGTTTAAAATAGGATTACTTCAAAGAACTAGCATGCCATTCAGATCATCGTCATTAGGTTTTTAAATGAGTAAAGTTTTACTCCATGCTCCTAAAATGATCCTTTTTCTAGTCATTTTTGAAGGATGTTCAGTCATCTTCATATTTTACGTCCACAGTACATCTTCCATAATTGCAGGACAAGTACTCAACATTTCATTTACTCATGTCTGACAAAATATTTCATCCTTAGGCATTTTCTAGGTTCTCCAGCATGACAAGATGTTATACTTCAGCCAGAAGTCCTTCATTTAATCTGGATTCTTTTTTATCTATCCAGGCAAGGTCTAAGAAGGTGCCCTACACAGATACTGGGATTGTACTGTACTTAAAAAAACTACAAATCAATGAGCAAGATATGCTCCTTTCACACAGCTGTATAAAATCCCACATTATCTGCTTTGAACTGGAATATATGGCAGTGTGGACTCAGATATCCCCATTCAAAGCAGATATTGTGGATTATCTGCATTGATATTCTGAGTTATATGGCTGTGTGAAAGGGCCTTTCATAAGTTATTCTTTTAATAATAAAAAAAAATAATATTAACTTTTTGAAATGAGCATTCTAATTTTAAAATCTGAATTCTGCAACTGCTGCAGAAGAAGAAATGTTTCATGAGATTCAACAGTATATGAATTGTGGCAAGTAAGCATGCATTAGACTGGTTACAGTAGAAAAGTGGAAAAAAGGTAAAGGAAGAGGATTTTTTTTTAAAAAAACCAAACCTAAGCACATGTTTTGGTTCCAGAAGCTCCTGTAGTTATATTTGGTATTCAAGGTAAATTCAAACAATTGGGAAAGCTTAGGTCCAGGTATTGGAGATGATATGCCTAAGGCATTCTCTCTTTGAACGAGTAAGTGCTGGCGGCTAGAAATCCCGAAATTACCGTGTTTCTGTTGTACATATCCCTTATCTCTCAAATGCCAGCATCCACATTCCCCAGGATTGACTCTACAAATTGTATTTACCGGTACCTTGAATGTAGCTTAATTCAGATGCACTGTGGATGCTAAGCAAATCTGCACCTTGCCTCTGACATGAGACATATGCTTCCTTCCAAGATAAGGCAGACTGCGTATTTAGCTGGTAGCAACTTCCAGATTTCTCATCATGCTCCCATGTATCTTGACAACCATCCTCTGGGAAGGCAAAATACATAATGATGAAACCTGGGTCCCACACAGATACTTAATCAATACATTAAGAAATACAACCAGATCTAAAGTCCTGCTACCATATCTTTTCCACTCAGCCTCCCTTCTCTGTCCCATGCAACTTAAAAAGAATATAGACAACCAAATAGGAAGTGTGCAGAATCTTCACACACCCCACATCCCTTTTTATTGCTTGAACATATATTTGCAGAGAACAATGAGAAAAATTAGTTTGTTTAAGCATGGTTCTCTAACCTCCTTACAATAACTACACCAGTGAATGCAGACTACCTGAATGATTAGTCCTAACATGTACATTGCTCCTGGTATTTTTCCTGATATTTTACCATATATCAGTGGTTCCCAACCTGTGGTCCATGGACCACCAGTGGACCACAAGAACTAAAATTGTACAGATCCCTTATCTCTCATATGCCAGCATTTTATGGTTTTAAATATAAAAATTTATTTTATGGTTTTAATTGCAAATTGATTACTGCTTTTATATGGTTACTTCATAATTGTTTTGATTGTATTTTATCTTGGGCATTGATTGCCATGTGTAACCTGCCTCAAGTCGCCTTCGGGCTGAGAGAGGCGGTATAGAAATATAGTAAATAAATAAATATGGTCCATGGCCTCACCATTATTACACAGTTGTAACAAGAGCGACTGGTCTCGTGAAACCCTCTTGTAGTGCCGAGGCTTATTAAATATAGTTTTCTGTGGGTGAGTAGATGGCAACTACTGGATGGCATATGTTCTGTAACAGAAACTAGAGCTGATGTGGTCTATCCAATGCAATTTTCTGAACCAGCACCCCGAATAACCAAACGGAATCTAAAGTTGACCAAAAACTGATTCATAACCCTTTTGGTACTAATATTGGAGAGTGGTCCCTAGACAAAGTGATCCCTGGTCAAAGTGGTCATTGGTCCACTTTGGGAACTACTTCTTCAAGCCATGCCATGTCTCAGAAGAACTACTAGAGCTCTGTCACTCATCACATTTGCTACAATCACATTCACTATAATCATATATATTTCTGTTTAATATTCTAGGGCGCAACTTTAAGTAGATCCTAGTCATCCTATATTTTTCCTATGAAATGCAACAACAAACATTATGCATTAAGACAACTATTTTCCTTCAGAATGCTTTTTATGACACAGTACTTGCCTGGTTTTAAGCAGAACCCCCATTTTCCATGTTGACTAAAACTGGAGGTTGTGGAGCACCATTCACCACCCTGGAACATTTCATTCTGTATGCAATCGTGATGCCATGTCTTATTAAACAGGAAGGGAAACTCACAAGGTTTCCCATAGGAGTTCCCATCCCTGGTGTAAATTTCTAGAGGAAAAAACAATTAAAAAACAGTTTTAATATTTGCAAAAGTGTTTTTGTGGGATGTATATGTGGCTGTTTTGATGTCAGCTGTGCCAAGTGGGGGTTGCAAAAACATGCAGGTCAAATACTGGATTTAAGGAAAGGCTAAGGGGTTCCTAGTAAAGTAGTTCTGCCACGCTCTTGAGAGGAAAAAAACTTGCTTTAGTAATACTACTATGGGTGACTTTAGGCTTGTCCTCTTAATAAATCATCTAAAGCAGAGAACGACATTGTTTCTAGTACTCTTGTACATATGATCTTCCTTTCTCAATGGCACTGCCTTATCAAGCTTTTAACATCATCGTAGTTCTAAATAATTGATACTAATGCAAATAGTGGAAGCTGAATTGTCTTGTTTGCTGTGTCTTTCTGCAGTGATGTCTGGCATAGAGCATCTCATGGATTGATCTTGTTTTTTTCTGTTTTGAAAAATATGTAAATCAATAAACAGCAAAACAGGCAGCCAGGGGCGGACTAAGGTAATTTAAAATGGTAAGCGAACATTATTTTGGCGCCCCCTCGCTCTCCGGCCTCGTGGAGCATGCACATGCATGCCAGGCGCGCATGCGCTGGGCCAGGTAGTTCTGCGCGTGCGCCATTGCTGCGGAGGGACTCCAGATGGACCGAGATACCAATCGCCCTAAGTGAGGCCGAAAAGGAGGCCGGGACGGAGCCGGAGATTTTTGGGCGATTGGCGTCTCAGTCCAGCTGGAGTCCCTTCGCAGCAATGGCACATGCATGGAACCTGGTGGCCAGAAGCGCCCCTGACTACGTGGCGCCCTAAGCGGGTGCTTACTTTACTTAATGGTAAATCCGCCCCTGCAGGCAGCACATCTGTCCCAAAACTGAAACAGAAAATACATCTAGTCACCAGAAAGCGAAACCACTGAGGGTGATAAAGGAGATAAGGCAAGCTGATGAAAAGAAATTGCAGTTTTCAAGCCTGCATTTTTCCCCTATTGGCTCCAATCTAGGTTAACAGGACTGACCAGTCAATTTTATGTGTTCCTCCAGCCAGCTTGACTGTTTCAGTGCATGTTTGCTTTTTACAAAGCAAATAAGAGCTTTCCTTCAGGGGATTTTTGCAGGCTATATATGAAAAATGGTAGGACCTATCAAAACTATTGTGACGTTTTAAAGAAACCTGTTTTAAATTGGGCTTAATTGGTAACTGTTGTCCTGCAGTGAAAGTACATTTATGAAACTAGACCGCAGTGTCATCAATCCCATTATGGATGAAAATATCCTGAGGCTGCCTGGAGATTATGGCCTTTATCAGCCAGAACAGTTCAATCGATACTGAATAGCTGCTGCACTCTTGGAATCCTATTTTTGGATTCAATAACAATTGTTATTATTATGACTAGGAAGCACTTATATGCAGATGCTATAAAAAATGTTTAAAAGCAGCAACAGTTACCATACAAAAGCAAGGAGAATGAGGGAAGAATGGGAAAGGAATGGGAAATCCAGGAATTAGTTCATCATAATTCTATTAACATAAAAGATATGCATGCCTAGCTGTGGGACATGGACCTCATCAACCAAATTTCCCAACAGAGGAAAAACAAAAGACAGCGTGGGATAATTTTAATGTTTGTCTTCTCAGACATACCTATTGTTTTCCTCAAAGAGCCACAAATTAACAGAGTTTGTTCTGTAAAATGTAGTAAAACTATGAATGGTTTCTGTACAGCCAGACAGGAAGTAAATTGCCAGGGTTCCCTGACCACAACATGGTGTAGTGGTTTGAGTGTTGGACTATGACTCCAGAAGCCAGGGTTCAATTCAGCCATGGAAACCCACTGAGTGACTTTGGGCAAGTCACTTAGGCCCCTTCCACACTGCCCTATATCCAGGGTCTGATCCCAGATGATCTGCCTATCCCAGATTATCTGGCAGTGTAGACTAATATAATTAAGTTCAAAAAAGGTAATCTGGAATCAGATCCTAGGATATAGGGCAGTGTAGATCCAGCCATATTCTCAGCCCCAGAAAATCCCATAATAGGTTCATCATAAGTCAGAAATAACTTGAAGCCACACAATAACAATTAAGTTGGATAGGGGCAGGGTGGGATGTAACATAAGACCCTACTACTTTGGCAGTTTAACGTTTTCATCATTTCTTATAGATGTACATAAAGCATTGCTCCAAAAGCACCTGCTATATATGGAAAACTGCATTTGGAAAAGGTTTGTGTGTGTTTTTTAAACAGTAACCCATGGTCTGCTATTATACTTATGTTGTTATGTGCCTTGAAGTTTACTTTATGTGTCTTTTGTGGGAGGGGAGATGTGCCATTGACTTCCTCTGAAGCTGAGAGAGTATGATTTCCCCAAGATCACCCAGAGGATTTCCATGACTGAGTGGGAATTCAAACTCTAGTCTCCCAGGGATGTAATCCTAGACTCAGAACTACTATATAATTTCACCACAAGTTACTTTAAAAAAATCAGTCAATGATCCAGAGTTAATATCTAGTTCTGCAACTAACTACCAAGACTGTCATTTCCTCTTTACATTTGCTCAGAATTAAAGATACAGATCTTTTCCAAACTGAGGGCCAAACCATGGCTTCCTCATCCCCAAACTGTAGATGGAAAGTGGCATAAATTATATAGCTGCTACTAGTCATTCAGTTTGCAATGCCCATTTTGTGGCTTCAGTTAACCTAATTTTCATACTTTTGTCCAGTTCAAGCTTATTGCTCACATTTGTATCATGCTAAAGCATTTTTTTTAAAAAAAAAATTAGAAGCCTGCACAGCATTTTATTATACTACTTGCATCAATTTTACTGAAATAAAGGCAGAACTGTGGGTTTGATTGCTATTTGGAGAATTAGGAAGTTTTAAACGTTAACTGATATATGTGTGTCCCTTCAAGTTACCAGTTGACTTATGATAACCCCATGGATTTCATATGGGTTGTCTTTTTTTTAACAAATTTTTATTTTATTTTAACACACACACAAAAACACTCACAGAACATTTACAATTCCCACCACCAACACGAGGATTATTTCCTTTTATATATTCATTTCTTATGGAGACAATCTTTATATCTTTATACCTTTCCATTCTATATACTATATAACATTTGTATCCTATTTCTTATGGTTTGATCTCCAGAGTGATTCATAATATGATTCTTTACCCTTATCCATCTTTCTTCCATTTCTCTCATTCTATTTTCATTAACTTTTGAAGCATTTAATTTCACATTCATAATTTCAAATTCCATTTGTTCCGCCATATAATGATACCATTTATTTACTGTCCATTTTGATTTATCTTTCTATCCTAATACTATTACTGCTTGTGCACATTCTATTATTGCTTCTTTTATTTCCCTATCATTTTCCGTTTTCTCCATTTTTCCTATTACCACTATTTCCTTTGTTATGACCCACTCATTTCCTAGAATTTGTTTTGACTGATTTTGTATAGTCTGCCAAAAATATTGTAGGCTATATATTCACATTCCCACATCATGTGCATAAATCGCCCTTTCTGATGGCATCCATGCCAGCACTGGCTACTCCCCCTTTTATAGTAGTATGCTAATTGACAAGGTGTACGATACCATTTATGCAGTATTTTCCTCCTCATTTCTCGTACTTTGGTATTCCTTTTCATCCCTATAATCTCTACCACACTTCTCATCTCTTGTTCCGTAATTTGTGGCTCCATTTCCCACATACTTTTCAAATCCCGTATTGTACCTCCATCTGTCTCTAATAGCATTGTATATATTTTGCTGGCCTGTGCCTTCATTCCTTCCCATTTGTCTCTTATTATCTTTTCAAAGGCGGTATCTTCACTCTTAACCATATTAATATTATCTTTTATTCTACAGTATGCACAGATTGCTCTTATCTGCAACCAATTTTCTTGTCCAAGCCATTGTTTAATTCTATTTTCCCTTACCATTCCCTCTTTGTTATATAATTGTTCTACCCTCTGTATTCCCTTTTCCTTCAATATCTGGATATTTCTATTCATTTTTGATTCCTTATCCTTATTAATTATCCATACTGTTGACATTTTGGATTTTAAGCTACTTATTCTCCCTTGCCATTTCTTCCACACTTGCATAGTTCCTTTCATTGGTCCTATTAATTTATCTATATTTCTTTTATCCCATTTTCTAAAAATTATTTCTTCACAACTAACTCCATTTATTCCCCTTTCAAATCTCACCCATTTTTATTAGTCACTTGTAGTTCTATTACTCTTTCAATTTGGAAGGAAGGCATCACTATATAGCTCTAGGCATGGACATCCCCATCCCCCGTTCATTTTCTTTTGCAATTATCATTTTTTTCCCTTACTCTTGGTCTTCCCCCCCCTTCAACCCAATTATTTAATTTCCTATCCCATTCCTTTAATTTTGCCATCGGAGGAATTCCTGGGAGAGCCTGAAATAGATACATCATTTTTGGAATTATCAATATTTTCAATGCTCTTATCCTAGACAGCTGTCTCAAATTCTTATTCTTCCACCCACTCATTTGTTTTAACATTCTCTTCCATACCATTTTGTAATTTCCGTCTATTATTTTATCAAATGTCTTGTATATCTAAATTCCCAGGTACTTCATCTTTTTTATTCCCAATTTTAATCCTGATTCCTTCCTTATCTCCAATTGTTCCCTCCGTATTGATAAATATCTCTGATTTTTCCATATTAACTGATAGCCCTGAATCTTTTTTTAAACTCCCTCAAGATTATTTTAATTGATTTAATTATTTCCCTTGGTCTCTGTGTTAAAGTTATTGCATCATCCGCATACAAGTTCAATTTCAACTCCTCCTTCCTCCCAATCTTATACCCTTCCCATGTTTCATCCATCTTTATTTTATATTCTAGGGGTTCTAATGCCAGAGCAAATAACATTGGGGATAACGGACACCCTTGTTTGGTTCAATTTTCGATTTGAATGTTTTCCGTTCTTTGTCCATTCACTCTAATACAAGCCTTATTCTCCCTATATACATTTTTGATCATTTCACAGAAGTTATTCCCCAAATTTAGTTCTTTACATAATCTATGCAAAAATTCATGATTTACTTTGTCAAAAGATTTATATACAATATCAGGGCTGTCCAACTACCGGCCCTGCAGGTGTTTTGGACTTCAACTCCCAGAAATCCTAGCCAGTTTACCAGCTGTTAGGATTTCTGGGATTTGAAGTCCAAAACACCTGCAGGGCTGGCAGTTGGACAGCCCTGAACATCTAACTTTAAAATTGACAATTTTGTTTTTGTTGCATGGCAAATCGCATTAACAACATTTCTTATTGGTTCACTGATTTTCCGCCCTTTGACAAACCCATATTGGTCTTCTCCTATAATCTTTGGTAAAATAACTTCCAATCTATTTGCTATAATTTTCATGAATATCTTATAATCTTGGTTTATTAAACTAATCGGACGATTTGATTCTGGGAGCTCTGGTTGTCTATCTGGCTTCAAACTGGAATAATTTCTGAACGTTTCCATGTTTCCGGGACAATACCTTTCATGTATACCTCATTAAACATATGGGTTGTCATACATCAACAGGCAACTTGAATTCCTGTTGGATTCCTACTTAGGTCCTTTCTAAACTGCCATATAAAATTCAGATTATCTGCTTTGAATTGGATTATATGGCAATATAGGCTCAGATAATCCAGTTCAAAGCAGATAATATGGGTTATCTGCTTTGATAACCTGGATTATATGGCAATGTAGAAGGAGCCTAAATTTTCAAGACCAGACAGGATCTGATCCCTCTAGTTTTACTGGGTGCCAGATGAAATCTATCACATTTTCTCAAGTTTTCTGACACTCAGAGTAGGTATTTTTACATCATTTATATTTACTTTTGATTTATTTATTCCAATAACGTGTGTCCTTTGGACAGTTGAAAGAAAAAATAGAATAAAATAATTGTATCAAAACATACATTTGGAAATAAACAGTGGCATAAATACTATTTTCAGGGGGAATTCACTCCAGCAGCACAAGTTACTTTTTTAAAATAAAAAACCCCCACACAAATCAAGTATCTAGATATTTAGGGTAAGTAAAAAGAATTTCTCAGGACTCCACATTCCAGTGGTGAGTAAGGCCAAAGGTTGTACCAAAAATACCAGCCTATTTTGATTTAATGCTCTTATTTTTAGTAACTACGCCCTAGAGAGAAGTACTTCCAACTTTAAAAAACTGGAAACATCCCTGTAGGACAGCTAGAAAACAACCAAAATGCGGTATCACGAGGAAAGGATTGTGATCTTCCAAGGAATACCAGAGTGCTGTGTTTGGTCCCAGGAGGGCGGTTTTCAACCCAAGTCTATGGTTTCCTAACCCAGTGTTTTTCAACCTTTTTTGAGCCGCAGCACATTTTTTACATTTATAAAATCCTGGGGCACACCACCAACCAAAATGTCACAAAATGACACACTAACACAGTAATACATATAGTTAATATGTTTTTAAATGTATTTATACACTCAGTGTGAAACCTGGACCTGTTTCGATGAACAGAACATAGATATCCTGGCAGGAATGGCAGAAAGACACAAACTTCCCACACAGAACTCCCATAACTAAGATAAAATACTATTAGAGTTTGGTGGGCATTGATCTTGGGTTTTGGAGTTGTAGTTCACCTATATCCAGAGAGCACTGTGGACTCAAACAATGTTGGATCAGGACCAAACTTGGCATGAATACTCAATATGCCCAAATGTCAACACAGATGGAGTTTGGGGAAAATAGACCTTGAAATTTGGGAGTTACAGTTTCTGGGATTTATAGTTAACACACAATCAAAGAGCATCCTGAACTCTTGCAACAATGGAATTGAACCAAACTTGGCATATTGAACTCTCATTACCAACAGAAAGTACTGAAAGGGTTTGCTTGGGAATTGACCGTGAGTTTGGAAGTTGTAGTTCACCTACACCCAGAGAGCACTGTGGACTCAAACAATGTTATATTGTTGTTTGTTTTCTATCCAGAATCACAATGTTGGAAGGAGGCTCACCACTTTAAGGTCCCTAAAACAGGCATGGGAAAACTTCGGCCCTCTGGGTGCTTTGGACTTCAACTCCCACCATTCCTAACAGCCTGAGGCCCTTTCCTGCTTAAATGGCTGAGGGGGGGGGGGGAAAAAGAACCTGAGGCTGCTAGGAATGGTGGGAGTTGGAGTCCGAAACACCTGGAAGGTCCAAGTTTGCTCATGCCAGCTTTCGACAGAGACCTCTTCCTCCCCCTTCGTGCCCTTTCTTCCCCCCTCTTGTCAAACACTTTTTCTTCTACACTGCCGCTTCTGCCGCCATTTTGATCCGAGGGGGTAGCGTGAGTGTGTTCAGGAGGGGAGGGGGAGGGAGGAAGACGTGACCTGTGCGGGCGCTACTGCGCAGACTCGCCCCCAGAGCAAAGCGAGGCAAAGCGAGCAGAGCGAGGCTGGGAAGAAGGGAGCCCGAGTGGAGAAGAAAAAATGTTCGGCAGGAGGGGGAAGAAAGGGTATTGGAGGTTCCAATTTCCCACGGCACACCTGATGATCGCTCACGACACACTAGTGTGCCAAGGCACACTGGTTGGGAAACACTGCCCTAACCATTTGAATGTCTGAATGTAAATCATATGTTATAATTAATTAGCTGGGTAATTTTAAAAAATTCAAAGTATTAAAATATGGAATACTGAAGTCTTGTCTCATGGTATTACGTTATTACACATCTCAGACTCACCTGAAATGGTTCGCCTTAGTTGGAAATGACTTGAAGGGCCTTTCCACACAGCCCTATGTCCCAGAATATCAAGGTAGGACTCAGATAACCCAGTTCAAAGCAGATATTGATAGATTTTCTGCCTTGATACTTTGGGATATATGGCTGTGTGGAAGGGCCCCAAGTCATACAACAACCAGCAGAAACAGCACCAAATTAAACCATTTGATTTAATGATTTCTTGACCTTTCGTTCAAAACACTGTTTCATAAACAATCTATTCCATCTTTTTCAAAAATCATAATAATGTGCAGATTGTGAGCTCTTCTGGAAATCACATCTCTGTCTCAGGGCTCTTCCACACAGCCATATAACCCAAAATATCAAGGCAGAAAATCCACAATATCTGCTTTGAATGGGGATATCTGGGTCCACACTGCCATATATTCCAGTTCAAAGCAGATAATGTGGGATTTTATTCAGCTGTGTGGAAGGGACCCTTGTGGTCTTTTAAGCCTCTCCCTTTCAATGGCATCTTCCTTCTCTCTCTTCTAGAAAGGAGCCTTCTTTCCAAGAGACATGTGGCTGGTGACATTTTATACATGTCTTTATGCATTCTCTGAATCTTAGTCTATATTATGACTTTGTTCCACTACATAAATTGTCTTAGTTAAAGTAAAGTCCTGGGATGATTTCTGTGTAATCCAAATGTACTTACAGAACAAATACATTCAACAATGACATGAAAATGCCTGATTTTCACTGTCTAATGTCCACTTTGAATCTGCGTAATTTGTTAAGGAGTCCTTACATCTGAATGCTTTGTGTGTGTGTGTGTGTGTGCGTCAGGAGTGACTTGAGAAACTGCAACTTGCTTCTGGTGTGAGAGAATTGGCCGTCTGTAAGGACGCTGTGCAGGGGACGCCTGGATGTTGAATGTTTTACCATCCTGTGTCCCTGCATGGGAAGCTAGAGCTGAGAAGGGAGATCACACCGCTCTCTGGATTCGAACCGCCAACCTGTTGATCAGCAGTCTGGCCAGCAGAAGGGTTTAACCCAGGGGTCCTCAAACATTTTAAACAGAGGGCCAGATCACAGTCGCTCAAACTGTTGGAGGGCTGGATGGTAATTTGAAAAAAACATGAATTCCTATACACACTGCATATATCTTATTTGTAGTGCAAAAAAACCACTTTAACAATACAAAAATTAAAATGAAGAACAATTTTTACAAATATAAACTTAGTAGTATCTCAATGGGAAGTGTGGGCCTGCTTTTGGCTGATGAGATAGGATTGTTGTTGTGTGGTTTCAAGTCATTTCAGACTTAGGCTGACTCTGAGCGCGGGCTGGGTAAATGGCCTTGGGAGCCTTAATTTGAGGACCTCTGGTTTAACCCATTGCGCCACCAGGGGCTCCTCTGAATGCTTTACAAGTTACATATCTGCTCCTCTATTTAGTTAATAAAATATTTCCTTTCTCCAGGTGAAATAAATGCTGCAAATAAAATACTTACCATGGTATGGAAGCTTACAGATTACATCACTGGAATTACTCCTTCTCCATGCATCAGAAGAGTTTACACTCACAGTCAACACCCCATTCTTTAAAATCAGTTTGTTCTGAGATGCAGAATATATGGAGGCATCAGAGCATCGCCACCACAGCATAATATCTGAATCACAATCCACTATTTTCAAGGGATCCTTGGATTTGGTGGTATCTATTCCAAGGCACTTTTGGGATCCCAAGTTAAAAAGACGATGTTGGGAGACCCATGTCCATAAGGTCTCTTTTGTCTCTTGGCAGTCTTCAGCTGTAACTTGCTGGTTTTTGACCTGGATGCACTTGTTGGCTTTTTCATGACGTATGGTGAAGGTGTTGTCATCTATTTGGGCCAAAAAAGGACATATATTTGGTTATTCTTCTGTGAGAACGAGATGTAAGATTATAGTGGAGCCATGTTTCAAAATGCTACAAAGAAACACAGGGATCTGCCCCTCTCAGTTTTGTCAACATTGAGTGCTTGTAGCTATTCAAGGACCCTTCTACACTGCCATATAATGCAGATTATCAAATCAGATAATTCACATTCACTGCTTTGAACTGGATTATATGAGTCTACACTGCAATATAATCCAGTTCAAAACAGATAATCCAGATTTTATAGGGCTGTATAGAAGAAAGTCCTCTCATGTGTATTCAACAAAGCTGCTTGTGACTGAAAGAAAGCCTTCTCCAAGGAAATCAAATCTCAGACAGGCTCATATCAAATAATACAGTCTTCAGAAAGTTTCAACTCAAGCAGGCATGTAGCCGGGGGGGGGGGGGCTTCAGCCCCTCCCGAAATTCTCAGGGTGGTCTGCGAGAAGGCCTTACTGGTACATTATTTAAACTGTTATGTTTATTCCTATCATGATCTGATCACCATGCTCATTATATCCCACATTCATGGGGTTATTGGGATAATAATACAAAAGGTTTGGTAGGGTAGTCCCTCTCTTACTCAGACTCAGCCCCTTCCGAATCAAACTCAGCCCTCCCCGAATCAAAATCCTGGATACGGCCCTGAACTCAAGCCATATAGGGCACTGGTTCTCAACCTGTGGGTCCCCAGATGTTTTGGCTTTCAACTCCCAGAAATCCTAACAGCTGGTAAACTGGCTGGGATTTCTGGGAGTTGTACGCCAAAACACCTGGGGACCCACAGTTTGAGAACCACTGATACAGGGTTTTATAGGCCATACCTAATACTGTCTTCTGAATTATTTCCAAAAATGGACTGGTTATCAGCCAAGATGTAAAAGCAGGGCTGTTGTGTGTTTTCTTTAATCAACTCCAGTCAAGAATTTGGACACATCATTTTTGACCCACTGTAGTTTTCAAATAGATTGCTATATCGAGTGAACGCAAGGTATAATGTCCACATATCCAAGAATTGGACCACCACTTTAAACAATACAGATGCACTCTTGACCTCCTTTTGAACCTGAGCATCTAAGCATAAAGCGGAGTCCAGGAGTATGTATATGCAAGATGCAAATCTGAGATTTCACAGGGAACGTAATCCCATCTGTCAGAGGCTGAACTCCTATAGTATTTCCTGATGTGCCTTTGAATTACCTCTGCCTTGTCTGGGTTACACATCATTTCTTGACCCTCACCTGGACCTTTAATGACAGGAAACTCTGGTTGAGCACCGAAATGGAAAGGAAGAATAGATTAAAGGAAGGGATAGAATAGGATGATGCAGAATCCCAAAGGTCCAAACACCCTTTCAACATATGCTCAACAGCGCTGTAGAGTTCTGCAACCTATTTAAAAGTTAACAGTGTCATCCCTAGAGACTTCCAGAAGAAGCAAGCAACCTTTCAGGAGGACAGAAAAAGTGGTATGGGAAGTCAGGAGGTGCTGCAAGCCACAAAAACAGCTTGGCTCTGCATATGGTTTGCATGACCTGCATTTTTCCTGCCCTGATATATACACTCGCCCCTCTATAGCCACGGACTTTGCATCCATGGCTTGAAAATAGAGTATTCAAAAAGAAATTTCCAAAGGTACACTTTTGATTTGTCCCAATTAGCCCCAGAAAGTCTAGTTGAAATGAAAGTCGAGTTTATTGAAGAAGCATATGATATAATTTGGGATTTGACAACCTCATACCAAAGAAAAGGATTTTTAAAAACTTATTGATACTTATTGACTTGTATGGAAGCAACCTTGAGATGACTGGGTTGTCGAAGGCTTTCATGGCTGCAATCACCGAGTTACTGCAAGTTTTCTGAGCAGTATGGCCATGTTCCAGAAGCATTCTCTCCTGACATTTTGCACACATCTATGGCAAGCATCTTCAGAGGTTGTGAGGTCTGTTAAAAACTAGGCAAGTGGGGTTTATATGTGTGTGTGTGTGTGTGTGTGTGTGGAATGTCCACGGTGGGAGAAATAACTCGTCAGTTGGAGGCAAGTGTGAATGTCGCAATTGGCCACCTTGATTAGTGGTGAATGGCCTTGCAGCTTCAAAGCCTGGCTGTTTCTGCCTGGGGGAAACCTTTGTTAGGAGGTGTTAACTGGCCCTGATTGTTTCCTGTCTGGAATTTCCCTGTTTTCTGAGTGTCGTCTTGTATTTACTATCCTCACAACAGACCTCAGTGCCATGTGTGTTTGCGTGTTACATTCTGTCCTAACTAAATTAATGATATTTTTAAACGTTGAATAAACAGTGTTAGTAATTCTGTTAATGACAGCTCTGAAATCATCTCAAACAGCAAAATAATTGGGATTTTAGCTATTTACTCAGAATTTATTAGCCCAAGTGCTGAAGCTTTGTAAACAATGCTTTTCTAGCTAGAGAAAAGCATGTTTGTGCACTCCCAGCCCACTCAAGGCATATTCCCTGGAGCCATGCCTTTAGCAATTTGTGAGAATAAAACAATTGTTCTGTGTTTAATGCACTGAGCTGAAATGCACTATGCAAGTTCTGTTTGATTTCTAAAATATCATCACTGCTACAGCAGGCTGTCAAACAGTCAAATGGATAAATAAAACTATACTTCATAACAAATCCTCTTAGAAATCCTTCTAAGAGAAGGATGCAAGATGGGTTTATTAACTTGGTAGAAAAGCATAGGTCTGAAGCTTTATTGGTCTAGACGTTCATGTGTTTCATTACGAATATAATCATTTTATTTCATCTAGGGCTTACATTACATGACCAATAAAATTGCTGTATTTTCTTTTGTAGCCGCAATAAAACCTTAATAGAGCGGAAAGGCTATTTTGCTATCAAAAAAATAATAAACAACATAAATAATCTAGGCTTGTTTGTTTATAAAAGCATCTTCCAATGCATGAATGTCTTTTGGAAACAGCCAGAAATTGATTAAAATCCTCTCCTTTTACACTATGTATTGTATAATGACTTGCTCTACTAATATTCTATAATGTAAAAGACAAGAAACAAAAACAGGAATATAAGAGATACAATAAAGTAACTAGGACTCTTGAGGCTGGCAACATGCTCTGAAAAGACATTCATGGAAACTAGGAGCAGCAACTGAACAATTTATTTCAGGCAATATACTATTTCCTCTAGTACAGTGGTTTCCAAACTTTTTTTTGACTAGGGTCCACTTTGACCAGGGACTACTCTCCGACATTAGTACCAAAAGGGTTACGAGAATTAGTTTTAGGTCAACTTTAGATTTGGCTTGGTTATTTGGGATGCTGATTCAGAAAACCGCATTGGATAGACCACATCAAATCTAGTTTCTGGTACAGAACAAATGCCATTCAATGGTCGCCATCTACTCACCCACAGAAAACCATATTTAATAATCTAGAACCGCAGACTTTATTATAGGTCTCACAGTCCATCAGTGCATTTGGTATTCATTTTCCCTCTGTTTCTGTCTGAAACTGAAGTCTAAGGAGTAGTACAGCAAAAAAAGAATGTGCTAACCCAATTGGGCACAACCAGTCTTTTTCATGCAGCTGGGCCACATGTTGATCAACAGTGAGAGCCTTTTGCAGAAAATGTATCTCCTGGGAGTATATGAAGACAAGATTAATTTTTTTATATTCTCTGAACAGTTTATATTAGAACATAACAAACCAAAATGTGTCATACCTGAACAGAGCTTCCTGTGGCTGTGTTAACAATGCAGTCCTGGGAAATGTCATGCATATAGTGTTTTTTCAAGAGTGAATTAATTACAGGAAACATGTGATGCTACATGGTAGCAAAACACAAATGTATTCAACCACTGAAAGGAGGTAAACGTATTAATCTATTTCAGTATTGAAAAGGTAAGAAAAGAAGCCAAGTGGCTCCTTTACAAGATGAAATACGGTCATTTTCTCCCTTCTGTTTTTATTTTGTTGTGCAATTGGGCGAAAGGGGTGTGTGTGCATTTTTTGAAAACTCACTCACCAAAGTACCTACAGAAACCTAGAAGTCACTGTACAGAGTGACTTAAAAGGCTTTGATAACTGGTTTCCAGAAGGAACAAAGCACATTGTTTTTACAGTGCCTGCATGGATGTAAACAATGGAGCTCCCGGGATGTGTATTATAATGTTTCCAACTTAATTCAAGAAGAATTGATTTGGAGTCAGGAATGACAGAATAGTGAAACTGACAACATTTAAAGGTCCTCTCCAAACTAGATGATAGATAACAAGACAAGATGTAAGGAAGGAAAGGAGATAACTCTAAGGACAATTAAAATAACCCTGTATGATAACGTAATCTAAACCCTATAGGCGCGCAATGTTGGCAGCTAATCTCACAGGGTTAATTATCTTTGTGGTGATCTATTTGCATCTTTTTCTTAGCATTGGCCATGGCTAGGAAAATGAAACATAAGCTAAGAGATCTCCAGCTAAATCAGTTCCACCCATCTGAAACCTCATGTTCTAGTGTAATATAGATGTGAAATGATTCATGGGATGACTTATCTCTAGATTAGGACAATGTCACTGTGGTTGTATCCACACTGCCAAACTATAGCAATTTGATACCACATCACATGCCATAGATCGGACCTGTCCAACAGGCGGCCCACGGGTCGTACACGGCCCCCCAGCCCCTTTCCTGCAGCCCCCAAGCTTTTAAATTAAAAATAAAAATAGAAAATTAAATATAATAATAATAAAAATTACCCACTTCCGGGTTCCGGAGCAAGTCTTGCGAGACTATGCCAGCCACGGGATTTCGCTCGCAACGCAGGCGTGATCTCGCGTTGCGAGCGAAATCCCGTGTGACTGGCGTAGTCTCGCGAGACTTGCTCCGGTTGCCGAAATCTGGGCTACAGAATCCCTGCGGCCCACACAGACGCGATTTAGACCTTCTTCGGCTCCTGGCTCGGTCGGTCGTCGCGTCTCTCGTGGTCCGACTACTGGAAGGTAGGCTGAAGCAGAGGGCTCTTTTGCTGGGGTGGGCTCCTTTCTTCCTTGCTTTAATTCTTGCTTTTATGTTATTTATTTATATTTATTTCCCTCCCATATATATTCCCTTCCTCAATCCATCTCTCCTTGTGTGTTTCTGTTATTTATTTATTTATATTTATTTCCCTCCCTTATGTATTCCCTTCCTCAATCCATCTCTTTGTGTGTTTCTGATATTTATTTATATTTATTTCCCTCCCATATATATTCCCTTCCTCAATCCATCTCTCTTTGTGTGTTTCTGATATTTATTTATATTTATTTCCCTCCCATATATATTCCCTTCCTCAATCCATCTCTCTTTGTGTGTTTCTGATATTTATTTATATTTATTTCCCTCCCATATATATTCCCTTCCTCAATCCATCTCTCTTTGTGTTTATGTTATGTATTTATATTTATTTCCCTCCCTTATGTATTCCCTTCCTCCATCCATCTTCTTTCCTTCCTCTCTTTTATTCTTTTATTTTATTATTAATACTGTATAATTGTATTGTAATTGATGTTAAAAATATAATTAAATATAATTAAAAAGGGGGAAGCAATAAAAAGCAGTGGAACTCTCTGCCCAGGACTGTGGTGGAGGCACCTTATTTGGAGGCTTTTAAACAGGCTGAATGGCCATCTGTCAGGGATGTTTGAATGCGATTTTCCTGCTTCTTGGCAGGGGTTGGACTGGACGGCCCATGAGGTCTCTTCCAACTCTATGATTCTATGAAAACATGTTTAAATCTGAAACATAGCAACATGAGGGGTGGGGGAAGGTGCCTTTGCAGCCCCTTGTTAGTCTCTTCTACTCCTGAAAAGGGTTCTTTCAATGTACATAAGACCCTCTGGAATGGGATGAGCTCTGGCACAGGAGCCTATGGGGAAGATGGGAAATTTGAGTCACCTTTAGTAACTGGATGGGCCACAGCTACCCAAGCTTTAAAGCTGCAAGGCTATTCAAAGCTAACCAAGGTAGTAAATTGCAACATTCACACTTTCCTCAAACAGGCCAGAGTTCTTTCTCCAATCCTGGACCTTCCACAGACATATAAACCCCACTTGCCTAGTTTCCAAAAGACACCACAACCTCCGAGGATGCCTGTCATAGATGTGGGTGAAATTGGAGCCTGGGGAGGGGGTGGAGCCAGGGGCGGGGCGGAGCCGGAGGCAGACCCTTAGGCCCCCCAGGTGATCAGTGACCGGAATTCCGGCCCCTGGTCCGATAGAAGTTGGACAGGCCTGCCATAGATCAATTCTCTGGAATTCTGGGATTTGTAATTCTGTGAGATATTTGGCCTTCTCTGCCAGAGAGCTCTGGTGCCACAACAAACCACAAACTCCAGGATTCCACAGGACAGACCCCATAAAAGTTACAATGGTAACTCTGCAGTGCAGATGGGAAGTGTGACAGGTAGCATTTGAGATCCGAACTTGGAAAAATATACTGAATATACTTCCCAACAGCTTCTCCCTGCAAAACATTTTAATCACTTTCTGCATCTCAGGGCCCTTCCACACAGACCTATATATCCCAGAATATCAAGGCAAAAAATCCCGTATTACCTGCTTTGAACTAGAATAATATAATAGTATGGACTCAGATAACCCAATGTGAGATTTTCTGGGATATAGAGCTGTGTGAAAGGGTCCTAACAGTGCTGCTTACAGGAAAGGATCATATTGTGCAGTCAGTCTACATAAAACACAGAATCTACTGGAGATCCAGGTATTATACTTTTCTGTCTCTAACTCTAAATGGCCTTACTACTTCATTTTTTCCTTACTACTTCTTCAAATATTTTGTTACTATTAATACAATCTCTTAGGCCCCACACAGCTGAATAAAATCCCACATTTTCTGCTTTGAACTGGAATATATGGCAGTGTGGACTCAGAAAACCCAGTTCAAAGCCGATATTGTGGGATTTTCTGCCTTGATATTCTGGGTTATATGGCTGTGTGGAAGTGCCCTAAGGCAGGGAAAAATTGAAAGTTACACAATGCCTTTTGACTGAGTGCTAAGAACGGCTTGCTAGCACCCTTCCTTTCCAACTGCAATAACCAGACTGCAAGTGCAATCAATGTACTGCCACTGATTTTGATTTATGTGCCCCATGTTTCTCAGGTTGTCTTTAAGGCCAGAGGAATACCTGCCTTATATAGGCCCTTTCCACACAGCTGAATGAACTCCCACATGATCTGATTGGTAACAGTGTGGACTCAGGGCTCTTCCACACAGCCCTATATCCCAGAATATCAAGGAAGAAAATCCCACATTATCCGAGTGTGGACTCAGGCAACCCAGTTCAAAACAGATATTGTGGGATTTTCTGCCTTTATATTCTGGGATATAGGGCTGTGTGGAAGGGCCCTCGGATAACCCAGTTCAAAACAGATATTGTGGGATTTTCTGCCTTGATATTCTGGGTTATATAGCTATGTTATACAGATTACTGCCATCGCAGCTGTGCATGGATATGTTGCCAGCTCTGAGCCAAGACAAGCCCTTGGAGGAAGCCCTCTGGGAAAAGGCGCACCAAAGCTGATCCCAGTGTCGGCAGCATTTGTAAAGAAGAGAAAGAGATCAAAGCCATGAAGTTATCAGGCTGCCTCTTCTATCTACTGAGTTGTAAATGAATACCATTTCACTTAAGTACACCCATCACAGAGAATAATCTTTTTAACATAAGAATAGGCAAAGTACAGACAAGTTGTCTTCAAACAACTTGTCTGTACTTTTAACAGTTATGACTTCAAGTAATTGTTGCTAGGTTGGCACCCTAGCATTTCTTTCCCATCCCAGGACTATTGACATTGTTTATTTCTTTCTCTTTCTCATACCACACCTGCTTTCCAATCAAGCTTTACCTGTTCTAGCATGCTGCAGTAGTAATTTTTGCTAAAATCAAGTAAGTAACTGGTTTTCCTCTTTTTTAGCAGGTTGTGGCTGAGGTCCCAGTTTGCAATCTGCAAGTACCCAAGGCTTACAACTACACACAAAAGAAAGCTTGAATAAACCATGGCAGCGAACTCCAGGTCCTGGGAGACAGCTCTGAAAGGAAGGTTGGGTGTACTGCAAACTATTCCTCATCCTCGCAGTGGAAAAATATCTGGAAGATCATCAAGACTCCCTAAGGGAACCTGAGATAAAGTCAAGTGATCCTCTTTGCAATCAGATTTTATGTAGACTCTGTGACTGGGAAGATGAGTCAGATAAAGGACTGGTTTGGCAAATTTTACCAAGTGTTCTTGCACCTGAATTTTGCAGGAAGTTTAGAACTGTGAAACAACCCAATTCTGTCATAAACTGCAGTGGGACTAGGCACTGCAACCACGAGTAGCTACAGACTATACCCAAAAACATTATGCTTACAAAAACTTTGTTGAAAAAGAAAACATGCAGATAAGGCCTAGGGGCGTGTCCACAAAGATTCACGCCACCAATTCAATCCTTCACTGCTAGTTCAAAGGTAGGAAACAGCTTCAGGTATCATGTCACATGGTGTTTTATATATCCTTTCCTCATTTGCAGTATGCTGAACGTATTCTGTCACATGGACCAGCAAGAGCTCCGCTGGCACAATGGGTTAAAGCCTTTTGCCAGCTGAACTGCTGACCTGAAGTTCAGCGGTTTGGAGACGGAGTGAGCTCCCATCTGTCAGCTCCAGCTTTCCATGCGGGGACATGAGAGAAGCCTCCCACAGAATGATCAAACATCCAGGCATCCCCTGGGCAATGTCCTTGCCAATTCTCTCACACCAGAAGCGACTCCAAGTTTCTCAAGTTGCTTCTGACACACAAAAAATGACCAGTAGGACTGAAATGGTACAATTAGCTTTTAGTTTATATGGATATCTTGCTATTTAATGCATCTCAATCCTGGGAAACAGCTCAAATGGATAAATTGATCACAATCTATTTCAAGCACTATATTTGCCCCCTTCTTAATTAAAGTGGCATTCTCCAGGGCCGTATTACTTTATGCACTCTGTATGTGAACTTTTGTTTTCTCATGGAGTGTCCTGGCAAATATAGGGCCCATTTACACTCACCATGTAACACAGATTCAAACCTGCATAGAAGAAAGTGGTTTTGCTGTGCAGATGATTACATACGAAATCTTGGAACCAATTTGAGGACCAGATGGTGATTACAGAAACCACAGGGCACTAGTGCACATTAAGGGCATTCTTTCATGTGATTTTGTGGGTATATGTTGTCTGGCTGCCACAATTTGAAGCTAGCTTCAAACTGCAGTAAATGTTCAGTGTGGATGTGGTCTTAGCTCTGCATCACAACACAGCCATTGTGATGTGCATGTGTGCGAGAAAGAAGACATATTGCAAGAAAGAGGTACCAGTTTACTAGCAGTGTTGTCTGAGGCTCAATACCACTGATTGTGCCATCTCCATAATCACATTGGTGAGATATGGGGACCCTATCATGTGAGCTGGAAAGCTTCAAAGCTGTCAGATAATTATCCAGCTCTATACACCTAATTCACATATCTTTAGTAAAGGTAAAGATTTCCCCTTAACATTAAGTCTAGTCATGTCCAACTCTGGGGGGTGGTGCTCATCTCCCTTTCTAAGCTGAAGAACCAGTGTTGTCCATAGACACCTCCTAGGTCATGTGGCCAGCAACGGAAACAGATTTTAATAATGAGACCCTGAGATTTGTATTTTATAATTTTAATTGCCAATTGTATTGTTTTTATATGGTTGTTTTATTAATTGTTTAATGTGTTCTATCTTGTGGGCATTCGTTGCCATGTGTACATGTGCCTCGAGTTGCCTTCGGGCTGAGAGGGGCGGTATAGAAATATAGTAAATAAATAAATAAATGTGTAAGGCTGCATCTACACTGCAGAATAAATGTAGTTTACCACCACTTCAACTGACATGGCTTGATGCGAAGGAATCATGGCTGTGGTAATTTTACCAGCTCTTGAGTCTCCTCTGTAAAAGAGTGATGGTGCCTCACCAAACTAGAACTCCCATGATTCCATAACCTTGAGCCACAGCAGTTCAAGTTGTGCCAAACGGGTTATTTCTACGGTGTAGATGCACCTTCAGTCTGAAGTGGGAAGAGGTGTTTGTGTGCGTGTAGATGTTGTTCGCTGAAGGGCAACTAAGCAACCAACCACAGCCTGCCCCCATCCTGCTTCTCTAGTGGATCCAGGCCCTGTGTGGAAATCCCCTTCCTTCCTTCCTTGCCTTTCTTTTACATTAAATTGGCAGCCGGGGGCTGGAGGCCGGCCAGCCTTGGGCTCCCTGAGTCATGCCGCCCAAGGATTAGGTTGCAGTGGCTCCTTGAAGCAAATAAACAAAGGGTGAAAAGGGGGGATCTTCACACTGAGGAATGAATGCATTTTAGACACTTAGAACTGCCATGGCTCCGTGCTATCATATCCTTTGAGCTGTAGTTTGGCAAAGTCCTTAACCTTCTCTGCCCAAGAGTGCCACTCCAAACAACTCCTGTGACCCCAAAGCCTTGAGCCGTGGCAGTCAAACTGCATCTATTCCATAGTGTAGACTAGACAGAGGCTGCCTTGGAGCTTGTAGTCACATATCCCTTGGGTCTCTCAGAAGCAACGCCCTGCTCTTTAACTCTGCAGAATAAAAACCGAAAGCTAATGGACTTAGATCCATGAAGGAGGGGGAGGCCGACAGTTTGCCTCAAGAAGGGTTTACGCAGGTTTGAAGGGAAAGGCACTTATTTAAGGTAGCTGGCATGGAGTAGTAGTACTTTAAAAAGGAAACCACAGAAATTTGTCAAGTCACTGTTCCCAACTTGGCTCTGCTCTAATGCAAGGGAAAGCTTCTCAAATTATTATTATTTGATACGTAACGAGATTAGTACACTACAAACAAGATCACTATGCTGGCTTTTGTATTTGATCACATGTCGGACACTTCCCGAGCGTCTAGGACTGTGTGGTGTATCAGCAAATAATGCGTGCAGATCCGAGTAGGGTGGCCTTTTGCAGCTGACAGATGGTAATTTTTATCAGCGTTGATTGTTTTAAAGTGCAGGCCAAGGTCTTTAGGCACTGAACTCAATATAACCAAAATAAAAATAATTATAAAATATAATAATATATGACAATATATAATATATAACAATTTTAGAATAAAATAATAGATGACAATATCTAATAATAACAAGAATTTAATAATATGATAATAATACCTAACAATATTTATTAATTTACGACATTTATATGCCGCCCTTCTCACCCCGAAGGGGACTCAAAGCGGCTTACAATTAAAATGTAAATACAATATATTATATTATTGCCATAGCACAATATTACTATTATATATTACATTGTACTATAACATTATACTGTAATATTATTAGTAATATTAGATGTAATAAAATATACAATTATAATATCATACTATAGCAAAATACATGTCTAATATCTAGTAATAACAATTTAAAAAATATATAATTATAATAATAGATAACAATATCTAATAATACCAATAATTTTAAAATGTAATTATAATGGATAACAAAATATCTAATAGCAATAATTTCCGCTTGATGGCTTTAATTAATTATTGCTGTATGTAGTGGTTTTTAATGTAATGTTTTTAATGTGTTTAATGCTTTTTAATGATGTTGATTATATGGTGTATTTTTATATTGTATCATGGTGTTGCGGCCTGTAGTGCTGCAAATGTAAGCTGTGCTGAGCCCCCCTGCGGGGGTGAGAAGCTATGGAGTACAAATACCATAAATAAATAAATAAATAAAATTTTAAAATATAATAATATATAAAAATATCTAATAACAATCATTTAAAAATATATTTAAAATAATATCCAACAATATCTAGTAATTATAATTTCAAAATATAACTATAATGAGCAAATAACAATATCTAGTAATAAGAACAATTTTTCAAAATATAATTACAATAACAGATCTAGTAATACTAAGTTTAAAATATAATTGTACTAATAAATAACAAGTAATAAGAATAATTTTAAAATACAATTATAGAGAACGATATCTAATAATAATATAAATATATAATATATAATAATATAGTACAATATATTACAATAATTCCTGTAATAATAATTTTAAAATATAATTATAGATAACAGTAGATAGCAATATCTAATAATAATTTAAATATATAATAATATAGTACAAAATCTTACAATAATACGTAGTAATAATAACAGTAATTTTTAAATAATTTTAAAACACCTTCCTTTTCTTCTCCAGAGACAGTGGTGGGACTTTCTCCTTCTTGGAGACTTTTTGAAGGAAAGGCCAACTTTGGAGACTTCTTCCCAGAAGCTCAGCCTGTGGCTCCCCAGCTGTTTTGGCCTACAACTCCCAGAAACCCCAGCCAGTTTACCAGCTGTTAGTATTTTTGGGAGCTGAAGGCCAAAACATCTGGGGACTTACAGGTTGGGAACTACTACTCCAGAGAAAACCCTTGCTTTCTGCGCATGAGAGGAGTGGGAAGAGTGGCACCCAAACAACCCACAGAAGAAAGCAAGCATGGGGAGGCTAAGGAGGGCTGAAGGCATTCAGTGTGTGTGTGTTGCTGTATGCTTCCTGCCCAATTGTCCACTTCTAGCCTTACATAGTAGGACACTAAAGGCGCACCAACAACATTGTAGCATAACATGAAGTTGGACGCCACTTGAACTGCTTTGGCTCCAGGCTATGGGATCCTGGGAGTTGTAGCTTGGCAGAGAAGGCTCAAGGCGTTGTAAGCCTACCACTTGTATGTTTGCACAGCATTGGAAAGTGGCACCCCTCCCTCCCTCCCTCCCTCCTCTTATGGAGGCACCCCAAGATCCCCCAAAGTAGTGAGGAAGAGCCCAAGGAACAGAGAGAGGCAGACTTACCTGAAGAGCCTGCACCGCCCAAGAGGGCGCCCACCAGCCCCAGGCACAGCAGGGCCACTCTGCACCGGGAACTCCGCTCCCCAAGCGGCCGCCTCATCGCTCCAAGCGAGGCGACAGAATGGCAATGGGCTCCCTTCGCTTGCAAGAGCGTCAGTGCCGACTCCAAGTGGAGGGCAAGCCCTTAGCAGGCTCCGGGGAACCAATGGGACCCGCCCCCGGCCGGACGCGTCATCTGTTGCCAGGAGGAGAGCGGCGCCTTCTTGAAAGACTCAGGAGCGCCTCGGTGTCTCTCTCTCTCTCTCCCTGAGCCCCGCCTTCGAGGCTTGGGGGCGGAGCTTCCTCCAGGGCTCCTTCTGCCGGGCAAAAGTCCCTCGAGGTGCTGTAGAATTAAGGCAGCTTGGCACCACTTGCACTACTATGACTCAGGGCTGTGGAACCCTGGGAGTTGTAGTTTTGCAAGGCCTGGAGCCAAGCCCCCCACCAAGAAGGTGGTGTAGGTAGGGATTCAAACAGTCCCCGAAATGGCCGGAATCACTGGGTTGCTGTGATTTTTTTGGTCTGTATGGGCCATGTTCCAGCAGCATTCTCTCCTGACCTTTCGCCCACACCTATAGCAGGCATCCTCAGAGGTTGTGAGTTCTGTTGGAAACTAGGCGAGTGTGATTTGTAGATCTGTGGAATGTCCAAGGTGGGGGAAAGAGCTCTTGTCTGCTGGAGGCAAGTGTTGGTATGTTGATTAGTATTGAATAGCCTTGCAGCTTCAAAGACTGGCTGGTTGCTGCCTAGGGGAAATCAATGAATAGATGATTCACCAAAAAGCAGTACCGTTACAATATGTACAATAATTTAAAAATCTAATTATAATGGATAACAATATCTAATAACAATAATTTAAAAATATAATAATAATAATAAATAAGTACAATGTGTGCTTGGGTGAAAACTTCTTGCCAATAAAGTGGAAAATGTCATTATGATAAAGCAGTGGTTCTCTATCTTCCTAATGCCGCGACCCCTTAATGCAGTTCCTCATGTCATGGTGACACCCCCAACCATGAAATTGTTTTCATTGTTACCTCATAACTGTAATGTTGCTACTATTACGAAACATCATGTAAATATCCGATTTGCAGGATGTATTCTCATTCATTGGACTAAATTTAGCACAAATACCCGATACACCCAAATTTGAATACTAGTGGGGTTGGGGTTTGATCTATTCATTTGTTACTGGGATTTATAGTTCACCTACAATCAAAGAGCATTCTGAACTTCACCAACGATGGAATTGAACCAAGCTTGGTACACAGAATTCCCATAACCAACAGAAAATACTGGAAGGGTTTGGTGGGCATGGACCTTGAGTTGTGGAGTTGTAGTTCACCTACATCCAGAGAGCATAGTGGACTCAAACAATGATGGTTCAGGACCAAACTTGGCACGAATGCTCAGTATGCTCAAATGTGGGCATTGGTGGAGGTTGGAGGGAAACAGACCTTGAAATTTGGGAGTTGTAGTTGCTGGGATTTATAGTTCACCTACAGTCAAAGAGCATTCTGAACTTAGAATTGGGCCAAACTTCCCACAGAGAATCCCCATGACCAACAGAAAATAGTGTGTTTTCTGGTGGACTTTGGTGACCCCGCTGACACCCCCTCACAACCCCCCTCCCCGGGGTCTCGACCTCCAGGCTGAGAAACGCCCTAAAATGTATCATGGGCTTCTCTGGGCAGAGTTTTATTCAGAGGTGTTTGCTTTTGCCTTCCTCTGAGGCTGAGAGGGAGTGACTTACCCAAGGTCACCCACTAGGTTTCTATGACCAAGGAGGGATTCAAACCCTGGTCTCCAAGGCTACGTCTACATAAGATCATGCAATACATACAGGACAGAAACAGCAAGGATAGAAGTGGAGGGAATGTGCACCTGATCACACATTAAGCACAGGAATTATATTGAGGCCTAGGTGGTGCTTATAACATCTGAAAAGTTAGCTCTGACCTGGTTGTTATTGTTATATAATGAAAAGGGACGTCAGTGAACACTGATATTGGCATTAATACAAAAGAGATCCGCTTAGCCATGAAAATGACAATTTCAGACAGCAATTTGGTCAGCAGGGACTGCAGCTTCTTGCCAGGTCCCAACTTGTGCTACAGTCTAGTCAATTCATTACACTACGTAACAAAATTAGGAAATAAAATCTGTTCCTGGTTTGAAAGTGTTATTTCCTGTTTAATTGAGCAGTACTTACTTTGAAAGTAGTTGTTATACTTCAGAAATTTCGTTTTTGTGGCTGCAACAAACTATGTTGAATTGGTTGAGACTCTATGAAATATTCATTGAAAAACTATAGCGAACATGTGCTGCAGGATATCCCGGAAAAATAAAGTTTTTGCAGTTTAATACACTTTTCCCATGTTTTTATGATAGAACCAATTAAGAAATGACATTTATAACCCAGGAACAAAAAAGCTTGTTATATAGTGTTTCTTATTAGAGCGATACCGCTGTGTTGCTATGGGCCCTTCAGGTCACCTTTGATTTGTGATGAGATTTTTTTTTGCATTAATTTCTTGGCCAGGCTTATCTCCTACTCCTATCACACCCAGAGTTTTTATCATTTTATCGTGTCCACTTGGCCTGCCCATTTTATTCAGTTCCTGTGTGTGAATTTCTTGTGTCACTTCATTTGTTTTGCAATTGTATTTTTAATTATTATTTCTGATGTATTTTGTTTTGTATTTTGTATTTTACTGTGTTGTATTGTATTTTGGAAGGGCTTGGCCTCATGTTGCCACCTCGAGTCCCCATTGGGGAGATGGTGGTGGGGTATAAATAAAGATATTATTATTATTACAGAGGAAGTTTGCTATTGCTGCCTGCTTCCAAGGCTGAGAGTGTGTGACTTGCCAAAGCCATTAAGTAAGGGTCAATGATGAAATAGGGATTTGAGTCATGGCCTCCAACTGCAGCATTAAAACCAACATACCACTTTAAAATGCTGACCGCTATCTTTGTGTGTATGCGCCTTTCAATCACCTGTAGATTTATGGTGATCCCATGAATTCAATAGGGTTTTCTTAGGCAAGGAATACTCAAGAGGTGGCCTTCACAGTTCCTTCCTTTGGAATATAGCATATTCATTGGTGGTCTCCCATTCAAGTACCAATGAGGCCTGATCCTGGTGAGCATTCAGTTCAGATGCCTTTAGGATATGGAGGCCTTTCTCTTATATAGTCAAAATCCAGGCTACTTTCAAAGCACAAGGAGGAGGTTTCACAGGGTTGGGGTTGGTAAAGCCCAAGGCTTCTAGAAGTACTAAAATAACAAATTATTGGTTATTTTAAAAAATGAAGAAACAATTCTCAGCACGCCCACCCACCCACAAGCCAGTGCAGATGCATCTATTAGGGGTGCATCTATGGCAGTGTTTCTCAACCTGGGGGTTGGGACCCCTGGGGGGGTCACGAGGGGGTGTCAGAGAAGTTGCCAAAGACCATCAGAAAACACAGTATTTTCTGTTGGTCATGGGGGTTCTGTGTGGGAAGTTTGGCCCAATTCTATCGTGGGTGGGGTTCAGAATGCCCTTTGATTTTAGGTGAACTATAAATGTCCGCAACTACAACTTCCAAATATCAAGGTCTATTTTTCCCAAACTCCACCAGTGTTCACATTTGGGCATATTGAGTATCTGTGCCAAGTTTGGTCCACATCCATCATTGTTTGAGTCCTCAGTGCTCTCTGGATGTAGGTGAACTACAACTCCACAACTCAAGGTCAATGCCCACCAAACCCTTCCAGTATTTTCTGTTGGCCATGGGAGTTCTGCGTGCCAAGTTTGGTTCCATTCCATCGTTGGTGGAGTTCAGAATGCTCCTTGATTGTAGGTTAACTATAAATCTCAGCAACTACAACTCCCAAATGACATCACCCCCACCGGAATACAAATTTGGTCCAGTGAATGAAAATACATCCTGCATATCTGATATTTACATGACGATTCATTACAGTAGCAAAATTACAGTTATGAAGTAGCAATGAAAATAATGTTATGATTTGGGATCACCACAACATGAGGAACTGTATCAAGGGGTTGTGACATTAAGAAGGTTGAGAACCACTGGTCTATAGTAAAGAATTAATGCCGTTTTCTACCACTTTAACCACAAGGTTCAATGTTATGGGATCCCGTGAGTTGTAGTTTTACCAGTTCTTGAGCCTTTGCTGTCAAAACGGCGCTGGTGAATCACCAAATCTATATCTCCCAGGATTCCATAGCATTAAGTCATGACAGTTAAAATGGTGTCGAACTGCATTATTTCTAAAGTGTATTTGCACGCTAAGACTGTACCATAGCTACTGAAAATAGAGGTTAGGGTTCAAAAACAGGTTAGGGAGTGGATATGGATCAGGAAATGCTAGTTATACTCATAAATAGGCGAGTTCCTTACTGTAAACATATCTTTGAAATTCCCACTGGTGTACACTCTAAACAGCATTATGTTTGTGTGAGAGATGATAAGGGCAGATCCTTTGTCATAATGGGTCTACAAAGTCTGTTTTTAGTTAAAAGTCTTTTTCACAACTAATGTGGTAAGAGTAGGACTGGAAATGTGTTGGAGGACCAGATGCCAATGTCTTGTGTGTTTGTGTAGGGCAAACCTAGTGCATCCTCTGCTAACAAGGTTGCATCATGCCTTCCAAGATAATGTGATAGTAAACATTAGATGCCAGTTACTGCTGGTGTCAATAATTTGGGAGGGAAATAATAATAATAATATTAATAATAATCCAAGTGTAGACTCTGCAAGGAAGTAGATGAAACGATGGATCATATACTCAGCTGCTGCAAGAAGATTGTGCAGACAGACTACAAGCAGAGGCATAATATCATTGCTCAGATGATCCATTGGAACTTGTGCCACAAATACCACCTGCCTGTGACAAAGAACTGGTGGGATCACAAGCCTGAAAAAGTTACGGAAAATGAACACATCAAACCTCTCTGGAACTACCGAATTCAGATTGACAGTTTTGGAGCACAACACTCCTGACCACACAATTGTGTGTGTGTGTAAAGCCAAGTATGGATTGTCGATGTTGCAATCCCAGGTGACAGCAGAATTTATGAGAAACAACTGGAAAAGCTTACACAATATGAGGATTTAAAGACAGAACTGCAAAGACTCTGGCACAAGCCAGTCAAGGTGGTCCCAGTGGTGATCAGCACACTGGGTGCAGTGCCTAAAGACCTTGGCCTGCACTTAACAATAGGCACTGACAAAATTACCATCTGTCAACTGCAAAAGGCCACTCTACTCAGATCTGCATGCATTATTAGCTGATACATCACACAACCCTAGACACTTGGGAAGTGTCCAATGTGTGATAAAGTACAAAAGCCAGTATAGTGATCTTGTTTACTGTGTACTAATCTTGTTATGTATCTAATAATAAATAATTTCTTACCCGCCTCTCCTCATGGTTTGACTAGCCATCCCTCACTTTTACACGTCGCAAATATGATACAATGTACAATACCCTGTTCTAGTTTATTTTGCACCAGATCTCAGCCCCAAATACAATTCACTGCACAGACAACTCAGGCCATGATTGTTCGGTTAATTGATTCATCAACTAAAGATGTCTTTAATTGGATTAATTACTAATAAGAAGTTCTTCGCCTCAAAACATAATTGGTTGGATCTTGGCTAAATTAGTTGCACAATGGACATAATACAGATGGACATTCAATGGAAAGAGAGGAAACCTGGACATTGAAATTAAAAAGGAAGGATACAACATCAGGAAGGTTAACCCATATCTAACTTGTCACATTCATTTTAACAGAATCTAACCTCGGTTTTGGAGTCTGCTCAACCACAGAAACCCCCTGAAAGGACAAATTAAACTCTTCAGACTAAGAACCCATATCTAACTTGTCACAAGACAGTGGGTCTGCTCAAACCCCCTGAAAGGCCAAATTAAACTCTGAATAAATCTTGCAAAAAAACCCCTTGGTTTAGGGTCACCATAAGTTAGAAACTCCTAAAAGGCATGTAACAACAACAACAACAACAACCTCAGATTACAAGCCTGGACCCAACCCAATTTATCTCAAGTTCCAAACATTTTGAAATGCTCCATAAGCAGCCTGGTAATTTAATATTTCAGATAAAATGGCCTGTGATTTTCTTTTATTGTAAGATGGAAAAGAAAAATCCAATAATGAGGTCTGTGTACATAATAGGACAAACATTCTGTTCTAGCGGGGGTCATAATAAGATATAAACCCGGAAAAAAGCAATTTGCAATGAGATAAAATTACATTAGGTTGGATTGTGAGACAGAAGCCTTGTTTACAGTATGCGCAGAAAAAATATTAAATATCTCTGAGCAACAAGATGACCATTTTCTGGCAAAACAGAGTTGAAATAACTATTGTGAAACAGCCAAGATCAGAACAAGCCATTTAAGCTGAAAGTAAGCATGTATTTGTTTAATTTACTGGAATTGTAAATCTTTGAGATTATTCAAATTGTCATTTTGCTCACACAAATTTACCTACAAATTAGTTTTTTTTGAGTAAGGCATATGTGTCACATGGATGCAAAGGCACTGAATACAAATGCCCAAAAGATGGATAAAATGTCCTTTTTCCCATTACATCTCTCCACCCCATCCATTTCACACCCTAAAGCTACCGAGGCCCATTATACACTGACATACAATGGCACTACAAATCTTATCCAGGTGTGAAAAATGGCTCTCATCCTTGGTGCAATTGCTCACCTGTACTCTAGCATAAGGCAACCTGTGTCAAAGGATGCCAAAATGCAGATCCACAATTAAAGTGGTAGATGTTATGCCTTGCACCTTGTGGTGAAACTAGGGTTGATTAATTTAGAAAATCTCCCTTGAAGATCTTTTAGATTGTATTGCAATTGTTTATAAGCTCGTAAATGTGTTTCCAAACAAACAGGTGTCAAAATTGCTCATTTTTGCCAAAATCAACACATTATTGGCATGCTTGCCTGATGTTGCTAATTAGAAAAGGGTGGAGAACAGAGGTCTAGTGAAGAATCCAGCTACCTTTCTTGGGTCCTTGCAGGACCTGCTCTTCAAGTCATGCAGCACACAACATAGTGCAGAGATAGGCAACCTCATTACATATTCCATAAGACTCAGCCAGAATAGTTATTGATCAGAGATGCTGGAAGTTGCAATCTGTAATTTGGAGAATGCAACTGTTTTGGTGGATCTTTCAGGCTGAGAGGGACCTCACATATTTCCTTGAAGTCTTAAGAGAACAGCTCATCTTGTGTGGGGAATCCAGGCAAACCTAAAATGGTTTCTATTTTCCACATCTTTGATTTCTAGAACCCACTGCTAGTAATAAATTAGAATATTCAGCACATTCTCAGGAACATTCTCTTACAAAGTTTTAATGAGTAATTAAAGCTTTTAAGGAGCTACTGCTGCTGGAAGCCTCCTTATGAGAGTGGATAGGCACCCTAGTTTTGTCTTTTATATGTTTTAAATGGTTTAACTTATTATTTTACAATCTTTTAATTGTATTTTAATCTTATTGTTACGCTTTCAGCTAATTCTATTTCATTGTTTGTGAGCTGCATTCGATCCCACACCAGATGAAGGCAGCATACAAACGCATTAAATAAATAAGTAGTAGTTGTTGTTGTTGCAATTAAGTTCAAGTTGAGATCTGGCACTGACAATGAGATTTCCTGGGTTGAGCCCTGGTTTGCATTAAGCCTTCTATTTTGTTTCTGTTTTGCCTGGTCTCATTTCACCCCAATCCATCAGTGCTGGCAATATTATTAAAGTTCAATGTGCTGGTCAGATTGGGAGGTAGAGCCACATCCTTTTTCCTTAGATGACGTAGAAGTAATTGAGCCACTCTGTCATCCCTAATAGTTGTTGTCAGACACTACTAGAAGCTCAACAGAGATAACAACAGAGAAGTGCATCTGATGAAAGGAAAAAATAAAAAACGAAGCTTGAAGCACCAAGAATGGTCCTACAAGTTTATTTATTATTTATTTATCGTGTCCGAAATAAATTGAGAATACAGTTATAATACAAAACACAAACAGAGTTAAAGACTTGGCATTATACTAAATTTCCTTTGACCAGAAGCTGGCCATGTGAAGTGCCTCTGGTGTTGCTGAAAAGTCCTCTATTGTGCATGTGGCAGGGCTCAGACAGCACTGTAGTAGGTGGCCTGCGATTTGCTCTTCTCCACACTTGCATGTCATGGACCCCACTGATACCAGAGCACAGTCTTTTCAGCGCCTGCCAAGTCATCTAAACTTTTGTGTGCCCAGAAGGGAGTTTCTCATCCTGTATCAGTCACTGATTGAGGTTCTCGGTTTTAGCCTGCCACTTTTGGACTCTTGCTTTCTGAGGTGTTCCTGCGAGTATCTCTGTGGATCTTAGGAAGCTATTTCTTGATTTAAGGAGTTGGCTTGCTGGCTGATATCCAAACAGAGGATGGGCTGGAGATATCAATGCCTTGGCCCTTTCATTACTGCCTGCTACTTCCCGACATATGTCAGGTGGTGCACTACAGGCTAAACCAGGGGTGGGCAATTACCAGCCCTCCAGGTGTTTTGGACTTCAACTCCCAGAAATCCTAGCCAGTTTACCAGCTGTTAGGATTTCTGGGAGTTGAAATCCAAAACACCTGGAGGGCCGGTAATTGCCCACCCCTGGGCTAAACAGTATAATTTCTCCAGTAGTGTAAGGTTTAGACATCCTGTGATAATGCGGCATGTCTCAGTAAGAGCCACATCCACTGTTTTAGCGTGGTGAGATGTATTCCACACTAGGCATGCGTACTCAGCAGCAGAGTAGCAAAGCACAAGGGCAGATGTCATCACTATCTCTGGTTGTGATCACCAGGTTGTGCCAGACAGCTTTCGTATGATATTTCCTACAAGGTACCTGAAAGCAACTGTTCCACACATAATGGTTTCCAACATGTTTTGCCTAATCGGAACTTAGAGCTTGAATGTGTGGAGTTAGAAGTAACATACTTGCCTGCACAAGTTACTTGTGGAGTGATGACAAAAGCATAAAGTTACATTTGATAAGTAACGCAGTGATTGGAAACAAAGGTAGTTTTGGTACACAAAATATTTTCTAGTTAATTTTTAAATCTTAAAGGCACTTTAGGTCATTTTACAAGTATTTTTAAATAGGATTTTCATCTTTTTCTTATTGATTATAAGCTTTCATCACCAATGTAAAGCATCAAATGATCCAATGAATAAATGTTTTTAAACATTGAAATAAGCAATCACAATGTTTACGTTTTTAAAAAATGAATACTGGGAATTAGTGATTTTACTAAGTAATTTTCTTCTTGGGACTATCTATATACTACAACAAATCAGAAACCAAATTGAGATAAATAATTACATCTATTTCATTTTAATTATGGAGTTCACCAGCTTGGTTGGGTGTATTTTTCTCTGCAATTGATTGTAGCATGAACAAAGGATTGAATTTAAATCCACATTTACTGTGTTCAGAGCAACAAACTGGGCAAAATATTATTTTACATCAAATCAGCTCAAATTCAGACCCTGGGCTAGAAAAATATAATGGCTGTGATTCTCTCCTAGGCTCACCCAATTACAGAGCACAAAAATCAATTCTGAATTACAGTAATTCATTGGTTATGAACACTGTGCTTATTTAAATTGTGGCTGACAAATTGCTCCTAACAACAGATGCCTGTGTTTTGCAGCTGAGAATCCAAGGGTTGTGTTTTTGTAAAGTTAACCAAGCAATGCAAATAATGTAATACTGAATATATATATGAGAGCTTTAAACTAATTTTAATCCCGAGAATATGGAGCATGGAGATGAGTCTATATTATATGGGACTACAATACAAGGTTAAGGATAATTACTGTGTGTGTAATTCAAAGCATTGTTTCTGAAAGAATTACGATTATTTTCAGAATGAGGTACACATTTCTGAAATAATCACTTGTGGATTGCTGACTGCCTCTTCTTGTACCCATTTCTGAAATAATCTCTTGCCTTGAAAATTAAACAAAACATCCCTCATCTTTAGAAATGAAATGTCATCATCCTCTTGAATTTAATCATTATTGACTCATCAGAAAACAAAGGCTTCAAACAAATCATATCATCTGCAGAGATTTCTTGTGAGACACATTTGTGTATCCCACACGTAACCATTTTTTAGTTGTTTTTCATCTGGGTGCATCTACACTGTAGAATGCATGAAGTTTGACACCATTTTAACTGCTGTGTTTTTATGCTATGTAATCCTGGGAATTTTACAAGTGTTGGAACTTTAATAGTAGCAACCAATTATTTACATATAATACAAAAAGTGATACATGCCACCAAGTTTTACAGTCCTTCAATATAGTCGCCAGCATTGTGTACAACCCATATCCAACGATGTGGAAGTCATAGGATTCCTGTTACAGCGCCTGTTCTGTTGATAGTTTGAATGGAGCAAGAATCTCTGGAACAGTTCTGAAGCAAATGCCACAAAGTGGTTCCTTCATCTTAGGAGGAATTAAGTCAAAGTCACAAGAGCTTAAGTCTGGGAGTATGGTGGATGGTACAGCACTTCCCAGCCCCATCGGTCGAGCAGATCAGCCACAGCTTGTGCTGTATGTGGCCAAGCATTGTCATGCAAAATGATAAGGGTGTTCTGCAGAAAGTGTCGCCATTTTCCCCCTCAAAGCTGGTCTGAGATGGTGTTCCAAAAATGTGCAGTAATACTGCGCACTGAAAGTCTGATGTGGGGGAACGGTATGCATTATGATGGCACCATCACAGTTGTACATGAGAATCACCATAGCTTTCACATTGCTGGGGTTCTGAAGAAATTTCGAACTTCATGGTGACCCGTAATGACACCCTTTGTTCGATTGGCATTTCAGTTCTGGCTGGTACGATCTGGCCCAAGTCTCATCCAGCATAATGATACAGCGTAAGAAAGGCTCTCCTTCGCACTCATAGTACTTTAAGTGGGTACGAGCAGCATCATATCGTAGCCATTTCTGCATTTCCGTCAAATGATGTGGAACCCATAGTGAAGCAATTTTTCTCATGCCCAGGCATTCCTTCAGAATGTGGAGCATAGTTGTATGTGCAGACCCTGTGTTTTGGGCCAGCTCATATGGCGTCGATCACTGCCGGCTTTTACCCACTGTTCTGTAAGGCAATGATTCACCACAAACCTCTTGTAGACCTTGATGACATTGTTGTGCTGTATGACCTCTGGCACATTCAGTCTTTATCCAACTCCATTGTTCTTGTTTCGAAAACACTGTGACAACACTTACTTTAGACTGCAAACTAATACAAGGCTCAGTTCTTCGCGTCTTTCTACATGCGCGTGACGTAGGAAGGGCGAGTCTTTTTGCTCAGAGGTAAGGTAGGTATATAACTAAAGTGCGGTATATGCGACATTCTTTGTTTTAGTTGTGTGGCGTCTTTACAGCAGTGTTGCCACGATTAAAGTTCCAACCCTTGTACTTTGGTGAGGCACCAGTACCCTTTGGAAGTGAAGGCTATAGACCAGGCATGGGGAAACTTTGGCCCTCCAAGTGTTTTGGACTCCAAATCCCACAATTCCTAACAGCTGGTAGGCTATTAGGAATTGTGGGAGTTGAAGTCCAAAACACCTGGAGGGCCAAAGTTTGCCCATGCCTTGTATAGATCTTGTGAAACTACAGCTTCCTTGATTCCCTAGCATTGAGCCATAGCAGTTCAAGTGACATCAAACTGTATTAATTCTAGATGCACCCAAATTAAGTCCCATTGAACCCAATGATGCTTACTTATGAGGATTGATGTTTTATGAATAGATTGGTGTTAGGAATTTTAATCTCCGTAAGTAATTTCTAATGCCTTCTTTTCAGCTATTCCTTTCAACTACATACCTCTTCCACATTAGTTAATTCAGTTCTCATCCTATGGTCTCTGGAAGTCGAAGCAGATAGAAAAAGGTGTCTTTCCATATTGATATGCCAAGCAAAGACTGAGTCCTCTCCCAAAACAACCATGAGATTTTACAGCCAAAGGCTATTGTTTTTTAAACAGTATTTTGCAATAGTTACTTGGATGATTTCTTCTTTCTTCACTTTTTTAATTTTAAAAAACCCACTACAATTATGATGATTAACTAGTTTCAGTCCCATCAAGGGATGGGAATTGATGGTTTCTTTATTTGGCAATTGAACAAACAATTATAAAAGTATGCCAGAAAAAGTGACCAATGTTCATCATGCCCCACCTGCTTTAAAGCATCCCCTTCACTTAAAAACACTGCCCCATCCCTGAACAATATTTACACACCCCATTATCTTGCCCCCCACTGATATCCTTCCCTTGTTTTAACTCTCATTTCGTCCTACATAACAATGTTGTCTCTTCCAGTTATCTAACTTGATATGCACACACAGGGCCCATGAAAAGAAAGGGAACGTCTGTATAAATAAGGTCCAGGGGTTGGGAAAGGGATTCAGGGCATGACTATGTTAAATACATATCTATCTCCATATCCTGTATTTCTCCCAACACAAGATTCGAAGCATCTTACAACTTTTCAAAACAAATAAATAGATTTTAAAAGTCTATACTGCAGTTAAAAACAGCTTAATCTGATTTTTAAAACATTTTTTTAAAAAAAACACAATTAAAACATAATAAAATACAGACAGCACATCTCATTAAAATCAGCAAGTAAAAACTAGAGGCCTATCTGAATCAAAAGGCAGAAAGATATAGAGGAGGGGATCAAGAGACAGCCTGCTTTTTTAGGTTCTAAAACATGGGCAGGCTTATATAAGGAGGTACACTCTTTTAGGCTAGATCTACACTACCCTATATCCTAGGATCTGATCCCAGATTTTCTGGCAGTATAGACACATATAATCCAGTTCAAATAAATATGAGATCAGATCCTGGGATATAGGGCAGTACAGATCCAGCCCCCTTCTATACTGCCATAAAAATCCACTGCTGGGAACCAGATTCAATGGCAGTGTAGACTTATATGATCCAGTTCAAAGCAGATAATGTGGATTATCTGCTTTGATAATTGGGATTACATGGCAGTGTAGAAGGGGAGAGTTTCAGCCCAAGTCATGTAGTGTCATAAAGATATTTGGGGTGTCTGTTTGCAATCCCCTGGAGTGCCAATTTCATATTGAATGCAGAAACAGTATAATACGCGGTAAAGCTAGGTCCCATGTTTCTGTGATTGCAGAAGTGAAACATTTAAACTGTAAATGATCTGTCCCCTTACTAAGATTTCAGAGTCTGCTTGGATAATAAGAGCACATTTTGAAATGTTAGCTTCACATTTGTTGTTGATTTGTTTCTTGTACATGGAAGAAGATACTGCATTTCTTTTGCTATTTATTTGAGACTGACCTTCTCAGAAGGACATGGAACGTGCTATTTCCCATGTTGTAAACCACTAGTTTCTGATCTCTCCAGGAAGCCGGTATTGATCCAGGCAGTCTGTCATGTTCAGCTGCAAGAGATGCCTGTGGATTCTGGCAGTAGGTCTTTCTGCTAAACAGTGCATTGCCCATCTTTCCCACGCATGTATCTTCTATGCTCCTGTGCAGTCACTGAATCAAAATAACATTCTAGTTCTAAAAACATGCTGTATAATTAGATAAGCACCAGGACCCTGAATTAAGGAACAAGACAAGACCAAACAAAAGCAGTATATAATTAAGAAAACATTAATGTCTAAACATTAATGTCAGTGACTGCCAACTGGGAGCTCTAGCGTGGGCTGGTCCATGAGGTCACGAAGAGACGGGAGCGACTGAACAAATAATTTGGATGGCTGAAAACATTTTGATGTCTGAGCCAAAAGACAAGATGGGGACACTCCTCATTCTATAAACAAAGGATGACCACATTGAGAATCCAACATCTCTTGAACACCTGCAGTAGGATAAGATCCTCCCACCAGTTGAACATTTGAACAGAGACATACCAGTTGAACAGCTGAACAGAAGCCTAATCTATACTGACATATAATGCTCTTTGAAATGGCTTTTCATGGCCAGTGTAGACTCATAGAATACAATTCAATGCAGTTAAACTGCATTATATGAGACTATAGTGACCATATAATGTAGTTTCAAGCTGTATTATATGGCAGTGTAGATGGGTCCAGAAGCAGTTCTTCTATCTGTGTATTTTCAATCGATTTTACATCCAGAGATAATACTAACCAGCGTTATTATTTCCGCAATGCTCAGTATGTTTTATTTTCGTACCCTCTGACCCTTCCTCTTTGACCTTGAGGGTTGTAGCCAGGGGTGTCTTTCCCCCCGAAATTCTCAGGGTGGTCCACGAGAAGGCCTTACTGGTACATTATTTTAACAGTTATGTGTATTCATATTATGATGTGATCACCATGCTCAATATATCCCATATGCATGTGGGTATTGAAATAACGATACAAAAGGTTTGCTAGGGTAGATCCTCTCTCACTCAGACTCGCCCCCCTCAAATCAAAATCCTGGCTATGGTACTGCCTTGAGACATTTAGTATTATCACATTAACTTAATGTAATTTCTCTATCATTGCAATGTTTGTGTTCATTTTTCACTGGGATCACATTTTCTTTTCCTATTCTTTTTGTCATGTTTAATATTGTCATCACCATTTTCAAGACCTGAAACACTTCCACTGTCATTTTACACAAGTTGCTTCTAAACATAAAAAAACCCCAAGATTATGGCAACCAGACTGATTGATAACTGGAAAATAGTGGGAGAAAACGTGGAGTCAGTGACAGACTTTGTCTTTCTAGTTGCAAAGATTACTGCAGACACAGACTGCAGCCAGGAAATCAGAAGACATTTACTTCTTGGGAGGAGAGCAATGACCAATCTCGATAAAATAGTGAAGAGTAGAGACATCACACTGGCAACGAAGATCCACATAGTTAAAACAATGGTATTCCCCGTAGTAACCTATAGATGTGAGAGCTGGACAATAGGGAAGGCTGAGCGAAGGAAGATAGATGCTTTTGAACTGTGGTGTTGGAGGAAAGTTCTGAGAGTGCCTTGGACCGCGGGAAGATCCAACCAGGAAATAAAGCCCAACTACTCATTAGAGGGAGGGATATTAGAGGAAAAGTTGAAGTAGTGTTCTCTCGCTTATTGCTGGGGTTAGGTTCCAGGACCTCCCGCAATAAGTGAAAAACCGCTCTATTTATTTTAATATTTATATATTATTTTAATAGTTATACACTATTTTATGTCATTATAAACTTAAAATAAAGTGAAAGAAAGGAAGAAAAGGCCCTTCAAGGCTGGAGGGAGGGAGGACTGAGGAGGGAAAGTGCCTCGGAGAGTAGCAGCGGCAAAACCCCACAAAACAGTGAAAATACTATTATATATATTTTAAATTAATATTTCTTGAAATCTGCAAAACAGCGAGTCCGCAATAAGCAAACCGCGAAGTAGCGAGGGAACACTGTACTTTGGCCACATCATGAGAAGACAGGAAAGCTTAGAGAAGACAATGATGCTGGGGTAAATGGAAAGAAAAAGGAAGAGGGGCCGACCAAGGGCAAGATGGATGGATGGATGGTATCCTCGAAGTGACTGACTTGACCCTGAAGGAGCTGGGGGAGGTGACGGCCAACAGGGAGCTCTGGCGGGGGCTGGTCCAGGAGGTCACGAAGTGTCAGAAGCGACTGAACGAATAAACAACAACAACTCAACATCTACTATTAATCATAATAGTTTAATAAACTTCTAATGAAACAGGAAAGCATTTCTAGTATTATATTATGCAATGTTATGCAAGTTCATGCTCCACTGAGCTGAGAATCAGTTGTGAAGGTTTCAGCTTGGTGGCGTTTGATGTGAACTTAAGCATGCCAGCACCAAACTATTTGAACAGACATCAGTGAAATCTCTATGCTGGGAGAAGCTGACTACAGAGAATGCAACTTGTCTTTTGTTCAAAAAGCCTCTGTCATTCTTCGTCACGGATTCTTATCTTGCCTGAAGCCCAGGAACATTCCAGCTAGTTCTAATTTTGCACAATCAATCAGTTTTATTCAAGAAAGATATCAGACTCCCAGCTATTTCAAAATAAAGGAATAATACATGTTGACTGCTAACTTCATTCAGCCAATGCCTCCTAAGAATCTTGAATGTAATTTTTACTTCTAATCTTTTCTAAGGCCATTGGCCCATTGGAAACATTCTATCTGTCAGCTATTAGTTTGGTTAGGCATTTAAACTAGTTTATGAAGTTGGGTAAGTGAATGGATTAATTTTACGTATTTCCCTTTTAAATTCTGTATCTTTTTAACTTTAAAGGCATTTCCCTGGTTACAAACAAGATAGGTTGTGTAGATTTTTTCTTAAATTGAATTTGTATGTACGGTAGAACAGGTACATTTTAAAGCATAGGTCCAGTTATCCCCCTTTCTCACACACGTTTTGGATAGCATAGGGAAGGATTAACACCCATGTGGTGCTTGTTTTGCTGTCTGTGTCCCTGTTTGGAGTAATTCACCTCACTTTCTGTCCCCATGATAATTGAATTTTGAAAAAAGTTGACTTGTTGTGGAAATAAGGACTGGCGAAAAAGCTTCAGTGGACACACTTTCCCCCTATTACAGTGGTTCTCAACCTTCCTAATGCCATGACCCCTTAATGCAGTTCCTGATGTTGTGGTGACCCCCAACCATAAAAATATTTTTGTTGCTACTTCCTAACTGTAATTTTGCTACTGTTATGAACCATAATGTAAATATCTGATATGCAGGATGTATTTTCATTCACTGGACCAAATTTGGCACAAATACCCAATACGTCCACATTTCAATACTGATGGGGTTGAAGGTATTGATGTTGTCATTTGGGAGTTGTAGTTGCTGGGAGTTATAGTTCACCTACAATCAAAGAGTATTCTGAACTCCACCAACAATGAAATTGAACCAAATTTCGCGCACAGAACTCCCATGATCAACAGAAAATACTGGAAGCATTCGGCGGGCATTGGCCTTGAGTTTTGGAGTTGTAGTTGACCTACATCCGGAGAGTACTGTGGACTCAAACAATGCTGGATCTGGACCAAACTTGGTACGAGTCCTCAATATCCCCAAATGTGAACCCTGGTGGAGTTTGGGGAAAATAGACCTTGACATTTGGGAGTTGTAGTTGCTGGGATTTATAGTTCAACTTCAATCAAAGAGTATTCTGAACTCCACCAACGATAGAATCGGGCCAAACTTCCCACACAGATCCCACAGGACCAACAGAAAATACTGTTTTCTGGTGGTCTTTGGCGACCCCTCTGACACCCCCTTGCGACCCCTCCAGGGGTCTCCACCCCCAGTTTGAGAAACACTGCCCTATTATAACTCTTTCAGGAGTGATTTTCCCTTTCTAGGGGTAGATTTCTCTCACTTTCCGTTGTCTCACCCCCATTTGTAACTAGGGCCCTCATCATGCGCTGGCCTTCCCCATTTCTAAACACTTGTAATACATTTTAAAGACAGAGTCCCATGGAGCCCACCAAACAATGCAAAGTAGGGTGATCTTATAATAACTATAAGTCAGAAACCGCTTGTAGGTATAGAACAACAACAAATCATAGATATGGTATCTTATGATGATAGGAGCCAGCATGGTGCAGTGGTTTAAGGTTTTGGACTCTGGAAACCATGGTTGGTATTACTACTCACCTACTGAAATCTATTGGAAACCTTGAGCAAGTCATGCTCTCTCACCCCGAGAAGAAGGCAATAGCAAAATTACTCTGAAGAAATCTTAGCAAGAATACTCTATGATTGCCATAAGCTAGAGATGATTTAAAGGCATATATGTGATGAAGGGAGACATACAGATATTTAAAATATATAAATAACAAAGAACCAGCTTTGTGAAATCAGCAAGCATCAATTTTATGCCTTGAGAAATGAAATCAATTTTGCTGTGACTCCATGTTAGCTTAAATGGGATTAGCTATGGTTTAGAAATTGCTGGAACCACTCTCAAAACCAGAGATATTTTAAACATTTTCATAGGAAAACCACAATTTTCTACTTAAAATTGAAAAGCAAAACACTGGAGCATCACATTTTTTGAAATCTATACGCACCTTTTTCTAAACATAAGTATTTGATTTGATTTGATTTATTGGATTTCTGCGCCGCCACTCCCAAAAGGCTCGGGGCGGCTCACATAGCAAGTAAAAACAATACATTAAAACAGGTTAAAACACATTAAATGAGCGCAACTTAACATAAATAGGTTAAAACCTAACGTGCCGAGATAAGATGGTATAAAAGGTATTCAGTGGTATCTGCAGAAAATAATTATTGCATTGAAAAACAGGCTGTGCATTTATTGATTCCTATTGGTACCTATTTAGATAGTTGCTGACGTATCCATATTACGAGGCAGATAGATTGCAAACAATGCATTGCTAGTAGCTGTATATGAGTAGAATACATTATTTATGGTTGATGTTAGAGAATACTTAATTGGAAAATCCATGTAGCTTCCGCTACAGACAAATAAGTTTATATATATATATATTTGAGAAATAAAAAACAGGAAGCTCAATTTTTAAAGTATTATAGGAAGTACAGACATCACTTCCTGCTACATTCATGCACCCTCTTATGCAGAAAATAACTCATGAGGTAACTGAGTATGGCTAAAATATCTTCTGTAAGGTTGGAGACAATGGATTTTTTTTAAATGCTTATCATGTAGCTGAGATCAGTGTTCTGAAAATCTATAAATTCTATCAGCCGAACGCTGTGAAAGTGCTAATCTTAATTCAAGCTGCTTGTCCTTCCCACATGAGCTAAATAGAAAAGGAAACAGTGTGGTCTAAAAACGCGTTATGCAGAAACCCTTCTAGCTTGCAGTATAAAATACCAATAACTGGTCAAGAATGAAAAATGAAAGCTTGTAAAAATGCAGAATAGGACAGTGGTCTTTATTCTTACACTCAATAGGTTTTTATTTTAAAAAGCTAGAACAGCTTGCAGGCATTCCCATCAGTGCTATTTTAAGTCTATTCAGAAGGACATGCCAGAGTTCTATTTTCTTACTTCTATATACTGTACCGAACTCTTAGCATATCCATTTTTGAACCACTTACCTAATGAAATAGTTACACTTAGCTGGATTAAAAACTGCTGTTTTATCTGCAGTGGTCTCTATCTCTTTCTGTTTCCTGTTCCCTGATGCAAACATCCCTGCTTTGAGGACTTCCTTAGTAAATTACCATTAGCACTGAAATGGAAAGTACAGAACTTTAATTTAATGCGACAGTCTATTGCACTGACTTCATTTAGCATCTACCATCACAGACCAATTAGTCTTCTGAATTGCTAAGATATATCTGCCACATATCATCTGAACATGGGAAAGTACTATATGGTCTTCTGCAGGAAGCAAAAGATAAAAAAAATTCCTTTAATCCCAGTGGTGTTATTTTTGGAGGCAATGCTGTGGAGCTGTATTACATCAAAACAGTCTTTAGAAACCTAGTTCTGTTTTTATAGTAATGCCTTTGTAGCTACCGAACTGACAAGTTTTTTTAAAAACTATTTCTATTGCTGTAGTACTTGCTAAGGGAAGTGAGCTATTTTTTTCTCTAAGAAGCTTTCCTTTGATGCAGAAAGGTTTTTAAAAGAAAGAAAACTTTATTTATTTTATCTGTTTTTCAGCTCATATAGGATTTCACAAATGCATCATTGCTAGAAATCTACAAATCATAAAAAATGTGTGGTTTGCACACATGTACGGCAATTAAAAGCAAAACTATATTATTATTAGACATAGAACAAATTCAACCTCAACTTTGCAGAATAAAATACCAATAAAAACACATAACATTAAAACAGCGTTAAATTAATTCCACCCCAGTAAAACTGTAACAGGACAGTAGTGATGTTGGCAGTGACTGAGTGGCAGGTTATTGCGGCATATTGCCCATGCCTGCCTAAACAGCCAGGTCTTAACAGCCTCACAAATGTCATCTCCCGCAGGGCTCGCGTCTATTTTTAAATGAATAGGTCGCGGCCACTGGATGCCCTCTGCAGCGTAAGGCTGGCCTGTAGGTCTTTATGCCAGGCACTTCCAACATGTTGAGCCCCTCTGAGCGCAGTGATCTTCTGACTGGGGTAAGCCGCTCCCTCAGGTACACTGGCCCCAAACCATATAAGGCCTTGAAAGTTAGAACTTTGAAGGATGACACTGAGATGGGAGCCAGTGCCAACAATGCAATGGATTTCTAGTTTAGCAGATCTTACACTCCTGAACAGGTGTGCTGCTTTCTGAAAAAAGTCAGTTCTGATCTTAACAATTAAAGGCCAATGTACATTTTACCTCACCCATCTTTGAAATATCATTGGAAACTGTACTTGGTTGTGAATGCAGTAATCAGAATGCTGGCTAATGCTCACTTACATCATAGTGTCATATCCCACTCTCCAGTTTCCAATGAATGAAGATTTCCCCTCCTTGATGGTTACACAGCCATTCCATTTTGATATTGGAAGAGGTGCCCATGACAATCAAGAGACCAGCTGGAGCTTTGTGGCCAGCTAAGAGTGGCAGCCACATGGCCACGATCTATTCCCTTTCAGAGCAGGAAAAGGATGATGGAAACAGTGTCCATTTGGACAATGGATCAAGCTGAATTGGAGCTGATCAGTTGTCCTGATTGTTCTGAAGCCCAGAGATACTCTGGAGTTTCAAGCAAACTCTTGGATATCCCGACTTTGCTTAAAGTGGTCAAAGCTGAAGTAAAGCCACAAAATCTGGGATACACATCCAAAGCTTATTGTATGTCATGAAGACAGATGATAGTCCATTTGCAGTGAGTCTGGCTTTCTGATCAAGTGTAGACTATCCTTTTGTTTCCCTTCAGAGGAAATGGCTGAGCGATCTTGTTTCTAGTACTATCATCCGCGGACATTTTCTCAGAGCCAAGATCAAGGTGGCCTTTTAAAGAGATCTCATCCTTAATCTTGACTCTTCGAGTTGTTTTGCTGGACTATGTACACATTTTCAATCTTCTCCTAAAAGTGTATTTGTGTTCAACATTTTCAGTCCCTTGCAAGGTCTGTTTCTGGATTGTTCCATTAAAAATAAAGGATTGCTTTCATGTTAAAACTTGATAAAGGGGAATGTGGTGCAGCTGGCTGGGTGTCAGCTGCATAAGATCTCTACTGACCAGAAGGTCATGAGTTTGAGGCCTGCCCAGGTTGGGGTGAGCTTCCAACCAATTGTGTAGCTCGTTGTCAACCTTTGCAACCAGAAAGACAGTTGCATCTGGCAAGTAGGAAATTTAGGTACTGCTTGTGTGGGGAGGCTAAATTTAACTGATTTATGAGGCCATAAAATCTCCAGGAAATACACAAAAAGAATGAAGGAATGTGACAGCTCCCCCTGGTGGCCAGAAGCTGGAATGTTAAATTGCCTGAGTGTCTGTCTATATATGTTGTATGCCAAATGGCATTGAATGTTTGCCTGTATATGTGCATTGTGATCCGCCCTGAGTCCCCTGCGGGGTGAGAGGGGAAGAATATAAATGATGTAAATAAATAAATAAATAAATAAATAAATAAATAAATAAATAAAAGATGGTCATAAACTGGAACCAGTTCACCAGGTGAAACTTTTATGAAGAGACTGAAGAACCTTTATTTAAAACACAAAAAGCATCATGTGTATTAAAAAATTTTCCTGATGATTCTTATAATCCCATCACTTACAAGGTATTTAAGGATAGTGGCATTGGCTATACAGCAAATTGTAACACAATCCAAAATTAATAAAACAGCAATACCTTTATTGAGCCAACCAAAAATGCATAAAATACATCATACAAGCTTTCAAAGCGCCACCGGCTTTTTCACCAGGCAAAAGTGATAAAAATCATCAGGGAGAAGAAAACAAATGACGTGAGAGCCACAGACCTACATTTTGTAAAGTTGTTGTTGTTGTTATCAGTTAAGATGGTATTGATGGATATCAATGCAGGCAGAGGTCCCTCTTTTCTTTGGTCATATGAGCACAAAAGGTAAAGAGTAATAAAATCCAGGAAATACAATGGCAACTCTGTTGGTAGTTTTTGGATCTGGGGTGCTGTTGTATCACTGAAGGTCATCATTCCTCTCCAAATCAGAAATGAGAACATTTTGTTCCACAACAGTAGCTGGAGAGTTCCCCTCTGCAGAGCAGGCCTTTCTGAATTTCTGTAGCCTTCTAAAGTGACGACTGGGGTTGTGCCAGCACCACACACAGGCAGATGCTGCCGTGGCAGATATCACCAAAACTGATAACCCTGCCAGGATTACTATTCTACGAGTTGATACTGGGGAGAAAGAAAGAAAGAAAGGGGAAATCTTAACAGTAACTGACATAGAACAACACACTTCAGCTTGATTAAAATACAGCAAATTATTTTGAAGCATACCTTTTACTGATGGTGTTATAATCTCATGAAAGTCTGGAAAATAATTGAAAATTAATGACTAATCACTCAGCAATGTGCAAAAGGTATCACATATAATTCACTGTTTACATGGTCACACGGAGAAAGAAATACTCTGTAATCACCAAGACATGTTCTAGGTATACGTATTACTGCATCTGTTCAAAAAATTGTGAGAACCAAGGAAGATGTGGCTAAGCAATAACAACTTAATAACAATTTTTTTGAGTTTAAGGTAAAGTTGTTAGGAAAAGTCTCCATTCACCAGAAGAAGTTTTTTTCATTTTTATTAATCTTATCATTCAGAGCTATATGTATATAAAATACTGGCAGTCCTAAACTACAGTATTTACTTGGAATAGAAAATATAGTTGCTAATTTCCATGATAAGAAAGCACACTCTCGTAAATCCATTATCCTAAGCAAATTAAGGAGATGGCATTCTGCAAAGAAATGGAAATGCGGGGGAAGGAGGGGGGGGGTCCTCCCTATTTATATATTTGATCATTCAAAGTTCCTTGAGTATGAAACTACTGAGACTTTAGTCTTAAACTATTGACTTGGCATAGAAACAATTGTTAATGTCACAATCTAATACATTCATTACTTACTTTAGAAAGGAAAGAAAGTTACATTCCTACTGAGGAGAATGTATAATGCAAAGACATGGAAAATTCCTCCCCAAAATAAAATAAACTGATTCCTCCCCCCAACAGCCTTCTTTTTTTGCTCTCTCAGAAACAAGGTAAGTTTCCTATTGTCAACTCCAAAATATGCCACTTGTGCTCTTAGGGAACTAGCATGAGATCAATGAAATGTTCAAAGCATGATTGCCATCACTATAGCATGGATTTCTAAACAATTAACTGTATATGATTACAGAAAAAGCAAAAGGAGGAAGTCTAGAATATAAATGTGTAACTTGCATTAAACACAAGTTCATACCTGTGTGGGTTTTACAAATAAATCCTTTCTTTTCTTGGCAGGGTGATACTTGCCAGACTCCATCTGTGGCTCTCAAGGCAGTGCAAACATTTCCTTTTGTCTGGCCCAGCAGAGGTTCATTCATGCCCCAGTTTGAATAATGAACCGGAGAGCCATCAAACCAGATTATTGTACCATCTAGGGGTAAAGGTACTGAAGTCATTACAAAACCTGCATGCTCTAGCAATGTGTAAAGGAGATCTAATTATCATTCCATCCCCAGATGCTGCTAAAGTAAGTAAAAATTCACATGAGTTTCCAAAGAAACATTTTTGAGCAGAATGATATCAATTCTCACCCAATACTGAGGTATGGAAAAAGTTCATGTTTCCTAATGCCTTCTGGTGCAACTGTGAATAACAACTGCAAGCTGGATTACAATAAATTACCTCTAGACTGGATTACTGCAATTCACTCTACGTAGGGCTACCCTTGAAGATGGGCCAGAAACTTCAACTTGTCCAGCAATCAGCAGCCAAATTAATAACTGGGGCAAGTTACAAGGAGTGGTCAACCCCCCGTTTAAAGAACTGCACTGGCTGCCATTTATTTTCCGGTCCTAATTCAAGGTACAGGTGATCCACCTACAAAGCCCTAAATGGTTCGGGACCCGCCTACCTTCGTGACAAGATCTCCCTCCATGAACCAGCTCGAACCCTCCACTCTTCGAGGGAGGCCCTCCTGTCGCCCCTGCCAGTCTCACAGACTCGTCTGGTGGGTACAGGGGAGCCTTCTCCTCTGTGGCCCCCCGACTCTGGAATTCCTTGCCCGGAGAGATTAGGAAAGCCCCCACTCTGGAGACCTTTAAAAACACCTGAAAACTTGGCTCTTCCGCTGTGCTTTCGGAGAGTAGTTATTTAATTTCTATCATTGCTCTCCTCAATGTCCCTGTTATCTGAGTCCACCCCCCTCCCCCATAAAGGATGTTTTCCCTGTAAAGGATGCTGTTTTTAGTATCCCACCCTGAGTTTTAACATTTTAACATTTTATATATGTGCTTGCGGCCCGCCCTGTCTTTGTGATTTTAGATATCTAGTTGTATATTGTTTTTATTTATATGTATGTATCTTCTTTATTGGGTTGATTGCTGGTGTTTTGATTTTATTTTATTGTAATTTTTTGTTTGGGCTTGGCCTCGTGTGAGCCACCCCAAGTCCCCATTGGGGAGATGGGGCGGGGTATAAATAAAGTTTATTGTTATTTATTATTATTCTGGAGGTATCTATGGATAATTAGGAAAATTATGAAAAATACTTTGAGAATTTTTCTTCCATATTCCCCTCTAGTAAAATGAGAGTGTTAGGGAAGCAATAGGCTATAAACTAAAAACAATCACACAAAGACTTTCCTGTAAGCACAATGAAACTTTTAATTCAGATGTTAAGTTATTCCTTTTAATTGAGGCATTAGGTTATCCAAAACTGTGAAAAATTGCCTGAACTTCCAACGAGCCTATAAAAGTACCGTTGCATACAAGTATCTAAACTGATGTTTAGCTGCACAAAGCAGAAACCTTTTTTGGCCTGGAGTACCAAGGAATATTTAGAATGTTAAGAATCTTTCAAGTGTCTTCTGAGCAGGTATAAACTGAAGCATATCTTAAGAACACGAGGCACAGAGATAAGGATTGCTGGCCTTAACAATACTTGGTTTTTTTCTCCCTATCTGGTAGAACAGGAATGAACAGTTGCCAGTTTATGACAGGCTATGCTTCCGAGGCACTTCCCAATAAGCTACAATAGGACAAAGAAGAAGAAAACAAATTTATCAAGAAGAGGTTACGGATTGAGATAGACAAAAACGAGCTCCTTTTCCAGGAAACAAACATAGGGTATACTAGTTCAATGGTTCTCAACCTGTGAGTCCCCAGATGTTTTGGCCTTCAACTCCCAGAAGCCCTAACAACTGGCTGGGATATTTGGGAGTTGTAGGCCAAAACACCTGGGGACCAACGGGTTGAGAACAACTGTACTAGTTGGTGTTCAAAGGGGGTGTTGAATGCAGTTTGACATGAGTTTTACTGTCATGGCACAATGGTATGGAATCCTGGGATATGTAATTTTACAAGTTCTTTAGCCTTGTCTACCAAATACCTCTGGGGTCTTACCAAACTACAATTCCCCCATGTTCCTTAGCATTGAGCCAGAGGTGTCAATCTGCATTAATTCTAAAGGCAGATGCACCTTAAGTAAGGGATTGGCCCATTACAACGCAAGAGAAAATGGAGGTGGAGCTAAGTAGTCATACAGTCTGACTGTGGTAAAGTACAGGATGTTGCCGGAGAGGCGGACCCCCCTGGTTCCGCCCCCCCCGATGCACCCTGCGCTGATGCGGAAGACCTGCCTTCCTCTGACACCCCCCCCCCGCTGTCACAGGAACCCTCCCTCCTCCCTCCGCGCAGTGGGAGGAGGAGCGACAGCGCCACCTGCAGAGGGGAGGACTAACATCCCCCCCATTGGCTCCACAGATGGAGCCTCAGCTGAACCATCCGAGGACGTTGCCCCCATCCCGGCGATCCCCCGAGGTGCTGAGTGAGCCAGCTAGCCCTGCCCCAAAGAGTTGGGGTAGTGGTATGCCCATCGGGGGGACAGGAATGGTATCTACATCTGGGCAGAGACCCAGTCAGGAGGTGCCAGCGTGGGGACAGAGACCACCATTTGACAGGACAAAGGGAACCACATATGAGACTGACTGCCCCCTAGGGAAAGGAGGAAAGCACAGGTCCAGGACCTTTTGGGGGCTGGGCTTTAAGGACTGGGGCCGTAGGAACTCTACAGACCCCGGCCCTATAACTAGGGCAGCTCCCCCTGATGGGGAGCTGAACACTGGCCCGGCTCGACCTCTGACCCCAGGCCTGGAGCCACTTCCAACATGGACAAAGCGGAACCATATGAGCGAGGGGAAAGGAGGACGAATGACTCTTCCCCCACCCTCTGCTCAACCTAGACAAAGAGAAGATGGGCTGTTCCGACCCACCTCCCCTTTTCAGAGGGTGGGCAGAAGACCGGACACCTAGATGAACCACCTGGGGAAGATGTGCAGGGGCGGGAAATACTAGTGATCTCGGGTAGGGGCAATAGGGACGGTAGACGTAGGCCTTATGTGAGGAGAAGGAGGAGGAGCCGGGGAAGGGCTCGTCCTCCTTCTGACCTACGAGCTATCCCCAGGCACGCAGATGGGGAGTCTCCAACTATCCTCCAACTCTGGTACTAGCAAACACTAGGTCCGTGCGTAACAAGACGGGAACCATCAGGGACTTCCTCCTGGAGAAGAAGGTCGACCTTGCATGTTTCACTGAAACCTGTTTGCAAGAGGGAGATGAGGTCCTTATGCACGAGTTGGCATCACCGGGGTTTGTTGCTAGTTGCCAGATGAGGACCGAGAGACGGGGGGGGTAGCCATTCTCAGTTGAGACCATTTTAATTCCAGGACGATTCCGACAGCAAACATCCCAGGAATAGAATGTGCCGGTCTGGTGTGGGGTGCCAGTGAGAGTGTAGCCTTCCTGTTGGTGTACCGAGCACCCAACGCACCAACGGGAGCCTGCCTAAGCTGCTGGAGATGATCTCGGAGTGGGCATTGAGGTTCCCTAAACTTATTGTGTTGGGGGACTTCAATGTCCACGCCGACACCACCTCCCCTTCAACAGCAGCCATGGACCTAGTGTCTACCATGGAGGCACTAGGACTCTCACTTTGTAAGTCCGGTCCCACACACCAGGCCGGGCACACCCTGGATTTGATCTTCGCGGCCGGAATTCAGGTGGTCCTAGCCTCTGTAATGGAGGTTCCATGGTCCGACCACAGTGTCCTGGAAGCCCGTCTTGAAAGGGCTCCCCCACTCGGTAAGGGTGCCGAACCCATTCTAGTTCGCCCAAAGAGACTTATGGAACCCACTAGGTTCCTGAATGCTCTGAGGGATTTGGAACTCCCCAGCGACTCAGTCGACGGGCAAGTGGAACATTGGAACACCTGTCTTTCCGCTGCCTTAGACGAGATCGCCCCCAGACGCTCTCTCACCCTCCGTAGGAATCGCTCACCTTGGTTCACCGAGGAGCTACGAGCGATGAAACGGAGGAAGAGACAGCTAGAGGACGTGTGGCGGGATCGTCGCGACGGAGCATCGAGATTAGCTTATAAACAGTTCAAAGAGGTTTATGAGCAAGCTATCAAGGATGCCAAAAAAGTTCACTACTCTTCCTTGATAGAGTCGGCTAGTTCACACCCAGCTCAACTTTTTAGAATAATTCGGTCCTTGACTACAATTCCGGCTGTCCCAAACGATAGGGGTTTGGCACCAACAGCTGAGGCCTTTCAGAACTTTTTTGCCGACAAAATCTCGACCCTCCGCCGGGATATCCCAGCCACCCTTGATACAGTGAGTGAACTCGAGACTCCGCCGCCACTCGGCGGGCCCACCTTCACCCGTTTCCAACTGCTGGACGCAACAGCTGTCGATGGGATACCGGCTGCAGCTAGACCAACTACCTGCTCCCTCGACCCGTGCCCCTCCTGGCTGATTAGATCTTGCCGGGAGGGGCTACGTGGCCCCCTGGGAAAGATTATCAACAGCTCCCTTGAGCAAGAAGTGTTCCCAGGGGGATTGAAAGAGGCAATGGTAAGACTGCTGTTGAAGAAGCCGAATTTAGATCCTTCGGCTCCCTCCAATTACCGACCTGTGTCTAATTTGCCTTTTTAAGCAAGGTAATTGAGAGGGCAGCAGTGGATCAGCTGCAGCGGTACTTAGAAGACACAGCTGGGCTTGACCCCTTCCAGTCCGGCTTCCATATTGGGCATGGGACGGAGACCGTGCTTGTTGCCATTACAGACCAACTTCGCCGCCAGCTGGACCAGGGGGGATCAGCACTGCTTGTTTTGTTAGACCTAACAGCAGCGTTTGATACAGTAGATCATGCCTTGTTGACCCACTGTTTAGCCGTGACTGGGGTTAGGGGGACTCCCCTTAAGTGGGTGGCCTCCTTCCTCCAGGATCGGAGACAACGTGTGGAGGGGGGTGGGGGGGCCTCTGGAAGACTCCCATTAAGTTCTGGGGTCTCCCAGGGGGCCATCCTCTCCCCCTTATTATTCAATGTCTATATGCGCCCCCTGGCCCAGCTGGTTCGCGACTTTGGTCTGGAGTGTTATCAGTATGCAGATGACACCCAGCTTTTGCTGAGAATGGACGGCAGGCCAGATACCGTACCCAATTGTTTCCATCGATGCCTTGAAGCCGTGACTGGTTGGCTGCGCTCCAGCCGGCTGAAGGTGAACCCGTCGAAGACGGAGATCTTGTGGCCTGGTCGCCCTGGGCTGGGTGGGTGCCGGTTGCCTACCCTGGATGGCGAGCAGCTTAGCCCGTCATCCCTTGTTAAGAGCTTGGGTGTCCAGTTGGACCCCTTGCTGACCATGGAGACTCAGGTCTCCATGGTCAGCAAAATGGCGTTCTACCACCTCCGTCAGGCTAGGCGACTGGCACCCTACCTGTCCAGGGATGACCTGGCCACATTGATCCAAGCGACGGTCATCTCGAGACTGGACTACTGTAACGCCCTCTACGTTGGCCTTCCCTTGTCAACAATCCGGAAACTCAAGCTAGTGCAGAATGCCGCTGCTCGCTTGCTGGTGGGAGCACCAGAGAGGGAGCATATTACTCCCATCCTTCGGCAACTGCACTGGCTTCCTATAGAGTACCGAATTGCCTTCAAGGTGTTGGTATTAACCTTCAAGGCCTTACACGGTCTAGGGCCTACGTACCTGAGGGACCGCCTTGCCTCGTACGTTCCCTCGAGATCACTACGTTCAGAAGAGCAAAATCTGCTACTGGTTCCATCAATCCGCTCCTGCCATCTATCCACAACTAGGCAGAGGGCCTTCTCTGTGGCGGCCCCAGTATGGTGGAACTCCCTGCCTGACGCTACCAGAGCGATTATAGAGCTCGGTCCATTTCGAAGGGCCTGCAAAACTGCGCTCTTCAAACTGGCCTTTGACTAACTGATCTGCCCTGAGGGCAGGCATGTAGCCGGGGCGCTAAGGGGCTTCAGCCCCGAAATTCTCAGGGTGGTCCGCGAGAAGGCCTTACTGGTACATTATTTAAACTGTTATGCTTATTCATATCATGATCTGATCACCATGCTCATTATATCCCACATTAATGGGGTTATTGGGATAACAATACAAAAGGTTTGCTAGGGTAGACCCTCTTCCACCCAGTCTCAGCCCCCCCCCCCTAACCAAACTCAGCCCCCCCCCCCCCAATCAAAATCCTGGCTACGGCCCTGCCTGAGGGGTTCATGCCTGGAGTTTTTAAAGATTGAATTTTATGGATTTTATGTACACTGGTTATGTTTTTATGTTTGATGTTATGTATGGCTGCAGGTGTATGCACAGCACATTTTTAATGTATGTTGTAATCCGCCCCGAGCCTGCAGGGAGGAGTGGAATATAAGATCGAATAATAAATAAATAAATAAATTTGTTTACACCTTATGAGTTAGTGGGGGATCAGTCAACCCACTCTGAGAAGGAATTACATGCAATTCCCTTCAGCATGTCATGTGACTGGCTTCTTTCCTTCCCCTTTGCTGAAGACATTAGAAGAGCCAGACTTGATCAGAGGGAGGGCCTGTCTAGCCTACCCAGTTACCTCCAGTATGCCGACCAACATTTGCCGACCTATTTTCGATTCCCTTCCTGATTATGCCAAGCATAGAATTTGCTTTTTTCACTGCTGCAGCACACTGGGTTGACATCTTCATTGAGCTGTCCACCAAAACCCCAAGATCCCTTTCCTGGTTTGTCTCAGAAAGCTTTGATCCCATCAGTTGATAAGTGTATTTGGGGTTCTTTGCCCCGATGTGCATGACTTTACACTTGTTTAGGTTAAAATGCATTTGCCACTTTGTTGCCCATTCACTCAATTTCGAGAGATCTTTCTGGAGCTCTTTACAGTCAGTTTCATTTTTAACTACCCTGAACAGTTTAGTGTCATCTGCAAACTTTGCTACCTCACAATTTACTTCTACATCCAGATCATTTATGAATAAATTAAAAAGTAACGGTCCTAAAACTGAACCTTGGGGTACGCCACTTCTCACCTCTTTCCATCCAGAGAAGTGTCCATTTATTACCACCCTTTGTTTCCTACAGTTTAGCCAGGTTCCAATACAGGACAAGACCTGTCCCCTGATTCCATGGCTGAAGAGCTTATTTAGGAGCCTTTGGTAAGGGACTTTGTCAAAAGCCTTTTGAAAGTCAAGGTAAACAATATCGACTGGGTCCCCTTTATGTGTTTATTTACACCCTCAAAGAATTCTATCAAGTTAGTAAGACATGATTTGCCTTTGCAGAAACCATGTTGATTTTCCTTCAGCAATGCCTGTTCTTCTATGTGCTTGGTAATTTTTTCTTTAATAATGGTTTCCATCACTTTGCCTGGAACTGAGGTTAGACTAACTGGCCTATAATTTCCTGGATCACCCTGGATCCTTTCTTGAAGATCAGAGTTACATTTGCCTCCCTCCAGTCCTCGGGTACAGTGCCTGATCTTAGAGAAAGGTTATATATTTTGGCTAGAATTTCAGCAATTTCACACTTGAGTTCCTTAAGAACTCTGGGGTGGATGCCATCTGGCCCTGGTAATTTGTTGACATTTAGTTTAGTAAGGCATGTGAGAACATCTTCCTTGTTTATCTCTATCTGGTTTAATTCATTTAATTCCCTCCCTGAAAAAACTGACTCAGCTGCAGGCATATGTTGTCTCTCCTCCTGTGTGAAAACGGAGGCAAAGAAGTCATTTAGCCGCTCAGCAATCTCCTTGTCTTCACTTATTGTCCCTTTCTTACCATTTTCGTCAAGTGGCCCAACTGCTTTTCTAGTTGGGTTTCTGCTTCTGATGTACTTAAAGAAGTTTTTGTTATTTTTTTAATGTTCTTAGCTATATGTGCCTCAAAATCTCTCTTGGCTTTCCTGACGGTTGCTTTGCATTTAGTTTGCCAGAGCTTGTGTTCCTTTCTGTTCTCCTCAGTAGGAAGAGCCTTCCATTTCTTAAATGAGTTTTTCTTCTTTCCAATCACATCTTTTACTTCATTTGTAAGCCATACCGATGTCCTCTTGGACTTTCCCGGCCTCTTTCTTATTTTAGGAATGCATTTTAGTTCGGCTTGTTTTAAAGTATTTTTAAACAGTTTCCAAGCATTTTGGAGGGATTTGATTTTTTTTTTTACTGTTCCTTTTAGTTTGTTCTTTACTATTTTTCTCATTTTGGTGAAATTCCCTTTGTGAAAATTTAAGGTCTCTGTGTTAGTTTTCACTGACAGTTTGCTATCCAAACTTAAGTTGAAGGTTATTGTGTTGTGGTCACTGGTACCTATGGGCTCAGTTACAAGGACATCTTGAACGAGATCTTGTTCATTAGTTAGCACCAAGTCCAGGATCCCCTTTCCCCTGGTTGGTTCCATGACCATCTGCTCAAGGGAATAATCAGCTAGCATGTCGAGGAACCTTGTCTCTCTTTCATGCGCAGAACAAGTATTTAGCCAATCTATTCGGGGATAGTTGAAGTCCCCCATTATGACTAATTTGTTGCTTTTTGAGGCTTGTTTAATTTCATTTTCCAGATAGCAGTCTGCCTCTGGAGTTTGGTTGGGAGGGTGATAGCAGATCCCTAATGCTAGATTAGTTTTTTGTCCTGGGACTTTTACCACAATGTTTCTGTAGGTGAGTTTGAATTTTCTTGAAATTCTAATTCATGAGATTCTAGCTCTTCATTTATGTACAAGGCCACACTGCCACCGTTTTCCCCTCTCCTGTCTTTCCTGTACAGTTTATAACCTGGAATTTTTGTGTCCCAATTGTTTTCCTCTGTCCACCAGGTTTCTGTTATGCCAATAATATCAATATTAGAATATTAGAAATGGTAAAAAACTGTATGGTAAATTGGGCAAGAAACATTGGGCACCAGATAAAATTGCAAGAATGGCAGCAAATTTGGAATAAAAAAATCAAATATACTTACGCAGCCAGCCTTAAAGAAAATTGGCTAAAGATAGTCCACAGATGGTATTTGACACCTAAAAGCTCAGCATAATGTATAAAAATAATTCAAATTCATGCTGGAAGTGCAAAACACACGAGCGCAGCTTCTACCACATGTGGTGGACATGCGCAAGCGCAACAAAATTCTGGAAAGACATCCAAGGAGCGACCCAAAATTTTTTTTAAAAAGAGATTCCATTGAGACCAGAATTCTTCCTCCTTGGCCTAATGGATAAGGCTCTTAATTTGGATATAAATGAGGATAGACTGTTTACTTTTATTATTACGGCCGCTCGAATTTCTTTTGCAACAGTCTGGAAGCTGGAGAAGATACCAAGCATGGACTCATGGCTGGACAAATTATGGGAAATAAGGGACATGGACAAGCTGACTTTCTTCTTAAAACAAAGCAATGGCAACCCAATAAGAAACACGGACTGGTCCCCGCTCGAGGACTACCTAAAGGCTAAATGAAGAATACAAAAGGGGGTATCTTACGCCCAAGCTAAATAGAGAAAAAACTAGAAAGGCAAGGGGTCAAACCATAGCAGCTAGAGCAAATACAGCTTTCTCTTTTGATGTATAGGGATAAAATACAGTGGAAAAAGTGTTATATATTTAGGGGAAAGTGTGTTAAGAGAAAAGTAAAGGGTTCTTGACAGTTTAAAACAAGTTGGGAAGTCCAACCAGGTTTTTAAAGCACAACTTTGTAACTCTGTAACTCAGAGGGACCGGGTATTCGCACATTTCGTATATATTTTTTTCTCTCTGTTTTTTTTCTCTATCTTCTCTTTTTTTCTTTTTTTTCTTTTATTACTTTTTCTTCTGAGTTCGCTTCTCTCTTTTGTTTGTATCACTGCAAATTTGGAAAAAACTGCACAATAAAAAAAAATTTTTTTCTTTTTCCAAACATTCCAACTCCCCTATTTTTGTTCGAAGGCTTCTAGCGTTTGCGTACAGACATTTATATTTATTGATCTGATGCCCTTTCAACTTTGGCACAAGAAGTGGTACTGAGAAGCATTAATGCCCCTCACAGTGAAGATAATACACAGGCATCACCTCTGTGAGCCACTGAGAGCCTTTTCTCCTTGGCCAAATTGTCTAAGAGCCTCTGGAAGCCATACAACCTGGTGGTCATCATTACTTCTTATAACAATACTTACTATCATTGAGAAATTGGATATTTAGCCAAATCATTTCAACCAAAGATCCCAAAAGATACAGTTCTTCCAGAACAAAGGCATTTTCATCTTCATCTTTTATTGTCAGAAGGTGAGAACCTGAAAATGAATATAGACCAGATTTAGGAATACTTATCAGGTTTGCTTTACAATTGCATTTCTCCTTTTATGACAAAAATGGCATCTAAACTCTATGCACATGCTAATTATTCACACATTGACTGCATTTCTAAATTGCCCCATTGCAGAATCTCTCTGGTTGGATTGCAAAATATTAATAATAATAATTTTATTTCTTACCTGCCTCTCCTCATGGCGCGAGATGGGTTACAGAATAATTAAAAAACATAAATGTTGTAAAAATGCCACAAATACACATATTAAAATGTATTTCTATAAAATATACAGAGTAAACCGCATGTCTATAAAATACATATTCATAGAATCATAGAGTCTGTTGTAGTTGAGCAAGCTGAGCCTATAGTTGCTACATGTAGTAACTTGGAGGAAGATGCTTTGTTTGAAATGTCACTTGAAGAGGGGGATTTGGGTGGGATTGCTGCAGCTGGAAGGAAGAGAGCTGCAAGTGATTCTAGTTTGGAAGGTGAAGAACAAAGGAGAAAGGTCCGACAAATACTTAGAGAGGCTACCAGTGAAGGCACTTGTGAAGGTTTTGAAGCAGAGTTAACATCAGAAGAGAGTGATACGGAGCTGGACTCAGCGTTGGTGCAGGATGTCAGGAATGTTTTGAATGCTGAGTCCAGTGAGAGTTCATTCTTTGGCTTTTCAAGCAATCAGGGGTGGCCTAGTGGGAATGCTGAATCAGATTGGGGTCCTTTAAGTGCTCATGAAAGGTGGGAGGCGTGGAGGAATACATCCAGCACTGCAGCTGTGGGGACTGAGGCAGATTTGGGTGGGGATTCCGACGCCTCTGATTTGTAATGGTATAAAGCTAATGCCTGGGGGTTTGGGACTCTGCGGTCGGCCAAGGTGTTGCTGGTAGGTTGCTAGTTCCTGTATCTTGTTACTCTTGATCTTCATGCCTTAATTCCTGGTTTCCAGCTATCTTGACTACCGCGTTTCATTTGACCATTCCTGTGTTGCTCTCCTGTGGATTAGGAAGCACTCCTCCTTTCCTTTTGGACGAATCATCTCATCATACAGACTTCTTGCCTGGACAAAGACAAAGTCAAGGACGACAGACAGACGTTGTTTATGTTTATTTAGAGACTCTTTTGGGTGTTGGTTTTTTTTGGGATTTTGGAAGCCGGATTGTGGCTATGATTTATGTTCAAATAAACTGTTAATACTTTTACTAAGTTTGGCGTGTCTCAAGGCCATCTGTGGAAGCTACAACAGAGTTGGAAGAGATCTCATGGGCCATCCAATCCAACCCCCTGCCAAGAAGTAGGAAAACTGCATTCGAAGTACCCCTGACAGATGGCCATCCACCCTCTGTTTAAAAACCTCCCAAGGGAAGCCTTCACCACACTCCACGGCAGAGAGTTCCACTGCTGAACAGCTCTCACAGTTTGGAAGTTCTTCCTCATGTTCAGGTGGAATCTCCTTTCCTGTAGTTTGAAGCCATTGTTTTGCATCCAAGTCTCCAGGGCAGCAGAAAACAAGCCTCCTCCCTATAACTTCCCCTCGTATATTGATACATGGCCATCAAGGCTCATCTCAGCCTTCTCATATTAAAATTAAAATCTTGCTTTGTGTCTTCTTTACTGACATTCTATTAACATGAAAATATGTTTTAAAACTCCCAGATCCTTTTGTTTTGGGTGTCTTGAGTTTACAGTGGTTAGATATAATGCATTGTAAATAGACTGCTCCCAATTCTCCCTCAGTTCTTTAGATGCAAGTTGAATTGAATTTTCCAGCAATTTTTGCATTCATAGATTTGTATTATTTTGGTAACCCATCAGAGACTATGAGTAAAGGGCGGCAGTAAACACATTTACAATAAACGAATGTGGGTTTCTGCTTAAGGTATATGTGGATACAAGGACAACTCAGAAAGGGGTCTCCAGTGAAGCTTATATGGGTCAAGGAGGCTCAGTTGGAGGGAAAAAAAGATAATTTAGAAATCCTGCTCTAAAGCCATGAACAGTTTTGTATTTTGTTCCTGTATTTCTTGACTAGTAAGCTCCTTGGATAATTCATTTGGAAAGCAGGATATATATAACTAACATCCTCAGCCAGCTTCCTGATGCGGTGTATCCTTATTCAACACCATAGACACATTCTTGGATTAGAGGACAATGTCAGATAAATGTCTGCTACAAGAGCAAGGTAACTGAGCAAGGACAAACATGTTTTCACATCTTCTTGAGAGAGAGAAAGCATATTGTTGCAGGGAGCATGTTGCAGTAAGATCACAGAAATGGATTACTGGATCGGTTATGAAACTCATTGGATAACCACGGACTTGCCTATACCTATCAATTCAAAACACACCATAGGCTTGTTGTTGGGATAAAATGAAGATGGAAAAGGAGAATGATGTCATTTTGAGAGCCTTGAAGTAACATTTGAATAAAATAAAAAAACAATCTGTTGCCCTTGAGTCTCTCTGGACTAGGATTTCCATAACATCTGGCTGGGGCTGATGGGAGCTACAGATTCCCTTTCTCTATTTAAATAACCAACCTCTCCAATTGCAATTTATGATCAATACAGAGGAAGTACCAATAATAAACTAATGTTTTATACTGCTCCTAAAATAACGTGTCCAGATTACACTATGTAGCAATATTTGAAAAAAAAATCTGTTCCTGATTTGAAAGTGTTATTTCCTGTTTAATTGTGAAATACTTACTTTGAAAGTAGTTGTTATACTCCAGAAATTTCTTTTTTGTGGGTGCCACAAACTATGTTGAATTGGTTGACACACTATCAGATATTCATTGAAAAACTACAGCAAAATGTGCTGCAGGGTGTCCCACAAAACCCAAGTTTTTGCAGTTCAGTAAAGTTTTTCCACATTTTTATGTTAGAGCCAATTAGGAAATGACATTTATAGTCCAGGAACAAAAATCGTGTTACACAGTGTTTTCAGTTTACTTCATTTGAGCTTGGGGTCTCTTCAAGTAACACTAAAGTAATATCTGAAAGTCCTGATCAACATAAAAGTGTGAAGATTGCAGAAGGGCACTGTTCTTCACTATTCTGATCTTGAGTTGTGAAAGTAAAATGCACTGGTTTTCCAAACAGTTCTTCTGAATCAAAATAAACCATCCCTATGTACTAAAGAGGCAGAACTCAGCTTTTCCTATAGGAAGGCTATGTTTATTTTAAAGCAAGAAGGGGGGGGGGGGGCAAAATCTCAAGCTGGTACCACCAAAGATAACCTGCTGTCACATATAAACTGCCCAATGTATTCATATTTTAAAAAGAACCACTCACTTATTGCGGGTGTTACTTTCCTGGACCACCCGCAATAAGTGAAATTCCACGAAGCAGGGACTCCTCTTTCCCTCCTCGCCCTCCTTACCTTCCTCTTCCTCCTCCACATCGCTACATAGGGCCTCTTGCCACCATTTGGGCCCTGCAACACCTCCTTGGTCATGGGGCTCAAGCGGTAGCAAGAGGCCCCATGCGGCAAGGAGGAGGAGGAACGGAAGGTAAGCAGGGCAAGGGGGTGGCTCTTCTCCCCCCCTCACCCTGCTTACCTTCCGCTTCCTTCTCCTCTTCGCCACCTGGGGCCTCTTCCTGCGATGCTACATGGGGCCCAAGCTGCAGCAAGAGTCCCCAGGTGGCAAAGAGAAGGCAGGAGCAGAAGGTAAGGAGGGCAAAATTCTTTTTTTTTAAGTCTGCAAAATGAGTCCGCAATAAGTGGACCGCAAAGGAACCAGGGATCACTATACTGCAAACTAATACACAGAGATCTATCATTTTGCAAGATGCAAGCTATATATACTTTTCTGTAGATTGTAACCATTATGTCCAACTACATCAAAAGCAGATTTCCTAAAATAAAAATAAAAATTTTAACTTGGAAAAGAATATTGACAAAAATATTGTAAGGCTTATGAATATTGTAAGGCTCTGCCGATTTCTATACTGATCATGTTGTTACCTTGCTTTTTGCAAAATTCAAATGCTTCATCAAAGGTCAAGTTTCCAAAAACTGTGGAAAAGCTGTAGCATCCATTTTCAAATTTTATCCAAGGGGTAGTCCTTTCATCACACTGGGTCCTATTTACTGTTGGCTTCCTCTCTGTAGAAGAAGGAAATGTTTAAACAAGAACAATCCCCACTCCCTGAATTTAATTTCTAAAGGTTCTACAAACTTTATACTTGTCTATTGTAACAACTATATAATATTATGGTCAGTTTCATAACCATATGAGAGGACTATGCTTTTTAGGCCCTATGTCTTATGCTTTGTGTCAAAATCTGGGAGGAAAAGGGGCAACTCTTGCTTTTAGCTGATTTTTTTGCTTTCTTGGGGAACTTCCTTCAAGAATGACAAAGCACACTTCATAAACACAGCGAAGTGTTTACTATTCTTCATTGGAACATTTCTTTCATTTGCTTCTATTTTGGCCCAAAAAACTCTCCAGAGTCAGCATTATTAAGTTAACTAGGCCAGTATACTGTTCACACAGGTGTCCACAGAAAGCACAGAAACAGCAAAATAGGAACCACTGGTTCAGGTTTCTCTTTAAGTGATATTACAGGGCCTCTGATACTGGAGACAATATGTAACATTTTGACAAATAGCTATTTATCGGCTTACACTTGATAAATCTGTTTAATCCTTTTAAAGACTCCTCAGATTGGTATCCAACATTAAATACACCGTTTGTATATAGGAATTACAATTTCTCATTGGCATTTGAGGAAAGTTATCTTGTTTCCTTATGTAGGGAGATTATTGCAAATACTTTGCATTGTAATACTGGTGATATACAAGTTTAAACAAGTAATTTTCTGCTTTCAAAAAGGTGCTTGAAGCTCAAAATGAGGTCTTAGCTAAGAGTGTTTGTAAAATAAATATAACTATTTATTGGTTAAGCTATTTCATAAATAGGTTTGCCAGAGTGATAACAGGAGAAGGTTCCTGTATCTTTATAGTTGTGTAGCAGAGGGAGTTTCATCTGGTGTTTCTTGCTTCCTGTGTCAAGCAACCTCTGTTGAAACTCCCTCGGCTACGCAATTGTCAAAGGCGTGGAAGTCATCTTCAGTGATTTGGTTTTCCAACCCTTGATACACACAGCTGTGAGAGTGGCACTTGGACTGCACAAGTTGGGGAGAATCTACTGTCAAAAAGATGCCATCAAAATTATTAAATCTCTGAGAAAACAGAATACTAAAGCTCTAATCTAGTGTTGTCAAACTTGTAGCCCTCCTGGCGTTTTGGACTTTAGTTCCCACAATTCCTAGCCATTGGACAAGCTGGCTAAGGCTTCTGAGATTTGGAGGTTCACAAGTTTGACACCTCTGCTCTAAGGATTTCATCAAAACTGTAGAGACTTAATGCAGTCTGCCACTATTTTAACTGCCACATTTTAATGCTGTGGAATCATGGGGGTTGTAGTTTTACAAGGTCTTTAGCCTCCTCTGTCAAAAGGTGCTGGTGCCTCACCAAACTGCAAATCCCAGGATTCCTCTGCATTTGGGATATAATAGTTATAAGAAGTGTCAAACTGTATTAATTCTGCAGTGTAGATGCACCCTATGTGAATCACATAGACTATGTTTAAGAACAGCAGACTTACTGGAGGAAATGTGACAAACTGCCCCATTCAAGAATCCCTCACAATCAGTACTTCTCCAGCGTCCATTAACATCTATATAAACACAGTTTCCAGAAGTCTTGGATTCGTCATCTGCCCAGAATGTAAGAAAAGGCTTGGTACCATCCGACCACTCAAAGCTATGCTCATCCTGTCAAAAGAAGTGAGAAGTAATGGGATCGCACCCTTTAAATATATAAAGGGTTGTCACAGAGAGGAGAGAGAGAACAGGATAGGATCAGGTCTAATGATATCAAGTTAGAGGCAAATAGATTTTGGTTGTCCATTAGAAGCAGCTTATTGATTGTAAGAAGGGTTCAGCAGTGGAATCAATTACCTAGCGAGGTAGTATGGTCTATTTATCTCCAAAAGGGACAGATGCTCTAGCTCAGTGGTTCTCAACCTGTGGGTCCCCAGATGTTTTGGCTTTCAACTCCCAGAAATCCTAACAGCTGGTAAACTGGCTGGGATTTCTGGGAGTTGTAGGCCAAAACACCTGGGAACCCACAGGTCGAGAACCACTGCAGTAAAATAGAGGTTGGACTTTGGAATTCCTTCCAATTAAGTGATTCCGTGTTTTAATACCTCCTTCAGAAGACAGACGCGCTATCCATAAGACTGAATTGTGGAGGAGGACAGAAACAACAGAAGAGGGAAACCATGAAAATCATCTCTCTTTCATTTGTGGGAATATTCTGACCATATCTATACTGAAGTATGCTTCTGTCAGTGGAATAAAAGCTCTGGAACCAACCATCATGTTGTCTTTCTCTGCATCTACGGGACTGAGCTATATAATTGGAATCTGGTTCTACACACTGCCCCCTCTCTTCTGCTCAAACAGCTGAAATTAAGAGTTTTTAAAAAATACAAGCCTGTTGTACATCTTTACACAAATATAATTATATTTGAATAAGCTTAATAAACTATAACAAAGAGATGACGTTTTCAAGTACCTACATCATAAGTGAATAATCCAATCCAGTGACTGTAGCCCAGTCGATTTATAAATACGGTCAGGAAGGCCTGGTGGTAGTGGTCTGCAATCCTGACCAAGTCAGCTCCATTTTCTTTGCATGTTTTTAAAGCCATATACCAAGTCATATTACCACTGATTAAAATATATGTTCTGTTTGCATATTCCAGTGTTTTTGGAATGGGATACATCACTGAAGGATCTACCGTATATCTAGAGGTATCTGTAGGAAAATAAAAGATCAAGTGGCACTCAAAAACTATTTAAAATGTTACAGTTTTGCATTTACTTTAAAGAGCATCTGGCTTTTTAAAGTGCTGGTTGCAACCTGGAGCTTTATATGGCATAACTATATTTTCCCTTAAGCATATCATGATCTTAAGAAGCCATTCTTTCAGTTTCCACTGATCTTGGAGAACATGTTTAGTGGGTATATAAGAAAAGATTGGATCAATTGGGGTAATCTTTTGAAACAGAACCAACAGACACATTGATTTGGAGCCAAACAGGAAAGACCACATTCTATCCTCTTCAAGTCTTTCTAGTAGACTTAATGTAAATCTGAGTTCTATGGGCAGAGAACATGCCAAGTTTATGTGTTCTGTTTGGTTTTGTGCATGTTACTGGTATTAAATTGAGATATACAAACCTATAATTTGTTACCATCATGCATTTTGCATGTCTTGGAAATATTTAATTTTGGAAAAAATGATATCTCTTTCTTGCATTATGGAATAATTCTGTGGATGATAGAGTGTAATTTTAAAAATCTACTTTTCATCCATTCTGTTTCTGTTTCTGTTGGATATCGCATATATTGCCGGTGAGATCTCTAGATTAAAATGTTTCCACTGTGTTTCTTATGAATGCAAATGGCATCAAATATGCCAAAATCTCATGGGTAGCCACCAAAGCCAGTGGGGCTCGATGCACCCTTTCCTGCGAACCAGGCGATCAACTGCTAAGTAAAATGTTCCGTAGTTTCTGAGATCATGGGAGAACCATAAAGCTGCATAAAACCATAAAGCTGCACCACCGGGACTGTGGCACAGCTGGCTAGGAGTCAGCTGCATTAAGATCACTACTGACCGAAAGGTCATGAGTTCAAAGCCAGCCCGGGTCAGAGTGAGCTCCCAACCAAAATTGTGTAGCTTGTTGTTGACCTTTGCAACCCGAAAGACAGTTGCAACTATCAAGTAGGAAATTTAGGTACTACTTTGTGGGGAGGCTAATTTAACTGATTTATGAGGCTATAAAAATCTCCAGGAAGTATGCAAAGAATGAGGAAGCGACAGCTCCCCTGGTGGCCAGAAGCTGGAATGTTAAATAGCCTCTGAGTGTCTGTCTATATATGTTGTGTGTCTATGGCATTGAATTTTTTCCACATATATGTACATTGTAACCTGCCCTGAGTCCCTTGCGGGGTGAGAAGGGCGGAATTTAAATACTGTAAATAAAAAATGTGTGTGTGAGAGAGAGAGTGCATACGTGCCCTGCATGTGCATGCCCATATGCTAGTGGGAGAATTTTTGAATTGCAACTCACAGCTACAATAATCAACTGCGAAAAATGCTGTGATTTGCAACTCTAACAATATCTTGGAGACCATAATCCCAACTCCTGGTGTAGGTATATAGTGCGTGATCATATGTGCATATTATCCCTGATATTCCACACCATACTATTTATGGCTCCAGGGAGGTTATCCATTTTATTCTAGGGTACAGGCAGAAGACTAATATACTAGTGGGATCTACCTATGAAAAGGAGATTTCACTTTCTATCTAAAGGAGAATTATGTTCAGACACTCAAAATATATGTGTTACATCCAATGTGAAACTGAAGGGAACCACTGAAAGTCTGCATATTAAAAATGCTGAAAGAGTCATCTATGTACACAGATTCATACATTGTAACACACAAATATTCAAGGATTAATCTTTGATTATTACTTTTTTTTGGGTAAAAGTTAAGCAAAAACATTTCCGTACCTTGAGTCTTCTGACAGATAAACCCATAGTTTCTTTCACAATTTTCTAGATCCCATTTTCCCACTGAACTGAAACCAGGGTTGTTTAATATCAAAGCACATAATGGAATGTCTTCTTGAGTAGCAGAGCTGTTATCATGATGACTCTGAAATTAGTATAGTAAAAAATAAAGCGAGAAATACTTCTGAAAACTTGTTTCATATATATAAAAGGCAAGAACAGTAAGTATATAGAAAACAAGTTGGGCCTGCAACACTGTTTTGTAGCATGAAGCCCTGTACTCCACTCCTTAGTTGGCTGGTATCCTATTCTTTCATCCACAATTTTATGTTTATGGCACAAACACAATCTTCCACTTTTTTTATCGTGTCAGAAGAGACTTGAGAAACTGCAAGTTGCTTCTGGTGTGAGAGAATTGGCCATCTGCAGAGACGTTGCTCAAGGGATGCCCAGATGTGTTTCCATCCTGTGAAAGGCTTCTGTCATGTCCCTGCATGGGAAGCTGGAGTTGACAGAGAACCTCCAATTAAGAGTTTGCAACCTTTACATTTATTGTGTGTGTGTGTTTGGGGGGGGGGTGCATGTCTGTAAAAGTGTAAATCTCCAGGATTAACACAAGTGTGCTAACACAATTTTATAATATATGAATCATAGAATAATAGAGTTGGAAGAGACCTCATGGGCCATCCAGTCCAACCACTTGCCAAGAAATGATTTATTATCTAATTTAACAGTGAGATGACACCAGCCTTTTAGATAGTCCAAGAGATATTCCAAATGTCTTTTAATTAAGAAGTGCAATGAGGAGAATCAGTTCAGTGGTGTGGTTTGAGAGCTGAACCAAAATGATGGGAGACAGAGTTTCAATTTTTACTATGCATGGAAACCACTGGATGATCTTGGGGAAGTCACATTATCTCAGCCGCCTCTGAATAAATCTTGCCAAGAAAACCCCATGACAGCCTTCCTTTAGTGTCACCATACACTGACTTCAAGGCACATCACAATGATGAAAAGATGGGTCCACTTTGTTTTTTAAAACACCAAAATCTTTAAAGCCAGTGTTTCCAAAGATTTTAACATTTAAAATGTTAGTGTATTTCTGTAACAAAATACCTATCACACACACACTTATCACAAAACCTCAGAATCTGCCTGCATTACTTTTACTGGCGACCAATTGGAATATTCCACTTCCTGTCCATTGACCCATTTTGCATAATCGTTGCTCTGAAGACCAATCCAGACATTCGATTTATGTCCAAACAAATTCATTGTGATGAAAGCTAGGGAAAAAAACACAGTTAAGAAAGAAATCACTTATAAGGATACATAGTATTTGCATGCATGCACACACACACACACACACACACACACACACAATCAATTCAGGGATATCATGTTTGTTAACTCATTAAAAACAAAAAAGAAACAAAATGCCTCAACTTACTGACATTTAAAAAACCTAAAAATAATATGGAATGGTTACAGAAGCGAGAAATGAAAGTGTTTTATGCAGCCAGTTGAGAACAGCAGAATGCTAAGACCCATTCCCAGTGTTTCCACTGAGAAAGTTCCCCTTATTTTTCCAACCCACTCACATCTTTTTGCTTCTTCTTAGTATTTTTTTTGGTAAATTTACTCAGAATGAATTTCTACTGAATTCACTGGAGTTTACTCCAATGCCACAGAATTGTGACAAATTGTTTCTTTAGCAGAGAAGGGGAAAAACCCTTGTTTCTTTTTCGGCTGAAGTTCCATCTATTTTGCCCCAGCAAAAGACAACATGATTTATTTGACAAGGATAGTTGCAATCACTAAAGACCTTCTGGGTTGATGGGAGAAGGACACAGCATTGGACATAGTCCTTTTCCTTCATGGGAAATTTTTAAAAGAGTTATCAAAGATATTGACATGGAAGGATTTTCTCACTTTTGCTTTTCAAAAATGCTTATGAAATGGTTACCAAGGCCTTAACAACTATTAAACAGCATCCTTGTTTTCCCTCAAAGTGTCTGGATAACTGTGAGTTATGTTGGTGATCTTACTCATAAGACATTCATGCTATGACATATGTATGGCACATTTTCACACTTGTATAATGGTAAAAATATATTAGTACCTTGTTCAACCTCACTTTCAATTGAAACAAGTGAGGCCTCATAGTGATTACAGAATGTTTGGGCAGAATACCAGCTTTTCAGGAGGCTTGGATCCTTTGGAATCTGTACCAGAAAGCACTGTTCAAGAAGGAAATAGTTATTTATTGGAACTCTTTGAATGAGACTTATGGTCATAAAAATAGATATACTATAGTCTAGTTTTCACTGACAGAGAAAATGCATGGGCCTGAAATTTACAAGTTTTAATATCTTTTGTAGGAAGTCTATACCTTTTGTGCATTCTTGTATAGAGCAAATGTGGGAATCTTCTAATCCTTAGTTTACATTTTACCCTCAGATTGGTTTTGTAGTCCCGCAAAGTGCTAACTTTGCTTTCGTTGGTTTGAGGGTTTGTTTTTGGGTGATTTGAAAAATCTTCTTCTCTGAAATAAGGTACATCTTCCCATACCTTGTTTTTAGCAAATCCCCACTTTTTAACATCAAAGAAGTGAGTTAGAAATAAACTAGAATAAGAGGCATTTTAGTCATACCCAGTTCTGTTGGGAAGGACTAGTGCAGCCTATAATAGAAACAGGAGAGAGAGAAAATGTCCTCCAGGAGCTCTGGACTTGAAACCTCTACATTAAAGGTGATGTTGATCTTCTGAACTTGGCACAGCAGTATGTAATAACTTGAGCAAATTACTGGTAAACAATTCAGCACAATTTAGAATGAAATTACTCTATCTAGAAAAAAACCTGTCCTATAGAAGTTCAGCGGTTAAGAGCCAAGGATCAAAATTCGCCCCTGTTCAAACATGAAGCATAGCTTTATCTGAGATCATTTGAGCTTCTTCAGTTCCAATGTCCTGGCAGCTAAACTTAAAAGACGCAGGACGATTTCTTAGTGCTTCCACCAGCACATTTACTGCTGGAATTTCCCCGAACTCATACCTGTTTTGCATCTCATCACTCTGCCTACTGTTTACTTTCCAAGTTATCAATTTATGGCATGAAATCCAGAGTTTGGAAAGGTTCTTTTCCTTAGAAAACAATGTCAAGAAAAGTAACTCAGGAGGGTTGATGCCCAAAGAAGTAACTTTTCCAAAGTTCTGTTTAGATCTTTCCTCATCCTTGCCATTAAGGACTTTCCTCCAGTTTAAAGATCCATCAGGTAGTGGTAATTTTAAAAAGTTTCAAATATTTTAAAATGCCACTCATTCAGTTTCGTTATAGATTATCATGGAAGCAATGTTGCATAAATGACAGGACAAAAATAAAAATGCTCCATCGCACACATATTGTTAATAATTAGACTGAACTGTTCTAATGGGTTTTTTTGTCTTTTAATGGTATCTCATCTTTTAAGTATAATTTTAAATGATTTCAACTTCCAATTGTTCAATACCATATTAATGTAATTTTTATATGTTTTAGTTGCTTTGTAGTTTCAGACTGTAAACCATATTGGGAGATCAAAACAAGAACAACAGCCAATAGTAATAGTAGAAGAAGTCGTTCCATTAAATATTTTAGTACAAAATGTAAGAAGACATTTCTTTAACCCGATTGGGTGCAGGTTAAAGACCACACTCCTCCCCCAACACCTGGACACAAAACAACCCCCACCCCAAAGAAAAGCCTTAAAACTGAAAATACCTTACCCGGCCACCATTCCCCCTTCTCTGGACCTCTCCTGGCACGCAGAAATGACACGCAAGGAGAAGCAGGGGCAGGAGCGATTTTACTCCTCACCCCCCTTCTGGCATGTTATTTCTACGCACCAGGAGAGGACTGACAGCAGGGAAATGCTGACCAAGCAAATTATTATTTCTTTTTAAGGCATTAAAAAAGGGTTTTGGGAAGGGGGTGGGGGCTGTCTTGGGTTTTTCAAGCTCCAGGAGCCCAAAAATCCCAAGACAACTGTGTGGATTGGGACTGGAAGTTGCGCAACGCGATCCACACAGCGACCACAGCTTGAAATATTTGGGTATTTCCAGCTGTCAAATTACTTCAGCACAAAGCAACAAAGCAGAGTTTTCCTGCTTTGTGCTGAAATAAATCATTTTTACCTGGGCCATTGTTTGGATGCCCCAGGTAAAAATACAGGAGCTTGTGCATTTTGTGAACTATCTGGATGTGCCCTATATCCCACCTTTCTCCCAACGCAAGATTCAAGGCACCTCACAGCAAGTTTAAAAAACACAAAGTACAGCTTAAACGTATCTATACAAAAAACAATAAAACTGTAATTCTGTTTTTAAAGCAGAAATTTTAAAAACCACCTTTAAACTATAATAACTGCCCCCAGCTCTTTCTGCTACATTGAGTGAAATACCAAAGGAAATAAAAAGTGAAAGCTTGCTGCAGGAAAGACATAGAGGGGAACTTCTTTTGGATGGGAGTTCCCCAGCTTAGGAGCACCCACAGAGAAATTGTTATGTAAAAAGATTGTTCTTTTACACGAGAGGCATTTGAATGCATATTTATCTTTCAAAGGTATGTTTTTACATGTTGTAGGAAAGATGTATAAAAAACTTATATATTACCTTAAATCCAAAATACAGCCACCCTTTTGGACAAGTTCCTTGATGTTTCTGTTCTTTTGGAATTTCTCTCTCAACACTCATAATCTTTGTACGTTTACAAATACAAGGTAGAGATATAGTACAATCTGCAAAGCCCCAACGTCCTAAAAATACAATTACATAATTGTCAACAAAACTAAAATTACCATGTAAAACAGATTTAATAAAACTAGCTAAATTTACTTACATCATTATAATCATTATATTATAGCTATCATATTCTATTCTAAAGTATTAAATATATATTATATAAGAATATTATACATTAACAGGCTGAACATCCCTTATTCAGAATTCGGAAATCCAAAATACTCCAACATTCTACACATAGGTGCCTGAGATATGGACGCCTTTTCTTTCACATGGTTCAATGTACATAAACTTTCATGCGCAAAATTATTTAACATATAGTATATAAAATGTCCTCCAGGCTATGCGTGTAAGATATATAAGAAACATAAATTAATTTTGTGTATAGACTTCGGTCCCATATCCAAGGCATGTCATTATGTATGTATATCTACATTATTCTAAAATCCAAAACACCCTTGATTCCAAGCAGTGGATAAAGGATACTCAATATGTATTACTATTACACTGTATGTGTGTATTGTTACATCATCATCATCATTACTATTACTAAACATTATAGCATGTTATATTCCTAACCCATGTCCAGAGAGGAAAATGCCTATGGGGCTCAGCAAATTGATCAAACTAAACATAGACAGTACTCAGTGTTAATGCATCATGAATAACCAAAGGAAAATGTTTGTAACCTAAGTATTTGTATACAGAATTTAAGAAATACAGCCAATTTGACGTTTTCCAACATCCTTCATGAATAACCCAAGGAAAAAAATGTGCATGTTTGTAACCAAAGTATTTGTATACACAATGTAAGAAATACAGCCAGTTTAACTTCATTCTTTCAATTTGTGAAATCCAATGTTTTTCTAGTTGAACAGACAGTATTTGCCGAATGGATGTCATTTACCCTGCCTACAGCCCTTTTATTCACAGCTGAAATCTGCCCCAGAGGCAACTCTATGGAATTGATCTGGAAGCAATGCACTATACCTCCATGATGAGAAAAAGGAAGAACCATAAATGATTTATTGCAGTGATATTACTTTTCACACTGCAAGCAGTACTGTAATAAGACAATTTCTTAGTGGAATAGAATGTTTAAATCATGTTAAACATTGTTATTTGGGGGGGGCATGTGATAATCCGTGGGCAAAGTGCAGCTTACAGACCACATACAATCCTCCAGGGCAGTGCTTATGGCTACCAGAAATTCCATTTTGCTTTAAAATGACCAAAATGATTTCTATGGGAAGCAGAAGTCACTTCCACATATTTGAACCCCCATGGACCTCCTGGGGTCGATGTGAAATTTTGTGATCCCCCCCCCCCAATTATCCTTTAAACCAAAAGTAATGTTTTCCCCTTGATATTAAGTCTAGTCATGTCCGACTCTGGAGGGTAGTGCTCTACTCAATTTCTAAGCCAAAAAGCCAGCATTGTCTGTAGACACCTCCAAGGTAATGTGGCCAACATGACTGTATGGAGAACCATTACCTTCCCACTGGAGCAGTACCTATTGATCTATTCACATTTGTATGTTTTCAAAGTGCTATGTTGGCAGAAGCTGGGGCTAACCATGAGAGCTCATGGGGCTAACCATGAGAGCTCAGCAAGTTCAGCAGCTCAGTAGATTGCCCCACTGCACCACCGAGGCTTCCAAAATCCTTTAGGAGCCCCAAATCTCTAGAGGACTATACTAGTCTTCTAGGAGTACTATACTAGTCCTCTAGGAATACTTGGAAGGCCAACCCCGTTTCTGCCCCCAAATCTTTATGGAAGCCCTAGTCTTCCAAAACAACCCACCTTTGCATTTGGGAAAGTTAATACCTCTATAAACACATATCATCTAGTTTTGCCTTGATATTTCCAGAGGTTTCTGCTATGTAAGTCATGGCTGGATTTACAATAGCTTACAACAATTATTTCCTATGCCACTGTTGGGGCTCGGTGAGTGCCCAGTATCTTTCCATTCCAAATTAAATATTGAAAACAGGAGATCCAACTACAGTTTTATTTCTGATCAGAATAAACTGAGGGTGACCAGTAAAATAAATTGAGTCACAGCCCAGTACCTTTGTAGTCCACTCCTTTCCAAAACAATTTCTCCTTCTCTTTCCCTCCTCCTGCGTTCCCCTCCCTTTTCCTTCAGGTCATAAAGTCCTCTTGAAAAGCCTTTCACCTAGTGTCATCCTTCAATTGCCTTCCAAGGCTCCTGCTGAGCTTGTTTTGTCTAACAGGTTGGGAGAGTGAACTTTGCCATCCTGTTCACTCTGCCCCTTCCCTCTTGTCCCAATCTTTCATTTCCCCAACTTCTTAAACTTCATTTTTTAAAAATTAAAAATCCACACTTATAAAAACCTCATTCTCTTCACTACTTTTACAAATAGGTGGTTCACTCATTTGCCAACACCATCCTTGTTTGGCTTATTTTCGAATTGCCGAGCAACTGTCACTTGAAAAAGAAAAATGAAGTTTGCAAAAAAAGAAGAAGGAGGAATCCATATAAAACCTTATGGCAGAGGGTGTATAATCTGGATGGTAAATGTAAAACCTGTGGTCAAAAATATATATCCTTGCTATACAGTTCAGGCAAAAAACACTTTTATCATAAATCCACTTTGTATCACTATGAAAAAATCCTGGCAGAAACGTCCGAGTTAGGTTTCTATTGCACTATAAAAGAAAGCTCACTTTTCACAGTGATGTCAATGGGACAAAAGTGAAACTAGCAATCCAATCCAGTACATGTGTCCTCAGCAACCACCAATATTAGGTTCAATTGAATTTATGTACAGGATTGCAGCCTAATTTGGATTTTAAAATTACTTTTGTAGTGAACAGTTTTTTCTCCCTGGAAGTTACTTTGTTGTTTTTTTTCAACCCCCCTCCCCTTCATACATTTGCTAACATTTTGTAAGTTGAAGCCCTATTGATTTCAGTTAGACTTGCTTTTGACATGATGAGAACATCATCCAATCTGCCCAAAACAATTCTATTTGAAATTAGTTTTTGACATGATGGGGAAAATCATTAGTTTTTCTAACCACATGCAACCCAGTTTCATCTTGTTAAGATACCTTCACTTCCTCATCTGTGACATTGTGAGTCAGATATCGTTTACAAGCCATACTTCACCATATTGCAGATGGGAATTCACATCTGTGCTATAATTGAAAGTTTGCTTCTGTGTATCAGTCAGTCATGCAATGCAAACCCACATGCTTATTCAGAGGCACCAAACTTGGTGTGCTACTGGGGAAAAACCTCCACAAAATTCACAGTGAGGTTTTGGATCCAATCTGTCAACTCCCTCAGGTACTTCCTGAACAAATATTCCAGACTTTTCTCAGGGTTTTGTTGTTGTTGTTCTAAAACACCCATTTATGAAAGCTTGTAACGAAACTTGGATATTTACTCTCAGACTGACAGCGCAAACATTTCTGTCCAAGTTTGGAATCAACAAGTTTTATCTTATGTTTAATATATTGCCTTTTGGGGGACATAGCTAAACAGTGCTGTGATTTTGGTACATTTTGAAATAATACTTGCTGGTGGTAAGGTTTTGGGCTGGATATAAACGGTTTTTTAACAAAATCATTCAAAATAAAAGAAACAGAAAATAAAATATGTACCTGTTTGGGAAGAAATAAAACCACATTTTTCTCCCTGAGCAAACATAAGACTATTTCCAACGTGCTCCAAGTTCTGGTAAAATAGTGGTGAGCCATCTGTCCACCTGCAAAGGCATTCCCAGTATTTATTTATTCAAATGACAGGAAAAACTTTTGTTCTAGGTTTAGCACCTGTACTATATTACAAGGTTGACTCCCTATTCTTGACTTCTCCAAGACTGCAAAGCTCCCTGATTCTTCTGACTTTTTAAGTTAAAAGCAATGGGTGAGCTCCCAGCAACATTATTTCTAAAGCTTTATTTACACTGCAGAATTATTACAGTTTAGACCACATCAACTGGAATGGCTCAATGTTAGGGAATCATGGGAATCATTCTTTGGCATAGAAGGCTAAAGAAAAACTTTATAAAACTACTCCCAGATTTTTGTAGCATTAAACCATGGGAGTTAAAGTTGTATCAAACTGCATTAATTCTACAGTGTAGATGCACCCAACTAATATTTCAATTATTCTTGTAAGCCATGCCTTAATTCTTAGGAAATCATGATGTTAAGAGACTAGAGAAAAGAAAATGGTAGATGGAGCATACTTGTGGACCATGGGGTATTTGCAGCAATCTGGGGGTAGGAGGAAAGAGATGGGAAGGGAAAAGGATGTTTGTATGTATTTTGCCAAGTTGTACTTTTTAAAATCAGCTCTATATGTTTTACTGTGGTGTGGATACTGACTAATCTTTGTGTAGTATGAGCTCTTTCTATAACAATATGTTCTTTTTGGGAGGGTTTGAGTTTGACTTCTTTGAAGTAGGAAATTTAGATCATGTGAAAATTGAGACTTAGAGCCCTTCTACACAGCACATAAAATGCAGAAGTTTCCGGGCTAAAAGAAGGTGTGGGGTTTTTTTAACTAAATTCACATTAACAGAGAAAGAACATGTAGTAAAAAGGCCCCCTTATATCCCAGCCAGAAAATGTGCATATTCATGTTACTGTAGAACACTGCAGTCATGCAAAACACAGGATTTCTTTCCCTCCCCTGTGGAGATGGCTTTAGCACATGTCCGGTTTTAACAAGGCCAAAACAGCTGATCAACTAAGAATATGATCTTACCGAAACTCTCTGTTAGGTGCTTTTGAATGCAATGCAATCCACCAATTTTTATTCATTTTAGAATCCTGTAAAGTAATTGTTAAAATATTATGTACATTTCTTGTATTTTGACATATCGCTGTCTGTAATCAGCTTCTCTGTTACTAATCTGGACCTACAATGCGTGGGAAAAAATGGTTGTAGAACTGTAACTTTCTTCTCCTCTTAGCATTGCTAGCTTGAGCTGATAGGTGTTGTAGTTCAACAAGTTCTGGAAGGCCACAAAATTTCCAAACCTTTTTCAAGACAAGAAGAAGTAAAGCAGTACACAGAAGAGGAAGAACTGTGGTTAACACAAGCCAATGCACTACCCAAGTTTCCTTGAATTCAAAAAAAATTATTCTCAGTAAGTATACAGTATATAAAATTGTAGACTGGATGCGTCATAATGAATTATTAATGCCATAAAATCCAAGGATTGCAGACTACACAGGTTACTCAACAGAAAATAAATAAGTCCTAACACAATTGCAACATGCAAAGCAATGAATATTCTTATTTTTCAATTTACTTCATGACAATCTATTTCATTCTGGCCTAACATTTAATTTCTCTCTCTCATTGCACTATAATTCATGAAAAGGATTTCCACTTGAAAGATGTGCACATGACATATGGTACACCACAATGACAAAAACTACTAGGTGCCATGAAAGTGAAACAAGGAGTTGACATTATTTCCAAAATTTTGTTGGGGGGCAATATAGTCACAGGTGAACTGCCATTAGAAATTGATTGGAAGACGAAGAAGAATCAATATTAAAGGACAATACTTTACAGAAATATTTTATTTATTTTGCAATGAAATATTCTGCAAATTATATCATGTGAAATATGATCTGCAAATCTCCTTGGAAGGTTAATTTACGATAAATGTAGTAATAAAGCCTAGGAATAAATTAAAACCTGGACTACTCAAAATCCTGTTGTGCACTTTTAAAAGAAAGGTTTTGAGACAATATAAAGTGGAGCCTTGACTTAAGAGCATCCCTACTTACCACCTTTTCTACTTTTTGTTTCAAGATATAAGTAGAGATATAAGTAGAGTTATGAGGCCTCCTCTTCCTCCACTGTTTTCCCTCCCACAAGTTGCCCAACCAGTTCTGCATCAACAATGGTGTGCAAAGGAGGTGGCAGGAGTGTGTGCATGAAACAGTGGAGTGAGTGTCCCCTTCATCAACTCACGTACACGCTTTCACTACCACCTCACACACACATTGTTGATGCAGAATTGGCCAGGAAGCTTTCAGCTGGGTAATGCTGTGTACGGGAGGAGGAGGAGAAGGATGGTGAAGGCGAACGTAGCGGGCCTCCCACTGAGTACTGAGGCAGCCAGACCTCTTTCCAGCCATGGGGGGGGGGGGAGAATAGCATTTGCCCCTCTGTGACATATGGTGGAGGGCGACTGAAAGGTGAGGGCAGAGGCGCCACGTTTATGCACAGAGAGAGCTGAAAAGGCGCCGAAGAGTTTGCTGGTGTGTGTGAGGGGAAGTAGGTCAGACTCATTGAGAACTTTGCTTTTTATTTGGTCCATAACCAGTGCTCGTTACCACCAGCGCTCTGCTACGTCGACGCCATCGCATCTCTGCTGCCTTATTGCAGTTTATTGTTGGGAATGGGATTTTAACTGGGGGTTTTATATTGGTTTTACTGTGTTTTATGTGTTTTACCTGCTATTTTAATTCTGTAAACCGCTCTGGGCTCCAGAAAGAGCAGTATATTAAGTTGAACTAATAAAATAAATAAATAAATAAGTATTGTGGGAAGACAGTGGTGAGGAATGTTGCGCAAGAAGGTATGGCTATTCAATCCATTTGCTCTTCCAAGCCATTTCTGATGTATGGCAACCTTTTTGCAGGGTTTTTTTTGTCAGAGTTTGCTCATAGGGGAAGGAAGCAGAGGAGGAGGCCTCCCCCCCTCCAGTGAGCATTTCAATTTTGACAAAAACAATTGGTGTGGTTTTGTGGGGGCTGGGGCAGATTAATAGCATTTCAATGAGGAAATTTGCTTTGACATATGAGCTTTTTGATTTAAGACTATGGTCACACAATGCATTAAACTTGTATGTCAAGGTATCACTGTAGTTAAAAAAATTACAACCACTGACATTTGCTTTTTTACACAATTTCCTCTTATATAATGTGCTGTAATCCTGTCTTTTTATATGTCTAGCTACTGTTGTTTGGTTGTTTTTTTAATAAAAAAAACAACAACCCAGAAATTCTGGGTTGTTGTAGGTTTTCGGGCTGTATGACCATGTTTTAGAAGCATTCTCTCCTGATGTTTCGCCTGCATCTATGGCAGGCATCCTCAGAGGTTGTGACCTACAACAACCCAGTGATTCCGGCCATGAAAGCCTTCAACAGTACATTAAACCCAGAAATAATTTGCTTGACTTCCCATAAGAGGAAATCAACAAAGAGCTAAGAGGGGGAGCCAAACCCTGAAAATGAAACAATTGCATTTGTAGAAATCTTACCTTTTTAATTCTGTTTTGAATGAATTCCTGTTCTTCAGGGGAATGTATTGTTGCTATATCACCATGGAGCCAACCACAAACAAACTGAAAAGTGGCCCACTCTGAAGCACTGTCATAGAAAAGGTATTCTGCTTCTCGATAATAAAACCATGATGGCTCTAAAAATCCAAGTCAAACATAATCTGTGTGAATAGATACATGAGAAAGGATCTGTGATGAATACTGATCTGTGATGAATACTGTTTTGTTGCTACTGAACTGTATATCATAGAACCTCCACCATAATCCAACTGCTATCAATTATTCATGTAGATGCTAAATCAGATCCCATATTGCTGATTGAAATTATTTGGTTTTCATATGTAGATGTGTTTTAGAAAGATTAACACCTCCGCCAATCTTTCAATTGCAATAAAGTATGTGTGTTTGTGTATGTCACAATCCATTGCAATAAAGTGTGTGTGTTTGTGTTTGTCAGCCCTACAAGAAGGATTGCAACTCCCATCACCATTGGTAACTGACCATGTTGGCTGAAGCTTAAGGAAGTCAAACAATGTAGAGGTCAGACTTGTCTATTCCCACTTTATAAATACTATCTATAGCAGTCTTTCTCAACCGGTGTGCCTCGGCACACCAATGTGCCGTGGGGCATCATCAGCTGTGCCGTTGGAAAGCCTCTTCCCCCTCCCCTCTTCCCCCTCCTCCTCAGCGCGCCATGTGGCCAAGGGCGCATACCCGCGGCCGCCATGCACAGTGGCCAACTGAGGGGAAGGGAGTGGGAAGAAGAGGAGGAGGCCAGGAAGGGAGGCCACGCCTCTTTCCCCCGAGCATGCCTCTTTCCCCCACCAGCAAGCACGCGCACAGCTGCCTTTCCCTCACCAGCAAGCGCGCGCTCAGCGCCACGTGCAAGGTGAGGGGCGCGCGCTCGTGATTGGAGGAGGAAGGCAGCTGCGTGTGTGTGCACCCCTCCTCCTTGCATGAGGCCTGGAGGCACGCAAAGCCTTCCCCCAGCTTCCTTCGGCAAGAAGAAGGAGGGAGCGGGGGAGGGCCGTGAACAGAGGTGGCTCCCGGCTGCTACAGCAGCTTGGAGCTGTTGGTAAGCTGATGAAGGGGCTATTCTCCCTCCCTATCGCTCTCCTTACTTCATCCCTTTCTTCCTTCCCTCTTTCCTTCCTTCACTACTTCCCATCTTTCTTTCCTTCCCTTCTTTCCCTTCCCTCATTCTCTTCTTCCTTCCTCTCTCCTCCCCTCCTTTCCCTTCATTGCTTGCTTTCTTCCTTTCTCCCAATCTTTCTTCTTTTCTCCCATCCTTCCTTCTGTTCTTCCTTCCTTCCTTCCTTCCTTCCTTCCTTCCTTTCTTCGTCTCCTCCTTACTTCCTCTTTCGCCTCTTTCTTTCCCACCAGCAGCGCACAAACACGGAGGCAGAGCTGGCTTCCCTCCCTCCTGTTTGTTTTTTTTGCTGTTGGTCGTGGGACTTCTGTGTGGGAAGTTTGGCCCAGTTCTATCGTTGGTGGGATTCAGAATGCTTTTTGATTGTAGGTGAACTATAAATCCCAGCAACTACAACTCCCAAATGTCAAGGTCTATTTCTTCCAAACTCCATCTATGTTCACATTTGGGCGTATTGAGTATTCATGCCAAGTTTGGTTCAATTCCATTGTTGCAAGATGCTCTTTGTATGTTAACTATAAATCCCAGCAACTACAGCTCCCAAATGTCAAGGTCTATTTCTTCCAAACTCTATCTGTGTTCACATTTGGGCATATTGAGTATTCATGCCAAGTTTGGTTCAATTCCATTGTTGCAAGATGTTCTTTCTGTGTTAACTATAAATCCCAGCAACTACAACTCCCAAATGTTAAGGTCTATTTTTCTCAAACTCCATCTATGTTCACATTTGGGCATATTGAGTATTCAAACCAATTTTGGTCCTGATCCAACATTGTTTGAGTCCACAGTGCTATCTGGATATAGGTGAACTACAACTTCCAAACTCAAGGTCAATGCCCACCAAACTCTTACAGTATTTTCTCTTGGTTATGCGAGTTCTGTGTGGGAAGTTTGATTCCATTCCATCATTGGTGGAGTTCAGAATGCTCTTTGATTGCAGGTGAACTATAACTCCCAGCATCGAAACAGGCCCAGGTTTCACACAAAGTGAGTGTATAGATACATAAAGGACTCAGGGCCTTTTCACACAGCCATATAACCCAGAATATCAAGGCAGGTCATCCACATTTTCTGCTTTGAAGTGTCATTTTGTGTCATTTTGGTTGGTGGTGTGCCCCAGGATTTTGTAAATGTAAAAAGTGTGCCTTGGCTCAAAAAAGGTTGAGAAACACTGATCTATAGTGCTTCACCGCAAAAATAAGTAAGATCCACAATAAAGACACAATCCAGATAAAGCTAAATTACTATTTGAGTCTTATTAATTATTCATATGCTTGGTTTTCTTCAGTACTCTTTTGATGAATCATGCTCTAAATACACATTAACAAGAATGTTATTGCTTTTTGGAATGATTTTGGTATGCTTTTGGTAGATTATAGATAGGGATATGTGGCCCTCCAGATGTTGCTGCATTTCAAATCCCATCAACCTTCAATATTGGGTATACTTTTTTCATAGGAGTTGGTATAATACAACATCCGGTGTGCTCCACATTCACCGGGTTTGTCACTGATGTTCTGACACATGAATCATAAATCTAATAAACACCTGGTCCATCTTTTTTAAAAAAATCATTTTTCTTTCTAAATACTTCAAAGTCTCCCAACCACAATGAAGCATGAAATGTTTTCCACAAACCCTTACATTTCTATTGGAACAAACTTACTTCATCTAATTTGAGAGATACTACTGCAACTACATTTTCAGGATTCCTTCTATTATTCCAGAACAGTAGGAGTGTAAAATGAAGCCTTTTTATTTATTTGTTTATGTATTGTATTTTTTAACATGTTGGAAGCCACTTTGGGTCCCCACTGTGGGAGAAAAGCAGCATACAAATGAAGATTTATTATTATTATTATTATTATTTACAGAGCTATCATACTGTCTATTATCCTATATGGGTCTGAAACATGGGTCACCTATCGCCAACACCTACGACTCCTCGAACGCTTTCATCAGCGCTGTCTTTGCTCAATCCTAAATATACACTGGACTATGTGACAAATGTTGCTGTCCTTGAGCAAACAGGGATCACCAGCATTGAGGCCATGCTATTGAGAACACAGCTGCACTGGGCAGGGCACGTCTCTAGGATGGAGGACCACCGCCTCCCAAAGATACTACTCTATGGTGAACTCAGCACAGGCCAGCGCAAGAGAGGCGTCCCAGAAAAGAGACATAAGGACTCCCTGAAACAACATCTCAGGCTCGGCCAGATTGATCACCAACAATGGTCCACCCTGGCCTCACATCGGGAGGCATGAAGACGCACTATCCACAATGCTGCCGCTGCTTTCGAGAAGTCACGCCGAACGAGTCTCGAAGAGAAACGACAACGCAGAAAGAACCGCAACCTGGAAACAACATCACCCAAGGAGACTTTCTGATGTGCTTTCTGCAACCGGACTTGCCTATCTTAGATTGGCCTTTTTAGTCATCAACGCTCTTGTAAAAAGCATGGGATGAGTCCTTCCTGAATCTTCGTTCGCGAAGAAAAGCCATTATTATTATTATTATTAGTAGTAGTAGTAGTAGTAGTAGTAGTAGTAGTAGTATTTGAAACACAACAAGATGAATCCACAGCAAACAAGATCACTCTGCTAGCTGTTGTATTGGATCACACATCGGACACTTCCCAGGTGTTTAGGACTGTGTGATGTATCGGCGAATAATACATGCAGATCCCAGTAAGGTGGCCTTTTGCAGCTGATAGATGGTAATTTTGTCAGCACTGATTGTATATAAGTGCAGGCCAAGGTCTTTAGGCACTGCACCCAGTGTGCCGATCACCACTGGGACCACCTTTACTGGCTTGTGCCAAAGTCTTTGCAGTTCAATCTTTAAAACCTCATATTGTGTCAGCTTTTCCAGTTGTTTCTCTTCAATCCTGCTGTCGCCTGGGATTGCAACATTGACAATCCAGACTTTGTTTTTTAGTACAATCGTGAGGTCAGGAGCATTATTATTATTATTATTATTATTATTATATATTATTACATAAATATTATATTATTAGATAATTGCTATAATAATACTAATACTATAATAATATTATTATATTATATTAATATATAATTATTATATTATTAGTATTAGTATTATTAGTGAATCTAATGCACAGATTACACCAGTGTACTTTTCCCTTGACTGACATGTTATATTTTAGTTTAAGAAAATGACCCCCTCCATTTTGATTTATTTTAGTAATTTGCAATCAATACAACCACCATATCTGTGGTACCAGGGGTTGTACTATACTACCATTCAATATATGCAAAACCAAGAACATATTTTTCCCCATACCATTTATATACCATTGTGGAATCCTCGGTTTCACACCTGTAACAAAAAGATTCAATTTAAAGAATATTCAGCAGGTTTTATGACAAGCTTATAGTAAGCTTGGACAGATTTTATTTAACTACATGTTTATCTTTTTCTACTATGAAGACAAAAAATTATGAACTATACAAAATATACAAATGCTACATTTTATAAACATGCACATTCTGGTAGCTATATGAAGGGTCAGCAGTCGTAAGCAGTATGTATCCTGCTTTAGGATGAGATCATTCTCATATGAGCTTCATATGCAAATATATCAAACCAACTAATCTGATTGGAGAAAAAAAATTGGATCTCAAATTCTTTATATTACCCAATGTTGCTTAATGCTTTTTTAACTGGAAAAGCTGGGGGACTTTCTGAATGAAAGGAATATTTCCCTTCACTGAGTGCAGTCTTCCTCTTTCTCTGTAAAGCAGCTACTATAATTTTAAGAACTATGCATGCAAGTAAATACAATTACTATACTTCTTTTTTTACCTTTTGGTATTTTGCATATCCATTCACGCTTTGAACTGCAATGCAATGGCAATAATGTTCCATTAATTTTATACACAGCACAATTCCTCACATTATCTTCAATATAGAGGTTCTCTAAAAAGGCAGATGCAACCTGTCACAAAACAGTGTATTAGTCTCATGGACAATTCAGAGGTAACATTAAAATATTACAATGAGAAAAACAGTTTGAGACAGATATTTGGGCACTGATTAATTATGACCATAGTAATAAGTCTTTCTTATAATACACATTTAGATGCAAACATGGAAACGGAAAGGATACATATGCACTCCATCTGGTTCCATGTGCAGAGGTAGCTTTATGTAATTACTTTCTCTCTCCTCCCCCCCTCCCCATTAAAAATCTTTAAGTTGTTTACTGGAGTTCCGGAATAATGGCTCCCATATTTACATTAACAAGTGCAATCATTCTCAAAGAAATGGCTTGATGTTTGCAGTCAAAATGCAGAATTTTTGTATGGGAAGATCACTCCTTTTAAATTTTAATCGTTTCTACTTTGTCCTTATTTGTATGTTCTGATTCAAATACTTTAAATGTATGTAGAGAGTCATTATTTAAGTTTAATTTAGGTAAGGACTAACTTTTTGACATTGAAAATGCATTACATTCAGACTGGGTTCGGGCACTATTAGAAGCTAGGACTACAGGAAACCTCTGTTTATAGTGTGGTGAAATGGTTTTAAAACTGGACTAAGATTCTGGAGACCAGGGTTCGAATCATACACAGCCATGGAAAGCTACTGGTTGACATTGGATGACTCAAACACTTGATAGAGTTAATTTATCTAAGAGAAATTCCTTGCTGCTGCTAATGCAGCAGATGAAAGGAAATGAGGCGCTAGCTCCACCTGATGGCTATATATCCTCCAGGGGAGAATGGGCGGGCTACTACCAAGAGGCTTCATAAAGCTATAGAGAATTCCGAGTTGTCCTGCACCTTCGCACAAGACCCATATGTGCGATTTCAGAGACCATGAAGAACAGGGGTGCTCACACTTTTTCAGCATGCGAGCTACTTATAAAACAACCAAGTCAAAATGATCTACCTACCCACTACTCAGAGAGCCATAAAAGCAAAATATTTGGAAATTTATTTCAGTGAGAGCCATATAATATATTTTAAGACTGAATTCAACTCAATGTGAGTATAATAAGCCCCTGAATTTATTCATAATAATAATAATGATAATATTCATTCAGCCTCTGCTACTACTACTACTACTAATAGTAACAACAACAACAACAGGTTCCTAGAGTAGAAGGAGACCTCCAAGGGCCATCCAGTCCAACCTCCTTCTGCCATAAGGGAAAAACACAATCAAAGCATTCATCACAGATGGCCATTCAGCCTCTGATAATAACAACAACAACAACAACAATGGGTTCCTAGAATAGGAGGAGACCTCCAAGGGCCATCGAGTCCAACATCCTTCTGCACCTGGGCAGCGTCAGGAGCCTGCGGGGCGGGACTGAGCCTTCCTCCCGCCCTGCCTGCGATCTACCAGGACACCCTATGCGATCTACCAGTAGATCGCGATCTACCTAATGAGCACCCCTGATGAAGAAGAACCTGATTTTTAACAGTCTTTCCTAATGATCACAACCTTTAGAGCCATATCATAGGATCCCACAACCTGGGACAGGAACATAAGAGGGTAACATTAAAGCTAAACAACTACTGGAAACAACGCAATTTGTTTTTATATTGCTAAACCTTCATCAAGGCAGTCAGTGTGGTGTAGTGATTTGAGTGCCAGGCTATGTTCTGGAAGACCAGGGTCTGAATCCTTGCTTAGCCATAGAAACTCATTGGATGACTTTGTGCAAGTCACATTCTCTCAGCCTCAGAGGAAAGCTATGAAAAACCCTCTCTGAGCAAATCTTGCCAGGAAAATCTAGATTTGCCATAAGTTGGAAACAACATGAAGACACACAACAATGTATATTTACAGGAGTGCCATCCGACCAGTCCCAGGATCCTCCAGACAACGGGTTCCTTTTGTTAAGTCCAATCCAAAACTGTCTTTCTTCGCTACTGTAATTCGAAAGAAGTTAAAAAAAGGTCACAGATGTTAACCACCAGAGTATCTTGGCTTACATCAAAATAAAACCTGTGCTTAGAACTGTGACAACAAGATTTTTTGAATTGCAGACTTCAACAATTAAATTACAAACTACGTAAACATCTGTATTTATTATTAGTCATCAGCCTCCATGTAATTTGTCATATTACAGTGAATTTTATTTCTTTCTGACTGTGACAAGTCAGTAACAGTCTAAAATGTTTTAGGGGTGGACAATAATCTGCAAGTTTGCTGGTTTATAGCCCCCCCCCCCCTGCTTATTGTTCATATAATGAATTCAAAGGCATCAAAACATTAATTAAAAAATTCCCCTTTCCCCCTCAGAGTGCTTTTTAACATTATGGACTTTGATTTACACTTGAACAAATTTAAAGCTTTTTGAAGCTAAGGTGAATATATAGTATGACCTCCATATCTGCAAGTTCCTGAATTTCATGTGAAACTAGGTCATATTATATTTAAGGACACTGATTCAAGATGCTCCAGTTATGAACAGAGAAATTGCAACAGAATACAATGCTTAATAAATATATTTCCCGAGGATTCTAGATATTTGCTTACAATAGTGAGCATGATCATTACCATGGAGCTACCATCTTCATATCAATAACCTAAAGGAATGATAAAGGCATAAACTCACGTAGAAGCTATTTTCTCAAATGGAAGAAGAGCTAAGAGGTTAAAAAAAACAAACAAAAGCCTGGACATTTTGAAGCAAATGCTGCTCTTCTCCCAGATTTACACATTCTATAATAGAAACACCTTATTCTTCTTAGACTAAAGGGGAACATATGTATGTGTGTGTATGTATGTACCTATACTTTATCAATTCGGATAAGAAACTGTAAGAAAGCATTGTCTTACTGTTTGGAGCAAGAACTGTCCAATTGTCTTATCTGAAAACAGGAGTGGGGACTCAGACTTACATATGAAACATTGTGTTCAAAAGTTGGTTCAGGAAATCTTCTTCAAAGGCATGTGTAAAACTGGCAAGATGTGCTCCAAAATCTTGACACAAAGTTTCTGCTTCAGCCCAAGATCTTTTCATTAGTACTTTTTCACTGTGAAACACCTGCACAATAAAATGATCAAAGAAAGTAGTCTGAACTGAACATGTTTGGTAATGAAAATTCCATCTGGACATTAACCTCCCTGGGTGACCTTGGCTGAATCACCATCCTTTCAGCCTAATCTATAGGCAGTTAGGCACCCCTACACTGACACTATATTGAAGCTTGGGAATTGTTTGGGAAGAATAGTTTTAGCTGCATAGGTGATTACACTAGTAGGTCTGGAACTGCTTTGAGGCCAGGAAGGCGATTACGTTAACCATGGAACCTGTCCTTAAACTGCTCTATGGGTCCGTCCCCCCATTTCCAGGAGAGAGGTGTACCATTGCTACAGAGGCATAGGAGGTGAGAAAAAGAGAAAGTGACCATTAGGAATGGAGATAGATCAATTACCATTCCCAATGGGTCAACTGGCCTCTTGTTAGCCAACCATAACTTTGGCAACCCTTTTGTCTTCTCAATCCAAATCCTATAACATGCTCCAGCAAGGGCAGATGGCTACAATGTGATCCACATTATGCAGAGCCATTTTTATCTGGGAGCTAGGATATATTGGGATCTTCTGCAATGCACTAAAAGGCTTATTCCTGATGTTCTTAGGCCAGAATATAAATGAAACAAATAAAATATTATACAGTAAGACCATTATATCCATGGGGGATACATTCCTGGCTGAGCTGCAGTTACATGAAACCTAAGTATGACTGAATGTCACTTCTGGCCCTAGCACAGCTTAGTGTTGCTCTGGAGAACCCAAAGAATTTGCGAGGAAGATATATACCATAAAATTGCCTAGAGGATGTAGCAAAGATACCATTTCCCCCTGGGAGCAGGTAAATGAAACCTTGGATATATATATAAGGACCCTCCTCCCCGCTTCCCAAAATTACAATATCAAATGGCAATTCAAAATACATCTTCACATCTGGAGAGTGAAATGGCAGGCTGTGCACTGCATGGTGCCTTAATTATTTATGCACATGCATTTGCATACACCAGCAGAAGAGACAACATGCATCCATTTCCCACTTGGAAAGTCTAGCAATTTCATCAAGGCAGCTTTAATCCCAAAGGAGAAGTGTGACAACACATGCAAACAGAGTAAGATACTTTTGATTTTTCTTCTCCCATAAACAAAACAAGCAGATTGATTCATGGGGAAAATCAAAACCATCTCTTGCTCACAGGATCAAGAAAAAAACATGTTAATCTTTGAAGAGATTTACACTGCTGTAATTGTGTAGGCACTTTCTGGAGTGGCTTGTAGTGACGGCAGCAGAATGACAGAGAAAGCTGTTTTGATTGCCAGAGAAATCTGCCCTGGATGCTCTGGAGGAGTCATTTTACCCCATAGCTATCCTGTTGACAATGGCATTGGGGCCTTGGCTTTCCTGTTATGTTTCAATATAACATGGTACCCGAGATCAAATCCATTTGATTTTTCAGTATAAACTGCATTTTACCTTGTAGCAATTGAGCAGATTATGATGAGATTCCCATCCAAACATACAAGAATTCAAGGGACTTTCAAAATGGGGTTCCTCATGGGGATCATTTCCTGCGTGGAATTTAATCTCCTGCTGACACAGTGACATAGCCTTGAAACTTGTGCAGTTTTTCACTTCCCAAGCTCCAATGGGCTCATTTTGTTGCATAACAACACATCCTCCAGGATGTCCTACGATAGAAGTGGAGGGAGAGAGAATTTTAAGAATAATAAATACAATGTGGAGTTGGTCTGATACAGGAATGCAGGCTTTCTCTCTCCAGAAGACAGAACCAGAAGGAAAGTCACCTTCAGGAATCACAACCACTCCCTGAGTTTGATCATATCTGATGCCGAATCTTATGTTTACACAGTATTGCAACTCCACATTTTAATAGGTATCTAAATACATTTTGCATAACATGTGATGTTTCATGTGAATGATGCCTAATGATTTTCTCCTTGCCCCAAGCATTTTAAATGTTGTCTAAAGGGCAAAGAAATAATGAAACAAACATAGTGTTGGCCTGAGGGTACAATGCTGTCTCAAAACACACAGAATGACATAACAGGTGAAAGATTGTGTGGTTAAGTGGGTCAAACATTTTGGAAAACAAATACAAATGGAACAATGGGAAAGGATCTGAACCAAAAGTTTGAAATGTAGAATGAGTAATTACTTGAACTAAAATTTCTGTAAGATGATGTACCAATGGTATCTGACACCGGAAATAATTTCTAAGATGTATAAAAAAAGTTCCAGTGATTGTCGGAAATGCAGGGAAAAGGTGATCACCTTTTACTATATGTGGTGGTTGTGAAAAGGGCCCAGAAATACTAGCCACAAATAGATAGGAGTTTAGAAAAAAATATTAATGTTCAATTTGAAATGAAACCTGAACTCTATCTACTTGGGATGTTAAATGATCCAGTCAATAGAAAATGTGGAAGATTATTGTTATACATTACAACGGCAGCAAGCATTATCTTTGCTCAAAGATGGCACGATTCTGACACAAGACGATCTGCTTATGAAAATAAGTGAACTTGTGGACATTGATAAACTTACTATGTTGGATAAGGACAGATCTCCAACTTTAAGAAGGACTGGGGCTCATTCATTGTGTTCCTCAAGCAAATATGGGGTGAAACCTCCATCACTTTTTTTTATTGGAAGTCTGTTATTATAGGGGGAAGGGATGTGTCAATGATTGTCTTTCATTAAATAGGTGTAGAAAATTGAAATAATATAACCATCAGTAAGTGAATGTAAAAGTCCTTGGATTAGTTAATTCAGTTTATCATTATCCCCTGTCCTATAGATCTGGTGTTCTCAATGGCATTGCCCTTCTAGCCCTAATTTATTTTCAGCTCTTGCACTTTCTCCACCAGTCTCTGTCTAGAAACTATACTGCACAAGCTCCTACCCTCAGAGTTCAGTATTTATTACTGGTCTTATGTTATTATGATGTTGTTTATTTTATTTCATTGTGTTTGTAATTAATGTCTGTTCAGGCTTGCCCCCATGTAAGTTGCCTCGAGTCCCTTTGGGGAGATGGAGGCGGGGTACAAAAATAAAATTATTATTATTATTTATTTGGAACATTTCTATCTCATTCTTCTCAACCTCCAAAGAGGGACTCAGGACGGCTACCAACAGGTACTATTCAATGCCGATACAATACAGTAGCATAGCATAAATTACAATTACCATAAATTAAAATAGTTATAAACATACATTAAAACAGTTCACTGGTTCAAATCATCATCCAAATCTATCCATTGCAGTCCACTAAAAACATTATCTTCCCTAGCAAGTCAGTCTATTCTGCAAATGCTTGATCCCACAAGCAGGATTTGAGCTTCTTCCAGAAGGTCGGGAGGGAGAGGGCATATATAATCTCATTAGGGAGGGAGTTCCATAGCCGAGGGGCCACCACAGAGAAGGCCCTGTCTCTCATCCCCACCGAACGCGACTGTGATAGCAGTGGGACCGAGAGCAGGGCCTCCCGAGACAATCTTAAGCTCCTTGGAGGTTCGTAGAGGGAGATATGTTTGGACAGGTAAACTAGGCCAGAACCGTTTAGGGTTTATTGGTCAAAGCCAGCACTTTGAATTGTGCTCAGAAGCTAATAGGCAGTCAGTGGAGCTGGCGTAACAGAGGAGTTGTACACTCCCTGTACCCCGCTCTGGTGAACAATTTGGCTGCCAAGTGTTGGACTAGCTGGAGCTTCCGAGCAGTCTTCGGAGGCAACCCCACGTAGAGTATGTTGCAGTAATCTATATGGGATGTAACCAGAGCATGGACCACCATGGCATATATGTAGAGTGGATGTAGTTAATGCTTTCTGATGCTTTAGATGTAGTAGTAATATGTTTTATTTTATTCTAGAAAAAGTATGTTCAACATTTTGGTTAGTTAGTTTGTATGTATGCATGAATTTGTCTAAATAAAAATTAAATAAAAAATACACATGCAATAACTGGTTCCATGCATTTTCCATATCTGCTCCAAGAGGCATCCCACACCTCTTAGTGCAGTTAGAAATCACCAGTTTTGATCCCGTACCCAGCGCCACTGCTCAATGAGCCTTTGCTGGCTGATTAAAATGCTTGTGACACTAGCTGGACACACACACACACATCGAAGTACCCAAGCAGGACTTTCTGTTCTGCTATATGTTGAATTAGGTCTTAAGACATTTTAACAGCTTGGCAGGAACCTTTCTTGCTATAGTTTTGCTCAAATTGTGATGTCTTGTTGTTGTTGGTGCATTAAAAATAGTACTGCAACACTAAAAACCTTTTCTGAAGTCCTTCTGTAATGAGACAGTATCATACAAGCGTAAGTCCTAATTTTGTAGGGAAAAGACATAAAGCACCAAAGAACGAACAGCATTTTCCAGGTTTGTTGTTTTCCCTTTAATCAACCAGCAGAGGTCACTGTTGAAGGACTAACGCAATCACTCTCCTTGTAAACCAGTTATGCTGACCCTGAAATGTGCATGTAGTAAATGAAAGAGCTAAATGATGCTCCTTTAGAATGATAATGTGTTGCACCTAATGCATTCTCAATATTAATTTAAAAAATGACCATAGTTTTGTTCTCAATAGATACACAACAGCTTTGCAGGAAGGTATAAAACATTTATGGACACAAAAGACAGTTTTCTGCTAACTGTGCAATTTAAGTATTGAGAAGGTAATTTTAGCAGTGAGGCTAAAAAGATATTTTGTTAAAAGTGATTGTTACTGACAGCTGTTTATGAGTCACCAATTATGATGAAATCAGGTTGATTAAGGCTGCAGTTCTAAATGTACTTATACTGGGAAGCAAGCAGCACTGAACATAGAGGACTTCGTGTCTTTGTGCCTTCAGGTCACCTGCCAATTGATGGTAAGCCCATGAATTTCATAGGGTTTTCATAGACAACGTATACTCAGAGGTGGTTTTGACAGAGGCTGCTTCCACACAGATACTACAATGCAGTTTAGAGGTCGATTATAACAAACCGGTTTGTTTGTGCCTACACAAACACCACAGGAATAGTTTGACGCTGCGACAGTGTCCACAGTATCTGCTAATTGTGGTCTGGAACTGAACCCAATAACTTTTTTTCTTACCCAGTTGACTGAGATGCACTGATGTGCATATCCATGTCCATTAAGGATTAGCGCAAGACCATTGCAGGGCATAGGAAATGAGAACAAACGAGTAGTCTCATGAGATTTCTCTTCCCGGGGGAGTACTTGTTTATCTTCTGACACTTTTTAAAGTGTTCCAGCACTTGGTGTGTCCTGACAAGTGCACCACACTTTTGGGTTTTGGATTTGAACCCTGCATGGGATATACACTGGTTGACTGCAGTGCATTATCTGTCTTTTCCTGGACTTTCGAGCGTGTTTTTTAAACATGCTGTTTCTGGCATGGTGTATGGTGCAGGACACATTTGTGGTATGTGTTTTGTGGACACCCCAACCCCAAGTTGACTTCAAACTGCATCCATGGTGTGTGTCAATGGAGCCAGAATTAGGCAGATTGTCACTAATAAGGCCCAATCAATGGATCTATTCTAGGTGAAACTAATGGTAGCTTTAACCCACACTTTGGTTCAAGATAGCTGGGCAAAAATTAGGAGGAAAGCAGGCTCTTATGAGAAATTTGCTTCCCTCTCCCCAAAACAACTCCCCTTTCACTAATAAGGTTCTTATGTGGGCTAATCTTTTGTCTATAATTCATGTGGTAGAAAGAGTTTTTAATAGGGCTGTGCTTTTTATTCTTTTCGATACGTTTTAAATTGGGTTGCTGTGGGCTGTATGGCCATATTCCAGAAGCATTCTCTCTTGTCCACTTGAGGCAAGTGTGGATATTGCAATTGGCCACCTTGATTAGCATTGAATAGCCTTGCAGCTTCAAAACCTGGCTGGTTGTTGCCTTGCAGCTGCAAAGCCTAACTTTGAAGGGCCATTCAATTCTAATCAAGGTGGCCAATTGCAACATTCACACTTGCCTCAAGCAGACAAGAGGTCTTTCTCCCACCCTGGGCATTCCACAGATATATAAACCTCACTTGCCTAGTTTCCAACAGACCTCACAACCTCTGAGAATGCCTGCCACAGATGCAGGTGAAACGTCAGGAGAGAATGCTTCTGGAACATGGCCATACAGCTTGGAAAACTCAGAGCAACCCAGTGATTCTGGCCATGAAAGTCTTCGACAATGCATGTTTTAAATTGTTTTAGATTTGTTTGTTTCTTAACAGGTTTTAGACTTTTGTTTATTTACGCCTTGCTTTTTAAAACTTGAATGCAAGCCACCTTGGGTCCTATGCAAGGAACAAGATGGGATATTATTGAAATATTAAATAAATCAATCGACATTGCCCCTCCCCATCAAATATTAACAAGAGCCGCCAATGGGCAATTAGGAATAAAACTCACTAGGTTCATACTTTTTCCAGTTTGTATAGGTCTTAAGAGGATGATTTCCATCTCCAGTTAGCCAAATGTATTCTCCTGTATTGTTTTCATCTTGCAGAGCTATCCAAAAATAAGCGTTATCTGTTTCCACCATGTTGCGAATCATACTGTTGAGAAATCCTTGTTCAAACCTTTAAAAAGATTAAAATATTTTTTGTGATTTTAAAAAAGTCATGGATTACTCATATCACAACCAAAAAGACATTTCTTATTTTCTTATTCCTCTTGAGCAATCCAAAACCAGGCAGTTGCACTGACAACCCTTTCCTCATTAATTCCATAGCAATGACAGATCAAACCTGCAATAATCTGACTTTAGGCTGTATTAAATACCTCAAGTGCTACAAAGTTAAACTAGATCTCTGGATTCTTATCAAATCACACAATCCAGATTACCTGCTTTGAACTGTATTATATGAGTCTACACTGTCACATAATCTGGATTTATATGGCAGTGTAGATGGGGTCAAAGTCCAGGTTTAAGTAATTATTTTTAAAAAACGGAAAGCTAAACTACATATGATGTTAAATTACTTTTGTGTGTGTTGTTAGAAAGGCAAATAGTGGTTATTTGTGGCATTGATTATTACCAAGAACACCCTGCGATTTGAATAAAAATTACTCAATTGAAGCTATTATTTCTATTGAGAGAAAATCCCACACTGACAGTTGGAGCCCCCAGTGGCGCAATAGGTTAAACCCTTATGCCAGCAGAACTGAAGATTGACAGGTTGTAGGTTCGAATCTGGGGAGAGCACGAATGAGCTCCCTCTGTTAGCTCTAGCTCCCCATGCAGGGACACGAGGGAAGCCTCCCACAAGGATGGTAATACATCAAAAACGTCCCCTGGGCAACGTCCTTGCAGACGGCCAATTCTCTCGCACTAGAAGCAACTTGCAGTTTCTCAAGTCACTCCTGACAAGAAAAAAAGTTGCTTCAGTTTATTTTATAAAACTTTTTTTTCTCTTCCTTCAAAAGTTTAAGTCTTATTGTTCCTGGTACATTAATTACACTTGTTAGTATTTTAATATGAGTCATTATTTTCATCTATATTCTCGTAAATCATTTTGACTGCTCTATTTAGGCTAGGAATGCAGGATTTAAATCAATGTGTATATACATTCATGGAAAACATACACTGTTACAACAGATGCTTTACTTGTATGTTTTATTCTATAAGTTCACTGAGCAAAGCAAGATTTATTTATATAACAACAGATAAAACTGTTTGCTTTTATGAGGATATTATTAGCTGTTTGGTGGAAGCATAGACTGTGTGTGTATATATATAAAATATTAAATTTATACTTTCAGGTCTCAATGACTGCATCTACATTTTATGTGACTGTTTTAAGATGTAATTTTATGTGTTTTTAACCATGTGTTTTATATGCTGTTTTATATGGTGTTTTTATATGTTGTAAACCGCCCTGAGCCTCGGGAAGGGTGGTTTATCAAATCGAAATAAATAATAATAATAAATAATACCCTGTAGAATTAATGCAGTTTGAAACCACTTTAACTGCCATGGCTCAATGCTATGGATTTATGGGTGTTGTAGTTTGGAGAGGCACTAGCAGAGAAAGCTAAAGCATTGTAAAACTCCTAACTCCAAGATTCCCCAGTAATGGGCCACAATGTTAAAGTGGTGTCAAACTGTATTATTTCTGCAGTGTAGATGCAACTCTAGTTGGCAACCAAATCATCACTGCCTGTAACACATTCCTGCCACAGAAGATAGGCGTATCAGCAGGTATACACAGAAAAAGATATAACCCAGCTTGACACAAAATACAGCTCCACTGAATTCAGTGGGATTTACTAAGCATGAATGGGCTTTTAGTTTTAGAGAATGACTACAGTTTACGGAGAATAAAATGTAATGAACCAAGAGAAAAAAAATTGCTAACATTGGGCAAAACAACTTTGGTGGGACTAGGGGAATTTTTTTGTCAACAGTAAATTTTGGATTTGGAGAGTGATTTTAGACTTAGGGACTCTGTCATTTCCAATGCAAAAACTGTCTAGAAGTCTTTAAGATTATAGTGTCTAGATCAGGGGTAGGCAACCTCCGGCCCGCGGCTTGGATGCGGCCCGGCAGGGAGTCGGGGGGCGGGACCAAGAGGAAGGGGTGCCGCTGCCGCCATCCCATCGCGGGCTCTGTGAGGCCTGTGTCGGCAGACAAGCCAGAGAAGTGGCGGCTTTGGAGTGCCTGCCATCCCTGGGGGCGATCTGGGCCTGCAGAGGGAGCAGTCGGTGACCTACTGCGGCTGATCACCCTGGTGACCCAGAAGACTTGATCGTCTTCTGGGTCGCCAGGGCAATCAGCTGCCTCAGATCGTCGACTACTCCCCCTGCAGGCCCGGATCGCTTCCAGGGATGGCAGGCACTCCATAGCAGGGCGATCAGCTGGGGAACGGCTGGGGGCGAGAGCGGACTGAAGCCTGCAGCCTCCGATCGCCTGCCGCTCTGCTCTCTTCTGCTGCGGCTGCGAATGGGTCCGCTTTGCCATCCTCTGGGCTGGGTCCATTGGGCCATTCCATCTTTGTTTGCACCTTGTCTTCTTGAATTTAATTTTATTTAATTTTAGTGTTTTTATTATTATTTTATAATAATTTTATAATAATAATATTATAATATATTAAATGATATACGGTTGGGATCCCAGAAATTACCTCGGCCCCGGGCTATTCCACCTCTCAGGTGTTTTCACAGTTGGGCGCGCTGAAACCCTCGGGTCTGCTGGCCCCCCCTGACTCTCCTTTTCAGGGGGTGTGCCGCAAACTGTGTCCGCAAAAGCAGTGATAGATTCCATTGTTGGGGCCCCTATTGCAGTGATCTCTGGGTCGGGAAGCACAGCATTAGGCACAGGCCAAAGCGAGAGGCACCCCCGAGTCGATGCATGACTCGGACTGCCTCTGACCTGCGTCCTATCCCGAAGTACACTGATGGCAGGCCTCCAATTTCCTCCCCTACCTCTCTGGTGTTAGTGAATGCTGGCTCAGCTAGGAACAAAACTGCAACTATCAAGGACTTCATTGAAGATCAACGAGCCGACCTATGTTGCATTACCGAGACTTGGCTTCAAGATGGCGATGACACCTGCCTACAAGAATTGGTACCTGCTGGCTACGCTGTCACTCACCAGAATAGGAACGGGAGGCGGGGGGGAGGCGTGGCGATCCTCGCCCGTGACCTGTTATATCTTAGAGCGGTCCCTGCTTTGGAGACAGACGGGATCGAAAGTGTCGGTCTGATGTGGGGAGCCCCGGAGAGTGTAGCCTTCTTGCTGGTGTACCGTGCACCTAGCGCACCGGCGAGGAGTCTATCCCTGCTGCTGGAGACTGTGGCGGAGTGGGCATTGAGGTTCCCTAGACTTGTGGTGCTGGGGGACTTCAATGTCCACGCCGACACAGCCTCTCCATCTGCAGCAGGGGACCTAGTGTCGACCATGGCGGCACTGGGCCTCTCCCTTTCCAAGTCGGGCCCCACACATCGGGCCGGTCACACTCTTGATCTGATCTTCTCTGCAGGTGTCCAAGTGTCCGCCGCCTCCGTAATAGAGGTGCCATGGTCGGATCACTGTGCTCTAAGAGTCCGGGTCGAACAACCACGTCCCCCCGGCAAGGGTGCCGAACCGATTTGGGTTCGCCCGAAGGGACTCATGGAACCAACTAGGTTCCTGAATGCCCTGAGGGACTTGGAGCCTGCCAGCGACTCGCCTGGTGAGCTGGTTACCATCTGGAACCGCAAGTTGTCCGCCGCTCTCGACGAGATCGCCCCTAAACGCCCTCTCAGACCCCGCAAATGTTGCTCCCCGTGGTATACGGAGGATCTTAGATCCATGAAGCGGGAGAAGAGACGGCTAGAGCGCATGTGGAGGAAGCTCTGTGACGGACCTTCGGAATCAGCTTATAAGCTCTTTATGGAGGCTTATGAGCATGCTGTCAAGGAGGCGAAAAAAGTTCACTATGCCTCCTCGATAGTGTCTGCAGATTCACGCCCGGCTCAATTGTTCAGGATAATTCGGCAACTGACGATGGTCCCTACCATCCTAAACAACGATAATCGGGCCCTTTCTGCCAAGGCTTTCCAGAATCATTTTGCAGACAAGATTGCGACACTCCGCCGGGACCTCCCCGCCACGGTTGATACAGTACAGGAGCTTGAGACTCCGTGGCCCTCCGCCGGATCCACCTTCGACCGGTTTCGGCCACTGGACGCAGAGGATGTTGACAAGATTGTCGCAGCTCTTCGACCGACCACCTGCTCCCTCGACCCGTGCCCCTCCGCTGATTCGAGCTTGCGCGGAGGGGCTACGAGGCCCTCTGTTGAATATAGTCAACTACTCCCTTGAGCAAGGAGCTTTTCCAGAGGAGTTGAACGAGGCGGTGGTCACTCCATTGCTGAAGAAGCCCGGGTTAGACCCTGCGGCTCCTCCAATTACCGCCCAGTGTCCAATCCCCGTACCTGGGCAAGGTAATTGAGAGGGCAGCAATGGACCAGCTGCAGGCATTCCTGGATGATGCAACCTGGCTAGTCCCCTTCCAGTCTGGCTTCCGTTCGGGCCATGGGACGGAGACTGTCCTGGTCTCCATCACAGACCTACTCCGCTGCCACTTGGACCGAGGCAGATCGGCGCTGCTCGTGTTATTGGACCTCACGGCAGCGTTTGATACTGTCAATTACCAACTTTTGACACACCGCCTGGCGGTAGCGGGGTAGGGGACAGCCCTCAACTGACTGTCCTCCTTCCTCCAAAACCGCCTGCAGCGAGTGAAGTGGGGAGGGGTGGTCTCCGAGGGCTCCCCTCTACTTTGTGGGGTCCCTCAGGGGCCATTCTCTCCCGCTGTTATTTAACATCTATATGCGACCACTCGCCCAATTGGTGCGGAGTTTTGGGCTGGAGTGTCATCAGTACGCTGATGATACCCAGCTCATTCTGAGGATGGACCCCGGGGCAGTCTCGGTCCCCGATCCGTTCCATCTCTGCCTTGAAGCCGTGACTGGATGGCTGCGAGCCAGTAAGTTGAAGGTGAACCCGGCGAAGACGGAGATCTTGTGGCTAGGCCGCCCGGAGGGGTAGAGACCCAGCTGCCGACGTTCGACGGTGCGGCCCTCTGCCCGCAACCATCTGTCAAAAGTTTGGGGGTCCGGCTGGACGCCCAGCTGTCTATGGAGGAGCAGATTGCCTGCGCCTGCAAGACAGCCTTCTTCCATCTGCGTCTGGCAAAACGTCTGGCTCCTTACCTCTCCCGCTGCGACCTGGCCACGGTGATCCAAGCCACGGTCATCTCGAGGCTCGATTACTGTAATGCGCTGTACATTGGCCTACCCTTGTCGGTGATCCGGAAACTTAAGCTGGTGCAGAACGCTGCAGCCCGCCTGCTCTCAGGAGCCTTAAGATCTGATCACGTGACTCCACTCTTGCGCGAGCTGCACTGGCTTCCAATTGAATTCCGGGTCATCTTCAAGGTGTTAGTTTTAACTTTCAAGGCCTTATATGGTTTGGAGGCAGTGTACTTGAGGGAGCGGCTTACCCCTTATGTGCCCAGGAGATCACTGCGCTCAGAGGGGCTCAACTTATTGAATGTGCCCAGTGTTAGGGTCTGTAGACTGGACACCACCAGTCGGAGGGCGTTCACTGTAGTGGCACCAATTCTGTGGAACAGCCTTCCTGAAGAGACACGGGCCACTCGAGCCCTTCTGCCGTTCCGCAGGGCAGTAAAAACGTGGTTGTTCAGAAAGGCATTCGGCCCATAGCTGACTGCTGTCTACCGCACCCGTTATCCTGCTGCTGGCTTGCCACTGAACTGCAGCTTGGTCTGCAATTTGTTTAGTCGGGGGATTGGAATTGTTTTAATGTATTTTAATGTATTTAATGTATTTTAATGTTTTTATGTGTTTATGTTTATTTCGCTATTCTTGTGAACCGCTCTGGGCTCCAGAGAGAGCGGTATACCAAATCGAACCTAATAAATAATAAATAAATAAATATAATATAATGTTATATTATATTATAATTTCAATATATTATAATGTCTATATATATATACTATAATATAATAATTATGATATTAATACTATTAATATATGAATATTTCTTGATATATTAATATGTTAATATTAATGATGTGTAATATATAGTAAATAAATAAATAAATAAATAATGTAGGTTAGAATGTAGTTCAGCCTTCAGGTGCGGCCCTCCATAATATTTTTTGGCTCTCACGTGGCCCCTTGGAAAAAATAATTGCCCACCCCTGGTCTAGATCCAGGGAAGTCATGCTACCTCTCTATTCTGCCTTGGTTAGACCACACCTAGAATACTGTGTTCCGTTTCTGGGCACCACAATTGAAGGGAGATGTTGACAAGCTGGAATGTGTCCAGAGGAGGGCGACTAAAATGATCAAGGTTCTGGAGAACAAGCCTTATGAGGAAGGGCTTAAAGAGCTGTACATGTTTAGCTGAAAAAGAGAAGGCTGAGATGAGACATGATGGCCATATATGTGAGGAAAAGTCATAGGAGGGAGGGAGCAAGCTTGTTTTCTACTGCCCTGGAGACTAGGACGCAGAACTATGGCTTCAAACTATAGAAAAGAAAGGAGAGTCCACCTGAACATTAGGAAGAACTTCCTGACTGTGAGAGCTGTTCAGCAATGGAACTCTCTGCCTCAGAGTGTGGTGGAGGCTCCTTCTTTGGAGGCTTTTAAACAGAGTCTGGTAGGCCATCTGTCAGGGCTGCTTTGATTGTGCTTTTCCTGCATGGAAGGGGGTGGGACTAGATGACCCACAAGGTCTCTTCCAAGTCTGTGATTCTATGATTCTAAGACTCTCCTTCCCAAAAAAAGACTCCTAATAATTTTACAGATCATTTTTTTCTGACTTGTGGCATTAGGATGGGGATATCTGTAAGAGACTATGGCACAGCAGTAGTTCAAACTCACTGGCATAAAGATGGACATTTTAATGTTTTGCTTATTCCCCCCCCCCCCCAACAAGTGGTTGTTAAAACAGGGCTAACTATTTTAACCATTTACAGCAAAAAGCTGCCTGTGCAACCAATGAGGATGTATTTCTCAGCATTCTTAGCAAGCCCCCTGTACTTCCTGTAATGAAGGTTTTGTAGATCAACATCAAATATATTAAAATGCCAGAAATCTTACATGCATGAAAAACTGCATGCCAGAGAGCTTTTCAAGTCAGCTAGTAGGTAAATGATAAATTCTGCTTAGTTTTATCTTGATGAATATTTGACTTCAGTTTTAGCCAGTAAAATTTAGTAAGATAAATACTTGTTCAACCTTCTGCTGCAGTGCCACAAGAATGTTAAAGTACCTTGCCTGGCTTTTGAAAGTTAGTTACTGTACCTGTTTGTTATTGTTGCAAGTGAGGGGCAGTAGTAACCACTAGCAGAGTGTCTGAAGCTTCGAGGAGTTACGTCCACCTTGTAGCAATAACCTCCATGCCTCTCCCATCCCTTAAAAATATTTTTTTAATCATTGTTATTATACTGATGTCTATGTAATACTTAAATATCACTCAAATATATAATCACAGAAAATGTTAGATGAGAGAGAGCATATCCAATGGAAGAGCTACAGACCATCAAAAATGTTCCTGATTCAATTCTTAATGCCTCCATTTAAGGAGTTCGCGAAGCGACCGATGGGAAAGACCTTTGCCTAAGACCCTGGAGAGTTGCTGCTTATCACAAGTCAAAATACAAGCTAAATGGATGGATAATCTGATGGGACATGAAGAAGGTTCTTACAATCATTTTCTGCACCTCCTTTTAATCACGGACCATGTCTCTATAATCACTTTAAAGCAATTCAGGCAGTGTAGATCTAGCCTTATTGAGAGAAAGAAGTTGGTACTAAGGCCCTATCTAGAGTGCCATATAATGCAGTTTGAAACTGCATTACAGGGTGAGTGTAGACTTATACAATGCAGTTTAACTGCATTATATGAGTCTATAGTGAATATAATAATGCAGTTTCAAACAGTATTATATGGCATTGAAGATGGGCTCTAAGGGCTTGTCTATACAAACTAAAAACCTTGGGCTCATCCCACATTGACATCTGTCCATCTTCATGAAGGACAGATACAGTTAGTAATTGGGGGGGGGGGTTAGCTTTGAACTGGTTTTGCCCTGCTTTGAGCAAAGTTGGGGGGATAGTTTGCTGGAAATTCGATAATATTCAAAGGTCCAATCTTCTGACCAAATAGAACACCAGCACTGTCATATCCTCAGCATAAGGATTGTGGCCTTGGCTCCATCTACAGTACATAGACCACTGGTTCCCAAACTTTTTTTGACCAAGGACCACTTGAACAGGGACCACTTAGACCAGGGACCACTCTCCAACATTAGTATCAAAAGGGTTATAAATCAGTTTTTGGTCAATTTTAGATTCAGTTTGGTTCTTTCCTTTATACGCCATCCCTTTGAAAGAACTTTCTCCCTCACAAATAATTTGCCTCACAGCTATCTCACCCTCGTTTTTATCTTTCTATTTTAATCTGTACATGCAGCTCGCTCATTGTCCTGCGTCTGAAATGGTTTTATTTTACTGTAATTTTATATTGACTGTAGTATTTTATAGTTTATGTTCTATATAATTGATTATGTTATTTTTTTGATTGATTTTATTGTGTTGATATGTTGATGGACTTGGCCTCATGTAAGCAGCCCCGAGTCCCCGTTGGGGAGATGGTGGTGGGGTACAAATAAAGATTATTATTATTATTATTATTATTATTATTATTATATTCTTTGGGATGCCGATTCAGAAAACTGAATTGGATAGTTTCAGCTCTAGTTTCTGATACAGAACATATGCCATCCAGTAGTCTGTTCACCCACAGAAAACCATATTTAACTAACTAGAGCTGATGTGGTAGTAGCAATCTTTCGTGGGTAGTTGGCCTCGCCCCTGCCATTATCCCTGTTGCCTTGGCACTATAAGAGGTTTGTGCGAGAACAGTCGCTCTCATTGCTGCGTCATTTTGAGGCAACGGTATAGCGATGGTGAGGTCGCAGACCATGTTTTTGTTCTGGTGGTTCACGGACCACAAGTTGGGAACCACTGACATAGATAATTTAATGCAGTTTCAATTGGCATTGAAAAAAGTGGTTTTACTGTGCAGATGATTAGATCGGTTTGAGGCCCAGATAATGATCAAACAAAACACAGAGTTCTGATTAACATTAAGAGCTTTCTTTTGCAAGCTCTTGTTGTATGGCCGCCACCATTTGAAGTTAGCTTTGAACTGTATTAAATGGTCATTGTAGATGAGGCCACTGCTGCTTCTTGCTGACCATCAAGGTCTGCATGAGCTTCTGGTCATCATGGGTACCTTTCCTGCACCACCAACATAAAGTAAAGGGTGACCAGAAAGGAGGAGAAATGCTAGCCTTGATTAAAGCACATATTGGAAAGGCTTTGGATGGCTGTCTGAGATTACTCAAATAAACACCTATAAGAAATTGAGCACTGCCACACATTTCCATGGTGTTTAAGAACTAACTCATCTCTGGATATTTCACAGAATAATAGCTATGGTGGAATAGCTAAACACTGAATCCAGCTCAGTTGATTTTACCAGCTCAGTTCAGTGAATGATCTTCTTTCCTTGGACACCAATGGTCTAAACTAGGCTACTTGGCTACAGGCTTAATTTACTGCATAAAATGCTGCTACATAAGTAATGTGACCTCAGGATAAATTAAATGTTTTAAGCTTCCTAAGCAACATTTCTTCCCTTCTTCATGGAGCATCTGACAGCTCCATAATACCCTTCCAAAAGCTGGCTTAGGCAAACTGCTTAGATAATCACTGGTTAGTGTTTAGACAGCTAGCTTAAGGAATTTGACCTTAGTAACAAAACATTTGCCCTCTGTTAGCGGTTTATAGATTTGGGGGGCAAAGAAGAAAATACAGTCATTGAATTAGTCATAAAAAATGTGGCATATGGCCAGCTGAGGAAAGAGCACTTTGCTGCAATGTCGAATAAAGATATGGAATCATCAGTTTGTCAGAATTATTGGAATGATAAAAAATATAAACACAAAGGAGGCAAGACAGCTTTGTAAGCATATATGCCTGCAGCCAAGAACAAATCACCCACATGCTATGAATGAAGGGGCAGCAAGAAATGTGCATTTCATCAGTCGCAATAGGAGGGGAAAAGGGAATATAAACCTGAATCACAGATGTTGAAATAAAACTGAATTTCTCAGTGGTCATCTGCTCAAATTTCAATAGAAGCAGTCGTTGTATTCTGTATGAAATAGAACCTTATGCATTCATTACATCTATGTAATATTATGAAAAAAATAATTACCATTGAAGGAATATTTTCAATAAAACAGATACTTGATCCAGAGTGTACATGAAAGAGACAGAGCACTTTTGTTGCTATTAATTCTAGCGTGTTAAAACAACGGCATATTGTGACATCTGAATCCACAAATGATGCCTGACTCTGGCATATTTTAAGTAAACAGAAATAAGGAATAGAAGCTTCATTTGGTTTATCTGGAATGCAATTTGCAGCTTAAGTATCATAATTTGGCCACCAGAATTGTTTCTAAGGTGTGGAATCATTACTGGGAGGCAGGTTATTAATTTTGCATACAAATTATTTTTCCATCCCTTTATCATTAAGGCTCGATGTACACTGTCCCAGGATCTGATTTCAGGCTGGATCCTAGATTATCTGCTTTGAACTGGATTATATGAGTCTACACTGCCAGATAATCTGGGATAAACAGATAATCTGGGATCAGATCCTAGAATATAGGACAGTGTAGATCCACCCTGAAACATCTATTACAAACACTTAAGGACCTCATCGCGCTAGAGTATGAATCCACTTTAAATCCGGTTTCTGCCTCCTGCAGAATTCTGAGGTTTGTAGTTTAATGAGGCTGTTAAAGGCTCCTCTCTAAACTACAAACCTCGGAATTCTGTGGGAGGCAGAAACTGGATTTAAAGTGGATTTATTCTCTACTGTGATGAACTGCTTATACAAGCACAATGGAACTGCCTTTAGTGCATTTTGTGTAGTTTACTCCCAAATAAAACTGGGTCTACACTGCTATATAATCCAGTATCTGATCCTGGATACTGCTTTGAACTGGATTATTTGAGTCTACACTGCCATATAATCCAGTTCAAAGCAGACGGCCTGGTATCAGATATTGGATTATCAGAGCAGATCATCCAGATGAACTGGCTCATATGGGTTTACACTTCCATGTAATCCAGTTTAAATCAGATAATCCAGATTGTATATGGGAGTGTAGAAGGGTCCTAAGTGTGCATAAATAAGATTGCAGGCAACCTTTATGATTTCTGAGGCTGGATCTACACTATATCCCAGGTTCTGATCCCAGATTGTCTTCTTATCCCAGATTATCTGGCAGTGTAGACTCGTATAATCCAGTTCAAAGCAGATAATTTGGGATCAGATCCTGGGATATGGGGCAGTGTAGACCCACAGGGAAACAACACAAAACAAAGTAGGACTGAGTATATAGTAACTGGAAAATACACTAAGCAAAGGTCTATCTAGATAAATAGACACCAAAGTAGCCAATTGTATCAAAATGTATCAATATAATGCAACAATAAGATCAAAGAGAGAGGTGGGAGCGACCCACATACATACAAAAGTACATCTCTATATATAAGAGCAAAATACAAATATCAACATTCAAATACAATAATCAATACAAGAGCAATGAAGCCCGAATGGGAATGAATCATACACATCATCAAGTGAGAATAAATTCCTCTCACTTTGATCTTATTGTTGCATTATGATACATTTTGATACAATTGGCTACTTTGGTGTCTATTTATCTAGATAGACCTTTGCTTAGTGTGTTTTCCAGCAGTGTAGACCCAGCCTAAGAGAGTTCAGTGACAACAGCTGTCTTAACGTTTCTCAGTGCTTGACCGTTTTAGTACAATTTGGGTTAATTATATCTGAGTAACCACAACTAGAGTTGGAGGAACACAACCAACATATCCAAATGAGCATAGAGTTCTAGATTTCTTGCTTATCGGGATCTTCCAATACAAACATGTATTTCACTGTTCGTATTAAATTTTAATTTAAGGGCTGGTCATTAGGGGTAGAAATACTGACACACATAACATACTTTTGAAGGTGAAACATCATCTCATACAGTTCGTTAAGTTCTTAGCTCTTTACTTAACCTATCTGCCATGACATACCTTTAAGGGGACTAGAATATAAATGATGTAAATAATAATAATAGTAATTCTCTGTTTTAACAGGCCTTGCATTTCACAATTGTTCAGGTTTGGCCTTGAATAACAGTTGTGATATAATGACTTGTTTCTCAAACAAAATGAACAAAATCAATCAATATTCCAAAGAAGAAATGTAATAACCAGTAACCATTAGTCAGTTTTGGATGAATTTTAGTGCAAGGCATTAAAAGTCTATTCAGCAGGTCAAAGGGAAAAAAGGATGTTTTCTGCCCTAACATTCTATAAAATCCATGAGAAGGAGCATTCTTTTAACAACTATTTACACAGATGGTCTACAACTCTTTTGATGTAGAAAGATACAGGAATGTTAGAAAAAAAGCAAGTGATCCATGGAAAAAAGCTTAAGGAATAGCCCCTGAAGTGTTCCAATCTATATCCAGAGATACCATATACTGAGCTTTCCCTGTCAGTTTGATACCATTTATGCAATTAGTCCATGTACCTTTAATCCAACAGGCAATAAAATAGGGAGAGAGGCGATTCCTCACTATTCTCCCTAAACATTTCAATTCCACCACCAGTTCTGTTCCAACATGTTTGAGAACACTTCCACTGGGTTTCTGTGGGTTTTCTGGGCTCTATAGCCATGTTTCAGAAGCTTTCTCTCCGAGGTTTCGCTCGCATCTATGGCAGGCATCCTCAGAGGTTGAGAGGTTGAGAGGATGTCTGCCATAGATGTGGGCAACATGTCAGGAGAGAATGCTTCTTGAACATACAGCCCGAAAAACTCACAGAAACGCAGTGGTTCCAGCCATGAAAGCCTTTGACAACACATTGAACGCTTCCAATATTTAAAGTTTTGAATGAGACATCACTGTTTATATCAAACATACCTCTGGACAGCTTGATTCCATTTCAGAAATGTGATTTCGAACAGTCCCTGCTCTTTTACAAATATAAAAGTATTTGTCTTTACAACTCTTAACTTTCCAGCGTCCCTCCTATTAAAAACAAAAACAACACATGCACACACAATTAGCCTAAACACTTTCAGAAAAGCCTAATAGCACTCATATGAATATGGAAAGAAAAATATTTGGAACATTATGGAAAACTGTGAGGGCTGTTACAAGTTTCAGATCAACACCCCCCCCCCCCCCGAGTCTCCTACTGTTTAGTACACAAGTAGTTTCTGCTTCATTAAGTAAATGTTTTCTGTATATGACCCCCTAAGCTGTTTTTTCAGACCTATTAACAAGTTTTGTAATAAAAGAACTAAATTCTGGTACATGAATATGCTATCATTATATACTTTCATTTCACCACTGAATAGGCGAGGAAGCTGTGGAGGAATGTTGTTTCACTCTTAATGGTTGTTTGTACAATGCCAATCCTGCTCTACAGCTTGAATAGGAATATCAGGTAAGCAGTGCTATTTTGCTTATATTTTACTTTTGAGGCACTGGAAGGAAATACACATGCACATATCATACAATTTGTTGTACTGTTTGTATTTTTTGCATTGTTAATACAATAAATACAAGAAAGAAGAAAGAAAATACACTTATTTGAAATGAAAAGGGTTTTTTTTAAAAAAAAGGAAACATACATTCTGTTGAGCTGAAACACAAAGTTGGCTTTCTCTCTGGTCAACATTCGGCTCTTGTTTGTGCCAGTAGGTGAAGGTGACCGAAGAGCCATCAGACCATTCAAACTCAATTGGGATCTTGCTACTACTCAGTCCAATCCAAGTTTCTGTCATGTTTTCTGCAGCACACAATTAAAATCATTTAAAGATCAGGACCAGGTAATCTGTAAGTAATAGCGTCAACATCCAAAAGGAGTTTTGATGCTCCAAGTCAGAGACAGAATTTGATACTTGCTGAAAACATCTACTGAGGCTGAATGAGGAGGAGAATCAGGATAGATAGGAGGTCATTCTTCACACAATGCAATGTTAAGATTATGAAATATGAAAATCAAAGGGTTTCAAGGGAAAATTTTGAAATTTGGGGATAAGGCTATAGGTAGCTGACAAAACATGATGGATACATGCTTCTTCCAATGCTGAAAGTAGACTGAAAATGTTAAATCCACAAATGTGGATGGTTAACTGTACAAGTAACTGTAGTAATGTCCTCCCTGTGGGTTTCTAGTAGGCATCTGTTTGGCTATCCAAAAAGAAAAATATGCAGGCCTTTGAGCTGATCCAGAGGATTCAACTCGTCTATTCAACCAGTTTTCATCTTCTTATATGCTGCAAGAGCTTAAATTTACAGTACATAGCGTATCAGTGTCATCTCTCAACAACTTAACTGTAGAGGTAAATGTTCAATACTCTAATGATTTGGGGCCAATTGAATTTTGCTGCTCTAAATATATATTTTTTCATATTTGATCACACTGATAGGTAATAACAATAAATGCTCATCTTTGGGTGTCCTTGTCAAAACTGAAGCCACAATTATGTTTGTTTTTTATCAATCTTCTTCTTTCTAAGCTATTTTTTTCCAATGGAGGGGTTAACATTTTGACTGTCATTTCCATAGGACTTTGTTTTGGGTATCCTCAACTCTCAGGTTAACAGCACACATGTCTCCATTGATGGTGTCCATTCATCTTTTCTTTGGCCGTCCACGTGGTCATCGTCCTGCAATCTCCTAATGTAGTGCTGTTTGTGCTACTGATGTTGGTTGTCTTCTCATGACATGGCCGTACCACCCTAGTCTTGCTTCCTGCATTTTCTTGCTGATAGCTTTTATTCTTAGTCTTTGACAGATGCCATCATTTGGCACATGGTCAAGATGTGTCAAACCAAGGATTCTTTCCAGCATTTTCATTTCTATTGTGTTAAGGGCTTGTTTGTGTTTCTTTGTTGCTGGCCAGCACTCTGCCCCAAAGAGAGGTACTAGGCTGACAATTGTAGTGTACATCTTAGCCTTGAGTTGTTCAGGCATTTTTGAGTCACACAGAATGCCAGTAGTTGGCTCCCATTTCAACCAGGTTGTATTTATTCGTGACCATATGTCTGGCATTGTGTCGCCATCTATTGAGAACAGTGACCCTAAGTATTTAAATTGGGTGGTCTTCTTTAGTGCATTTTTTCAGTTTGAAGGGCACATTCCAGACACTCTATTTTGGGTATGTTCAATTGAAGTTTTTTTTAAAAAGGCTTTTCGGGGTTGTTTTTGTGTCCGGGTGCCCTGCAGGAAAGTCTGGAAGGGCATCTGGATACTCCCACCCCCCTTAAAGTGCGGGGTTTCTGGAGTACAGTGTTCCCTCGCCACTTCACGGTTTGCTAACCACAGACTTGCTGTTTCACAGCTTTAAAAAAAAAAATACAAGTAGCAAGGGAACACTGTATATAACAGTGGGGAAACAGGGAGGGAGGAAGAAAGGTGACTCCAGCAAGGAGAGGGGTGTGGGAGGGAGGAAGGGGGGAGGAAGAGGAGAGGAAGCGAGAGAGAGGAGAGGGAGTGGGCAAGAGGAGTGGGCGGAGATATACTGTACATATACAATATAGCTTCCCTACAATGCGGTTTTTCACTTATCACAGGGGTTCCTGGCTCACAACCCTTGCGATAGGTGAGGGAACACTGTATATGTGGACTCCAAAGCAGGCCCAATCAGGTTTCTTAAACCAGATTGTGCTCACATTAAAGTCCTGTGTGGAACCACCCTGAGTCAAGTATATTTGCAGAGGCTTTCCAGGCCAGACTCTGCTTAGCTTCCAAGATCAGATGGGATCGAGTGTCTTTAGGGTATTTAGGCCCCACCACGCACTTGTAGTACCATTATAATATGAACTGCACTTTAAACATAATGTGTTTAATATGACCTAATTACAAAAAACTCACCATATTCAAGGAAGTTAATGAGCATCTCTATATCAGCTAAAGAGGCTATGTTAATGAGAGTGCTATTATTATCCTGGCAGGAGAGTAAAGCTTCATCCCAGGTCTTTTCTTCTTTATGCAGTTTATAGCAAAAACGATTATATGGATACCAGTTAAAATCACAGTCAGTAGGATAAAATTTCCATGAATCTTTTAATTGAAACATAAAACAAGGCTAAGTTAGCAAAATAATAATAGTAACAATAGTAACAACAACAACAATTCTAATGATGTGCTATTCTTACATAGGTTTCAAAATTGGAATTTTCAAATAAAGTTTTGCTATGCTAAAATGCATATTAAAATAAGTACATATATGTATTAAAACATATTTAAATGAAACAAAATGTTATGTATGAACACACATTAAAGGGGAATGCATTGGAAGCACATCCGTTGCCTACTGGTAATCACAACTTTATGTTGAGCCATGCATTTATTTACATACATACTGTATCTAAAGGGATGGTAACTTCAAAGTTTCTTTAAGCATTTAAAACATGATTGCTAACAATGCATTCTTCATTATTATTACCAACCTTCCATACAAATAAGCATCAGTCATTTTCTCCAATAGGAAAGAGCAGACTTCAGGCTTGGAGGCTCTATTTTCTTTTTAAATGATTTCAGGGTCCCAAAATCCACCAAAATGGAACCAGAAGAAAAATTGTGGTTTTGGAAATACATTATGGCATGCCATGAGCTATGTACATCTGAGATACTACAGATCAGGGATTCTAACAGTTTAATTCAGATCCTCAATTTGCTACTGCTGAACAAGTTACAGTTGGAGAAATCACTATTCTCTGTGTGATTTACCACTGAAAATTGCTGTATTAGGAGACAAACAGTATATAATGATGGTAAATTTGAAAAGTCTTTTGCTTGCATGGCCTGCAGTTATGGGTCTCAGGAATATGACTATAGTTTTCTCCAGCATGGATATCTTAAATATTCAAACCCATCTAAGAATATCAGGTGTAGTGGTGATGGGTGGCCATAGACAACTGTCACCATGTTATCTATTACTTTAATTGAATAAGTCAATATATTAGGTAATAACAGAAATAAACTTCAAATAGCATTTAGCAATAATTATTTTAAATGCATGCTAAATAAACTTGCTCTGAAGCTAAGTTTTAACAAACTTTCCAAAGGGGGAAAATGGGAAAAATCCACCAACATTACATGGTCAGAACCAAAGGGTACACGGGAAAGTGACAGCAGATAGCAGGAAATCTCTGTTTCCATAATGGGTTTACAGCTGGATGAACAGTAAAAATGTATGGAGTTAAGTCTCACTGCAACTCAACATGTATTTTTTAAATTACTTATACTCATAACCTAAAACACAGGATAACAATCTGGAAACTCAAACGTGTACCCTGAGCTCCAAGCACACAGCAAGGGCACTTTCATCTTTTTTTGTGTCAGATGTAGGAAAGAGCGGGACAACAACAGAGCTTGCTGATTGCCATTAAGCGCTGCAGACCATAGGAATGCTTCCCTTCTTCAGAAGTAAGCCATGTCAGTTTCATAGGAAGCTTAAAATCCTTCCTCCTGCTCAATATTCTGGCAATGGAGCAACTTTGTAACTCTGTGATGGAGAAAATGATTCTTCTAATCCTTCAACGGTTTTTTTTTTGGTAATCTCTCATCCTCTTGCCTCAGATTGCTAAAAAATGCTTAGGAACTGCATTGAAAGGTTAATTTCAAAATAAGTGGAGCCAAAACTATGATTTTTATTTATAACTATCCAGGATACCAACTGAATATTCTTGCATTCAACTGGATCCCTGATCCTATTTTCTAAACCCAAAAACTCAACCATCTTAAATCAAATATGCATTAAAATGCAGTGTAGATGTGACCCCCTTTTAAAAACCAAAGCAAGGGACAAAAGCCCCAAAGACTGTATTATTTTGCCAGATACTCACCAAATCCTTCATGCTTTGTACCATTTAAATATTTTTTGCATATATATGGTTGTCCATATTCACATGGGTAACTTTGCCATTCTTGCGATGTTGAGTTCAATGTCTTACAATAATGTTGTCCGAGAGAACCATCAGTGGGATCTGTAAGCACAATTTAATAACCACAGCAGTGTATCCCATTCCACTAGCATTCTCCAAGTCCAATGCTACCAAGAAACGGGATGGGGCTATGCACACAGTAGCAGGCTTTGCTTGCCGTGCAACTGGAAACAAGCTTAGCCTCCTTCCCAACAGTTGTCTGTAAGCATATCCCTTTAGGAGCACATTTCTTCTATATGAGGAAAAGTTTTGGCATATGAGTAAAACCTTGTATCTAACCTTACATGGTTAGGTTCCCTCACTTGACAATGATTCCACCAAATACAAATGGATTATCTTTGTATACAACAGCATACAGGATATGATGGCGGCCATCTTTTGCACAGAGCTACTGAATTAGAAAGCTTCAAAGGAAATTAAAGAAGTGTTGCTCTCCCCCCCCCCCCAAATATAGGATGTTATCCATAATCCAAAAAAGACCTACTGTACTTTAGACTGTTTTTAAGCCAGTTGTAGTCACATGAGCATCTTGGTAATAGATTACGCTAGCAAAGGTAAAAGTTTCCCCTGACATTAAGGCTAGTGGTGTCTGACTCTGGGGGGTGGTGCTCATCTCAATTTCTAGGCCAAAGAGTCAGTGTTATCTGTAGGCACCTCCAAGGTCATGTGGACAGGATGGCTGCATGAAGCACTGTTACTTTCCCGCAGAAGCAGGGAAAGTATTTATATACTCACATCTGCATGTTTTCAAACTGCTAGGTTGGCAAAATCTGGGCCTAACAGCAAGAGCTCACCCTGCTCCCCAGATTCGAACTTTCGGTTAGATAGTTCAGCAGCTCAGTAGTTTAACCCACTGTGCCACTGGAGAGCCCTAACAAATTATCCTGACAAGACCTTAATAACCTTAACAACAAGCAAACATTGGGCTCAGCACACTTTATCAAATTCATAACATACAACTGAGCTTCAGTTTTTCTCTTCTTACTTTCATGTAACTGTAGATAGCTCTGTTACAGACTGAGGTTATTAGGTGACTCCTCCATAAATTGATTTCCTTATACTACATCTCCTGGGGTCCATTTTGCAGCTTCAAATCTGCCCCCTCCCCATTTACAGTTTCCTTTGTGGTGCTACAATATGGCCAGATGGAAGGGCTGGGTACCTGATCTCCAGTTAACCAATGCTAAGGGTGCTCCATCCGACCACAGCCAGCCAGCAGTTTCATCAAGTTGGTTTAAGCCAATCCACAATATGACTTCTTTGGCACTATGTTCTGTAACATAAAAAGGTAGGCATAAAAACTTGAAATTAACATAACAATTAAAACTATCCCCATTAATAAGAGCTTCAACCTCTCAAACTTGTACAAGTTGCCTTTCCCCTGCTCCTTGCCTACAGAGAATACTGGACACTTCCTAGGGGTACAAATGCAAGCAATCTGCAACTACTGATTGGCATAACTTCTTTTTCATTTTCTGCCATGCTAGAAATGCCTCTGTCTCCCTTGGTGTGGTACAGGATAATAGGAAGAGCCACATGGATGAGGGTTCAGAAATACACTTGCCTTTTTTAGCCATCTTTGGGCATGCATGCTATCTTCTCCTCTTCTCCAGCATGGCTGAGGCCTCTTCCACACAGCTGTATAAATTCCAGATTATTTGCTTTGAACTGGATTATACGGGAGTGTGGACTCAGATAACTCAGTTAAAAGCAGATATTGTGGATTATCTACCTTGTTATTTGGTTGTGTGGAAGGGCCCTGAGAAAGGAAACAGGAAGCGTCAACTGCCTATTTTAAACTAACCATGGTTTATTGTGGTGCAACATTTTGGTTAGTTTAAACTACAATTTTGTTGACGCAACTTTTGATTTATGGCCCTAGTTTAATAGTATTATGGCCTGGCAAAATCAATGGAAGGTTTCGCTTACCAGTGTAGAGTTGAACTTACTAGTTAGGTCATAAACATACTTCTGTTCTGCCATATCTGTGATGCTTAGCAAATCTGCTCCTTGCTCCTGACATGCAGCACGTGCCTCGTTCCAGGAGAGAAGAGAAAGGAGATTGAGTTGGTAACAAATGTGAGTGCCTGCATTTATCTTCCAAAAAATGTCACAGCCAGACTCTGTGTGAGGAGGGGGTGAGGAAGGGGGAAATCAGTTAAAACAGCATGATATTACAAAGCAATTAAGGAAGATAACACTCCAGCATATCAATCTAGCTTAATTAACACCAAAATGAACAAATGGAAAATGCTATGATGGTGATATGATTACAAGTTCATTTTCAACATTCTGCTGTCAAAACTGCACCAGGAAATCGGATGCACTCTGAAATTTGAAAAGGGATGGAAGAACCAGCTCCACGCACAGATGACTGAACTACTCATGTTTTGATAATGTCAAAGACTAATGCAAATTTTAAGTATGAAACAAAAAGTGACTTGAATTAGTGAGTAGGAATCAATCCAACCAAACACTTACCTCCCCACCTCTTCTTTTTCAATGTCTAATTATTACTCTTATGTCTACAGACCAACAGACAAGCAAACAAAGTAAACAGATGGAGGTGCATATTAAGAAGGAGAGTTTAGTTTTAAAAATAAGTGGGTTACTATGCGATGTGACAAGTGCAGGAATGAGTCATTTCAGCCTTGAGATTGTCTACCAATTCCAACACTTGAGGAAACTGACAAAATTGCAAGCAGCTGTAATAGAAACATGATAGCTGTTTTCTTAAAAATGAACTGACATATGTGACTGGATTGCACCATCCCTCACAAGAGCCCCCAGTGGCGTGTTGGGTTTGACCCTTGTGTCAGCAGGATTGCTGACCAATAGGTCAGTTGTTTGAATCCAGGGTGAGCAGGTTGAACTCCCTCTGTCAGCTCCATCTTCCCATGCGGGAACATGAGAGGTAAAACATCAAACAACCGGGCAATGTCCTTGTAAACAGCCAATTTTCTCATACCAGAAGCAACTTGCAGTTTCTCAAGTTGCTCCTAACATGAAAAAACAAAACCATCTTTCACCACTGTGATGGTTTGGACATTACAGTAAAACTGGAGGGAGTCATATTCCCCATTTCCATTCTAGGACAGTTATATCTGAAATGCAATGCAGAGCTTCCACAACTCTTGCTTTCTTAAATATACATTGCAGGTGGTCCCCAAGTTACTAACATGATAGGTTCTGTACGTTTGTTCTCCTCTTTTTTCTTTTTTTGCAATTTCTATTAAACTGGGCCACAGAAGAATAGCCAAGCAACAAAATTCAACATTTTCATTATAAGTGTGAAAATCATCTTCATTTCTTTAAATAAGGAAGTGTAATGGATCTCAGAACATGATCATTTCACAGCCCAATTTTTGCTCTCCTTCAAGTGATCACTGCAATATTTGATTCTTCTCCCTGACTAATTGTCTTGGGTTTTTTTTCTTTTCAAGGATCCACAAACCTCTCATTGGACAATTACTCATGGAGAGCTTATGATAGTATAAGAAACACAGGGTGTAAAAGTTGACAGCCTTGACTGACATCTCATAATCTATTAACTTTATTGAAGAATACCACCACATACCAGAATTTGGGCATAGTCCCCATTTTTCATCTTTTTCATACTGCCTTGTTGTAGCACACCAGGGATGTCCATCTTCTCTAGAATCTGTGATACATTCATAATGCCATTTGTTGTTGTATTTAAATGGAAAGACACAAGGCGAGCCAAATGAATTTCCCATCAGGGTGTATGTTTCTGAATGAAATAAAATTCTGGAGATAAATAACTTGGAAAGAGACTAGAAAACAATAAAAACCCTTACTTTATATTCTCTCCCTGCAGACACATAAATGTTTTAAAAAATGATAGTACCATACTCCTATGGGTTTGCACACATGGACGGATACTTCTGTGAAATAAGTTGTTTATTTTATGATAGGGACAAAGCCTGCATGGTGTAGTGGTTTCAGCGCTGCAATAGGACTCTGGATATCAGGGTTCAAATCACTGCTTGACCATGGAAACACACTGGGTAACCTTGGACAAGTCACATACTCTCAAGCCCAGAAAACTCTGTGATATGGTGATCCTAATTTGTAAATGACTTGAAATGGTACAATGGTCCCCATCAGTCACTTATTTGGAACTCCCAATAGCACAATGGGTTAAACCCTTGTGCTGGCAGGACTGCTGACCGAGAGGTTAGTGGTTCAAATCCGGGGAGAGCAGGTTGAGCTCCCTCTGTCAGCTCCAGCTCTCCATGCAGTGACATGAAAGAAGCCTCCCACAAGGATGGAAAAACATCAGGGCATCCTCTGGGCAACACCTTTGCAGACAGCCAATTCTCTCACACCAGAAGTGACTTTGCAGTTTCTCAAGTTGCTCCTGACACAAAAAGTCACTTATTTAATAATAGTTTCCTCAAACTAATTGCAAATAACTCATGAGTGGGTCCTCGTGTAAGTGGAGTACAGTATATTTCCAGCCATTCCTTTATTTCCAGATTGAATATCTCAAACATCAGGAGATATAATGCACATGCATGCGTAAGTACAGAAATGTGAACATTATTATTGATTTGTAAATAGATTTGTGACAATCAGTGCAATACTGCCTGATAAAAGCAACAAGGCTGCCGACAGAAGCACGACATGATCCCAGTGATCATTGGGCTTATTAATGCATCATGAATTATACATAGCCAGATGGACAGTGGTAACAGTGTGAATCCTTTGAAATTAGCAGGCTAAACCATTTTTTTTACAACAGAAGGGTTTATAAGCAGAAATAGTAGTTATGAAAGATGTTACAGGAAAGGATGGAAGGAGGAAGAAAGGAATGTATCCCTTCTCCTTGTTGCTATGGCCATTACCATCTGCTCCTTTTCCTCGTATCCCTCTTGCTGTTGTTGACGGGGCAAGAGAAGGCCCTTCCCACACGCCTGAAATCCATGATTGTGGTAGCACTGACAGTGGTACAAAACCAAGTACTTTGCTTCCCTGTCAGGGCTCCTACTCCTCAACAGTGGGAAATGTGACCCTTCCAGTAAGACCCATGAAGGGTATAGGGAGGTGTGTGTGTGGAGCGGGGCCTCACATTTGTATTTCCTCCCATCTTTTCCCACCTTCTGGTGTCCTCTCTCCTCACATGGCTGTGAGGGGAGTGTAGTCACGATTGTTAGTGGGTGGACATGAGCTGGCACAAAGAATTTAAATTCTGGAAAAATCCAAAATACTTCTGGTCCCAAGCATTTTAGATAAGGGATACTGAACCTGTACTTTCAAATTTGCTGTAATCAAAATCAATCCTTATACAAAAAAAACTTAGCAGTCCACTACACTTGTTAAAGGCTCTTTTAATGATCTGTCAAATGAAGTGTGTAATATTAATGCAAGCATGGAGAGAAAAGTGATCTTTGTTTTACCTTTGAATGCATTTTCACAAAGGTTTCCATCAATTGACATGAACTGCTTCCACCCATAGCTGGAAATTCTTTTTGCCACCAGAAATCTGCCACTGTCAACTGACAATTTATACTGCGAGGCACCCACCAATTCCTTCCCCTGGCAGTTCCACCGCAGAAAGTGTTGAGCTGAATCACATTCAGACAAGATCAGGGGCTGATCTTGGTTGCTGATGTTAAGTCCCAGGCAAGCGCTTCTCCCAATGTTGAAAAGGTGCTGGTTAGAACCCCATTTCCACAACATGTATTGGGAAAATTGACTGCAGTCTTCCAGGATGAGTTTGGATGTGTCTGCTTTAACACACGTCTTGAGGTTATCACTTTGGATACGAAAGATCCCCCTCTCTAAGAATAAAACAAAATGTATTTCAATGAATTATTGGATTATTATCAATCGTCTACAAAGAATGTGTTGCGTGAATATGTTCTAAAATCAAGCAAAATAGTCTTGTCTACCAATGACTTTTCCAAGGTCATTGTTATTGCATTAAATTAACTCCAGATTAACAATTTATTTAAAAATATATTATTTATTTATTTATTTCCATTATTTCTACCCCGCTCTTCTCCACCCCCGAAGGGGGACTATTAGCCGAGACCTTTCCCTCAAAAAAACCAAGCATATTCTATGAAAACAGTAGACAACTTTAAACAATCGAGATTTTTAGTCACAAGAAAATGATGTGTGGATAATCTCTTAGGTCTTGCCCTTCAAGCAGTGACCTAATACCAATGACTATCTTCCTGATAAACTCTTTGGGAATGTCTGATGCTCTGCAAACCTTGGTGCCTAAAACATACATAAGCTGCTGTTCTTAACCAATGGAACAAGATAAGCCTTTTTCTCTTGCCTGCAGCCATGTCTTGTTTTGACCTACTACTAAGTGCTGGTATTGACCAATAAAGCTCTATGCGGTTCTGGTCCAGCTTACTTGTCCAAACGCATCTGCCACTATGTCCCATCTCGCAGTCTAAGATCATCTGGGGAGGCCCTGCTCTCGCTCCCGCCAGCATTGCAAATGCAGCTGGTGGGGACGAGAGACAGGGCCTTCTCGGTGGTGGCCCCTTGCCTATGGAACGCATTCCCAAATGAAATAAGATTGACTCCATCTTTCCTCGATTTTAGAAAAAAGCTAAACTTGTGGTTCTGGGACCAGGCTTCTGGGCAGCAGGTGTGAATTGTGCCTTTGGATTTGACTGGCTTGACACTTTGGATTTGACTGGGGAAAATGAGAGGAAAGAGAAACAGGGACTTTTAAAAACAACTCAAAAAGTGAGACATCAGAGGATCATTCTAGATTTTCCTTGCCAAACTGGACAAACAATATTGTGGGATTTTCTGCCTTGATATTTTGGGATATAGAGCTGTGTACAGTCCTGTAGTCAGGATGTTGATTTGGGGGGGGGGGGGTGAGTTTGAGTGTGAGAGGGTCTACCCTAGCAAACCTTTTGTATCATTATCCCAATACCCCCATGCATATGGGATATATTGAGCATGGTGATCAGATCATGATATGAATACACGTAACAGTTTAAATAATGTACCAGGAAGGCCTTTTCTTGGACCACCCTGAGAATTGGGGGGGGGGGGAGGCCCCCGGCTACATGCCTGTGGAAGGGCCCTATTATAACTCAATGCTATGCAATCCTGGGAGTTGCAGTTCACCTTCTTGGCAGAGGAAATTCAAGGTCTTCTCATAGTAGTTCCCAGGATGCCATAGCACTGAGCCTTGGCAGGGAAAGTGGTGTCAAACTGCAATCATTCCACAGTGAAGGCGGACTTACTCCTCCAGAGCTGGGGCCTTTGGTCCTGGCTCCAAGGCAGAGGCTCCTCTTCAGTCCAGCCCGAGTGGGCTAAAGCGAGCAGCAGGAATGGGAGGCCCACGCGAGACACCATCCTTTCCTCTCCCTTCCCCGCGGGGCTGACAGGAGAGCCGAGCTGGAAGCAGGAGCCCCTTGGCTTGGTTGGGGAAGCAGCCCAGGCCCCTCTGGAGAGAGAGAGACACACACACACAGAGAGAGAGAAAGAGCCTCTCCCTCCCTCCTCCTGTTGCCGAGAGGGTGGGATTTCACCTCTGCAATTTGCTAGGTTTTCGGGAAGGAGGAAGGCACGCCCTCCTGCCTCATGTTTCTGCCCATCGCCCTCCAGAAGGAACGAAAGGCGTGCGAGGGAAAGGCAAGCCAGAGTGTCCCCCTCCCTGCAGTGCACGGGGTGGTTTGCTCTTGCCAAAGCCCTTGCTGGACTTCCAAGGGGCAGCAGCAGCAGCAGCTACATTGTAGCAGGAATACAGCTGAGCTGGCCCCACTTTGACTGCCATGGCATGCAGGCCTGTGGGAATCAATACAATTTCAACTCTGGGCAAAGGACATTTAATCAAATACCAAGTTTGCAAACTTTGTGTTTTGTTTGTTTGTTTTGTTTTTAATGCAATACAACTGTTTGGTTCGCTCTTGACAGGACAACTAAATATTTATTTATTTATTTATTTCTTCGATTTCTACATCGCCACTCTCGGAGGTTTATTTATTATTTAATTTGCTATGCTTCTATACCACCTCTCTCAGCCCGAAGGCGACTCGAGGCGGTGAACAAGCGGCACAAGTGCCCACATACAACACATCATAATAAGATAAAAACAGTCATATAAAACCATATAAATTAACAAAACTACAAAAAATAGAAGAGCGGGGTAAAATCCCGAAATAAATAAAATAAAAAATACAAACCTCAGCTCCACAATCTCCACAAGGTTCGGGGCGGTTTACAGAAAAGTTTGATGTAAAACAATACCTGGTAAAACGGAGATTAAAATTGCAATCTCATTCAAAGGCCTGCTTGAATAAATAGGTCTTACATGCTCTGCGGAAGGTGACCAGATTTCGCAGAGCCCGAGTCTCAGGCGGCAAAGCGTTCCATAAAACCGGGGCAATGATGGAAAAAGCCCTTCATGGAGTTGTCATCAGGCAGAAGGATTTCAAGCTGGGAGTGTCTAGGAGATTTTGGTCCCCTGACCATAGTGATATCGAAGGATTGTATGGGAACAGACAATCCTTTAGGTACAATGGTTCCAGACCACATAAGGCCTTGAAAATAAGAACTAACACTTTGAAAGTGATCTGGTATTCGATTGGTAACCAGTGCAGTTCCTGAAGTATTGGTGTTATATGACAACTCGCAGGCTCCCCTGTGAGTAGTCGGGCTGCAGCGTTCTGCACTAGTTTACATTTCCAGATCACAGTCAGGGGTAGGCCGATGTAATGAGCGTTACAGTAGTCAAGTCTTGAAGATGATCGTGGCCTGGATGACAGTGGCTAGGTCGTTCCAGGACAGATAGGGAGCCAGACGCCTCGCCTGTCACAGGTGGAAGAATGTAGTTCTGCTGACAGTGGAGATTTGAGCCTCCATTGACAGCAGAGGGTCCAAAAGGACTCCCAGTCTTTTTACTAATGATGACATACAAATATGACATCATGGGAGTTGTAGTTTTACTAGGCTTCTACCCTTGTCTCCCCAAGACTGAAATCAACAATTCCTCACCAAACTATGAAATCCACACAACCCTATCTCCCAGAATATGAAGGCAGAAAATCCCACAATATCCGCTTTGAACTGGGTTATCAGAGTCCACACTCAGATAATGTGGGATTTTCTGCCTTGATGTTCTGAGATATAGGGCTGTGTGGAAGGGCCCTTAGATAACCCAGTTCAAAGCAGATATGGTGAGATTTTCTGCCTTCATATTCTGGGATATAGGGCTGTGTGGAAGGGCTCTCTGATTCCTTAACATTGAGGCTTAGGCCCTTTCCACACAGCTGAATAAAACCCCACATTATCTGCTTTGAACTGGGATATATGGTAGGTGGACTCAGACAACCCAGTTCAAAGCAGATATTTTGGGATTTTCTGCCTTGATATTCTGGGTTATATGATTGCGTGGAAAAGCCTTTGGTGGCTCAAGGGGTGTCAAACTCCTCTCTGGGCCCTTCCACTCAGCCATATACAGTCTTCCCTCACTTATTCCTGGAGTTGGATTCCAGGACTTCCCACAATAAGTGAAAAACCGCGATGTAGGGATGTTCTATTTTAATATTTATACATTATTATAGTAATTATACACTATTTAAGTCTTTTAAAACTTAAAGTGAAGGAAAGGAAGGGTAGGCCCTTCAAGGCTGGAGGGAGGGAGGACTGAGGAGGGAAAGCACCTCAGAGAGCAGCAGCAGCAAAACCCCACAAAACAGCAAAAATACCATGATATATATTTTAAATTAATATTTTTTGAAATCCATGAAATAGCGAGTCTGCAATAAGTGAACCACAAAGTAGCGAGGGAACACTGTAACCCAGAATATCAAGTCAGAAGCATCCCACAATATCTGCTTTGAACTGGGTTATCTGAGTCTACACTGCCATATATTCAAGTTCAAAGCAGAAAATGTGGGATTTTATTCAACTGTGTGAAAGGGGCCAAATTCCACAGTGTATTTGTTCTTATATCCCGCTTTCTCTACAAAAACAGGACTTAAACGTGGCTCCCAGATTAAAAGTGCAATAAATTAAAAAGGGCCTTCAGGGAATTTCTTGCCTAAGTTGACCCTCAGGTATGGGGCTGAGGGTGCATCTACATTGCAGGATTAATGCAGTTTAACATCACTATCTGCCACAGGGAGTAGTACTATACTGAGACATCAGTAATTGTCAACAGAGAAGGCTAAAGATCTATAGCATTGAGCCATGACAGTGACAAGCGTTGTCAAACTGCACTAATTCTACAGTGTAGATCAGGCATCCTCAAACTGTGGCCCTCCAGCTGTTTGGGTCTCCAACTCCCAGAAGCCCTAACAAGCTTGTTCAATTGTCAGGAATTCTGGGAGTTGAAGGCCCAAACAGCTAGAGGGCCGCATTTTGAGAATGCCTGGTGTAGATGTTTCCTATGACTCGAGACCAAGGTTTGAATCCCCACTGGGTTACACAGGGTGAGTCACACAGTCTCAGGGTGCAGCTACACTGTAGATTTAATGCATCCTAAGCCCAACACTCAAACCACTACACCACACTAACTCTCCTCACAATTAAAAAAATACAATTAAAAAGCATACCAAAAGTATATATTAAAATAGAGTTAAGCTCATTAAAGAAATTCAGATCTGAACCAAAGAATCAAATCAATTTTTTTTTTTACAAATAATCATTATTAGGTTTTCCCCCCTGTAATTAATAAAAGCATGATAGAAAAGATAAAGAATGAAAAGAAAGAAAGAAAAGAAAAAAGAACAATTTGAGAGATAAAAAGTATCTCTTCCGAGCATCTTCCTTGAGGTTTCTCTCTTTTTCTTCTCTGTTCTTTTCTTCCCCTTCTTATTTTCCTGATAGGGTGTGTATTCTTTTATTTACATAATTATCTTGTTTTTTACTTTAAATATTCCATTATTGGGCTCCCTTGTATTCTCTTTTGATTTTGAGATAGGTATGTTAGCCTATACATATTCCTTATTTCTAAGGTTTTTGCCATCAAGCCTTCTACTTCAGGGGTTTCATTTTTCCTCCATAATCTCGCATAGCATATTTTTGCGGCTATTATTAATAGGAATAGGAGTTTTTCCTGTGTTTTTATCTAATTTTTGTTCGTTCATCCCTAGAAGGAATATTTCTGGTTTCCACGGAATTGTTATCTTTAACACCTTTTGGGCTTTATCTTGTACTTTTTCCCCAAAATATTTTTTTAAACGACCAGCACATGTGGTAAAAAGTTCCTTCTATCCCCCACATTTCCAGCAATTTTTATTTATGTTTTTGTAATATTTTTCCAATTCATGTGGTGTCATATAACACATCATTATTTTTATTTGATAAAAAGCTCTTCAAAACAGTTCAGTTCCACACAGCAACCCCTACCCTGTTCTTTCAAAACTTTGTTTTAAAAGGAATGTTTAGGAGAACCTCTTTTACTGCAAATAGCATTTTTTTTGTACACATCTATTCGGAAGTGAATCCTGATGGGTCCAGTGGGATTGTAAAGGGGTGGGGGAAGGGGAGGAAGGAGTTTTTTTGTCCTTTTAGTGATTTGGGGTGTTTTAATATTGGCTCTAGTTTACTTCTTTTTTAATGTGCACCTTTTCAGTTGTTTTAACTGCATTGGGTTTTGAAACAGTAGTCAACAACAAAAACTTTATTACAGTCACTGACCAGCACAAAGTGGGGCACAAGTGCCCTAGGGGGGGGGGGGGAGGAAACTTCCCAGTGAAGCAGTTATTTAAAAGTAGATTAGAAGACAGTTTAAATTCACATTTCAAAACACAGGATATTGTATCAGGTATGGAACCGAAGGGGGGATTGATAGGAGGGGTCAAAAACACTGGGGGGGGCACTAATGTGGAAGGTTTACTTCTAGTTTACTTCTTTTTTAAATGTGCACTTTTTCAGTCGTTTTAACTGGATTGGTTTTTGAAACAGTAGCCTGCCTTCAGTTCCAATTTTTGGAGGAATATGCAATATACAAATATATGTATGTATGTATGTATATAACATAATATACTGATGTCAAGCCACAATCCCTCTTCCTGTGGAAAATTATGAATTGGATAAATTGTCAGCGCAAGCCTGGGAGAGGGCCTTGAAGCAGAGCTCGCACCAGGAGACACATTGTTTCAAACTCCCTTTCTCCCCCTTTCTTCCCTTTTACCCGATGTTTGCCTCTCTGTATCTTTCTTGACTCGCTTTTTTTTCTCTTCACTGCCATGGCCGGCTTCCTTAGTCTCACCCTCTTTAAATCAAACATAAATGTAAAATCACAGCACTATCGAGTCCTCCACATTTGCTAGGATAAGTTGAACAAGATCTCTGTGAAAATGAAAGTGAAAATAATGCAAATAATGAGAAGGTTTTAAAAAAATTGAGAGAACGTATCTCTAGAAACTTCTAGGTCTTCCAACATGACTCTATGGACAACTTGTGCTGGAAGCTGAACATAGAATCCCATTGGAGGACATAGAGATTCCTAGATTGCAGAAGCCTTTTAAGTCTTCAAGCAGAACTGGGGGAAGTTGACTATGGTGTCACACTGGAGGACCTAGAGAGTCCCACACAGAACAGTTTAATCAAATATGTGAATATTCAAGTCTGTAAATGTCAAAACCTCATATGTGGAGGGATGACTGCATTTCCTATTGTGTGCCCACATATCCCTGGCTTTCAAAATGGCTTGGGCTTCTTCTGGAGACAACGGAGTATGCTTAGGTGAGCACCCAGGGCAATAAAATCCCAAAGATACTGTATGCAAATCTCTGTTCACACTTTTCCTTTTGCTAGTCTCTGCAAGAGCCTTTTTGATTGCTTGTAGTAGCGTGTTAAATGGAGAATTCTATGCATGGTGCTGATTTTCATATGACAAGCAAAGCAGCTGGAAGTAAAAGTAAATGCCTGGGAAAAGTTACTGTGAGAGAAGATCCAAGTTCTGCAAATAGTTATCATCTCATAACACAAGAGACACCGTTTTATGTAGGAATGTAGTTTTCATAATTATGTTCTTATTCTCTTTACTTTATCATTGACCTTAAGGTGTTCCCTGGAAGGTAGTTTAGCTATATGAGCAATTTTATATATATAAGACAGTTCAGAGAAGTAATTCTATTTAGTTTTAGTAGGAAGGATGAAGAGAATAGTGAATGTTGCTCATCTGATTGAGGCCATTTCTGCAGGGTTTACTTTACAATTCACTTAAATTATTTTATCCGTTGCATTTCTACAATATAATAATAGCAATAATACTATGGGTCTTTCAGTGTGCGTCATGCATTAGAGCATATGGGCTCCTGGAGAGTTTATAATATAAAATTTGAAATGGTAAGCAACAAAGGGAAGGGGAAAAATGAGGTAAAGACATAAAGAATATGCAATTTGTGTGCTTAGGCTTGGTTGCAGGGTTTGTTGCACTACAGAATGAGAACTACAGCAAGTAATACTATTCATTATTTATTGCTGAATGTAATATAATAAAACCATTATCAATTAATAGCCTCAGAGAATGTACAAATAATAAGCACATGTATAGTCTGAAGCAGTGAAATCACTGGATACTGAAAAGTAAAACTGATAAAGAATTATACGAGCTTTCCTTCTTGACATGCTTGAGAAAACAGCCAGGCAGATCAAAACTATGATTGACCTAAAGCGAAATAGTAGTAATTATTTGCTACAATCAATGTCATTGACGGAATTCCCCTTCGGGTTGAATGATAGGATGATGATACAATCACTTTTGACCTAGATTCTCTGTGTAATTAGTTACGGGAGTACACGTGTTATCAGATTCCTTTTTAAAGTGTTGCATCTCGGTGTGGCTTCACCTTTACTCCGATGGGAGACTGGTTGGTATGACATTGTGATTCAACTCTTGGTATGTATCCACACAATTCTGTAACCTATACTATGTATTTGATTGCTGGACTGTCTGCTCACTATAGGGACTTTCTCCATATTTTAGATGTTCGAAGGATGCCATCCTTATATATTGGTGATTTTGGGTTTTGAAAAAGCGTTTTGTTTAACGCGAAATGGAGCGGGATCCTTTTGAAAACTCTTCCATCAACCCGGCTCCGCATGAAGGATTTACTGTGGCGTACCACATTGGGATACTCAACTGTATAGCCTCTCCTGTGTTCTCCGCAATTCCAGACTTTGATGCACATTTTGTGTATGGACTGCGAATGGACTGTTATGGACTATCAACATTTTTATTGTGGACATAATAACTAATACCACTAACTGTTTGGGATCTCCTAACATACCAATCCAGTATATAATCTATCATCTATCGTCATTTCAGATTGTAATACCAATGGTCAGGGCCGTAGCCAGGATTTTGATTTGGGAGGCTGAGTTTGGTTCGGGGGGGAGGGCTGAGACTGGGTGGAAGAGGGTCTACCCTAGCAAACCTTTTGTATTGTTATCCCAATAACCCCATGAATGTGGAATATAATGAGCATGGTGATCAGATCATGATATGAATAAACATAACAGTTTAAATAATGTACCAGTAAGGCCTTCTCGCGGACCACCCTGAGAATTTAGAGGGGGGTAGGCTGAAGCCCCCTAAGGCCCCCCTGGCTACATGCCTGGCAACGGTGAACACAGTGAGTTCATGAGAAATTGTTGCCATTAATATAAGATGATTTAAGTCGAGATAAGTCTTATATATTGTACTTTCTTCCTCGTGGTTTGTTTGTAGTCTGAGTAGAGCAAACTTTCCCTCATGTTAGTCTGAAGTAGTGAAATCACTGGATACTGAAAAGTAAAACTGATAAAGAATTATACGAGCTTTTCCCTCTTGACATGCTTGAGAAAACAGCCAGGCAGATCAAAACTATGATTGACCTAAAGCTAAATAGTAGTAATTATTTGCTACAATCAATGTCATTTGACCAGTGGATTCTTCTAAATCAATGATAACATATAGTGTAGACTTCAAGGACACCACCATCATCACCCTCTTCAAAAAGGGGGAAAGAACAGACTGAACCTAGACCTGGAGGATCCCTCAGTAAACCACCACGAAGCAGCCGTGATTAAATGCTTTATTTAGAATAGATAATAAAAAGAAAAGAAGGTAAAAGATAGTCCACTGATGCTCCCAGCATCCAGGTATTGCAAGGCAATAGTCTTAAAAGAGTTCAAAGATCCAATAAATGAAGAAATAATCTTGAAAACCCCAATTGGCTAAAATCCGGGATAAGTCCTTGGCAAACAATGGCTTGGGTGAATATTTGAGTACGGTGACATGGGGGCTCTGTGGCCTGGTCCTGAACTTGAGTTCCGTGAAGCTTGGCAATGGAAGCTGAACTTTGGCGCGAGATCCCGAGCGCCAATGGGAACCAACTTAAATAGGTCTCTCATTGTTTTTGCCTTGGAGGCATAGACTTTGGCGCAACTCTTTCCCAGGAACAGTTTGTGGGCCTGACTTTCCCAAGCCTTCTGAGGAAGGCAAATATGTCGGCTCATTAACGGCTGCGCCTGGAGGAAGGGGGGATACCGAGGCTTTGCTTTCCCAGTGCTTCTTATCAGGTTGAGAAGAAAGAAGGCTGCGTCTAGCCTTGACCGCTGGTTGACGCGGAGGCCTCTGCAAAGGTTCTCTCTCAGCCCTGGCTGATAACTTGGATTTAACATGGCTTCTGTCTGGCTAGGCTGCGGAGTCAGGCTGGGGCACGACACTGTAGAAACTATCGAGTTATCTCCCTTCTAACCTCTACTGGGAGAATATTTGCAAGAATCCTTGCAAACCACCTTCTACCTATCTCAGAAGACATCCTTCCAGAATCCGAGAATGGCTTCTGCCCCTCCAAAGGAACAGTGGACATGATTTCCATTGCACGACAGCTCCAAGAAAAATACAGGGAAACTCAACCTCTGTACATAGCATTCATTGACCTTGCAAAGAAATTCGACACAGTGAATTGCTTTCTGGACCATTGTAGTGAACCCCTACCTGGAAGGCTGGGAAAAGTCTGAAAAGCTAGGCCCCAAAACCCCGGAAGCCATTTTAGTTGGGATGTAACGGTGGCATCCATTTTGAGGTGCCCATTTCCAATAGAAGGCATGGCTAAGTACGGCCTGGAGGGAAATGAGGGAAGTAAGATTGGCTGGAAGAAAAGGGGCAGAGCCTAACTTGGTAAAAGAAGAAAAAATGCTCTCAAGAGGAGGCGTTTTGAAATCTGACAGCAGATTGAGACAGGGTGTTGAAGAAGAAAGAAGCAGTCTGAGATTGGGAAGAAGAGAAGGGACAGGGTTAGTGAGAGTTAGAAAGAAGAGGCCTGAAAGTAAGCAGGTGGGTAGCAGGGATAGCTGGCGAAAAGAAATCTACTGTTATCAGGAGAGATAGGGAGTGGATTTCTAGTTTAGATAGATCCAAAGTTTGGACTATCTGTAGCAGTGTCAAAGTTTATTAGGCAGAGAGAAGTTCCTGTCAGTAAACTGTTGGATAGCTGTGAAGGAAGTTGTACTTAGTAACAAAGAACTGTACTGTTTAAAGTAACCTCATGCGTTCATGCCAATATTTTGAAACCATTAAGCTTGTTAACTATTCTTGAAAGTTCTCTCAAAATAAACTTTATTGTTGTTTGTTCAAACAACTGCCTCATGTGTGCCTCAGTCAAAAAGAACTTAAACCAGTTCCTACAGCAATCCAGAGTCCAAAGGTGGCAGCAAACCTTATTTGAAGAAGTAGTTATTTTAGTTTTCCTCCAGTGAGCCAAAGGGCTTGTTTTGTTAATAACTGTGATGGTGGCCAGTGGGTTTTCAAAGGTATTTCAGCCAGTAGAGCGTTTCGGCTCAGTGCAGTTTTAGACCTTCAAGTAAATAATACACTTATCTTTATATTGGTGGCAGCAGTTTTGATTCAGTGGGGTTTTTACAAAAGACATCTCCCCTTGTTAAAACCCCTTACTGTTATAACCATGATAAATTTGTGAACATCCCGCAGCTTCTCCATGATGACATGATGGCAACGGTTTTGGCACTCAATGCCCCCCAAAGTGACCCATTTAAAGTGGAATCAGGGGTTAAACAGGGATGTATTATTGCCTCAACTTTATTTTCCATCTTCATGGCTATGATACTGCACCTTGCTGATGGGAAGCTTCCCACCAGCATGGAAACCATCTGTCAGACAGATGGCAAACTATTTAACCTCAGCAGCCTGAAATTCAAAACCAAGGACACAACAATATCTCTTATGGAACTGAAATATGTTGATGATGATGTAGTCTGTGCGCATTCAGAAGACCCACAAGCCACTTTAAACAACTTTGCAGAATCATACAAAAAGCTTGGCCTCTCACTGAACATCGAGAAAACCAAGTGTTCTATTAGCAGGTATCAACCAATCCTTCTGCAATGCCAAAATTACAACTTAATGGTGTAACACTAGAAAATGTTGACTATTTCCACTACTATTTCCGTTACCTGGGCAGCCACCTCTCCACAAAAGTCAACATTGATGCTGAAATACAACACTGCCTGAGCTCTGTGAGTGTGGCATTTTTTTTCGAATGAAGCAGAGAGTGTTTGGGGATTGGGACATTCTTAGGGATACTAAAATCTGTAAATGTCAAGATGCTTATTTGTCCTCCCAACCCTATGCATGAGAAATGTGGACCGTCTACAGATGTCACACTCAACTCCTGGGATGATTCCCTCAGACAGGTGGACAAATGTCAGTCTTCTGAAAGAAGCAAAGACCACCAACATTGAAGCAATGATCCTCCCCCATCAACTTCACTGGACTGGCCATGTTGTCCGAATACCCGATCACCATCTTCCAAAGCAGTTACTATATTCTCAAGACAAGAATAGAAAACAGAATGTTGGTGAACAGCAAAAGATATATAAAGCGGGCTTAAAGCTAACCTTAAAATCCAAGGCATAGACACTGAGAACTGGGAGGCTTTTGAGCATTCTAACGGGAGGTCAGCTGTGACCAACAGTGATGTGGATTTTGAAGAGACACAAATGGAGGGTGAAAGGGAGAAATGTATCAAGAGGAAGGCGCATAAAGCCAACTCTTGTTGAGACTGCCTTCCGCCTGGAAACCAATGTCCTCACTGAGAAAGAACATGCGGATCAAGAATAAGCCTCTACAGTTACCTACGGACCCACCGCCAAGACCCTACACTAATAAGGCAATCATACTTGGCCGCAAGCAATAGCCTATAATCAGGCATGTAGCCAGGGGGGGGGCTAAGGGGGCTTCAGCCCCCCCCCTGAAATTCTCAGGATGGTCCACGAGAAGGCCTTACTGGTACATTATTTAAACTGTTATGTTTATTCATATCATGATCTGATCACCATGCTCATTATATCCCACCTTCATTATTGGGATAACAATACAAAAGGTTTGCTAGGGTAAACCCTCTTCCACCCAGTCTCAGCCCCCCCCCCTGAACCAAACTCAGCCCCCCCCCCGAACCAAAATCCTGGCTACGGCCCTGCCTATAATGATTGTGTGTGTGTGTGTGGACTTTTTAAAAAAGGAAAATCCTAGTCAGTTTAGATTGGGGTGGACATGGGCCTTGCCCAGTTTTTCTGTGAAGTAGAAAGCACCGTTAGTGATGAGTTTTTATTCTAATGGTGTTTCCAGCAATGTAGACCCCTTGAAAACTCCACAATTATTCGTGTACACAAGAAAGGGTACTTCAGGGGCGTAGATTCCACAAAGTTCAAGGGTTAGTTAGTATTTAATCAGCAACTAGGATCATAACAGAGGTCCAATTTGGTGGTTTGAGTGTTGGACAATAGGAGATCAGGGACTGAAACCCACCAGTGAAGCCTACTGGGTGACCCTGGGCAAGACACACTCTCTCAGCCAAGAAAAATTTCCTCTGAACGAATTCTGCCGAGAAAACTTTGTGATCGGGTTGCCTTAGGGTCAGAAATTACTTGAAGCATAAAAACAACAATATTGATATGAACCAAACAGTTTTAATTTCCTGCAAAGGCATACTGGACAATCTCAAGCAAATCAATTCTTATAATTTTTTAAAAAGACGTTATACATTTGTGTGCAATTCATTATGGTGTAAGATTGTGTCGCTCAGATTATTTTCAAGAGTGAGGAAAGAAGATTATGGATAAAATCTTTTTTACAGCATTTACTGTATTGTGAAGAAAAGGAAGAATCCTTGATCTTTTTGTGTTAAATTTCCTTCTTGAGTATGTGTATCTTGAGTATGCATCAAGGTTTAGAAGTTCACGATTTGTGAAAGTCTCTAGCAAGCTTATGCTTTTTCATCATGTCTGACACCAATAATCATGGTTCTTTGGTAGAAAGCAATCTATCATTGCCAATTGGTGACAAAATGTAAAGATAGCAAAAAGTTTCCAAAGTATGGACCATATTTCTGAAAATGTAGAAAATGAAGATTTACAGAGAGGTTGGATGTAGATAGGATCTGCTATAAATTACGCACCACAGATAGCCACTATAAAGCCAAATCAATTTCAACTTTCCCATCCTACTGTGAAATATAAGCAGCGGTTCTCATGGTGTGCTTGAGAAATATGATAGAGTGGCAATATAGCCCCTGTCAAAGGCAGAGAAGGAATGTGCTCTTCATCACAGCAGGATATTAGCAAGAAAGATAACAATATATATGAATTCATATTAGAGAAGAAAAATGAGAACCAGCATAGGGAGAGAAACCCCTATCACCATTTCTCCAATATTTTGCAATTGTATAGGAAAGGTAATTGTAATTCATTGTCTTTTGAAATGGACAACAACAAACACTTGTGTAATCAACCTTGAAAAATATGTATTTATATCTCGCTTTTCCCCCCATGGGTGGGATTCAGAGTGGCATACAATGGTTAAAACTGGCAAAAATGACATAGCATAAAAATTCAACAAATCCAAATAAACAGATTACACAATTTCAAAGGCCTATATTTATTTGAAATTCCTTCAAACATGGGAAAAATGGATGATGATGATAATAATAATAATCTTTATTTATAGCCCGCCACCATCTCCCCAATGCAATGTTAAGCATTGGTAAGGAGGAAGAAACACATGAGAATGTACTTTCTGGATGAGTTAAGCTCCCCTTCTTAATCTTACCTCATCTTTATTTTACCAAAATTCCAGTCCCTTGGAGATCACCTGTCTGAGTGGTTTTTGGTTTAGATCTTATTATTCCACTTCCAAAGAATTTGAGGATTCACAGTTCTGGAATTTGGTACTAGGATTATAACAGACTCACTTTTAATGTATCCAAAACCATACAAAATCAAAGTAGAGTGATCCTTGGGTGTGTTTATTTATTTATTGGATTAATAACTTCCAGAATGGGATTCATATGTGGTCCTGTGCTGATGGCAATAAGCTTTTCATCAGCATAGGAATCTATTGCAATATATTGTGTATTATTCATTTTTCAGGTATAATCTGAAACCCTATTTTTCTTATCTGAATTGAACAATGGTTTGGAATTCTGGCTGAAGAATACCATAGAATTGCTATGGTGTGTGTGACTAGCGATACCTAAAGAATTATTCTCTCTAAGCTTCCAGTGCCATTTAATAGTCAACTTTCAGTGGAACCTCCAATAGAAGTTGACCATAGAGGCCTAGAGGGAACACTTATTTAGGCATTGCTATGTCCTCCACAGCAAATCAAAGTATTCAAAGCTCTTTACCATATAATGACCCATTGGTATCCACTGGGGTTAGGTCCCAGGATGACCTGTGGATGCTTTTATATAGTCATGTATAAGTCTAGAAATGTTAGTTACAAAATAAATTCCTCAAATTGGGTCAACTTATCTGTGGGTCAATGAAAGTACTGCTGTTGTTTATTCATTCAGTCTATTTGTTTATTCGTTCAGTTGCTTCTAACTCTTTGTGACCTCATTTTGATTTTTTAAAAAACATCCTATTCTCTGATCAATGTGCCAGAAAGCAATAGCTCATGTCCTGGGAGAACCTAAAACTATTGACCTCTGTTCTACTCACTTTGCCTTGGTGCTGTCTCTGGCCTTTTTGAATACTTGAACAGAGAAATGGCGATAGCAGCCGTTAGGGGAAGCTAGCCTCTTAAGACAATGCTACACTTTCCCCTCGCCATTGAATGACCCTTGGTTTATCCTCACCCAGCCATAAAATACATTAATAAACTTGAGCCAGTCACTGCCTTCCTAAACTATCTTACAAATAGGTGAAAGAATATGTGCTGCAGATATTTACAGAATTCCAGGAAGAAGGTATAGCAGTATATTCAAGTTTTGATATGTCACAATCATGATGGTTCTTGATGCTTATTTTGCCACACACTCTCTCTCTCTCTCTCTCTCTCTCTCTCTCTCTCTCTCTCTCTCTCTCTCTCTCTCTCTCGGATTCCTTTCAATCAGGAATGGGGAACTTTTATGAAGTTTCACATCTGGCTTGAGATACTATTGAGTAAAAGAATCCCTGCTGCCACTGAATTTTTCAAAGATGGAGCATTCTTCCAATGTCATGGATAAGGAACCAAGTGCAGTTAAGCCAATCACTAGCCAAAGAACCCAATTAAGGAAAAATGCTGCAGTGGCTCCTTCTGGCATCTCAAATATGGAAACCCTTGTTTGGGGAAAAATCAAATGCAGTAAAATCAGTCTCGCTACTGGAGTTGACGCTTCAGCAGGGGCACTAGGTGATAGTAGATGTGGCACCACACACAACATCTACTATTTCACAGAGAGAGATCTGGCTGTCTCCCCTCAAGGATTTTCCCCATCCCTTCTCTGTTGCCTTGTGAAGTACTTTCATGAGGTTGTACTACTTATGGGGTCATGTTACACTGAATCAGTATGTCTATGTTATTGGCCAGAGCCCTCAGTGGCACAGCAGTTAAACCGCTGAGCTGCTGAACTTGCTGACTGAAAGGTAGGCGGTTCAAATCCAGGGAGCAGGGTGAGCTCCTGCTGTTAGGCCCAGCTTCTGTCAACCTAGCAGTTCAAAAACATTCAAATGTGAGTCAATGAAGGTAACGACACTCTATGCAGTCATGACCTTGAAGGCATCTACAGACAACGCCAACTCTTCAGCTTAGAAATGGAGATGAGCACCACCCGAGTCGGACACGACTAGACTTAATGTCAAGGGGAAACCTTTACCTTTTATGTTATTGGTCTTGTTTATTAAACATAAAAGGAAAAAAATTCACTTGTGGTTTAATGGCATGAACAAGGTACTGAATTGAATAAAGAAAATGAGAATAACCAGTGTTGCTGTTTTACTTGAAGATCCTGGATTTTCTGTCTTCTGTTCTAAAAATAACACATTTCAAAAGCTACTCTGATTATATTTCAATTTTTTTAAAGGCAAAGAAAACTCAATCTCTTAGATTAATATTGAAATGCAATTTAATTTTTTTAAATGTTAATCTAATCCATCCACACACATATTTACACATAAGAAAACAACAAAATGCCCAAAGGACTCCAGTGAATTAAAACATGTTTTGGCCTTCTGGAAGGTCCAGCCTTGAGTCAAAACAATTTCAGTAAACAACTAAGACATATCCAGTGTCTCTATAAAATACATAATACATTCATACTATGAGTAACTTATAGTGAAAGACTGTTTTGGAGAAACACTACCACCCAAATATCCCTCCATGGTAATTCTCCATCCCCTCCCCAATCTTCGTACCTAAAAATCAATTGTTTTTCTTTTGTTATTAAAACATGAAGGACACATTCATTTAGAGATGAGTGAAATTTTCATTTTGGATATGTTTTGACATATATTGATCAAAATTTGCGAAGTCTTTCATCTTCTGCATGGAAAGAATTTTAAATTCAGTCAACTGAATATTAGGATGTGAGAAAGTGAAGCTGACAGATTTTTCTATTTCCTGTCTTCTAGTTGACACATTATGGATTGCACTTAGAAGAATTAAGTCCAAATACCTTTTGAGAGCAACAAACACTGAACAGCATATTTGCTCTAGTAAAAAGTCCTTTTGTGTTTAACGAAACTTGCACACACAGCTAGGAATCAGTACTGTTGAACTCTGCATAAGACTGCACTGCAAGTATATTTTAAGACCACTACCTGGTTGTGGTATATTCTACTCAGATCACACCAGTGTTTGGCTGCTGCAGACTGACATGTTACTTTTCACTGGTATTTCTTTTACATCTTCAAACATTGCAGAAAATAGCCCATCATTTCAAGGGTCTCTCAGCCATGTAAAGTATGTGTTGTTTCATCTCAAAAACACTGTACTGTTATACTGTGTAAACAAACTTCAATCCAGACCAAAATGTACAACAAATGTAAGAAATTTTGCTTCATAATTTTCATCAAGTAACCGAAATATTTGAATGTTTATTAAATATCTGCAGCAGATCCTGGTTGCCTTTCTTTTTGTTTGTATGTTACATTTTTAAATGTTGTTGTTGATCCTCTGTAAAGTGGGTTGGTTCCCTAGAACAGAAGGAAAAAAACAAATATATATTCAACAGATTATTTCACATGTGGTTTAATAGCATGAACAAGATATATTTAATATGGTGTTTCAAATAGTGATTTCCCGCTTGGTAATTAGTTTGTGAAAAAGTTTCAAAACTATTATAAATACGCAATCATCTCTCTGTGTCACAAAGCCCTATACTTGGATGTGGCTCAACAGTGCTCCCTAGAGCATCTGGTACATTTGGCATCTGTTTGCACCCAAAACTTAAGAGGTATACAAAATTTGGCATACTGAGCACAAAGTACCTAGGAGGATCTGTTCCTAACTGAGTTCTTCCTTTTAGCCAACTCCATTCATAGGACTATGGTGCCAAGCAGCTCACCCTTACAGATAAATGATAATCCCTTAAGATTTCTGTCTCCGGCGCAAACTGCTCGGCGCAAACGGCGCGGTGAACTGTTGCAATAAAGTAAGAATTACAGATTCAGCTGGTCTGTTGTAATTAGCCTTATTAACTCTATTTTGAACATGTCTAACATTTCACCCATAACCTGTATCATTTTGCTGAGTTTTGCCACTTGCCCTATGCTATAAATGTTGTAACTACAGTATCATGTGCCCATATGATGTTATGGCTACAGTGCCAGATCCTGAGAAAAATTAAAAATTTCTGCCTACATTCTGTGTGTCATTGACCTTAGATAAGAATTACCAACATAAGCATTAGATATTGCTCATGTGCATTTTGTCACTTTCTTTGTAGCCTTGAAGTTCTATAAAACACTGATACTTGAAAGCAACTCTAGCTATCTCAACCAATGCTGTTAGTAGGTTGTGCTGAAAGGAGTACTGTACTGCAGTACTGTACTTGGTGATTCCTTTGGCCAAATGTATAGTTTGTTGTCTGTTTGCCTTCCTGATCACTGGTTCAAAACAAGAACGTATCTCTAATCATCCATCTGTTTATCTAACTGGAGAACATATTAAACTAAAGTCTTTAGGCTAATAAGATAAAAATAATCTGTTTCCCATTTTTTAATACTTGAATGATATTCTTGCCACAGACAAGATGAATATTATTTACGATGATCTTTAATATTATTTCAAGAATTCCAAATATTATTTTTAAATGTTTTTAAAGAATCAAATAATTTTCAAGGAATTTGTTATCTGTTATATTGAGAGATGTCCCTTTGCTTTGTCTTGGGCACATTGCTCTTAAGAGATATGAGTATATTTTCTCTCCACATGAAACATTTTCAGGAAACCATGGCAGTATTGCCTAGTTTACTCTTATTCTTATTTGATCCTGAAGATTGGGAGTCCAGGAATGTCTATTGCTCTTATTCGAACATTAAAATCAAAATGCCATTGTACTCAGGTGTGGCAGAGTAAATAAGGAGGAGTATTAGAATATTTTCTTTTTTTAAAAAAAAACCAACACTGAGCAATACAGATGAAAAACTAAGCATATAACTTGTCTTACCGTTTGCCATTTAGCCTTTAATCTCTCTGCTTCAAATTTAGCAACCTCTTTGCGGTCATGAAATGAAATAAACAATTTCCATATGCAAAGCAGAACAACACCAGTGACAACTACTGCAATTGAGACACCCAGTATAATCACTGTAGTATTGGGGTGTTGGGGACAGTCTGCAGAAAGAAAGGAAGATCTGTGAAGATAGCTAGAGAAGCTGCTGCAACTTTGATCAAGTTGTAGGACCTAGACAACATCTTGAGAGAAGAATTTCTAGCATTTTTAGGTTCTCCAGCATGGTTCTGTGGTCAACTTCTGGAGGAAGCATCTCATGTAGAGTCATACTGAAGGATCTAGAAAATGCCAATAACATATTTTTGGGATGGGGTTAAATAAAACTGCAGGAATTGGTTTTGCAGATAGAGACATCATACTGTAGAAGGAAGTGTAACTCCCTAAAGCCTTGCACCACTCATCGGGAGTGGGCTACAGCGAGAAGCAGGAATTAAACTGGTTGAAGTTTTATGTGTTCAAGGCAGCTTTGCTGGATTTGGCCAATTATTTCCTCTCATAGTTCTCCAGTTTATTCCATTCAGGAGAGTCCCATTACCTTAACTGGAAAGGATTTTCAAGGGTTATAGAGGAGAAAGTCCCCTTCCATAAGTATCCTTCCACTCATGATTTCTAGATCCAAGCCAATATTTATGTGAATACTTTAGAATGAAAATAAACTGGTATACTTCAAGGTAGTGAGTGGTTCTCAACAATTTTTGTCTGCCAGCTATTTTGGACTTTCCCCCTCATAATATCCAATGGATATGGACTCTGGGAGCTAAAGCCCCAAACATCAAAGAAACCAAAGGTTGAGAACAGCTTTTTAGAATGAGGATTTTGTTTCAGTTTTTAAAAAAAATAGGAATATGCAAACAAGTGAACATTGTTTCATATTTGGAATGGAAAGAACTTGAGATTTGTTTAAAATGAATTTAGGAGAAATAGAATCAGATACATCAATCAATTCAGGCTAGAGCTAGAAGAGCTTAACTCTGAAAAATCTAGCTTTTAACTGTTAAAACTATATTAATGTTGCCACCTTTTTTATTTCCTTGTTTTAACAACTATAAAACAGCTATAAAAATATTATTTTCATGTTAGAAACTATTTCAACAGATGGCACCAATGGACCTGAGTCCTTTTGGGGAGATGGTATAATAATAAAGCTATTATTACTATTATTATTATTATTAGTAGTAGTAGTAGGAGTCATAATAGTTTCCATTTGTTTTTAGACAATTCACCAAAATTTACAGATTTCTTCATATCTCAGATGAAAAAAAATCAGTTTTAAAATAGTGTGTGAAAAAGTAAAACTGACAGATGTATTCATCCTTAGTAAACATAAGATGTAAATTACAAAACCAATGTCCTACCTTTCTGTTTTATACTGTGGATAGTTGTTTTCCCGTGTTCATCAGTTGTCATTAGGAATGTAATAACACACTCATTTTCGCCCCGCAATAAACAAGGAACATATTTATCCTCCACAGTCTCTGCGAAGGAAGAAAATCCTTTTTTCAGGTCAAGATCAATTCACCAAGCATTTAGTATGCACACTGAAGGATTTACAACATTGGGCTGCTTTCAGCAGTCACTGTGGAGGAAGAATGAAATGCCTAAAAGAATTCCACACAATACATCTACCACTAAAAGGGGTTTCCTTGTTGTTTTTGTTCCACTCTTTGCTTGGGCTTCAGATGAGACGATCCAGGTGTTGTCAATCTGTGTTGACCATCAAGAGCACCCATCAAGGCTACTGTAATTTAAAAGTCAGTGAACTGGAAAGTCTTCCAAGAGTTGCCATAGCTATCTGGGGAATATAATAGCCCTGATTAAAGTACAAAGCAAACAATATGCTCTCTCTGTCTTTTTGCCCCTAGTAGTATGTCTAGACTATGTTTCAGTGTGTACCATATTCCTAAATCGAAAGGATACTGATCCTTTTCAAAAGGGCTGCCATTTGTGGCTGACAAAGTACTGTTAGAAAGATTAGGGTAACATTAATTGTGAAATCCTAGCAATATTGAAGTTCTTAGATAAGCCTAATGTCATTAATTGAATTGTGGATTTAAAAAAGGCTAAGATGAAACCAAGATGTTCCCAGCTATGTAGACAAGGTTTTTTGCCCCTCTTTTTCAAAACAAGGAAACACTGATGTTCAATCAAGAGGCCCTAGATGGGGTGAGGTATGGGTGAGGTTACGGTGACAGATTTCAAAAAGAAACAAGAAGAAAGGAATCTGAAACTACCAACTCTTATGCCAATAACTACCAGAGGCACCATGTCTTGTCTACAGTCTGTCAAATACTTTAAACAGAAAAGGAGTAAGGAAGTGAAATTGAAATCTGAAAATGTGTTTAAATCTATGACCGCCATAACAGGATAATTTCAAGATTATCCTAAAAGTAAGATGTTTGGAAATGGCAAACATCTTACTTTTAGAAAATAATATCAGGCATTTTATTGTGTTTTTTGCCTGTGTTATATATTGTGACTGGGAAAGATTTAAATATAGTTTAACATGTGATAATTCAACCTGTTGGAGTTCGCAAACTCTGTGTGCCTTTACTTGATGGTCATTTGATGGCATGCCACCTCTAAAAATTCAGGCACAGCAACTGTGTGCTTACGTTCTGTTTGTGTATATGTTAAAATCCACTCTCTTCCTGCATCACCTTTCTCTTTTTTTCCTCTACAGTCTCATCTTTTCTCCCCCCCCGCAGCCCAGTTTTTCCTCCGTGGATCATAGAATCATAGAGTTGGAAAAGACCCCACGGCCTATCCAGTCCAATCCCGCACCAAGAAGCAAGAAGCATATATAATAGTAACCCTAGTTGAGATGCTTCTACTTTTCTGACACCACATAGTACTCTTTCTTTCACTAAGATGATGAACCTGTGTTGATTATGCATACCTATTCATGAGTAAAACATCTTCTATGTATCTCATTAAGAGGACTAAGTTTGCTTTCTTTCCCTGATAGATATTGTGTTTGGAGTGGAGTAGGCTGGTGAGCTGTTCAAACTTCTGCCTAGTGCATCAGATGCTCTGCTCGAAAGATCCACCACAATCTCTCATATTATACACTATGTTTATGTCCTCTCCACTGCAGACTCCCATACCTTTTGAAAATACATTATGGAGGGATTGTTTACCCTCTGAAGAAGATTGTGAGGGTGTTGAGGGCACTTCAATGACAAGAAGAAACTATACTTTTAGGGTTATGTACAGAGACAGTTGTGTCAACAGACAAGCTTCATTGAATCTCACTCATCACATTTTCTTTAAATTTAAATGAAAATTTATTTTTTGAGAGAGCCAGGAGCTATTTTGGCTTAGTGACTATGGGATGTGGTGTCCAAAAGAGGCAGTATTTCCAAGTTCTCCTTCCAAATCCAAGGGCCATGAATTAAGGATATCCATTTCCCCTGTGTCACCAGAGTGTTATACCAGTATTTGCTCACTGACAAATTGCAATGGATGAGTGGGAGGATAAGAGATTCGGCTTTATGCTCACTCTAGACAAGGGGGTGCCAGAAAACTGGTTCTGGGGAAGCTGTCAACTCATCTGAAAACTCTTGAGCCACAATGCTAGTTCCTGGGGAAAAAAAGGCCAACTATGCCATATTCCTGCGTATCTTCTGGCTCCTGCCCACCTTGTTGCTATTATTATATTTGTATGCCAATTTTCAAGCAAAACAGAATATTCTCAAAGCTACTTCTAAAAGTTATTATAAATACAGACTGCAATAATAAAATAATAACACAAAATCAGCAAAATACGAATTAAAAATAAGAACATCAAAAATTGAAATCTGTCACTCAGTAAAATCAAATATCCAAAATACTTAAATAAGATGAGCTAAAAGTATCTTATTCCTCTTAGAAAAGGCTACAGAAAGCAAATAAATGTTAGGAGCTCTTCTAATGACAGATCCTAGCATACATCTGTTATCAATATTACCCACCGAACTTTCCTTTCATTCCTGCAGCAATTTCTATGAGAAGAGATTTGTTACTTTGCTTACTCTTTCTCATCTTCTTACAGATTCCATATGTTCTTTGTTGATTCTTAACATTAGTCTCTATCAAGACAATGTCTTTTAAAATAAATGTCCAGGAAGACATCTATTACCAATCAATGTTAATGGTTTAAATCCAATTGTTAATCTCAGATAGAATAATCCTCTGAATCAGTAGGATTTATAAGTGTTGATTTTCCAAGTGTCTTTGATGCACTGAAGCTAATCTAATTGGAACAAACACATTTTCCAACTGAGCTGTTTCGGCAGGGTCAGTCCTTAGTAATCCTCAGTCATCTCACTTTTTCATGTCCCTTTAAAACAGTGGTTCTTAAGCTTTGGGCCGCAGACCACCAATGGGCCACAAGGACAAAAATCTGGTCTGCGAGCCTCCATGCTCTTTATTTATTTATTTTCTGCTCCTTTAGCCCCACCTGCCACTCCTTCCCTGTCGCTGACCAGCCCTACCCCCTTGGATAGACCACATCAGCTCTAGATTATCAAATATGGTTTTCTGTGGGTGAGCAAATGGCGAATGTTGGATGGCATATGTTCTGTATCAGAAACTAGAACCGATGTAGTCTGCCCAATGCAATTTTCTGAATCAGCACCCCAAATAACTAAACCAAATCGAAAGTTGACTAAAAACCGATTCATAACCATTTTGGTACTAATGTTGGAGAGTGCTCCCTGATCAAAGTGGTCCTTGGTTTAAAAAAGGTTGGGAACCACTGCTTTAAAATATCCCAGTTTCCCTCTCCTCTTCACATTTTCTCCCTTTTTCTCAATTTATTGCAATTGCTACAAACCGAGTTCAAAGTATAAAAATAATTGATTAACTCAGTGGACAGGGATAGGAGAAAAAAAAAGAGGTGAAAACTGGCCTTTTCCTATAATCTCTGCCAAAAACAAATTACAGTAATCTCCTCTAACGCAGGTTTCCTTCTTCATTAATGAATGTTGCCATCTTGGTCACACTGTTGTAGTTTGGCCACACATGTTCAAATTTCTTATGTGAAGTGTTAATGAGAACGAAATAACGACTGACTTTATGCCTATATTTAATGATGGTTTTAAACATTGTTGTTTCACTTTCGTTCACACAAATATCACCAGGATCTGAAGAAATGAATTGCTTTTTATTTATAATAATTTTTGTCTTTAAAATGTCAAGATCCCTGAGTAACCTGAGGCAACCAACATCAAAAATGAAGTTATACCCCAAACACATAATTTGTGTCTTTGACCTAATTATTACATTTGTCTGATCTAAAAGTGAGGTCATGTCTATGGAGTATCAACAGCAGCCTAGATCGGTTTGTTTGATCTCAGGAACTATAGTTATGTCTGATATTCATATTTGTTGCCATTGGAAACAGTGTCAATGCACAACTTTGTATAGCAAATTTTGAGGAGGAAAAATATTGCTTTTTTGCTCCACATAAGTTAGAGAAACTGTTTCTTGTCCATTTAAAATCACAGTTTTCCCAGTGAGAGTGCCTATTAATTTCAGTAAGATCATTACATAAACCTTGGGGAGAGGAGACATAAAAGAACATAATGGAACATGAAAAAGCATCTCAAATTCACAAACTATGAGTGCAATTGTAATTCAAAGATATGCCAGCTGGATAGAAAGTAGGAATATGAAGAAGTCGCTCATGTTGGTGGAATGGCCCCAATATCAGCCCTAATATCTGGTGGCACGACTGTGCTGCTAGCTTGGATGGAGAAAGAGAGCAGCGAGAGAGGAACCAAACTATGGAAAATTAAACTTCTCCTGGCCCATGGACATAGCCATTCCAATACTAGGCCAAGAGTCAAGAAGTCCCAAATAATGTTTAACCTTCCTAAACTGGAAGAGCTTTGATTCTACAGCTTCAGCTAGCTTAGTGTTGATTCAGCTGCCCCGGAGTCATTTTGGTAATTTAAGATCTTATTCTTGGTATCCCAAAGAAACCAGTGCTGGGCCTTCAAGGACATTCAACAAATGGGGTTCAATAGCAGAAAAGGTCATCTCCAATGCTCAGTGTGACTTACTGCTCCCACTAGTGGAGCATGAAGGAGAGCACCTTCAGCAGATATCTGTTTTCAGGCAGGTGTATATAGGGATATATACTTCTACAGATATTGAGATCCAATCCATTTTTGACTTTTGATGTCATCACCAGCAACTTGAATTCAAACTGCAAGTGAATTGGTAGCCAATGCAACTATTTTAAGACTGGTGTTATGCTTCCTCTATATCAGTGGTTTGCATCCTGTGGTCTGTGGATCACCAGTGGTCCGCAAGAACAAAAACATGGTCCATGGCCTCACCATTACTACACTGTTGTCTTGAAACCATGTGGCAATGAGAGTGACTGGTTTCACAAAACCCTCTTATAGTGCTGAGGCAGCGGGGATGTCAACTGGGGAGAGACTGACTTCTCAAGAAAGATTACTATTACCACATCAGCTCTAGATTATTAAATACTAGCTTGGGGACCCGGCGGTGCCTGGGTCATTTGAGAAGTGCAGCAGGATGTAGAGTGGGTCATGGAGGCTCTGTGTGCCAAGTTTGGTCTTGATCCATCATTATTGGGAGTTGCAGTGGTATCATGAAATTACTGAAGGTAGTGCAAGTCCCATCATCTGTGGTCCACCCTCCCCCAAAGTGTAGTAGGATGTAGATTGGGTCATGGGGGCTCTATGTGCTAAGTTTGGTCTGTATTGGTGAATGGATGAGGGTACTTCAAGTCCCATCATCCGTGGTCCATCTCACACAAAACTGCACCAGGATGTATAGTGGGTCATGAGGGCTCTGTGTGCCAGGTGTGGTGTTGATCAGTCATTGGATTAGGTTTGTAGTAGGGTTGGACAATAAGGGAAGGTACTGCAAGTCCCATCATCCATGTTCTGCCCCCTCCAAACTTCAGTAGGATGTAGAGTGTGTCACTGGGGCTCTGTGTGCCAAGTGTGGTCTTTATCGGTGTTTGTTGGGGGCCGCAGTGGTCTGTGGGAACAGAGGGGTGTGAAAGTACTACAGATCCCATCATCCATTGTCAGTCCTCCCCCGAACCTCACCAGGACGCAAAGGCAGCCATGGGGGTTATGTGTGCCAAGTGTGGTCTCGATCAGTAATTGCATGAGGGTCGCAGCAGACTTGGGAAGTGAGTAGAGGTACTACAAATCCCATCATCCATTGTCAGTCCTCCCCCGAACCTCACCAGGATGTGAAGGCAGTCATGGGGGTTATGTGTGCCAAGTGTGGTCTCAATCAGTAATTGGATGAGGGTCGCAGCGGACTTGGGAAGTGAGTAGAGGTACTTCAAGTCCCATCATCCATGGTCCACCCTCCTCCAAACTGCACCAGGAGGTAGTGGGGGTCATGAGGGCTCTGTGTGCCAGGTTTGGTGTTGATCAGTCATAGGATTAGGTTTGTAGCAGTCTTGTAAAGTGAGGGAAGGTACTGCAAGTCCCATCATCCATGTTCTGCCCCCCTCCAAACTTCAGTAGGATGTAGAGTGGGTCACTGGGGGTCTGTGTGCCAAGTGTGGTCTTTATCGGTGTTTGTTGGGGGCCGCAGTGGCCTGTGGGAACAGAGGGGTGTGAAAGTATTATAAATCCCATCATCCATTGCCAGTTCTCCCCCGAACCTCACCAGGTCGTGAAGGCAGCCGTGGGGGTTATGTGTGCCAAGTGTGGTCTCGTTCAGTAATTGCATGAGGGTTGCAGCAGAGTTAGGAAGTGAGTAGAGGTACTTCAAGTCCCATCATCCATGGTCCGCCCTCCTACGAAGTGTCCCAGGACGTAGAGTGGGTAATGGAGGATGTGGGTGCCAAGTGTGGTCTGTTTTGGTCCTTTTTGTTGGGCTCAGTGGTCTGTGGGAACCAAAGTGTTAGAAAGTACTACAAATCCCATAATCTGTGGGTCATGTCCCCCGAACCCCACCAGGACGTAAAGGGGGTTAGGGGGGTTATGTGTACCAAGTGTGGTGCAGGTCCGTCACCCGCGCTGGTAGCTGTGGCCTGTGAAAGTGGCAGCCAATCAGAACACTGCCACAAATCCGCCCTTCCGCCCTCCGCACACATACAAACATTCCGCTTTATAAAGGTATACAGATGGCTTTCTGTGAGTGAGCAGATGGCAACTATTGGATATCATATGTTCTGTATCAGAAACTAGAGCTAATGTGGTCTATCCAATGCAATTTTCTGGATCAGCACTCCAAATAACCAAACTGAATGTAAACTTGACTAAAAACTGATTCACAACCCTTTTAGTACTAATGTTGGAGAGTGGTCCCTGGTCAAAAAACATTGGGAACCACTGCTCTATATGATACCCTGGTCAGTAATTAGCTGTGCATTCTGACTTACATTTAAGAGGAACTGCACAGAAAACACAATGAATAATAGTTGAATCAAGAAGTTACAAGTGCATAGTTGCTAGGTGATCTGTGTACAGGAAACATCAAAGCTGATGTTCTAATCAGAACTGGCATTGAACTACAGAGTCCATTTCGACTTCCAATGACAGAGATGAATCTAGGAATAGACCTAAACTATATATCTCTCCACATCCAGAGGAGATTGGTTTTATAAAACTAGCAAGCCACATTCCACTTCTGTTTACTGGCCCTTATCCAACTCAATCAGCATCTGTACAGCCCCAACCAACTCAAACAATGGGGAGAGGCAGAACTGGCTGTCATCAGCATACTGATATCACCCTGCCTTCAAATCCCTTGTGACACTCCCCACGCAATTTCATAGAAGATGTTGTAATTGGAAGACAAATGGAACTCTGTGACAACCTATATAACCATAGACTGAGTAGAAAACACCCAGTGCTACTCACTAGAACCAACCCTATACATAGAAGCAGACCCACTGTAACAGTACAATAAAAAAAACCCTCTAATCTGATGGAATTGATCCGGTAAGATAGGAGGCATCAAAAGCCACAAAAAGATCAACATGATAGCATTTCACCCCACCTGTAAATCATCAGTTGGAGTGACTTGAGGTCATTTCAGTGCTGTGCACTGTCCTTAAACCAGACTGAAATGGATCCAGATAATCTAACACCTGACTTTATCATGTGCTTCAACCAAATTGGGGCTATTTGTGGTGGGCCAGCAATACTCATATACTTAAGATCAATACTTGTGGAATGTCAACACTTACAAAAATCCTGTTGATTCACTGGGCCCTTTGCTTGTTAAGACTAGTAACTGGCGTTAGGCCTAATTCTCAAAAAGAAATTATAGAAGAGAATTAGGGGAAGGAAAAGGGATTGAAAAGCATTCTTTAAAACATACTGTCTGACCTTGGTGGGATGTGTAGTTCAACACATCTGTAGTATGACAGATTAGGGAAAACTGCAAAACAAATGAATAATGCAGTGCCTAATAATGTGTCTAATAAATCGGCCATGCCGAAGAAACCTACGGGGAGGATTAATAAGGCCAAAGTAATAAATTAAATGAAGAAATGCACAGACCTTCTTCAGTACTGACAGTGGCATCAACCAGTTTACATATTTCTGCGCAGTCTTCCTGTGACCGATCATCAGACGTTAAATAGCATTCCACACAGTTCCTGAGAAAAATGATTAAACAGCTCATCAATCTCTGCCCATTATAACAAGGCACTGACAAACAAAAGGGTAACCATCTTCCTCTTTTAAAGTATATTACAAAATATCTGCTGATATCAACAAATAATTATCATTCATCTATTGTCACTGGATTTCAAAATAGAAAAACAAACCTGTAGGCATACCCTAATATTTTCCCCTTCAAGTTATCATTAAGTGTGAAACAGAACAGGAAAACAGAATAGAGGATTTTCCCTATAGAAAAAGTTTTAACTATGTATTGCCGAAGGCTTTCATGGCCACAATCACTGGGTTGCTGCAAGTTTTCCGGGCTGTATGGCCATGTTACAGAAGCATTCTCTCCTGATGTTTCACCTGCATCTATGGCAGGCATCCTCAGAGGTTTTAACACTTTCAACAGAACACAGCAACATTATTCACTTTCTTTATCTAGAATGCATTTTTAAAAAACTTTTCTACCACTGTTTTAACAGAAGGTGCTTAGTACTTCATTTATTTAAGAGTATTAATAAATTGTGAATATTGCTTACATTAAACATTTCTCAGTACAAACAACAGATAATAAAATCACCAAAGACAATATGAATAAGAGCAGGAGGAGCTTGTTGAAAGTGTTACATTTTCAATAAACACCAGAAATCCCAAAGAGTGTGTGCTTGTCTAATTTACACAGGGAAGTAGGTGCTGTAACACTGCCTTGTCTTCTAATCCGAACTATCATGGATCAGGTCTCTCCTATCAATATTACCAGGAGAGCATCTCCTGATAACAGGGACAGTTCTCTACTATTTCTCAATATGAGGTAATTAACTACATTCTGTGGCAAAAGCTGGTAAAATAGCAGCAGCTGTCCAGTTGTTTCTCCTAAGCATCCTGATTATCCTGTTTTCTTGGAGGATAGACTTATGTGTGCCTCACCTCTTCCCTGCACTCCATAAATTAGCTGTTGCCTTCAGGTATGGTGGAAGGCCCTGTCCATTGAATCTGAATGGTTCAATTGTCTCTTAGGAGCCATCTCTTAGGGGCCATCTACATGATCCAGATCCACTGAAGCCTGCCTGGCCAGCCACTGAACCAGTGGTATCAACTAGTGGTTGTCTGTATGCCCCAGTGGTGCAAGAACTGGCCTTAGCGGTGACCACTAGGTACAAAACTAATGGTGGTCATTATTGGACACATGTAGTGATTGTAGGAAGAGTGACAAAGTGATGCAAGAGACAGGAGCAGGAAAAGGAGTAATCAGTCTCTTCTTTACCTCCTGATGACTTAGTTGCTTCAGTTCAAAAGCTGTGCAAAGGTAATAAGAGTAATGCAGTAGACAGGAGAAGGTCTCCTACTGAGTTCAATGAGGCACACCACAATGTCCAGTAGATGGTAAAAATAAATGTATTGAATATTCAATAAGTGAAGAACAGAAACGTCGTATATTCATCAAATACAGTCATTCAAAATGCCAAACAAAACGGCCTGTATCTTCATACTTTTAAACACATATCAGGTGTGGTGTGAGTCCTCTTAGAACCCCAATGCAAACGTAGACGAAACGGAGGGAGTCCCGCATCAAATGCGTGGGGACCTCCACTCCAATGGCCAACGAGGACAACTGATGTTTACAGGGTCCCTCACTCGTTTCGACCCCCCTCTGGGGTCTTTGTCAAGGCCAATCGTCAACAAAACAATAATATAAGTGGGTATCTTCCACAAAAAATCATTATACATCCATCGAAAATTCCGAAATAAGCAATCCTGCCTGAAATATAAACAAACATACAATAAGAATATATATTAATAACCATCTTGATAGTTACATAATGCGGTTATGCGAAAGCAACCTAAATATTAAATTATATATATATATATAGCATACCAATTCCTGATATAGAGAGGTATGTATCCTCAAAGAAATGCTCCGGATGATGCCTCAAACATCAGTTGTCCTCATTGGCCATTGGAGTGGAGGTCCCCACGCATTTGATGCGGGACTCCCTCCATTTCGTCTACGTTTGCATTGGGGTTCTAAGACTCACACCACACCTGATATGTGTTTAAAAGTATGAAGATACAGGCCGTTTTGTTTGGCATTTTGAATGACTGTATTTGATGAATATACGACGTTTCTGTTCTTCACTTATTGAGTATTCAATACATTTATTTTTACCATCTACTGGACATTGTGGTGTGCCTCATTGAACTCAGTGGGAGACCTTCTCCTGTCTACTGCATTACTCTTATTACCTTTGCACAGCTTTTGAGTTTTACGTGCAACTTCCCCAGTGGGTTATTTAGTTGCTTCAGTTACCTTCACTAGACAATGAGTGAAGACCACCACCAGTTTCACGTTCAATGGTAGGTGCTAAGGCTGGAATAACAGGGGGAAGGTAAGTGCCATCCCCCTTTTCCAATTGACCTGAGCCCAGGGAAAGTGGGATGGCTGTGTGAAGAGCTGTGACCACTTCCACTGTCTGCACTGGCACAAAGGGTGTGTGAATTCCTGAACTTCAGGGAAGCTCTAGCATCCCAGAACCTTTTTGAACATGGGAGAAGGCAACAGTAAGGTGAATGGATCCCACCATGGTCCGTGTAGATATGCCCCTAGAGAGAATACAATGACATATCTTCAAGCTCCATGCTGAGGCCACTGATAACTGAGCAAATGGTAGGATGTTGCTCAGGATCCAAGTTTTCATCTCAAAAGCAATAATTAAGCTCTGCTCTTAAAATATTGCTTACTTTTTCCATAAGGTGTGTAAAAGAGGGTGGTTGATGAAAAGATTTAGATACAACATAATTCAGTTCAGCATAGAGAGGACAAAAGAAAACAACACCTGAATTGCTTTCAACACCACAGAAGTTAGCAGCTAAGTTATTAATTATACATCTGGGACTGCAACCAAGCCTGAGCTTCCTGGCTGAAGAAAATAATTCATGACATCAATGTAATAAAGTTGTTTCCATGCAAATTACCAGGAAGAAATGACTAATCTAAACTTGCATGATCCTATGAGCTCACAAACACATTTTTCATGCAGGGCAGGATGAACTGTGTGGCTTGCCAAACGTCATGGCATGGGGAACTGCCATAGGGACTGACTTTTAAACATTTTGATAGATGTGTAAAAACTGATTTCTGTTGTTGTTCAACTGCAAATTCCTAAAAGATCATATTGAACTCCTTACTTCTCAGAGGTGAAACAAACAGCTAAAACTATATTTGGCATACATTCTTAAATGGAAACTTTGATTTAATACTTTTTAGTACAACATTTGAGTTTAAAGATACCCAATTGGTCCTTTTTATAATTTTGGTTTTGGCAACTGTAAATATGAACTCTGCTAAGAAGTGATGCAATCATGGTTGAAGAGACTGAAGCATGAATCAGAAAAAAATCCCCGGTTTAGCTCTCACTCTTGATCGTCACCTGTTCAGATCTCATGAGATACTTTAGGCCAAGGGTCGCAGAGTCCGAGCTTGCTGGAAGTACTGGGAAAAAATAATGAACTAAAGAATGGTTCAGAGGACAAAACAAATGATCCACAACATACCATGAAGTGTGTGCCACTGGGATGAGGGTCAGCCTCAGGCAGAGCAGAAACGAGGCTCTTCTCCCAGCATGTTCTCAGAGTGAAGTTGCATAGTACTATCAGCCAGCCAAGGCAATTTGGCAGACAATCCCACAAGTTCTTTTTTTTCTACTTGAATGCAATTGTCATACATTGAATGACTTAAGAAAGTTCCTCTTGTGTGAAACACCCCAAGTCTACAGTCTTGGGAAGCCACTTCACACTAGTAAATGGTATTGTGAATGGTCCTGACTGGGATATAAAAATGTTAATTGTATAGATTAGGGATCATATAAAAATTGCTAGTGAAGCTGTGCAAAGATCTGATCATTTTTTTCTGATGAGGAAAAAATAAGTGATTAAAACAAACCCAACTACATCAGATGTTTCTTCTTGTTGCTACTATTTGAAGTATTTGGTCCCATTTGTTGTTGTTGTTGTTGTTGTTGTGTGCTTTCAGGTCTTACACTTGTAAAAATCATTATGTTAGCCACTTGTGTTTTTTTCCATTAAGGACCCTCTCTGGGATATGGTGGCCCTTATAGTGACCAGTTTTATACAAAATCCTCAAATTCTATTTTACTTTCAGGGGCAGATCACTCAGGCCCAGATTACCCATAAGGCCACCCTAGGCCAAGGCCTAGGGCGGCACCCATGGGGGGGGGGCAGCAGATCCGGACCCCCCCCCCCAAGTTTTTTAAAAATCGGAAAAAAATATTCAAAAAAATATTCAAAAAAATAATTTAAAAAATTAAGTGCACATGCGTGCGCCCCCCCTTGTTCACTCCAAGGCTCTGCCCCCATCCTCGCCATGCCCCCGGCTCTGCCCCCGCCTCCTTGCTGGCATGGTGGCTTTAGGAGGGAGGGAGGAGCCGTGGGGAGGCCCCGGGGGTGGAGCTTTCCTCATCCTCGCCGGCGAGGGGGCGGGGTGGGGGTGGGGCAGAGCTGGGGGTGGGGCTTTCCTCCTCCTCGCCGGTGAGGGGGCGGGGCGGGGGGCGAGGTGGAGCCGGGGGCGGCGGCAGATGGCCCTTTTGGCCTAGGGCGGCAAAAGGGCCTGATCCAGGCCTGAGATCACTCAGATTGATCCACCAAATCCACTGCATTGAGAAGGTCCTGGGTCTTCAGCCAATGGGACTTTTCTGTTGCTGCCTGTCTTGTCCCAATCTCTGTCTTGCCAGAGAAGATGGTAGCTGCCATGCTGAGTTAGGAGGTATTTTCTGTTTGGCTATAGGCCCTCAAACTCTAGACTGTGATCCTAACCCCCTATGTAAGGGAACAATTGAATTCCAGGAGAATGTGATCTCATAGTAAATAGATGAAATGCCATGGCACTGCAGCAATATACAGATCATATTATAGATGACATATCATCCACTAAGGAAAATGTATTTTGAGAATAAGGGAAACAAATGTCGCAGGATATTATGATCCAAACTCAATACCTCTGTAATATTCTGTGTGCATATGATATAACCAGATATGTCTAAGCATATGTAAAACTACTAATTACCTTTTGGAAATGCAAGGATCGCTGTAGGCAGCATATTTCTCACAAAAGCTTCCTGAAACTCCAGGATGAGCGCACACACACTGACCACAAATGCATTTGCCTCTCTCACTGCAGATTGTCCCATCTTCAGAAATGCAACTGTCAATGCCTGTGGTGCAATTACAGTACTCCCCCATCCAACCACTGTGGCAGATACACTTGTTGCAGTCACAGCCTCCATTACCTGAGGGAATTAATGGAAGTTAGTCATTGATTTCTACCCATTTCAAGTTTTCAGTGTCCCGAATAATTCATCCAACTGTCATAGCTCCTCCAACCCTTCTATCCTTACCCTTTCAATGTTTTAAAAAACAATACCCATGTATTTATATAATTTGAAGAAATTTATTTATTATTTACTATATTTTTATACCGCCCCTCTCAGCCCGAAGGCGACTCGAGGCAGTGTACACATGGCAATGAATGCCACAAGATAAAACACATTAAAACAATTAATAAAGCAACCATCTAAAAACAATACAATTAGCAATTAAATACACATCTCAGCGTCTCATTATTAAAATCGGTTTCTGTTGCGTCGTCATATCATTCCATAGGTCTCAGTTAAGTAATTATAGTTCATCTGCAAATGCCTGCTCGAACAGCCAAGTCTTAACTTTCTTTCAAAATGTTAAGAGGGAGGGGCCTGATCCAATGTCCCTAGGGAGGGCATTCCATAACTGAGGGGCCACTTCTGAGAAGGCCCTGTCTTTCATCCCTGCCAATCGGGTCAGCGAAGAAGGCAGGACTGAGAGCAGGGCCTCTCCAGATGATCTTAAACACCTAGATGGTTCATAGGGAGAGATGCATTCAGACAGATAAGCTGGACCAGAACCATTTAAGGCTTTAAAGGCTAAAGCCATCACTTTGAATTGTGCTCGGTAGCAAACTGGCAGCCAGTGGAGATGGCGCAACAGAGGGATTTTGCACTCCCTGAGTGCCACTTCAGTTATCAACCTGGCTGCTGTCTATTGGATCAATTGAAGCTTCCGAACAGTCTTCCAAGGCAGCCCCACATAGAGAGCATTGCAGTAATCTATGCGGGATGTAACCAGAGCGTGGACTACCATGGCCAAGTCAAACTTCCCAAGGTATGGGCGCAGCTGGCACACAAGTTTTAACTGTGCAAATGCTCCCCTGGTCACCGCCAAAACCTGGGGTTCCAGAAATCCAGAGAACCCGAAGATCTCAGTAATGTTCTAATCGCTGACTAAAATTATTGAGGAGTGAGAATACTTTTGGGCTTCACGGGAATTAGGCAAAGCAGAAGGGAAAAAAGCAAGGTGGGAAATAAAATATGGTATTGGTGGATGATATGATAAAAAGCTCCCTCTGGAATGGTGGTCAGTAACCTAATGAAATAAACCCTTGCTTTTATTTTTATGGCAAAGCTCTCCTGGTGTATGTTGCGATCTTTTCCATACAACACAGCACCATCCTATTTGCATTCATTTGGGAATAAGTAAAGCAGAGTTCAACAAGACTTGCTCATTACTTAATGGGTTTAGGATTGCAGCTTTCCGCATGTTATGGAAATTTCTTTTGTTGCAGTACAATAATGGCAGAGACTTGGTGTTTAATGGTGTCTCCTATCTGTCATTCTTTGCAACAGACCATATATTCTATCCCCTATTTATTTTCTATCATTTTATTCTGTGATTTGACAAATGTCCAGAGTTTAATATAAACCTACCTCCACACAGCAGTCCTCTAAGTCTCACACAAGAGAAATCATCACATTCACAGTGTGGCCCATAAATATTGCCATATGCTGACAAGTGGCAAACGCACTGCCCGCAGTAGCAGTCGCCTCTTCCACTGCAATACTTCTGCTCAGGAGAACTTCTGCAGGAATCTGGACTCAGCGATTCTTTTTCATCACATTTACAATAAGGGCCCAGGTAGCCAGGATTGCAAGTGCACACTCCACACTCGAACGAACCGTTTCCGTCGTTGCACTTTGAGCTGCTTGCCTCAGCTTCTTTCTGACAAGTACAGCTGCACTCTGGCTGAATATCAATTTCCAAAGCTTCACTGAGACCCACAGGCTTTATTAGGACTTTCCTTCTGCTTTTCTCACAAGCTGATAGGCTTAATGTCAAGTTAAAAGTAACCTAGGGAAGCGAGGAGAACAGTATCTCAGTTTATTCTCAGTTTCTATTCCCCTGAACAAATTTTGTTAAGATAGGTTTGCCTTAGGGTAGCCTTAAGTCCAAAATAACTTGAAGGCACATAACAATAAGCTGCGGCTCCCATATGCCATTGTTATGCATCCACAGTCATATTACCTCTGATGGAATACAGTTCCAGGCAAGTCTACTTACAGGGTACATATTGTAGGATTCAGCCATAGTTACATGCATCGAACCTGCAACTTTTCGGTCTTTAGTCCTGCAGGTTCGAATCTGGGGAGAGGGTGGATGAGCCCCCTCTGTCAGCTTCAGCTCCCCATGCGGGGATATGAGAGAAGCCACCCAAAAGGATGGTAAAACATCAAAAGCATCTGGGTGTCCCCTGGGTTTCCTTGCAGACAGCCAATTCTCTCACACCAGAAGTGACTTGCAGTTTCTCAAGTCACTCCTGACATGAAAAAAACCCCTCATGCATGCCACTCATGAGGAAAAAAACCCAACAACAACAACAACAACTTAATTTTTATATCTCACCTCAATCTCCCTGAAGGGACTCAGGGTGGCTTACATGGGGACCAAGCCCAAAAAAACCAAAGGTTACAGAGTAACACAATGAAAACATAGAACAGTAAACTATATTAAAAACAGTAAAATCAATAAAAGATAAAACATCATAAAACATGAACCACACAACCAGCAAATAACTTACCACTTCTCCTACTTTAATATGAGAGCATTTCTTCCCATTTGCAATGGCAGTGTTGTTGTTACAGATAGCCGTGAAAGACATGTTTAGTCCCTCTGTGTTTCCTAATACTTCTAGTTCAATTTCAGACCGAAGTGCCTGAAAGAATCAATGGTTAGTGCATCACTGGAAAGCTAGTATTTACTGTAATAGCTCTCAATAGCTCTCAAGGCCTTCTCAATATCTATATGTCTTTATGCCATATATGCTTGATTTTATTTTGAATTGTTTTACTTCTTTATAAGTCATATAGAGAACTTTGTTATAGAACAGCCTTCAGATATTGTCAAATAAACACATAAATATATGGGAGTCAGAGATTCAACTATTTATTGAGAAAAGGAATATAAGCATGAGTATTATATATAGCGTGGACATTTGAACTACAATCATGACTGCTTTTGACTCAGTACACCACTCCCGACGACAGCATCAAAGCTTAATTCTGGAACATATAAAACAATAAAACAACAGATACAATAGTCACTGGGTAACATGGGACCAGTCGCTGTTTCTCCCTTAGGCTGGCCTATCTTGCAATGTTTTTGTGAAGAAAAAGTGGGGAAAAGGAGACCTATGTATGTAGCTTTGAGCTCCGTGCATGTAAAAGGAGTATGCAAAGCAGGAGATCTTTGAACAGGAAAGGTCTTTATTCTAAGCAAAATGTATCTTGAACTTTTAGGCATTATTTGGAAATTCCGAAGTTGCAAAACAATCTAGGTCATATTCAACTCAGGGGACGGAAAGAAAACATAATACCCTTACCTAATGCTTCTAGACTAAACAGTTCCCTAGGCTACTCATGAATCCGAAATGATGTCTGGTCTAGTAAAAAAAAAGTTTAGAAAAGTGAACAATATGAAAGAGCATCAGTCCTCCGTATCCACAGATTCTGCATCCACGGATTCAACCATGTACGACTATAATTTTTCAAAAATCCATATAATGGACACCATTTTAGTGTACCATTGTATATAATGGAACTTGAACATCAATAGATTTTGGTATTCATTATTGGGTTTCTGGCACCAAACCCCATAGAATACCACGGGCCCACGATATCAGATAAAACACTGTGTTTCATCACATAATAATCGCCACCACATACAAGCCAAATTTCCATGGGGGGGGGGGGCAAAATTGATATTTTTCTTTTCCTTGCATAATAGTTGCACCTTTTATTCACATAGACATGCCCAGGCAGTTGAATGGTGTCATTCACCCACTTGCCTGCCCCCCCCCCCCCACATGTTGATTCTGGATATATAGTTTAAGGATAAATGGGTTTAAAAAATTCAGAGCAATATGACTTTGAAGAAGGCTTAGGATGAGTTCAACGACTGTTCTCATTTGAGAAATAATGACATCAGCCTATTTCTTTTATCTGGGTAATTCTACTTGAATGCTCATCTACTCAAATGTATTTGCTTTATTTTTCCTTTGTCTTTAGTTTTGCTAACTATCAGAGTGCTCAGAGTTCACCTCTAAAGGTAAGTTACAGGAGAAACAGAATCGAACACTAGTTTGGAGTTCAAGATGTTATTCTTGTGTGAACTCGGTGACCCTGGAAGAAAGTGCTGGAATTCATTTGGCTTCATTTGGAGAGATGTAAAAAAGAGTAGTCACTTGGAAAATGTTGTGCTGTGAGTCTTACAACATTCATGTGGGCATGTTTGAGGCCAAAGGGGTTCTTGAATGAAACATTATGCAAAACTTGGCTTTGCAATTTAACCTATTCCCGCGTTCACTTTCTTATACATTTTAACTGATGAACAAACTCAACTGCTGATGAAGGGATTTCCTTCTGCCCTTGTTTTAAAACTCTGTAGTCTCCCGCCTTGACTTCACATGAAATGAATGCCTTGAAAACACAAAACATTAGTTTAAAGTTGTTACAGTTTTTAACCTCTCCAGGCACGTTCTGACATGCTTACTGAACGCTGTGACTCACACTGGAAAGAGAATATGAGAAAGCCATACAACAAATATTTTGACAGCTCAGAGATCCCTCATATGCTTACTTCCTCTGGAGGCTTGAAAAGCCAACACATCTGTGCATTACAATAACTTGGCTTTCAGCCACCATTTTAGAAAGGAAAGCCCTAAAACCAAAGAAACTTCAGCATATTACTATTCGGGGGCAAATGCCAATTATAATTCCAACACTTACAAAGAAGGGATAGCAGGACAGAGTGATGGAGTTATTTCGTATAACTGAATTATGTAGTACTACCAGTATATGTGTCGAGGGGGAAATGCAAACAATGTTTTTTTCACTTTCTGGATTTAAATTTGGACCATGCTGTAATGGATAGGAATACATTGGCCATTCTGAGTAGAATGTAGCTTGATTGGCCAGCCACCATTGGCCAATCCCATTACCCCAGGTTTATCCCATTACCTGAGCAACATAACCTCTCTTCCAAGACACAGCAATTAATGAGGTGTTATGTTAAAAGTTACATGTTTTGGAGTCTGCACAACAGGAGAGCACTGGAGATTGAAAGGGACAGTGACCCAATGTGGGGTAGGACTGAAATATATCCTTCTGTGTCCCCAATGTAAGATAATGGAGCTGGAATAAACCCTGAAACTGAGCAGGAAGGAAAACAGAAACAATAATATGCCCAAAGGATGTATTAAATCCTAGCACTGCTTGTAGCCTGGCCTAGTCACAGTGCTATTCAAGACAGATCATGTTTATTCCAGGTTTCAGTATTTTACAGCCTCATCAAAAAGTCCAGGAGAAGCATCTCACTTCACCTGGCTTCCATAAGAAAAGAATTGAGCACTGGGGCGATTTTGTCACCCGATGCACAGCTCTCTCTTAGCGATGCTTTCCTGATCACATGGGGAAAGTGTCACTCTCCTGGAGAGGTCCCATTGGAGAGAAAGCATATGGCAACATTTTCAGCCTGGTTGGGGTTGGGGGCTCCGCCAGAAGTCACACATGGGGTTCCATCCTGAAGATGGGGGTAGAACTTAGCATCCTAGGATGCTTGCTGTTTAAGGTAATTATGATGAGGTCCTAGACAATGACAATGAGATTATGGGTTGTTGTAGTTTTTTCAGACTGTATGGCCATGCTTCTAGAACATGGCCATACAGCCCGAAAAACCTACAACCTAGTGATTCTGTCCATAAAAGCCTTCGGCAATACAATGAGATTATGAGCAATATCTAATGCATATGAAGTAATCCTTTTGCAGTATATGGTCTGATTTATACTGCCATATAATGCGTTATAGGAGCCTACACTGACCACTGACCAGTTTCCAAACTGCATTATATGGCAGTGTAAACGGGGCCTATTTGACCAGCACATAATATAGCCACAGCTTGTTCATTTTTTAAGAAGATATTCTCAGGGTTTGGCACTGTATATAAGCATAATGTCTGATTGATGGCCTTGGACGTGTAATATTGCAGTTCTAGCATTTCTAGCAGAATTCAGCAAACAATACAGGCCACGGGGAGATGCCAAAATGGGGTAGATCAGTAGATAATGGAGTAAAACAGATCCGCATACCATTGAAACGTTAATTCTTTTTTCATGCTACCAAGATTACCAGTTGAGATTGGATGCAAAATTGTGATAAAACCTTAAGGACCATGAGGCTGAGAGGAGGATAAAAAAAGAGAGTGACAATGGACTGTGCGCACGGGGGGGGGTTAAGAGGGGGCATTCCTGTCTCACCTGACGGTGGATGTTCAGTAGTAGACGAAACCACATCCCACAGCTTCCCAGCCCCTATGAACATCCAAATGAGAACTCTATTGGTATTTGTGAGTAGCCCAGGAAACTGTTTAGTTTCGACACATTAGGGATTATGTTTCTATTTTGCAATCTGATCTCAATATGATGTAAACTGTTTTGCAACTTTGCAACTTCTCAAGTAATGGCTGAAAGGCATGCCTTCATGTAGGAGTTTCCTTTTTTTGCCAATGTAAATTTCTTACTTAGTGTGAAATCTGAGACCACCTTTCACATGCCTTTGATCTCTCCTTCTTTGTGTGTGTTCCTTTGCAAAGAAAAGGGAGGAGAGAACAAGACAAATCCCCAGCAGTGTCCACTGTGCTGCTGGCCATGGGGGTGGTGGCAGCTATTATAGATGGTCTCAGGGGATCCTGTTCCTGCTCAGCTGAAGCAGGGATGGGGCTGATGCAATGATGGTGGGTAAATCAGGAACATCTTCTTCCCCTTCATTCTTTAGGAGACCTTTTAGAAAAAGATATCCTTAGGCTATCAATATAAAGGGCATTATGCCCCCCAGGAAGAACTACAAATTGAAGGCAAAGACACCTGGGCTCCCTGGATTATTCTGTGAATTAAGCAAAATGATTCCACAGAAAGCAACTCCTTCAGAAGCACCTTCAGGTGCAGAGCTGACAATGAATCATGCGACGTCACCAGCAACCTTTTTGCTAGCGTTAGTAAACCCCAAACCACAGTCTTTCTCTATATATTTTTTAAAAAAAATAAAAGTTAGCCTGAAGCAGGTTGGCAGGAAAAGTTAGGCAGGTGAATATTATTCATAGATTTTTTTTCATCCTTGGTGAGAAAGACTGTCTTGACATGTCAAGACACAGTGTAAAAAATTGTCAGGTACCACAACATTTTTTTGCTCTTACATTTTTGTATTCCTCCCACCACAATTTATTTTCCAGTCTGGAACATTTCTCTGCATGGCTTCTATGCTTGTTATCTATGCATAACCAACATCTTGCATGCAAAAGAACAGTATAAATAATTTAATTCCTTTGCAGGGTAAAGTTTACACCAAGTTCATACTGTATGTCTGCAGTCAGCCCCCCACATTTCCTGATTTGATTCTTTCAGGTTTAATTATTCACGGATTTGGTTCCAGAGGAAGTGGGCTGTAGAGTCATGATGGAAAAACTAGAGAATCCTAGAGAAGTGTTCTCTCAGGTGAAGAAAGTAACATTTTTATACTCATTTTCCTCATTTTCACAGGGATCCTATGCCCCTAACCCCAGGAAATATGGAGGTCTGGTGGTATATCACTAGAATTTCACTTTATCTCCCATGATTCCATCCATACTCCTGGGAGTTGTAGTTTATTGAGGGACATTTAGAATTGCCAGCCATAGAGTTCTTCTGGTGGCTCCGACCAAACTACAAAGCCCAGGATTCCACCATAGGAGGTAGCCATGGCAATTAAAATGAAACTTTAACTGTGTAATATGGAAGGATCTCAAGTCACAAAGCTCACAGAAGCAATGGAAATATCATAATCATTATTGTACCTTGTATGCATCAATAATCAACTGGAGAACATTGCTAGAATCTTTTTGTAGTTGTCCAACCGTTGCTCCAGGAATAAGATCAGCATAGTTCTGTAAATGACAAAAATAATTATAATGCTGCAATGCATAGCATGAATTAAACACTCGAGAAAGAATAAAACAGGCATAAAATAAAATCTTCGAGTAAAGATAGTTCAGCTGATCCTCCATATTCACACATATTCATGGAAGGAGTCAGCCTTCCATGGCTTGAGATACACACAGACACATTTCCCAAAGATTTTGTCTTTGGGAAATATGTATGTATAGGGCTGGACTACACCACTGTATATAATTGGACTTGAGCATCCATACATTTTGGTATTAGTTGGGTGGGCTGAGACAAAATTCCAACAGATACCAAAGTCCCACTATGCTGAAACTCAGATAAATGTTCTGCTTTTTCTCAGAGCACGATACTCATGACATTGTGTTCACTATATACAAACCAGAACTTGGGGCTTAAAATAAGTTCTTGCTTTATACAGTGGAGCTTCATAATCCAAGATTAGCTATTTTACTCATGAATTTCAAATTACAGTATCTTGTTCATACATTAGACCAAAATATAACTGGCTAGATTTAAAAGTAAAGGTTTTTCCCTGACATTACATCTAGTCATGTCCTACTCAGGGGGGTGGTGTTCATCTCCATTTCTAAACCAAAGGGTGGGCGTTTATCGTAGATACCTCCAAGGTCATGTGGCCAGCATGACAGCATGGAGCACCATTACCTTCTGAGTTTAGCAGCTCAGAAGTTTAACCCACTGCACCACCAGGGGCTACCCTATGTAACAGGATACTTATCATAAAAAGACTGTATTTTTCCATATGCCCCTTTCCTCTCAGCAACATTTTCTTGCTGTGTCAACCTCAGATCCTCCTTTGGGTGAGGATGTGCCCTGGACACATATAGTCTCTAGAACAGGGCTGTCCAACCGGCGGCCCGTGGGCCGTATATGGCCCCAGCCCCTTCCCTCCCCCCAAAAAAGAAATCGGCGCTTAAATCTTTGTGGGGAGGCGGAGATGGCGCAGCCGCAGGGAGGAGGAGCGGAGATGGCGCAGCCATCTTTGTGAGGCGGAGATGGCGCAGCCGCCTCGCTCGCCCGCTCGCCGCCTCGCCCGCCGCCTCACCCGCCCACTGCCTCGCACGTGGTCCGGCTACTGGATCCAGCGCGTTTGGAAAGGTAGGCCGAAGCAGGGGGCTTAAGGGGAAGATGGGGTTGTGAATATATGGGGCAGAAATATAATAATAACAATAATAAATGTATTTAATTTGGAAATAAGGGGAAGATGGGGGTGGGAATATATGGGGCAGAAATATAATAATAATAATAAATGTATTTAATTTGGAAATAAGGGGAAGTTGGGGGTGGGAATGTATGGGGCAGAAATATAATAATAACAATAATAAATGTATTTAATTTGGAAATAAGGAGAAGATGGGGTGGGAATATATGGGGCAGAAATATAATAACAATAATAAATGTATTTGATTTGGAAATAAGGGGAAGATGGGGTGGGAATATATGGGGCAGAAATATAATAACAATAATAAATGTATTTAATTTGGAAATAAGGGGAAGATGGGGGTGGGAATATATGGGGCAGAAATATAATAATAATGTATTTAATTTGGAACTAAGGGCTGTTTTAATTTGGGGTGGGCTCCTTTTAATTTGGAACCTTGCTTTAATTCTTGCTTTTATTTTATTTATTTATATTTATTTTCCTCCCATATATATTCCCTTCCTCAATCCATTTCTCTTTGTGTGTTTCTGATATTTATTTATATTTATTTCCCTCCCATATATATTCCCTTCCTCAATCCATCTCTCTTTGTGTGTTTCTGATATTTATTTATATTTATTTCACTCCCATATATATTCCCTTCCTCAATCCATCTCTCTTCTGATATTTATTTATATTTATTTCATTCAGTTCTATTTTTAAAAAAATTATTTTATAATTAATAAAGCAATTAGTAATTGTAAGTAAATTGGAGCCCGGGGAGGGGGCGGAGCTGGTGGAGGGGGCATGGCCAGAGTGGGGGCAGAGCTGGAGAGGGGCGGAGCCGGGGGAGGGGCAGGGGTGGAGCTGGGGTGGGGGCGGAGGCAGACCCTAAGGCCCCCCAGGTGATCAGTGACCAGAATTCAGGCCCCCGGTTCGGTAGAAGTTGGACAGCCCTGCTCTAGAACATCCCCTCAAGGGGAGGTGGACTAATTTGGTCCCCTTTATGTTGTTATTCTATGGCCAAATGGCTGAGACCTTCTTATGGAGGTGATTTTTTTTGAGTCAGGAGTGACTTGAGAAACTGCCAGGTTGCTTGTGGTGTGAGAGAATTGGCCATCTGCAAGGATGTTGCCCAGGGGATGCCAGATGTTTGATGTTTTTACCATCCTGTGGGAAGCTTCTCTCATGTCCCTGCATGGGAAGCTGGAGGTGACAGATGGAGCTCACCCATTTTCCTTGTATTTAAACTGCCGACTTGATGGGCAGCAACCCAGCCAATACAAGGGTTTAACCTATTGCACCAACAGGTGACTGTATAATGGGACTTTGCTGCAAGGAAGGAAGATGGCAGCACCTCCGTTCAGTATGTAGAAATTATTTATGAATCATAATACAAGGTTTACCAGACACTAAACTTGAGTTTGACACCAAATACGTATCTTTTTATTTATTTTCATTGTCTTCTCATCTGTTTCTCTGCATTGTTCATCATCTTTTCATCCAAGTTAGGCTTTTAGAATATTTATGCATGTATCATTACTATATGTGTGTTAAATATCTCTTGCTCGTGTCCCATACTGGGTTAAAAGAATAAGAAACTAACAAACAGTCAAATAACTGTCTCTTTATTTTTTTTTGTAAGCCACCCTGGGAAGACGTGCATACCTTAAATAAAGAAAGTAATTCATTAATTAATTTAGTATCTCATGTGTCTCCCATCATAGGATTCATGGCAGCTTACAACCATGTAAAAATGCAGGACAACTAAATAAAAGAAACCCCAAAGCAAAACTATTAACAAAGGTATAAAGACAAAGATAGCTATTTCAAAATGATATCTGTTGCTTCAGAAAAAGCATATGAAAAGGATTCTGTATAAACAGAAGCCTATCTTTGCTTCCAATCACTCCAAAGGCAATAAAATCTTCTTTTCATGTTGCCAGTTCTTTTATAACTTTTTCAGAATAGCACTGTTTCAGGCTGTAAGATTTAATCTTGGGAACTCTACTTGAATTCCAAGCTGGTTTTGCATGGGAAATTTGTACCAGAAAAAGCCATAGCTTTCACCTGCTTTCTCTATAAAGATAGCCTTCTTCAGGTACAGGAAACTCTGCTCCGAAGTAATAATAATTGACTGACACTTGCTGGAAATTGAGCTTGAAGAAGCCAATGTTACTGTTTGTATTCATACATGGTGGTCCAGATCTTGTTCGCACAGGTACACTAAGGGTTGGATTGTATATCTCCCTCACATGGAGTGACAACTATTGCCTGCCTATTGTACCTAGCTAAATAATGAGTTATTTGTTCAAGAAGAACTCTTAATTCCAAACTGTATAAGAAATGCAAAATTCAGTTTCTTCATGTTACAATTGTTAAGTGATCCAGCTTCAAAATATCTCAAATCCTACCGTTTCTGATAAATAAATTATGCCTTTCACATTAGGAATTCATTTTCATTTTTGATAGAAACACAATACGAACAGCATCCAGCATCCAAGCAAACAAATACATTATTGGGTTATTTTGGATATAACACAAAACTATAGCTTAATGTTATGAAAATCAGCCAGCTCTAAGCCAGAAACAGAGGCTGATTAAAATGAACGTATAAATGAGGAAGTGAATATTTCCAGTCCTCATATCCTTGCATTCAATGCTAGCCGACAGTTTCAATGTTAGACCAATCCACTCTGGGTTTTAATTTGAATTTTAAATACACTACCCACAATGCTAAACCCTATCCTTAAAATAGGTTAAGAACTTTAAATAGTTTCTCTTAATTCTGGACTAAAGCTTAGTCAGATTCATCACAAAACTGATCCGTTTTTAGCCATATTTTTCGGCTACAGTCCGAAAACAGCTATCCAGCTACCCACCCGTTTTCTTTTTTAAATTTTTTAAAATTAGTTTTCATCTATTAAAGCTACCAAAATAGATAAATACAGTGAAAGAGGCATGCAAAAATGAATATGGGGGTTCTATTGGTATCAAACCAGTAGAAATGGATCAAGGTTCAACCAAAATGCACAAGCCTACAAACTGACATGGGGCTAACAGGAAAAGTTTAAGCCAACCTCACCTTGTTAGTATAGTTTATTAAAACAAGACAGGCTCAGTTGCTGGTGACTTGTTTCAATAAAGCATTGTTTAAATTAACATTGAATTTAAATGTTTACACCTTCCGAGAACCTGCAGATATTTCCATTCTTTGCCTTATTCTGCCAGAAGACAAGAGAGGGGAGGGCAAGAGGTGTGTTCAAGCTTAAGGCCTGAAGAACATCACTTTAAATATCATTTTAGAAAAGGACACATTCATTACTTAGGATGGTTTGGCATGTAATTTTTAAAAATAAATAAAAAACCCACCCCACAAATGCAACAATATAAATCCTTGGTAAATCCATCAGAATTCCTACCACATATGGAACTGTACTAAATCTAATTAGAAGCCGTATTTGGGTTTTGCAAGTGAATTATTCAGTGCTATGAAATAGGAAAACTCATAATGCCACAGTTATGACATGACATTCTTATTGCAAAAATATGGTCTGGACAGTTTTATTTGGAAAGGATCCATAATATGAGCAAAGCAATATATTCAGAGAACACAATGCTTTCTGAACTGACAAGGGGTGAATAGGTTCTTCGATAAGGAGTTCCTGGCTTCTGTTCATTTGGCCCAGTTTTATTTCAGCCTCTGACTGAAGCATTCACCTCCCAGTGACTATAGAAATCACATTTTCCCTTGGAAGTCTATATTCCTCACCATCTGACAGGGCTACTTCTGTTATAAAACAAGCATAACATTTCTTGGTCAGTTTTCTTCTTGCATCTGAGTTCTCAGACAACTTCCTTTGTGGCCGAAGAACATTATACTAAGTTTTTATAAACTACAAAACCCCCATTCCATTGTTATAGTATCTGTGGTGTATTTTTTTGTTCTTTTCTTGTTAAAAACAACTATGTTTTTTTCCTGCCTCGTTGGACATTCTGTTGTTCCACTCAGAAATTCTTGGTTTTGCATTTTCAATTCTGAATTAAATCCAACTCTATGTGATTGTGCACCCGTTTTTACTGTATTGAGATTGGGACTCTTAATCTTAGAGGACACCCACACATTTTAAAAAGGTGGTAATTATGCTGAAATATCTCATCTTAAGAAACATTCGAAGAATGGCCAATCAGACTAATAATCTTAAGTCTCTTACCTGGTATAAATGAACCTGTTCCTTGGTTACTGCAAAAATTAATAAAACATTGTTTTGTATTATCTTGTCTATTAATTGTCCCAAGCTTGGATATTCCTGAAGGCAAACAAGAAAAGTAATCAGTTTTAATTGGAAGAACAAAACTTGAAATCAATAGTATTGCATATAGTCTCCTGCATTAGAGGCTGGATCTACAATGCCATATAAAATGCAGAATATCTCTTTGAACAGGATTATAAAGCAGTGAATACTCATATAATCTAGTTCAAATCAGATAATCTCTTTTATTTTATGGCATAATCCAGATTATGTGGCAGTGTAGACCCAGCCAAAGAAAAGCTATGTAACACAGAAAAACCTAGAAATCATCATCATCATCATCCAGCATTTATATCTCGTTTGCTGTGACATACTGTGTTTTTGAGTCAGTAAAATAATAATAATCATCATCATAATCATAAACATCACCATCATCATCATCATCTTTCTTTGTAGACTGCCATATCTCCTGAAGGGTCTCAGGGCAATTTCCAACATACATACAGTGTTCCCTCGCTACTTCGCGGTTCACTAATTGCGGACTCACTGTTTTGCAGATTTCAAAAAAGATTAATTTAAAATATATATCATGGTATTTTCACTGTTTTGTGGGGTTTTGCCGCCGCTGCTCTCCAAGGCGCTTTCCCTCCTCACTCCTCCCTCCCTCCAGCCTTGAAGGGCCTTTCCTTCACTTTATTTTAAATTTATAAAGACTTAAAATAGTGTATAACTACTAAAATAATGTATAAATATTAAAATTAATAGAGTATCCCTATATCGTGGTTTTTCACTTATTGCGGGAGGTCCTGGAACCTAACCCCAGCAATAAGTGAGGGAACACTGTATATGGCAAACATTAAATGCCAGAAAAGGAAAAGATATATTAACAAATTATATCAAAACAAAACACATTAAACAGTATAAACAGCCTAATTTTAAACTGAATGACAAACAAAATTAACCAAAGATAAAAAAAGTTAACATGACCCAAACAGGCATAATTTATCACTGAGTAAAACATCTAACCAAGCAAGCACTGGATTACATGGGGCTAGAAATATATTTTACAGCTGCCCCCCACCCCACATTCATGGAGTTTAAGGGCCAAGGATGTGGTGAAAATGGAAAAACCATTAATATCCCTCAAACATACACAATAAACTCCTTTTCCATTAACAGCCCTGCTCCTTACTCAATTTACTACCTTCCCACCATGAAGACTGAATCAGAATTTAAACCTCTTTCTCGCAGATCTACCTTCACTCCTCACAATTTCTGTTGCCTATTTTAAATCTCTTTTCTGGGGTTTAACTCCACCTAGGAGTTATTTATTATATTCGCCCTTTGTAGACTGCTCATGTTTAAATGAAATGTGGAGCTCTCTAAGACACGGAGGTACAACATGACTGATAAATCCACAAAGCCAAGGTTAACAATAAAAAACACAGGGCAATCCTAACTTTAACTGGAGATATTTATTATCTGAAGAGTAGGATCACATGGCATTCCCACTGGCAGAGTTCATTCTTGGACTGTACCTCCCAGATTCAACTAACCAGTGAAACAAAGAGTGGGATACTTAAGTTCTCAGATGAAATTTTCTTCTGTCATTATGTGACATCAATATCTCTGATAAACAGGTTATTCCGGTTTAATTCAGTTGAGAACGACCTCATAGATTCAGTACTTTCTTTCATACAGTTAATTTCTAGACAATTTTATAATGGGAGAAGATTGTGTAAAACATGAAGCATATTACCAAAACGGTTGACATGGAATATTCATTATTGTCATCCAAGTGGCATTCTCCATCATTCGGAATAACAATTCCTGCTAGTTTACTATCCATTCCAAAGTGGGAATCTGCATCAGTCACAAACACCAACAGATGTAAGGAATCATTCCTCCACCCAATTTTTTCCTGGAATGAAAATGTAAATAGATAATGATAGAGGATGTAATAGAAAACTATGTTCGTGGTATTTCTATATCCAATTTAGAAACATGGTTAGCTTTGTCTTAATGATCAACATTCCACTGTATTCCACTATCATTTACTAGTAAATAGAGATTGGAATTCAAAGACATAGCCTTGTTAATCTGGAATATCAGTATCCAAAGGGATCTTGTAGCATCTTTGAGACTAACTCATAAGCATAAGCTTTCATAGGCTTTGGACTAATGGGATTGGAATGTCTATTAAAAATGGTTTGTCTACACTAACTGGTTGTTTTCACGATGTCAGGGCATTAAGCCAAGATAGTGGTGTCAAACAGCCTAAATACACCCTTAGAGGAAAAAGTTTAATTCTTCGAAAAGCCTAAGTGAACATGTATCCAAGGAACTGGAATTTAAAGCAATATTTGAGGGCACTTCCAGACAGTGCCAAAATCAGCATTTTACATCAAAGACAAAACATTCTGGGACCTGACAGCTGGTCTATGCACAGACCTATCAGTCCTGGGAAATTATCATTCGCAGTCACCATGCCTTCCTCTGTAGCAGATCAAGACAGAGGGCAGATGGGGGACATCCAGCAGATTTTCTTTTTTTTTAAAAACAACCCTCCGTTATGCTCTGGACCATATTTGCACACATGCGAATATCTTAATATAAACACAAGCAGATTCGCATGTGAGCATATGAGGTCCAGCGCATAAATTAGGGATTTTTTTTTAAAAAAAACTTCAGTTGGATCTCTCTTTTCCCCCAATTCTTAATCCAACCTCTGTTTAAGATTATAAATGATAAAATAAAGAGTTTCAGAGAGTTCTATTTCAGAATATGTTTGCACAGGTTTGCAGCTTAAACCATTCCGATCAATATCCCATAATTGCTTGTTTGATTTTTATTGCAAGCCATTGGCATTATTGTGGAAATGGGGAAAATAGAATATAAAACAACTTATGAGCAAACCTTAAAAGCAGGAAATGAGTGGTATGGAAACAAAGACTGTAGCAGCACTGGGTTTTATTTTCGCATGCACTTTCGTCGATTATAATTTAATATGAGATAAGCATAAAATTGATGGAAAGTTTTCGGCTGAGGTGAAAATAGTGATAGCATCTGTTCAACCATTTTGATTTATCCCAGATAAGGGTTACACACATATGCATTACCTTACCTTACACACAGCAGCCTGCATAATTGCATCAAATCCTCCCTCTGGAGTGTCTATATTTGCACTGATTTTCTGTTTTTTCACAATATCATTAAACCTCTCAGCATCATTGGTCAGTGGCAGAACATGCTTGTATCCAAATGTTGGAGAGCAGTCATGTGAGACACTTCTGCACAATACAAAATAAAAACGGTGCACATATGTATGTATGTATGTATGTATGTATGTATATATTCAAATGGCACTTTACTATTTTCACCATTAGACTATTGCATTGCTACTTAAACTATGGGGCCCTCTTAGCTCAATATTTGAGTCCTAAAAATATGACAACAGTAAATGTTTTCTGAACATCATCTAGTGGATGTTTTAGATATATACATTAAATGGTTCTGCAGTTTTATAGTGGACCCTGCTTCAGCTGTACTCATAAAAAGGAAAATCCGCCTGTTTAACAAGCTTTACAAATACTGATTTCTTATTAGTAAATATTTGATTTGTATACCTCTTTTATATATCTGTATGTCATGATTTGGGGCCTAAAGGGGTCGTGGGTGGAAAAATTTAAGAAGCCCTGGTCTACTATATAAATTTATCTGTAAATTATTAAAACAGAGGTTTAGAAATGCGGCCAACAGGTGGCTCAGAGTCCCACAATGCCTTCAATTGATGCTGAGTGCAAACCTAGCAGGAAGAAGAGGAGGCAAAATGCTGTCCTTTCTGGTAAGTTCAGGCAAAAGTAAACTGCTGCAGCTCCACATTAATAACATTCACCATCTTGACCACAGTCTGATGTTGCATGAGCACAAAAGTCCCAGCTTTCATTTGCTAGTAAAACTTCCCATCAGAGAAGGTGAAGGTAAAAGAAAGAGGGCTCTCTTGGGATCTGTCATGGAGAACAAGAGCAGAGTTGATTTAGGATCCACTCCTAAATCAACTCTTGATGAGCACATCTGCATCACTACCAGTAGCAAAGAGGGACCTATCTAGTAGAGAGAAAGGGAGAGAGAGGTTGGTGGGAAACACGGCCATTCCTGCTGTTGCCACACAACCTCAACTTACGTGTTCCCATGAGATATTCAGGACAATAAAAACAAAGGGAAAACCCCAAATCTGACAAATTGAGTTAGTGTAGAAAATCCCACTTATATAAAATGCTTAAAGGAGAGCTGTAAAAAGAATATCTGAAACTCGTAGGAGCTTTTGCTACTTACCGGCAAGGATTCTGTATGTCTTCTGCTAGAGTATTGATGAATGGTGAAACTGGTTTTTCTACGAATGACCCAAAACCCAGCTGGAAGTTGCTTGTTAGTTTAGACATTTCTTTTGATAGGGTAGAACCCAGTACCTTTATGTTATTCAGGTCATCGCTCATGGAAGCCGAGAGATCCATGAGATAGTAGAGGTCGACCGGATAATCTTCAGTCTGACGCACATTGATTTGTATTGTTTCTTCATTTCCTTGCAAAGTCCCAGGGGAAATGGAAAACAAATTAGTGCAGCTGTGGTTGCAGAGTGAAAGGGAAAATGTAATATTGACTGCATCTGCTTATTCTTGATGGTACAAAGTGTTTCTTTGTTTCTTTGAGGTTTCTAAAACACAGTTTTTTTATTGTGTTAGCTACTTGAGGAACTGTAAGTCCCTTCTGTTGTGAGAGAATTGGTTATCTGCAGGGACGTTGCCCAGGGGATGCCCAGGTGTGTAACCATCCTGTGGGAGGCTTCTCTCATGTCCCCGTATGGGAAGCAGGAACTGACAAATGGGAGTTCACCCTCTCACAAATTTGGATCACCAACTATCAGGTCAGCAGTTTAGCTGGCACAAGGGTTTGACCTATTGCACCACTGCGGCTCCTGGAACAAGGTAGTTTGTGGCAATTTTACTAGCCTTTTCAATGTGTTAGAGTAGTACTCCAGTTTACAAAGTTAACAAATAAATGCAAACTTTAAAGCAGAGTTTTCTAAACTCTGTGTCACAACACATTGGTGTGCCAGCTGCAGCATGTAGGTGTTTCACACGAATGTAATGAGAAACCTCTGAGTCTATGTGAAATCAATCAATCATATACCTGTATGTTCAAAGATATAAATTCTAAATTTATTTAAAAATATAAACATACCTTTTTATAAGATTGCCATATGTTTTGTTGTCCACAAAAATGAAAATATGGTCTGCAGCCTCACCATTACTACACCGTTACAAGAGCAATTGGTCTCATAAAACCCTCTTATAATGCTGAGGCTTATTAAATATGGTTTTCTGTGGGTGAGCAGATGGCGACTGCTGATTGGCATATGTTCTGTATCAGAAACTAGAGCTGATGTGGTCTATCCAACACAATTTTCTGAATTAGCACCCTAAATGACCAAACTGAATCTAAACTTGACCAAAAACTGATTAGTAACCCTTTTGGTACTAATGTTGGAGAGTGGTCCCTGGTCAAGTGGTCTCTGGTAAAAGTGGCCCCTGGTCAAAAAAAGGTTGGGAACCATTAGTCCATAATAATCTAGCAACATAGTACTGCCTGGCAATTGCAGCAAACTTATATAAATATTTTTAAAAAGAATTGGTACTGTGTATTAAATAATAGAACATAGGATTATGATCTTAGTATATGACACAATTAGTGGCTAGAATCCATTAATGATGGATTCCTATAGTTACATTTTTTTAAAAAAAGGTTTTATTGAAATATTTTATAATTGATATTATAAAACTACATATAAGGTAAAACTCTGTTCTCATTTTTTCCTCATATATTCCATCACTAGTCTCCATTCTTCTTTAAACTCTCCCGATATCTTTTCTTTGATTAGATTACTTTACCATTATTATGATTCCCAATTTATAACTGCCCAGGTGCATTCCAGCCAAAATTCCTAATGTGTAATATGAACAAACAAAAGATATGAACAAAACCACAAAAGAGAACAACTATATTAATTTACCTGGTCTCAGAAAAACAGTTAGCTTTTGAGGAGAAATCTGGGTAACGTCTGTGTTGTCTTTTTGTGGACCTTCACTCAGAAACTTATTTTTTTCGATTACTACTTTGGAAACAGGGAATTCAATCAAATTTGATGGGCATCCTTTTGCAATAAGCTTGTCAGGAGTGTCACATCTTTTATTAATGCTAGACAGGTCAGTGAAATTCTACAACAAAAGAAAAGTAGAAGAATAGAATGTAATTTCTGCACAACATAAACTATTGTCGTTTGGGAACAATAGACTGGTTGTAAGAATAATAGTGCTTTTATGAGTTGTATCATGGTATGAGTATACAGGAGAAAGGTGCAAATATGAAACATTCTGAAATTATTAAATGTGCACAAATGGTGTGCTTATAACCCTTTCAGCATGAGGATTTATATTTATTGAACAAAAAAATCAACACAATAAAAACACTGCACATATTCATACTGCTATGTGGGATATAATAATACAAACATTGCTCATTCTGCATACTGTTGTCTGAGCAAAGTGTGAGCCAGTATAGAGTGATGGTTTGGATGTTCAGTTAGGACTTTGGAGACCACAGTTCAAATTATGTTTGGTTGTGAAAACCCATTGGGCAGGGGTGCTCATTAGGTGGATTGCGATCTACTGGTAGATCACGTAGGGCGTCCTGGTAGATCGCAGCCAGGGCAGGAGGAAGGGTCAGTCCTGCCCCGTAGGCTCCTGACGCCGCCCAAGGGCTGCCGGCCCTGGGTTATCTAAGGACCTTTCCACACAGTTGAATAAAATCCCATGTTATCAGCTTTGAACCAGATTATATGGCAGTGTGGACTCAGAACCCAGTTCAAAGCAGATATTGTGTTATATGTTTCACATTTTGTAGTGGGTAGGTTGTTTTATAAGTAGCTCGCATGCTGAAAAAGTGTGAGCACCCCTGCCATTGGGTAACTTTTGGCAAGTCACCATCTCTTGGCCTTAGGAAGGCACTAGCAAACACCTTCTGAAAAGCTTCCTAAAAATAATACTATAAGAGGTTCACCTTGGTGTTGCTATAAGTCAGAAATGACTCTAAAGTACTCAACAAGAGAAAGCATGTGCCCTTTTAGATGACATTGGACCACAAATTGAAATTTTTTCATCATTGCTTTGTTGATCAGCACAGACAAAACTGTAACCCAGCAATATGATCAAGATTATATAATTTGATATATATTACATAACAAATTTGTTGACTGTACACCTCATCCCTCGATAATGATGTACATCTCATTTTCAAATTCTGCCTAGCCTCCAATTTCAGTATGCCATTACTTTCTCTATATAGCATTGTATTGTGTTCAATAACTCAAGTTTACTGAAGGGTTAGTTTTGTAATTATTTTACAAAATGTTTCTTATGAAACCCTGATTCACAGTTACAATTGGTATAATTAGCATTCTTACTTTTATAACAGCAGCAACAGACCAAGAAGAGATGCAATCTGATAATATTATGCTTCAAGAAAAAATAGGTTTCAAAAAACCTCTTCAGATGTAATATTTTCCTCTTTAATATAGTTTTAAAACACTATCTATTGTATTGTGGGAATGTCTTAGTTTTAAAACATTTTCGGAAACTGCTTTGTTACATTAAACATATGTTAAAGTACTAGCTAAAATAATTGGATGACTGATTAATATATTATTATTATTTGTTCTACATATTGTCTTGATCTATATCTCACCTTTGTGTTTTGTTTTTTTTAAATATGTTTATTGGGGTTTCACAGTAAACATTGGATAAGGTGGAACAATATCGGGTATAGGAAAAAGGAAACAAAAGGGGAAGGGGTGGGCTGGGTGAGAGGGAGCGGGGCGGAAAGGGGGAGATGTGGGTGGGAGGGCCCTTGGGCGGGAGAGGAGGGGGAACCCAACCAGGAAAGATGAGGGTAGTGGTTTGAACCGGGGACTGGGAAGAAACGTACTGGGTGAGATTAGTGGAAAGAGATAACTATAGGAGTAACTTGTTGTCTTTCAACTTCCACAATCCCTGTTTCTTGTTTGTTTGTTTGTTTGCTTGTTTGTTTTTCCCTGTTAGTCTTGTACAGTCTCTCATTGGTAGAAAGTGTCACATCTTCGTATCTGGACCTCTCCTTTGGTTCCCCGTCAGCAGTGAGACTTCGTAAATCTCTTGATACACAATCTGTTGTTGTCTTCCCTTCTCTTCTCTTTTTACATCCTTCATGTATTCGGTGAGAGTGGCCATGACCATTGTCCGTTCCTTGTCCGTGTCGCTGGGTCTGTTTCGGTCCCTTTCCTTGGCCTCTTTCCTAGCCGTACTCCTTTGGGGATGTCAAATCTTCCTCATCCATCTCTGGGGCATCACATCTTGGAGGGCTGTATGTTTTGATCCTCCCTGGGGGGTGAGCACAGCTTTTCTTGAAGTTTTTCTTTCCCCTTTGTTGTCTTATTCTCGGCTGTCTTCTCTTTCTGTTGAGCTGTGCCCTCCACCTATTGTCTTTATCCGTGACTGCCACCCGGATTAATCCCTTAGCTGGTATAGCAACCCCCTGGCCTTTTTTCTCTCCTTCTATTTGTAGAGTAGCGATCTTGGTGTTCCCAATTATCCTTCTCGCAGCTTCCAGTGGGGCTTCCACCACAATTCCAGAACACAATTCCCTCTCTTCTGGTATTTCCCGCAAGGTTGTGCTCTCCTCCATGTCCTTCTCCAGACCTTCTGGTATTGCTGCCTGTTTTCCCTTGAGCTGGAACACTCCCTTCCCACCATCATATGCAGCCACCAGTTCTGTCCTTATGGGACGCTCTTCTTTGATCGGTTCCATTCTTGCCTCTTGGGATTGTTCCTGCGACGCTTTGGCTTGGTTTTGGGGTATCATTGACTCAATCGTCTGGAGGCACCTGTCCTGTGCTTCTCCCAGCTTCCGTAGCTCTTTAAGGATTTCTTTTAAAGTTATTTGTCTATCCTCTGTTCTCCTCCCTTGCCTTCCCTCCTGTTCTATGGCTTCTGTGGTCAGGTCGTTTGGTGCTGGCATGTTGTATTGGGGTGTGATGCCACCCTGATCCAATCCCTTGTGCTGCGGCGCGTCCAAACGGGGGAGTCGTCTAGGTGACTTGCGGGGGCCCTCTGACTGCGTGAGAGGGGTTTCTTGGTGTTGGTCTTGTGCCGTCACGAGGGGGGGGGGAGAAGGAGAGGGGAGGGGCTTATGGTATGTCTTGTCTATTCACTCTTTACCCCCTTATTGTAGAAGTCCTTACACGTTGTGATCCTCTGGGGCGGGCTAGTCCTTGCCTTGGTCTCTGCCCTGTTCCCTCTCTCTTGGTTCTTTTTCTGCCTTTTTCTTTTCTGTTTCTGTACTTTCTAGTTCTTGCTTCTCTCCCCCTCCCTTTGTGATTCTTCCCCCCTCTTTTCCCTCTTCAAAATGGCGCTCCCGCCTAAACTCTCCTGTCTTCTTCCCCTGTCTTCCACTCCTTTAGCCTCTGGGCGCCATCTTGAGTCCCCTGAGGGGAGTTGAGGGTGCCTTACCGGCCTCTGTTGCCCCCCCGTCAGCTCTTCTTGCATGGATCAGGCCCTCTCGTTGCGGGCCTCTGCCTCCGTTGGCGGGGGGGGGTGTAGTAGGGGGGGCGCTCCCGGAGCCGCCTGGCTCCCTGGGGCTGCAGGAGCGCACCACCCGCAATGAGGACTCCTCCCGCTGACTCTTTCCCCTCTCGCCGCTGGACTTCTGCACTCGTCTCCCCTCCTGCCCTCAGCTAAATGGTAGGGGAAGGAGGGGGGGGGGCTGGGCTGACCGTAAGCAGCGGGACGCCGCCCGCTTCCCTCTTCTTGGCCCGCTCTTCGCTGCGGCAGTGCTCCGGGCTCGCGCGGCCTCCCTCTCTTGAGGAGGGGGGGGGGCCTCTGGAGCCAGCGGGCCCGCCAAGCAGCCTCACGCTCCCGCCGGACACCTCGGTGTCCGCGGGCGAGATCCGCCCTCCGGCCACTGAAGAGGAAGGCGCTCTGGGAGCCCTCAGAGCGCCCGACCGATCGCCGTCGTTGCCCGACCGGAAGTCCTATCTCACCTTTGTTTGAGGACTGGGTACCCCATTAGGATCTAAGTAAATAAAAAAATTACTACTTCTGAATTAGAGTGGTTAAGTAGAATGATAAGATGCTCCCACTGTTGCTCAGAGACTCCTACTTGAAGACAAATATCCCCTTTCTTTCCATTATCAGGAGCTTTTATGGCTTTATCCATAAACCAATTTGTGTTTTACAGATGTTAATGCCAAGTGCACTTTTTGTGAGATGTAGTATCTTCTTATATTTAAGTTTATGCCTAAACCATGACCCAATACAGATTGATGATCCTTATCCAAAGTGCTTGAGTTGAGAAGTGCTTTGGATTTTGGATTTTGATTTTTTGGAATAGCTGTCTTTGCACGTATATCCATTAGGTGTGGGTAGGTTCATTCAGAATCTTCGTTATTTGGATTAAAATTGGAATAAATCCCTTTTTTGAAGCGATTTCGAAGCAATTTGGGAACCCGCAAGTATCCTTGCCATTTTGAAGCCACTGTTGCCATCTTTTTTCTGATCCAGGAAGTGATTAGGAAATGAATCAGCGTTTGGAGGCAAGCATCTGCTTTCATGCTGGGATGCTTGCCTCCAACCAATGAGGGGAAACTACCTCGGGAGGGGTGGGGTTTCGGCACGGCAGCCCTTGCCTTTAAAAAGGGCCACGCTTGCCTTGTGGGCTCATTACGAGCTGGGGACGCGAAGTCAGAGGGACTAGAGCAGGCTGCTTGGGTGGGAAAGGTGCCACGCCACTGCTTTGCAAGAGAACAACATACCCGGGGAACCTAGTAAAATCCTCCCCCCCCCCCCCATGTTTTCCTGAACTGGCTGGGATTTGGAGGAGAAAAGGAAAGGGGAAAGTAAGAGAGATAAGGAAAGAGGAGAAGGGAAGGGAGAAAAACAGCAGGAAAATGTCAGTTTAAACCAGTGTGGATGGATTCCTTTCCTTTCCCTCCTGCTTCAGTCTTAAGCGAGAGAAGCGGTTTTAACCAGAGTGGATGTATTTCTTCCCTTTGCTTCCCCCCCTTTCTGGAGTTAATCAACTACTTTCAAAGTAAAGACCACCCAATGATACAGGAAATAACACTTTGAAACCACTAACGAAGGATTTGGAAGTCTCAGAAAGTTTGAAAAGTTTTGAACTTTTTTTCTGTGAAAATCGGAATTCACGTTAGATCTGGACCACCAGTGCCCCCTACATCCAAAATGAGTTTTGAACCATTTTTGGATCAAACAAGCCTAGTATTCATACTGATATATCTTAGAGATGAGACCAAAGTCTAAGCATGAAATTCATTGTTGTCTCATGTACAGATTGAAATTAATTTATACAATTAAATAATAATAATTTTGTGCATGAAACATTGAACCATCAGAAAACAAAGATCCCCAATGAAAGAAGAATGGCTATTAAAAATTATAGAGACTATACAAATGGAATGGCTTACAGAAGCACTGAAAGACAATACTGAGGAAACAGGTTTGGGTAGAAAATATGACTGGTCGTGTGTGCAAGAATATTGCAAGAAGGAATATAATATTAGCCTACAACTAAATTGGAATTAAATGTCCTCAGTAGCCAAAGGAATACTTAATAATACAAAATTTTGAATGTAATAAAGACTTTTATTGATACTTTATTATACAATGTAAATAAAATTCAAAGTAGAAATGTTACTGCTAATAGTTAGATAAGTAAATTAAAAATAGATGTTTTCTTTTTGTCTTTATATTTTTTAAGCAATTAGAGGAAATACAAGAAGATAAGTAACAATCATCTGAAAATAAAGCTCTGTAAAGATGTAACAGACAGACATTGTAGGATCCACCTAATCAAACCCTTTTTCTTTTCTTTTTCTGGGCACTCTATGTGTTCCTATTCTCTTTTAAATGCCATTGGGTGTTTTCTTTTCTATTATCTATTTCCAATCTTATGTAACCTGTGTGTGTAAACACTCGTTATATTTTTTACTTCTTACTGTTAAAATTGTATTTCTGAAAAACTGAATAAAGATTTTTTTTAAAACGAAAACAAAGATGCCACTATCTCAGCCATTCATGTGGACAATTCTGGATTTTTGAATAAACTGGATTTTGGAATTCTGAGTAAAGAATGCTCAACCTATAATATAAATGTCCCCCTTTCTTCTTCTTTTACTTCTTAATTTTCAATTCTATTTTTGAAATACAGTGGATTACATATGGTTAAACTAGAAAAGAAGTATCACCTTACGTGAGACTGAGAGAAAATTAGGCAAAATTCATAATACTTTTTTTTCTTTGTGGGAAGGAGTAATTTTGAAAATTGAAATTGAAATCATTTGGAATTACGTTTGGAATGATATGTGTGAAGGCAATTATGTGGAAATGGTCTCTCCATGCTGAATGTCCCTGTGGATGTAGCCCAGCACATCCCACTGATGACAAGCCTTTTCTTGACAATCACAAAAATGAATAGTTTGGAAGTAACCTTTCTCATGTGGAATAAAGATATCTCAAGGGGAATTGTTCTAAATGTAAGCTTGTGCAGGAAGCAAACTTCATTTTAAATCTGAATATTTGTTATAATTAAATAATAATAACAATAGGAAAAGGAGATATTTCCCAGTGTTACTAAACACAGCTCTTGGTTGTAATACATCAGATACTAAATAGTGGTTTGTAGCTCTTGTTTCTTTTGATGCTGAATGAATAATTATAGTATAACTCTAAGCCCATACATCTACTGAAAATCCTTGTTTGGATTTGTTTTTAGGGCTGTTATATTTTAGTTAGCCTTTTATTAAAAGAAAAGAAAGTTAATTTAATGTGAACTTCCTCCACTGAATGCATGAAACTCCATATCCTTTTTCTCATATAGAATCACTAAGGAACTAACCAAGCATAGATAATAATATTGACAAAGAAGGTCTGTCTTTGAATTAGAAACATCAACTAATTTTTGATCCATCACATTAAGAGTATTAACACTATAAAAGCTTTCTAAGCCTTTCCTAAGGAAATATAATTTATTAAACCAAGAATTATATTGTAAGTTTTTTGGGCTGTATCGCCATGTTCTAGAAGTATTCTCTCCCGACGTTTCACCTGCATGTATGGCAGGCATCCTCAGAGGTTGTCACAATTCTTATAATTCTTGGTTTAATAAATTATATTGTCACAACCATAGATGCAGGTGAAACATCAGGAGAGAATGCTTCTAGAACATGGCCATAGAGCCCGAAAAACCTACAATAATCCAGTGATTCCTGCCATGAAAGCCTATGGCAATACATTGTCCTGAGTCCCCTCAGGGAGATAGGGCAGGTTACAAATAAAGTCTTCTATAAACACATTTGGAAAAAGTAGAAACAAAATATTTTAGTCTGTAATGGTTACTTCCACTAGAAACAAATGTTGCTCCCAGACTTGAAGAAGTTATCTTATTTGCACTTTTTTCATTTTTTTATTAGACTAGGGACTTTGTCACATGGCCCAGCTGGCTTTTACCACGTTCCGTATTGCTGGCTTTTACCACATGCCTTCTCTTTTCCCCTCATCACACATGGAGGGCAGGAGAAGGTGCGTTGGCACCCTTTCCCACCCCATCTTTTGAACCGAAGTAAAGTTACTGTTACTTGTTACACAAATCCGAGTGACACATTATTATACCACAGGGTATAATCTTGGTTCAGAAACTGTGCTAAAGCTTCTGCTTATTTACATTTACAACCCCCAACAAAAGCTACGCATGAAGGTGGCAAAATGGAGTATTTTTGCCCCATGTGAAGAGGTCGTAGGAAACATGCCTCTTTTTTTTACAACTTGAATTCTCCTGGGAGATTCTGGGAGCTGTAATCCAAATATAACTTTTTTCTGTAACAGGTAAAATGAAATATTGATTGACTGATTTTTTATTAGTATTCAGCACCCAAACATTCATAACAGAGACCAGACTCCCCCCCCCCCCACTCTCCCCTATCTACTGCTTTAAAAGCTTGAAGACAGAAATGTATTATTATCTTTGGCAAAACACAGTAAATATGCTGATTCTAAAGACATGGTCATGGAAACCCATATTTTAAGATGCTTAGACTCAGGTTTTACTTATCAGTTACCAAAATCCAAGGAAAAGTGAGGCATGTATTAAGGAGAGGGAAGCATAATGCCTTCATTGATTTAATTTAAATTTACAAATTGTTGACAAAACATTTCCTCAGGCTAGATATTATACATGCATACATGCATGCATGTGCGCGCACACACGCAAAAAAGTCAAGCTGGGAGGAAAAACATGGTGATTAAGGGTGTGGAAGCTACATTTACAATATATGGAATGCCTCATGATAATGATTTGAGAAGCTTTCTGCAGTCTGATTAAAGCTGCAATCCTGTATAGACATGCTGTGTGCCCCATAGACATTAGTGGGGTTTACCTATGAGTAAGCAGCCATAGGTTTGTGCTGTAGATATGGTCTCTGACTAGATCAAAGCATATCCGTTGTCCCAATAACCAATATGTTATAACCGATATGACCAATATGTTAGATCAATGGTTCCCAAACTTTGATCCTCTGGGGGGTTTGGACATCAGCTCCCAGAAGCCCTATCGAGCTTGGCCCCACCCAGCTAGGAATTTTGGGAGTTGAAGTCCAATAAATATGGAGAACCAGAGTTTGTTAGATCTTAAGTAGCATCTTTGCCAACTAGCAGGGTGGACCTTACAGGCCAACACTTCTGGAAGATGCCAACATGGGGAAGTCTAGCCTAGGATGAAACACTTCCTTCTATCTCATCTTGATGGTGTGCTCATTTGCTGAGAATGTGAATATGCCATTGTATTCCATAGCTGAAAATGAATCAACCAGTAAAGTTGAAATCATATAAAAGTTTGCCCTGGAAATCAAATTAGTATCACAACTTCCATGTGATTTTAGAGTTTTGAAGGAAAAGGGTGAAGACTGGATTCTTAGCAAGGGTGCCACAGAGCAACTGTGTGCTTCCTTACATGTTGTTTTGGGTTTTCTTGTGGGAAGAGGTTTCATTGAAACTAACTGGACTTAGTTGAGACTAGTGGGACACACAAACAGTGGATCTGTATTTGGCTGGCAGAGTATAAATTACTTGAGAGTCTCGGTAAGATTAAGGAACTGTTGGTGAATTGGTTTCTCCCAAAACTTTGTTTTATCAATATGTTTCTGGTTCTTTTTCAGGTTTCCATTCAATTTCAAAGAGGCTGTTTTCAGTACAAATATTGGAATTCCACTAAGAGGAAATCTGTCAAGTTTGGGGATTTACCAAGAAAATCAAAGCAATGTAGCATTCGCAGTAGACCATAATTTCTTCCTTGGTAACTTTTGAAGATACGTCAGTTTCACAGACTGTTTTTCCTAACTACTATATATGTTGTGAAAACAATGCCTGGTGCATTTACTTAGAAACTGTCAGTCAGAAGCAAAGGTACCAATTTTCTCCAATTCTGAGCATGCACAGAACCCAGAATCTGGCACAATATTTAGATTCTTCACAAACTCAACTTTCACTCCCAAAGAAAAGAATGTTCAGCAATGCTTAGTCACCGTTAAACACGATCAGTTTCCTTTTATTATAGTGCAGGGGAGTTAAGCATATTATCACAAAAGAAAATGGCCTTAAAAATGCTTGGCTGAATTCAGTCGTAGTTTTCAAACTTCCTTAACTGATGAGAAACACGATAAAACATGCAGGCTGTATAGGCCAGGCTCAGGAAAGAGAGACTTGATGGAGGTCAGCCTTCTCCACCCAGGTTGGACTACAACCAGGGATAATGTAGTCCATTACATCTGTCTTAAGAATAATATCTATATTGAGATAAATATATAGCTTTTTCTCTGTGTAAGCATCATTGGTCTAAAAGTGTTGGATTTATTTCTTTCCACTCCATGTATCACACCAGTGCATTATAGACCAGCTTCTGAATCTGTTCTTGCCAAAAGACTGCCCTTCTTCATTGACGACGACGATGATGATGATAATAATAATAATAATTTTATTCTTGTATCCTGCCACCATCTCCCATGAGGGACTCAGGACAGCTTACACACAGCACAGAGTGCCAAAACAGAATATAAAATAAAGCACAATTTAAAAACATATTTGAATAAAACATATAGACTTATTAAGACATTATTTTTGTATCAAGCGGCTACCACAGATGGCTATTTTATTCCTTACCCTTGGTTAGATCACCTGACCTATCTATCCTATGATTCATATCACTTAGCCACCACTCTGTTTCTGTTATAATATATTTTCCCTTCAAACCCTTTCAAATACAACAACAACAACAACAAAAGGAAAACTTTTGGAAAATATTTCAAAGATGATCAAAATGCTTGATTTATCCATGCAAAATACTATTCTGTTGTGGCAGTTATTGTTTTTGGCATATAAGCAAGTGCTGCATTTGTTTGGGGTTTTTTTTGTTGTTGGCTGAGTTGATGGTTTTATTGATAGATAGATAGATAGATACTTAGATAGATATATTTGTTTAATTGTTTTAATAAGTGTTTTAATAAGTGTTTCTAATCAACTCCATGTGAACATTTATAGATAAAAGTATTAATTTATTTTAAACTAAATACATATGTACAATCTAATAGCAACTATAGTCATGATGGTGCTGCTGACAACTGATTTTTATAATTCCCAAATGGGTTTTCAAGTCACATTTCTCAAACAATTGTATTTCATGCCATGACTTGTACTTAAAAAAAAGTTCCATTCAAACAACCTGCTTGTGAAATGGATTAGGGGTAAAGGCGAGTAACCAGCTCTGTGTGTGAAATATTGTGCTACGTGTACTCAATGCCTAAGGTGCAGAAATAAATCTTTTGATCTGGGCTCCTAACTGCATTCCTCCAGGCAGGATTTGAGGCTTGGAATATGGGCAGACCCTTGTCAGGATGACTTCAGGTATTTCCCTGACTTTAGGTTGTTGGAGAATATTCATTTTACCTCTTGAAAACACCAGCCGCAGTGTGGCCCAGAAAGCAAACAGTCTTCACAGTTCCCTGCACTTCCTGGATCACAGTTTCCTGAATTTCAGATCAAGAAAGTACAAGAGATTAGTGCATTGCTTAATTATTCCAGGCACAAAATATTCTAATGTCCCAACTTCCCAGAAGACTGCCATTATGTGTAGACTCAGTTCCACCCATTTATTCAAAGGTCTCGGAAAATAGAAAACAATGATGAAAAGTGCCGTGAAAATAGCAATCATTATGATAGCTTCAAGAGAAACTAATTTCCAGCTTCCACAAGGTATTAATTGGTGTAAAGTAAGAATTTACTGAAATATCATAAGCTACCTGCTATAGACGTTAAACGAACAAAAGGAAGCAACCTTCTCCTTTCCCAAATATTTCTGTAACTTGAAATCGTAAATAAACATATATGGCAGAAATTCCCATACTACTTATTTACAAAGGTAAACAGCCTGTAGCTCCTTTTCCATATTCCTCTCCAATATATGCACAAGAGTTAAACATTCTGCACTCAGATAAAAACACACACATAACACACACAGGTAGAAAGATACAGTTGTATAGCTCTTAAGTTTTTTTAAAAGTTAAGAGCACAATATCATTATATTCAAAACAAAACTCATCGTCAAAGAGTCTTACCTTGTACATTCTCATTTCTTTGAAGAAATAGGAAAAGGAGGTAAAACAATTCAATCCCCATTCGCTTTCAGTTCTGGCTGCACATACAAAACATATTAAAAATTATGTCCAGTGTAAGGCGATCAATACCGGCACTTTCAGAACTCACAGATTCTTCCTGTATTCATTTTAGGGATTTCTGCCCACAAGGTTTGTAGAAGAAATTCCCTAAGTTAACAGAACACTACACGAATAAGAATGAAACAAAAAAAGTACACCTTGATAGGTATGCACAGTCGGCAGGCTGTGCATAAAGTAGCCCGCATGGTTATGGAATGTAATACAGTTCTTTATCTTACTTCCTTGTTTTCCTTATAAGGAAGACAGGTATACAGTCAGAGGTGGGTGGGGGAATTCATACAGGTATGTACTGGTGCGTTTTTTTAAAAAAAAACCAACAGTCACTTCTAAGAGGTTAATAACATCTGAAATCCAGACATAATGCCATTGAGATTTATATCCAGTATTTTTTTCTTCAAAATATGAGTTGGATAGCTTTAAAAATAAAACCTGTTCAATGCCATTGCTGAATATCATACTTGGGTGAAATACCTGGAGTGGTGCATAAACCCCATCTTTGCCAACTTCCTTGTAAATGAAATCCTGAAAGGGAGAGAAAACATCACAGTCAGGTATAGTGAATGAACAAATTTCCATAGGAAAAATAATGGGGCTAAAAGAACAAAATGGCTAGAAAGAGAGGACATAATAATTAGTTATACCTAAATAACAGTTTGTTATAATGCAGCAGTTCTCAACCTGGGGGTTGGGACCCCTGGGGAGGGGGTCATGAGGGGTGTCAAATGGGTCATGAAAGACCATCAGAAAACACAGTATTTTCTGTAGGTCATGAGGGTTCTGTGTGGGATGTTTGGCCCAATTCTATCATTGGTGGAGTTCAGAATGCTCTTTGATTGTAGGTGAACTATAAATCCCAGCAACTACAACTCCCAAATATCAAGGTCTATTTTCCCAAACTCCACTAGTGTTCACATTTGGGCATATTGAGTATCTGTGACAAGTTTGGTCCAGATCCATCATTGTTTGAGTTCACAGTGTTCTCTGGATGTAGGTGAACTACAACTCCAAGACTCAAGATAAATGCCCACCAAACCCTTCCAGTATTTCCTCTTGGTTATGGGAGTTTTGTGTGCTAAGTTTGGTTCAATTCCATTGTTGGAACCAGATATCTCTGGAAAACTACTGAGGATCTTTCCACATGTAACCCCATCCACATGGGGTGCAATCCTCTGTTGGTGTTGAGTTGTGTGTGGGTACAGCTACACATTTTACTGGTTCGCTCTTGATCTCACTAGCTCCTTCCCTAGAACTTTAAACATGCTTAAATGTATGCACTAATTTTCCAGTGAGTAAACCAAGTTATTTTGTGAATCGAGGAGCTCTGATGAATATGGAAAAAGCAGAATAATTTTGCTAGCGTTACTGTCACCAGAGATCTTGTGCTGCCCTTGTGGTGTGCCTTCAAGTCATTTCCAAGTTATATTGACTCTAAAGTAGCCCTATAATAAGGTTTTCTTGACAAGATTTTTTTCAGAGGGAGCTTGCTGTTGCTTTCCTCTGAGGTTGTGAGTGCCTTGCCCAAGGTTACCCAGTGAATTTCTAAGGATGAAGAGGATTCAGGCTCTGAGCTTAATCAATCAATCAATTTTTATTACTTGCTTAGTCACCCAATAATATTCTATTAGAATTAGAATATTCATATTCTAACACGCAAACCACCACACTATGCTGACCATGGAACCTAAATAACTGGATTCATAATCCTTGAAATGTTGGGAAGTATCCTCATTATGGTTTTACATACACAGATGTAATTTGCATATTATATCATATCATCATTAATCTGGTATCATGACCCATTTTGAAGACTCAATTTTGTTATTAGAAAGTGAAAAAAGAGACTTGAAGACAGATTTAAACAAGAGAGCCCACAGTAGTAGTCATGAGGAGTGAGAACTATCACTCTATTATTCATATTTTAATTACTGTTTCAATGATAAAAAGTTACCATTATCGCCTACCTGGCATTTGGCCACATTTACATTGGCCACACATGAAGTATGGCATGAAAATACAGTGGCATTACTAGGGAGCTCTAGAGGGTGCAAACTGCATTGGATGACACCATCACAGGTGGAGACATCAAAATGATTACATTTTTTCTGTGAAGTGCTTTGGCCATATTTTTCACTAGCCCTGCTTACTATATCAGTAGATCCAAAAGGCTAGAACTTTCTGCGAATTTATTTTTTAACACACACTTCAACCAAACCTGCCATTAAGTCCCAATTACAATAATGTTTTTTTAATAATGTGTTTTTTTCTTAATGCATTACAAGCATCCCCTGTTATTTCAATTGTTCTAGTTTTTAGAGTCACAAATGTTATCAAATTTCTCTGGTATTTTACTATGAGAATGTGGTATGAACGGGTACAGGAGGAAATCCCTGTGATGATACAGAAAACATGGACAGATCATCTTCTTAGAACACTACTTCCATCAGCCTCCCAGATGCATAGCCTCCTTTGTACATTCAATCCTCCTATATACACTAAAGCCTCCTTTAACTCCTTTAACCCATCACACACAAAGTAGGAAACGGCACTTGTGTATGCAACCTGTACTTTATATGGGATACAAACAGGAGCCCATCACACACTTTTCTGTTCTCTTCATATCTTTTAGAAATACTGTGATTCCACTTAACACACAGCAGATGGATTTGCTCCTCCATTAAAGGGAGTGGGGGGGGGGGGAGGGAAGAGACAAGAAAACTAGAAGAGGAAAACCTAAATTAGCTTATAGCCTTTCCAGAGGTCTTTCCCTAGCAACCACTGGAAGAATAATTGTGACTCTCTCATAGAAAAAAATCCCACTGTCAGCAAAAACTGCCCCCAAACACTTCTCCAAGGAGATGTCACAAGTACAGCTGAGAATTTGCATACTCGATTATGATCACAAAGCTAAAGCTGTGCCCCTGACACATGTAGAGGGGGAAAAATACAATTTCAGTTCTTTGTTTCTTTACTCCATTTCTGAGACTTTTTCTCTATGATTGACTATGGTTACTAGCGACTGGGACTATGAGCCATCTAATAGGACTCACAGGAAACTGCAGGCAAAGAGTCTCAGACACAGCATACAGTCAGTCCCCAATTTGCAAACATCTGACTTACAAACAACTCCTAGTTATGAATGAGAGTGAGATAACACTTAGTGAAAAAAATCTACCCCTCAGAAGGGAAATTTACTCCTGAGTTATCATGGGAAAAGGTGTCTTCACTGAAGCTTTATAAGAATCCTTGTTTACATAACAAGCCCATTTTTTCAAAATCCAATTATCACAGAGACAGAAAGTGAGGCAAAATCTTCTGAACCAGGGCACATACAACAAAATAAACAAAATGAAAGTGGATTTAGAGGAAGAATTCTTCATTTCTTATTATGGAAGTATGTCAGACAAGGACCCCCACTTTCTGCTTTGAAAATAAAATTAAGAAACCCAGACAGACGAAAGTGAGATGCCTTTGACCTCAGGCTTCCTCTCTTGTTTATGTAGTAAGTGCACACAACTTTTTTCTAGCCTACTCTTCAGTACCCTCTAGCAGCAAACCTTTCCAATCAATGCAGGAGCTCTTTGTAAGCAGCAAAGAACTGTCTAGGTTCTCACATAGGTAATGAAACTCCCATTTACTAGGACATCTCCAATTAGTTTTCTACACCTGATAACATTTTATTCCTCCTGACATTTCAACTAAATTGCTAATTATAAGTATCGCTTGGGGGCAACATTTGCATAGTTGCTGGAAATACGTGGCATACTGTTTGCAAAATAGATTGAATCAATCTTGTAATCCAACCCACAGAGATGAGTGGTGCTTCCTAGTAAAGGAGTGTCTTACCGTCTCTGATTTTTCACACTTTAAAAAAAGGCCTCCCATAAGCCTCACAGCATGTGCTGTCCTCTTTCCCTCTTCTCCAACATATCTCTGGGTGTCTGTTGCTAAGGCTGTGTGAGAAAAGGTAGACTCTTCTGTATGTGTACTGCTCAGAAGGGCAGGTAATCCAGGCCATTGTGTAATGGTGCCACATACTAGCCACTCAAATCAACATGGCTACTCCATGCCAGGGGGTTATTTTCTCACACAATACAGGACATACTGTATATACTCATAAGTCTAGAAATTTTAGTCAAAAACCTGGGTCGACATCCACATATCAAATACTATCCCTTAACTCTTATCAATAAAGGAACCATATATGAGTAATAATAATAATAACTTTATTTATATACTGTACTTGCCCTATCTCCCCAAGATGACACAGGGTGGTTTTCAACATCAGGCAAAACATTCAATTGCCAGAAGGGAAAACTGTACAAACAAATAAAAATTAACATCATAAAACATAAACATTAAATCCTGCTAAAACAAACAAAAAAAATTAAAAACCAGTTTTATTATAAGTCCATCAGACGGGTGCAAAATACCAATGGCCAGAATTACAAAATGGACAACTATGAAAGGATAGTGAAAAGTGATAGTGCCCCCCCCCGTTATATGGACTGCAGCAGAGATGACATCATCTGCCACAACATAATACAACCAACACAACTCATCACAGAAATACATGATCATGGGGAAAGGGACAACATACAGGATCCTGTTGGAGATGCCCTTTTATTTTGTTATCTGGCACTTATAATTGCTTCATAATGCAAAGTTCTTGGCCTAGGTACAACGTAAGGATATCAAGGAAAAACTTATTTTGCTTAAAAATAAAATAAAATAAATCAGAAGCAACTTCTACTTATAACTGTCACATTTATTGTGAGGTATGTAAGAAAATGATAAACAAATGTTTATGTACATGTGTATGTGTCAACGTATGGTGACTCCATGGATTATATAGGGCATTTTTAGACAAGAAATACTCTGAGGTGGTTTTGCCTTCCATGGCAATATAATCTATAGCACCTCGTATTTGTTTATGGTCTCTCATTTAAATACCAAACAGGGTTGATCCTGCTTAGCTTCCAAGATCAGATGTGATTTGGGGATAGGGTGTTTAGGCTGTAATACCATTTGAAAATGATCCATGGATGAATGCAAGAAACAACCTTTCTGAATCACACCCTTCTGAAAATATCTTTGTACACATCTGTTCCTGTCCCCAGCTAACAACAGAAATAGGATATTTGCTATTCCAGTTCATACACCCAAAGCCACTATTTATTAGTTCACAGTATTTTGTGCCACTTTTCATTTTTATATTCAAAACCCCGCAAAGTGATTTACAAGAAAACACGTTATGAGCTCCAATGAGCAATGCAATGCTACTTGTTTTTAATTGTTCATTTCCGGTTTAATTTATTCACCAAGACCAGTAGCAATGACTCACCTGACAATGGTCAGAGCTGGTCCCTTCAGTTGCTTTGGGTGTATCGTCTGGATTTATCTGATTTTATTGAGTGAACAGAGATGAATCAGTCACTATAAGAGTCATGGCACTCGGTGGGTCACTTGAAAGGGAAAGTCCCTTTGGCTCCAGTTTTATCCTCTTGTTCACATACCTTCTTGATGTGGCACACCTTCCTGGCATTCACCCATCCATTAATCATTGACTTGTATTTATACACCACAGTCACTTTGCTACAGAATCCTATAACAACTCCTCTATTGAAACAGCTTCATTGGCAGAGACTTCACCAAACAGGAGCTGAAACTCAACCATGCAGGTGTGACTAGCTGAGATGAACTAGCAGAAGTGCCAGCTTAGAATAGATATGAATGATTATACCTGCCGAATGCTCCTGAAATGCTTGACAGCAGGCTGCAAATCATCTCCAAGCGCTTCATAGAAAGAACTCTTAATTGCAAAAAACTCCTAACTGTAAGAACACCTTTCATCTCATGTTTTGATTGTGCCTAAGTTTTCCTCATGCAGATATTTAGCATCCTACCTCAAGACATCTACATTCTGCAGACTTTGGGAGTCCAGTGTCCGAATTAGCTCTTCCACTTCCCCTCGAATCCCTATTTTAGTGATACTTCAGCTCAGAGAAATGTCCAGGAAACATGAAATGTTTCTTATTCCTTTGTGACATTGCAATTCTTCTTAAGATATTATCCTGTTCTGATTTTGGGAGAATGTAGCATGAGTGTTCATGACGCATCCTATGAGTAATGATGTAGTTTAATCACTAGATGGCATTGGAGTTAATTGTATCTAGGTGCAGTCAGGAACTTCTGGCTTCTTTCTCATTAATTTTAAAAGAAGACAATGAAGTTGTTCTCTAGCGTCTATTAGACCCTCTTAGATTTTCTGGCATAAAACAGACCTCAAAGCTTTTGTGAAATCGGTATAAAAATAATTACAATAAATAATTGCAGTTAAAATTTATCATAAATGAACCCCTGAAGATGTAATTCATAGATGCAGGAGAAATGTCAGGAGAGAATGCTACTGGAACATGGCCATACAGCCCAAAAAACTCACAGCAACCCAATAAATGAATACATGTATTGTAAACAGCCAATTTCTTACACTCAACCTTTTCTATGCAAGAAAAAATACACATCAGTAGAAGAGTTTTGGTGTAATGCTGAGGCTGTACTCATATTTCGCTTTGTCTGTATTGCCAGCACACCCAAACATGGCTTCTTAGAGTAAGTTTGTGTTATATTGCAAAGTGAAGGGGTTTGGCCATCCATACACAATGTGATTATACCTTATTCCATAACAGTCTATGGCAATGTACTATCATGAACATTGAAGTTCCACAAGTCTTTTAATTTAAAAATTCAAGCTTTTTTGAATGGCCCCAACTCAGGGCAGTGGGGTTGGTCTTGTTGCCATGTGATAAAGTACCACTTTGTGGTTTGTGCTCATGTGGCTTCCCTTATAACATTGTCCCACATGTCATCTGTTATCTGCCCCAATGCTGTACCCATTCATTTCAGCTGTAACCAATAAGGTTGTGGTTATTTTAATTTGAGTCAGATGTTGAGTGTTTCTTTTCTATCCCCCCTGAAAAAGAGATAATATTGGTTGATGCTGTCTATGCAGTCAGTAGGACATAGCAGCATTTTATCTGACACCTTTCAAATGTTTTGGATAGTAACTTCCTTTACCTTTATCACTCACCATATGGCCATGGTTGAATTTTTTTTCATGTCAGGAGCAACTTGAGAGACTGTGAGTCACTTCTGGTGTGAGATAATTGACCGTCTGCAAGCACGTTGCCCAGGGGGCACCTGGATGTTTTTGATGTTTTACCATCCTTGTGGGAGGCTTCTCTCATGACCCCACATGGGTAGCTGGAGCTGACAGAGGGAACTCCTCTGCACTCTTCCCAGATTCGAACCTGCAACCTGTTGGTCTTCAGTCCTGCCAGCACAAGGGTTTAACCCACTGTGCCACCGGGGGCTCCTGATGAGAACAGGGTTGATGAGAACGGAAGTTCAAGGAATCTTGAGGATACCAAATTTGGAAAAGCTTTCTTGAAGTGAATGTTTTCCAAAATATGGGTGGAGAAATCCCAGCTGATCCGAAGTATTTTAAAACACCAATATATCCCACTCTTAACCCATATCACTATCCTACAAGGGGGAAGTGAGGGATACACCAAAAGTACAGCCTATTGAGCAAAACTGCAAATATTTAACTGGGTCCTTCAATAATACATTGATGGTTTTTACAATTAAGGCTTTTCTTGAAACATGTGCCACTCATCTATTCATTAATAGCCAGACACTACTGCATTTAGCCCACCCCTGCACCAGAAATGTACCTAGCCCATAGAATTAGCTTTAAGCAAACTACCTGCAATCATTTACAGACAAAGTTACTCAGTCGTTTCCATATTGCTGGCGTGATTAATCTGCTATTTAAGCCAGTAACATACTCTCCAAGGGTACTTATTTGGCAAAGATAATCTCAATTAATCCAGTGCAGTCCCATTTTTCAGATGCTTAGAAAATGTCCCAGTTTCCTTCTCCCACTTTTCCCATCCATCATCTAGCAACTAATAAAATACACTGGAATCCATAAAACCTTAAACTAGAAATTTCATTTCCTCACCTCAGGGATGCTACAGAATTTCTTTAGAGTTGTATACACTTTTAGCTATTGTTCTGAGGACAAAACGCTAGGTATAATTTTAGCTGCAAATTTTAAAAAGTAATCATTTACATTCATGTTTCTGAAAAGTAGATAAAATACTTGGTTCAGCCACTCAAAATAAGCCATCTGAATGCTATGAGCTGTCAGCCTGAGGTATATATAACATGCTCTCATCCCATTTATCTTGTCACCACTCTAATAGTCACACACACAAAAAAAACAGACCACGAGGGAGCAATACCAAAGCCAGCAACAAACTGAGGGATATTCCTCTTTGGGCATTTAGTGAATACATACATAGTTTTTTTTACTGCAGTCAGGTGATCAAATATTTATGGCTGTGCTTACATGTGCTTGAACCAGGACTGGGTACTTTTAATGTAAGTCACTTTGAATCTCCTTCAGGAGAGATAAAGCGGGGTATAAATAAACATAATAATAAACATAACAACAACAACATGTTCCAGGCATTAAAATGCAGGGCAGTGGTTCCCAACCTTTGCTCTTCCAGGTGTTTTGGACTTCAACTCCCAGAAATCCCAGCCAGCTTGCCAACTGTTAGGAATTGTGGGAGCTGAAGTACAAAATGCCTGGAGGACCAAAGGTTGGGTACCAGTGCTGTAGGGAATCCTTGAGGTGAGGACTTGAAGCGGTCTTCTCCAGTGGGGGTGGGAATCTCTCATACAACCCAGTGGCTGAGAGACTAGGACTGGGGCTGAGACATATGGGGCATAACATTGTGGGTTTTTTTTGGATAAGTTATGGTGTCTGTATGGTTTGGCAGGTAGATTCAGCCTGGGAGTGTATCTCACACCTAAACATGCAAAGGTTTTATAATATGCTCACCTGTAGATCCACCAAAAGCTCATTATCTTCTGTTCCTCTCGCAATATGTCAATCACTTAATTTTTATCCTGCCTTTCCTCACAGAAGTGAGGCTCCAAATTTCAGACTAACTCTAAGTTCAGTTCTCTGCCCAGGCAGCTCAAACCCATGGACTGTCCAAACGTAGGCAATTGGATTTAATTTCTAAAGCAGGTGGACTTCTATGTATACTAAAGGGTCCCTAAGCGAATTGTTGGAAGCCACAGTGTGACTCAGTCATGTGACTCAGTCACAACCTGTCATCTCAAGTTGTTTCTTAGATTGGTTTCAAGAGGGTGCAGTAATATGCACCCTTCTGACATATGCAGGAAAAATTAACATGCTATGTTCTCTCCTTAGGTAAAAACAAGTGGAGTAATAGCAAATACAGGGAGCTTTTTTAAAAAGGGGAGACTGAAACATACTTGGGAGTGGTTTTCATTTGCTTGTGTTTTATGCAAGACTCACAATATGAGAGCTTCAAAGTTAGATGTGTATGAACCTGTATTGGCTTTGTGAAGTAAAGTCTAGATTCCTTAGCTAGTGGGCACACTCCTTAACTTCTCAAGGACTTAAATCTCCTTAGCCCTTAACTCTATTGAAGGAAAACACCAGGCCTTAAGTCCCCCTACCTACAAGGATGAATTAGGAGGCCATTCCCCCACCCAAGTGACAAGGGAAGGGGGAGATTTAAAGGAAGGGCTGGTTTTCATCAGAAGAAAAAATGCTTAGGACTTGAAAGTTAACACCATCCAGAGCAATAGGTGTTATTCAAAGAAAATATATCTAAGAGGGAAGCATTAATATAACACTTAATTTCAACTATTAAACATGTGGAAGTAAGCTGGTTTCCCTGAAGGAATTTTTGCCCCTTTTATGTCCCTCTTTGTTATAGTTCTCTGGTTCCATCACTGTACAGATGGAGATGACGGCTATACTTTGACCGGAAGCATACCATAGAATTTCACTGGAGGACCCATAGAAGCCCACATATGCTTGGGGGTGTGTGTGCACTTTTTGGAGCATAGATAAGTGAAACCATGTATACCAAATTTGTGGATAAGGGTATTGTAATGTCATTAATGACAGTGGCTTACTGTATAAGTGAAAAGTTCAGAACCTTGATTTTAACTGAGGCTGTTGCAAAAGGAGTCATGGAAACACCTGACATTGCTTGCAATGGGATCCAAAGCAGCCGAACTTATCATCACCCACACATCCTCCTGGGTCACACAAGGAGCAGTCAGGTTTCAATAATATGCTATTCGTGTAAGGTTATGGTTCTCAGCCTGTGGGTCCCCGGACATTTTGGCCTACAACTCCCAGAAATCCCAGCCAGTTTATCAGCTGTTAGGGTTTCTGGGACTTGAAGGCGAAAACATCTGGGGACCCACAGGTTGAGAACCACTGCGAAGATTGGAGTGGCCTTTTAAATGTAGGTTTCTTTTAAACATTGGATTGTTTGAAGAAATGACCTTATTCCCAATTAAAGTTCATGTTGCCAACTGTGCAAAAACTGTATTGTTGAAGGCATTAGTGGCCGGAATCACTGGGTTGTTGTAGGTTTTTCGGGCTATATGGCCATGTTCTAGAAGTATTCTCTCCTGACATTTCGCCTGCATCTATGGCAAGCATTCTCAGAGGTTGTGAGGTCTGTTGGAAACTAGGAAAATGGGGTTTATATATCTGTGGAATAATGTCCAGGGTGGGAGAAAGAACTCTTGTTGAAGGTAGGTGTGAATGTTTCAATTGGCCACCTTGATTAGCATTGGATGACCTGGCAGTTTTTAGTTATATAAACCCAATTTTCAAACAGAGTCACAACTCTGTGGCCCAAATGCTTCATTGGAACTTATGTTACAAGTACCACCTACCAGTAGAACTGGTGGGATCATAAACCTGCAAAGGTAGTGGAAAATGAACATGCAAAAATACTGTGGAACTTTCAAATCCAGACTGAGAAAGTTTTGTAACACAATACACCAGACATCATGATTGTGGAAAAGAAAAAAAGTCTGGATTATTGATGTCGCCATACCAGGTGACAGTCGCATTGAGGAAAAACAACAGGAAAAACACAGCTGTTATCAAGACCTCAAAATCGAACTGCAAAGGCTCTGGCATAAACCAATACAAGTGGTCCCAGTGGTAATCGGTACACTGGGTGCCATGCCAAAAGATCTCAGCCGGCATTTGGAATCAATAAACATTGACAAATTCATGATCTGTCAACTGCAAAAGGCCACCTTACTTGGACCTGCGCTCATCATTCAAAAATACATCACACAGTCCTAGACGCTTGGGAAGTGTTCGACTTGTGATTTTGTGACACAAAATCCAGCATTTAGATCCCATTTTCTGTGAAGTACTGTGTTTTTGTGTCAGTAAAATAATAATAATAATATTTTTGTGTCAGGAGTGACTTGAGAAACTGCAAGTTGCTTCTGGTGTGAGAGAATTGGCCATCTGCAAGGATGTTGCCCAGGGGCGGCCCAGATGTTTTGATGTTTTACCATCCTTGTGGGAGGCTTCTCTCATGTCCCTGCATGGGGAGCTGGAGCTGACAGAGGGAGCTCATCCATGCTCTCCCTGGATTTGAACTTCCCACCTGTTGGTCTTCAGCCCTGCCGGCACAAGGGTTTAACCCATTGTGCCACCAGTTGCTCCAAATAGTAGTAGTAATAGTAGTAGTAGTAATAATAATCTTTATATTCTTTGCCAAAAGTATCAAACTACAACATAGCATTCAGCTATGCACCACTTGACATCCGTCAAGAAGTAGCAGCCAGTAATGAAAGGACCAAGCCGTTGACATTTCCGGCCCATTCCCAGTTCGGATATCAGCCAGCGAGACAATGCCTTAAATCAAGAAATAGCTTACTGAGATGTACAGAGATACTCACAAGGAATAGTCCAAAAGTGGCAGGCTAATACTTGGAACCTCAATATGTGGCTGATACTAGATCAGAGACTCCCTCCTGAGCACACAGAAGACTCAGTGACTTGGAAGGCGCTGAACAGACTGCACTCCGGTTCCACAAGATGAAGAACCAACCTTAATAAATGGAGCCACAAAGTGAAGTCCACAACATGTGAGTGTGGAGAAGAGGAAACCACAGACCCCTTACTACAAAGACCCCTTCCACATGTATAATGGAGGACCTTCTCACAGTGACACCAGAGGGACTCCAAGTGGCCAACTCCTGGTCAAAGGACATTTAGTAGAATGCCAAGTTTTTAACTTTGTGGTTTTTTATACATTATAATTGTATTCTCAATTCGCTTTTGACAAAATAAATAAATAAATAAATACCCGTGTTTCCCCGAAAGTAAGACAGCGTCTTACTTTCTTCCCCCCCCCCGAATAGTCCCACTACGCCTTACTTTCGGGGTATGGCTTACATTGGACGACGGTAAGCCGTACCCCCGGCCGCCGCGTCACTCGGTCCCGCCTCCTCCTCCGCCGCCCTCCCTGCGGCCGCCTCTTCTCGGATCGGAGGAGAGGCGGCTGAGGAGAGCCCTTTGCTGCCTCTCTTCCATTCCCTGAAGAGGATGCTGCAGGGCGCCTCTCTTCCGTTCCCAAAGAGGAGGCTGCAGGGAAACTGCGTGATCGTTCTCCTTGCAGCCCCCTCTTCAGGAACGGAAGAGGGGCGGCTGAGGAGCCCTCTGCCACCTCTCTTCCGTTCCCGAAGAGGAGGCTGCAGGAAACTGAGATCGTTCTCCTTGCAGCCCCCTCTTCGGGAACGGAAGAGAGGCAGCTGAGAGCCTCTGCTGCCTCTCTTCCGTTCCCGAAGAGGAGGCTGCAGGGAAACCACACGATCGTTTTCCTGCAGCCCCCTTCGGGAACGGAAGAGGGGCGGCTGAGGAGCCCTCTGCCGCCTCTCTTCCGTTCCCCGAAGAGGAGGCTGCAGGGAAACCGCGCGATCGTTCTCCGTGCAGCCCCCTCTTCGGGGAACGGAAGAGAGGCGGCTGAAGAGCCCTCTGCCGCCTCTCTTCCGTTCCCCGAAGAGGGGGCTGCACAGAGAGCGATCGCGCGGTTTCCCTGCAGCCTCCTCTTCGGAAACGGAAGAGAGGCGGCAGAGGGCTCTCCTCAGCCGCCTCTCTTCCGTTCCCCAAAGAGGAGGCCGCAGTGAGGGCGGCAGCGGCGGCGGCAGAGGAGGTGGGACCGAGTGACGCGGCGGCCGGGGGTACGGCTTACTTTCGGGGTACGGCATATATTAGCCGACCCCTCTGACACCCCCGATACGTCTTACAATCGGGGATGTCTTACTATCGGGGAAACACGGTAGTATTAAGCCTTGGTGGTTAAAGTGTTGGCCAATTCTATTAATTCTGAAGTGTAAATGCATCTGTAGTTTTTTCTTAAAGATTGTAATAGATTATTTCTGCACTGTTATTTCTACTGTGGGTGGGTCTTTTAAAACCGCAATCTTCAAAGGCTGTTTGCAATTCTCAAGTTATTTTGCACAAAATTCACATTTTTCTGCAAAAAAAAATGCTGTGGAAATAATATTTCTGTTAATGTTTATTCCTATGTAGAAAATGATAATCAAGCTCGCGGATGATGAGCCCTCAAAGATAGACTGTGAGTTGCAGAGAATATAAGTTTGATACAATCAATATCACTGTATTAGCATACATCAAATAGCAGTCAATGCACATAGAGATACATAGGTATTCAAAGCAATGATAAGGGCGGCGCGCTCCCTCCTCTCTCACATTAACAAAAATTATAGCATCAAATGGTATCGCAAAGCAGTTACAAACTCTCAGTTACTGTGAGGAAGGTGTTGAGCAAACCTCCGTGGGTCATGGAGGCAGTCCAGGAGAGGACACGATGCGGGGAGGGGTTCGCCGTGGAGCCGGGCGGCAAAGAAAAAAGCCGCGGCCAGGAGCCAGCCGAAGATGCGTGCTGAGTTCCAAAACAAGGAGGGCGAGCTGGGCGCGTGAGCCGAGATGAAGCCAGAAAGCAATGGCGATTTGCGACAGCGACTGTCGTGCTACGGGCGCTGGAATGCTGCGCGGATCCCACAATCGAGGAGAGCCGGGACAATGCCAAGCGGCGAGATTAACTCAAGGCGCCAAGGCTTTTTGCCGTTTCGCGTCTTAAAGAGGCGCTTCCTCAGGAGCGCGTCGCTGTGTGTGGTGATCTAAAACAATGCAATGAAGGTAACAACATCTTGGTACTGGCTAGAGTATGGATACAAAATAAGCACAATGTAAATAAAGCAATAAACAAGTAGTACATACCTAGTAATGCATAACAAAGGAACATCAAGGATAGGCCAATCAAGTAGGCTGAGTGCAGCAAAAGGGCAATACAAGTCAGAGCATATATAGAGTGCAACACAGGTGTGGTTAATTACAATAACAGTTGTTGTAAGGAAAAGGAGTCATTGAGGCCGCAGGGAGTTTAAACTTGTTAACAGAAGGGCACATTTCTTCTCAGCCTTAAGCAATGAGTGACTGAGGTTGCAATGTGGAGGTGGATTAACCCTTTGGAGCCCATACACCTTAAAGCTGTCAGGCGAATGTTTCATTTTGAAAAAATGACTATAAAGGGTGGAATCCTGTGATAAACACCTAATTTTAGATTTATGTTCATACATTCTGGTCCTAAGATTTCTAGAACTTTGGCCCACATAGTGGAGCCCACATGGGCATTCGAGGCAATAAATGATGCCAGCATGGGCACAGGTGATTTCATCCCTCAGTTGGAGTGTCCTACCATTGGTTCTATTGGTAATGCTGGTGGGCGTATTGATCTGGGCACAAATGCCACAGTGTGCGCAGGGTTTGGTGCCAGGGTTGCTGGTGATTGTCATGGTTCTAATGGAGTGGTTGGTATGTACCAGGAGATCTTTAATTTGGCAGAGCGTTTCTTGGCAACCATAGGTGGTTGTTCAAGGCCTGGTATTGCAGCAATCATGGGCCAGAATTTTTTCACTATTTTGACAATTTGATTAGAATGTGGGCTCAATGTGAGGGGCCAAATAAGTTTAGTCATGGATTGTTTGACTGTTGGGGCAAGTAGTTGGTTGCGATCTTTAAGATCTGACTTGTGTTTTGCGTTATAAAGAACTTTGGTGGGATATCCCCTACTACTTGCCCCAACAGTCAAACAATCCATGACTAAACTTATTTGGCCCCTTGCAATCACATTGAGCCCACATTCTAATCAAATTGTCAAAATAGTGAAAAAATTCTGGCCCATGATTGCTGCAATACCAGGCCTTGAACAACCACCTATGGTTGCCAAGAAACGCTCTGCCAATATTAAAGATCTCCTGGTACATACCAACCACTCCATTAGAACCATGACAATCACCAGCAACCCTGGCACCAAACCCGCACACACTGTGGCATTTGTGCCCAGATCAATACGTCCACCAGCATTACCAATAGAACCAATGGTAGGACACTCCAACTGAGGGATGAAATCACCTGTGCCCATGCTGGCATCATTTATTGCCTCGAATGCCCATGTGGGCTCCACTATGTGGGCCAAAGTTCTAGAAATCTTAGGACCAGAATGTATGAACATAAATCTAAAATTAGGTGTTTATCACAGGATTCCACCCTTTATAGTCATTTTTCAAATGAAACATTCGCCTGACAGCTTTAAGGTGTATGGGCTCCAAAGGGTTAATCCACCTCCACATTGCAACCTCAGTCACTCATTGCTTAAGGCTGAGAAGAAATGGGCCCTTCTGTTAACAAGCGAAACTCCCTGCGGCCTCAATGACTCCCTTTCCTTACAACAACTGTTATTGTAATTAACCACACCTGTGTTGCACTCTATATATGCTCTTGACTTGTATTGCCCTTTGCTGCACTCAGCCTACTTGATTGGCCTATCCTTGATGTTCCTTGTTATGCATTACTAGGTATGTACTACTCTGTTTATTGCTTTATTTACATTGTGCTTATTTTGTATCCATACTCTAGCCAGTACCAAGATGTTGTTACCTTCATTGCATTGTTTTAGATCACCACACACAGCGACGCGCCCTGAGGAAGCGTCTTTAAGACGCGAAAACGGCAAAAAAAGCCTTGGCGCCTTGGAGTTAATTCGGCCGTTTGGCATTGTCCCGGCTCTCCCTCGATTGTGGGATCCGCGCTGCTAATTCCAGCGCCCCGTAGCACGACAGTCGCTGTCGCAAATCGCCAATTGCTTTCTGGCTTCACCTCCGGCTCACGCCGCCCAGCTCGCCTCCTCCTTTTTTTGGAACTCAGCACGCATCTTCGGCTGGCTCCTGGCCGCGGCTTTTTCTTTGCCGCCCGGCTCCACGGCGAACCCCCTCCCGCATCGTTTCCTCTCCTGGACTGCCTCCATGACCCACGGAGTTTTGCTCAACACCTTCCTCACAGTAACTGTTAGTTTGTAACTGCTTTGCGACACCATTTGATGCTATAATTTTTGTTAATGTGAGAGAGGAGGGGCGCTTTTCCTTATCATTGCTTTGAATACCTATGTATCTCTATGTGCATTGACTGCTATTTGATGTATGCTAATACAGTGATATTGATTGTATCAAACTTATATTCTCTGCAACTCACAGTCTATCTTTGAGGGCTCATCATCCGCGAGCTTGTTCATTTGTCCTGATACATTGTTGTTTCCTTAGCTTCTCATAAGCACCCCCCTCCCTTTTGTTTGTTTCACCGAAAATGATAATCAACCATGTGCAAATTTTGTGCAGAATAAATCTCTTATTACACTATTTTTGAGTGTAGGGAACAGCACCTTCTCTGCAGGAGTTAATGTTTCCATGTTGAAATAGTATCAATTAGAGTAATTCTACTGAACTAGTGGAATCTGCTTAGCTGTGATCTCAACATTTGATTGAGTCAGGGTCTGCATAAGTTGGAACTAATCAACAGTCTAGCTGAAATGAGATCATATTATAAGATCTATAATTTAGAATGGATTCCCTTTGATGAAGGAATGTATAAGGTAGCCTGAGCAAAAATAAAAACTTCTTCAAAGTAAACCTCAATTGCAACTTCCAGGGACACTTTATGCATTAGCCTGGAAATTTAGCTGACAAGGATTGTAGAAGGCAATTGCCACCTGAAGTAGCAAAGCAATATGTCTCCAAAGGAAGGAGGAAAATTTGACCCTTAGCCTTAAGGTAGGATAGCTGGAAACGGTCATGTTACAAATGCAGGGCTTTTATAAATGAGGTCCAGCTGAACTGTTGAATGATTAAGGGATAACAAAGTTTGTTATTTTTAGAGAATGGCTTGATCAACTGCTGCGTTGGCAGAAAGTGCTGCCATCTTCTGGTCACAAGAGTGTTTGGTAGGCCAAACTGTTTGTTTTATCATGTTGGATTTTAGCGCCCTTCCAGACAGCCCTATATCCCAAAATACCAAGGCAGGAAATCCCACATTATCTGAGTGTGAACTCAGATAACCCAGTTCACGCCTTAGAGGTGTGACCAGCATGCCAGTGCAATATTTAAAAGTCCTACCTGATTAGGAGTCTAACCCAGCAATTATGAAAAAAACACAATGTAGTCTTTCATACATATGGCTAAACTGTCTTGCTGGGATTCAGTTCTAAATAATGGCAATCGTTGTCACAATTACATTATCACTATCATTACTGTATTGCATGTAGCCTTTGAATGCTTCACTCCGGTCTCATCAGAAATTAATCATCACCAAACTGTAATATACATTTCCAGCATTCATAACATCTATATTTATTGATGTCCAAATCAGCAATGTTTATCTCAACACATTCAACCTGCTTAAACGTAATTAAAATCATGAGCAGTTGTTACTTTACAATCTATTTGTTGTCAGCCAGTTCACACCATTCTTACTCATCACATTGAGAATGTTTGTGTAATATGACTCTAACATCCATTTGGAATACAGTCCCAGACTTTGCATAAATATAGTCACTAGTAGTAGTAGTAGTAGTAGTAGTAGTAGTATTAGATCCTAGCCCCTTGGGAATGATGGGGGGTCACACACAGGGATCATTGCACAAGGAGGTACTATAGTACTTAAACATGCATGTTGTAATATGAGGTTACAGCAGGACATGACAGACAGGTGGCCATTGTTCATTTTTTTCCCAAGACTTTACAGCAGGGCACTCAAAACACATTTTTATTGAGGGCCACATCACTCTCATGGAATCCATGGATGGAGAATCCACGTACAAGGAGGGCCAATTATATTTTTTTTACATAGTGGTAGGTGCTCTTTAGTTTTCACCCAGTTCAGGTCCCCAGATGTTACTGAACGACAACGCCCAACACTTTTGATTATACACCATGCTGAGGTTGGAGAAAGGATAAATGACATTTTAAAGTCAGCCATTTTGTCTACAAGCTTTGTATCTAAATTCAAATTCCACAACTGTAACTAAATAGAACAAAACAGCCTTCCAGATGTTAATATATTACAATTCACATCATCTGTAGTCATGATGTCTGGAGGAACACTTAAAATGAAATGGTGGGCTAGATTTGGCCCGTGGGCCTTGTGTTTGACACACTGGAAGACCTAGGGATTCTTGGAGAGGTGGTCTCTCTTTGAAACGTTAGTTTCTCCAATGTGAGTCAGTGGTAAACTTTTGGAAAAGATTCCTAGAAAGAACATTTTAATTAAATCTGCAAAAGTCAAACCCACAAATGTCGAGGGCTGACTGCATATGAGCAACAACAACAACACATATGCATTTTCAAAATAGAAATGAGAGCAAAAACCTATTCTAAACATTCAGCCCACAAATGAAATTTCAGATACTAGAATCATACAATTGAAAGGGATCACAGGGACCATCCAGTCCAACTCCCGCCATGAAGGCAAAGCACGTTCAAAGCACCCTTGACAGATGGCCATCCAGCCTCTGATTTAAAACCCCCATAGAAGGAGATTTCACCACACTCCCAGATTGCATAATGCACTGTTGACAACTCTATGATCCATCAGGAAATTCTTCCTAATTTCTAGGTGGAATCTTTTCCCTTGCAGTTTGAATCAGATGCTCAGTATCCTAGTCTCCAGAGCAGCAGAAAACAAGCTTTCCCCCACCTCAATGTGACATCCTTTCAAATACTTAAACATGGCTATCATGTCCTCCCTCGGCCTTCTTTTCTCTAAATTAAAAATACCCAGCTCCCTTAGCCACTTTTCATAGGACTTGGTTTTCAAATCAAATCATATTTCTTTTGATTAGAATTCAGTAATATAAAGGTATATTAAGAATCTGGAGCACCTATACTCGATGTACTACTTGAATATATGCATACATACGAACTGTCTATATAATTGGAAAATTATTTAACAAATACCGTAAGTTTTTCTTTATGTGGACCCGCCAGGGTGTACTTTTGGAGTCTGTATAGGGATCAAAGTAATGGATCACAAGATCTAATAACTCTAGAATGGTTTAAATGAATGTTACCTAAGTCTTAAAAATGTTGCAAGATGTCTTTGGAAACCACAAGAAGCCAAACAGGGGCAAGAGAATAAACAATGAATAATGTAGATTAAACATTGGTCTATGCAACAAGAGGGAGTCTCCAGTGGCACAGCAGGTTAAACCACTGAGCGGCTGAATTTGTTGACTGAAGTTTAAATCCAGGGAGCAGGGTGAGCTCCAACTGTTAGCCCCAGCTTCTGCCAACCTAACAGTTTGAAAACACATGAATGTGAGTAGATCAATAGATACTGCTGCTGTGAGAAGGTAATGGCACATGCCCACTTTTTGGCTTAGCAATGGAGATGAGCACCACTCCTCAGAGTCGGACACAACTACACGTAATGCCAAGGGGAAACCTTTATCTTTATGCAACAAGCATGGAGTTAACAGTCTCACTACCAATACATAAAAATATAGCAAACACCAGTAATGACATCCAAAACAGAGGTTTATGTCACAGCAGCTATTTCAGGAGGCAGATATAATTAGAATGTGCCCATTTCATCACATATATTACTGGAAATTATTCATCATGAGTTCTTTATGAACAATTCTTTACTGTTAAAACCTATAGCAACTCATTGCTACTTTTTGATGTCAAGAAATCTGAAACAGCTGCTGCTGCATATTTTAGTTTTAATTGGAGTTCTAATTTGGGAGGTTTGCCTCCTGCTCTTTGATTGGATAGCATGCATCCTTTAAAACCAGGTTTGCGCTCTCAAAAGTGTAGCAACACATGGAAGTGTACTTCTGCATGATTTTAGTTTGTCAAATTCATTGCAGCTAATGTCATATTATTTTCTGTGAGTGAAAGAACATTAAGATTCTGAAATCGGTAGAACACTCCAACTAATCCCCGGGAATAAGTCACTGAAAAGCAAAGCACATATGAATTTCATCTTCTTGAATAAGCTATCAAAATGAATGGAACCTACAAGTACTTAACTTTGGATCATATTCTTGAAATTCTAATTATACTTTCAGGACTTTTTCCTATTCTCATCTTCACTCTCACTCCCAACCCAAGTCCCACTGCATTACTTTTGGGCAAGAGTTACCTCAAGACGTGCATTTTCATACCCAAATGTGTCCCTGAGTGAGTTCAGTTGCAAATGTTTTCAGATTCACTGGCCTTGCTACAATGGAAGTGTTTGGCACTATTAAGCTTAACTGCTATTACAGAACAGTAGTAGTGATTATTGGCATGACCCAAAATGGCACCATTGGGCGGGTACCTGACAGGTTCTCTGAGCTAGAACATGACATTTGCACTTCCACGAGAAAAGATCTCCAACTTTCATTATTTCTTCCTATCTCCAGACCCTCCCAAAAGATTATGGGGCCCTCTGAAATAGTGTGCTATAAGGTATGGAAGATAAGGTATGGAAGATAATAGGACTGAAAAGAATCATGAAAAGAAAGTCAGTGTGGACATGATTTGTACATTTTAGGCATGCTATAAATTCAACACACAAATCTATGTGAATCAAAGAAGATTCTGCAGTGGTTACAATTTAGATTATGCAATGTGGTAAAATGTTACGTACTCTGCCTAGAATAAGGTGTAATAGTTTGAGTGTTGGTAGGAGTCTGGAGGCTGGAGCCCCATTTACCCTGGCTGTTTAGTGCCGTTTGAAGCTAGCCTCAAACTGCATCAGCTAGACAACAAACTCCCACAAGAGTGTGTCAGTGCTGTGTGGTTGTGTCATTCATCACCAGTGGGTTAAACCCCTGTGCCAGAAGGACTGAAGACCGACAGGTCACAGGTTCAAATCCGGGGAGAGCGCAGATAAGCTCCTTCTATCAGCTCCAGCTCCTCATGCGGGGACATGAGAAAAGCCTCCCACAAAAATAGTCAAACATCAAAACATCAGGGTATCCCCTGGGCAACGTCTTTGCAGACGGCCAGTTCTCTCACACCAGAAGTGACTTGCAGTTTCTCAAGTCGCTCCTGACACACACACACACACAGACACACAGAAATTACCATCCAGGTCTCACACTGGTTCCAGGATTTCCTACAAAACCATCCAAACAGCGAAAACCTTTTCTTCAATAACTTTTTTAAATGTTAGGAGCGATTTGAGAAGCTGCAAGTCGCTTCTGGTGTGAGAGAATTGGCCATCAGCAAGGACATTGCCCAGGCGATGCCTGGATGTTTGATGTTTTACCATCCTTGTGGGAGGCTTCTCACATGTCCCCATATGGAGAGCTGGAGCTGACAGAGGGAGCTCAGCCCACTTGAAAACAACTTAAATGATCAGTGTGTTGAAACCAACTTAAATGATGAGTGTAGATGGGATTGGATTCCTAGCTTGGCCATGGAAACCAACTGAATGATGGGCGAGTCACACATTTTCAACCTTAGGAAACCCTATGATAGGTTCACCTTAGGGTCACCATATATTGAAAAAACAACAACAATCTATGACAAACAAAAGCAAAGAACAGCCTTTTTTCCTCCTGTTTCTTTTTCATACACTTCTGAACAGTTTTTTTATGTTTCTTGATTTAAAGTGTAGTTGTTCCTGTTTGGAAATGAGTGGCGTTTGGCTTAATGCAAACTGATTCGATCTGTTCTTTGGACAGATATGAACTGAGCATAGGGCTGGGTAGACAGTCTGCTTTGTTATGACACAGCTCTTTCAGCAGGAGGAAGCACAGACATTATCCTTGTCTGGCATACATACTAGCCTAGTTTTGTGTGCTCCAGGCAATGAAGGGAGGAACATTCCAGAAGCTGGGGGAGCCTTAACTACCCAGGGGATTTCCTAGGCTTTATTTATTGTGGTTAAGATGTGCATATGTGTTTGAGAGAGCGGGGAAGGGGAATTCCTAATGTAGCTGAAATAATTCCTCCCTTGATGTATTGATAGCGATCACCTTCTTGCCCACCTGCACAAATGTGTGCCTCGGTAAACAATCTTTGCCCTGCTGGATCATAACAACTTTGTAACCCACATTATTTTGGTATTAAACACCAATGCGGCTTTCTCCCCTGTTTTTGAAACGGCTCAGGTATTTGCACTAAGACAATCTTTTATTGATAACAGGAGAATTAAATACATTCCCCTGCCTTTCTGCTTCATGAAAAAAAAAACCCTGCATTTCTTTATTTTCTGCATTTATATACCACTTTATATCCCTGGGGGGACTCAAAGTGGTTTCCAACATAATAATGGCAAAATGCAATACCGTACATACATGTGAAAACCAAGTCATATGACTAGACAATAACATATAACTATAAATTAAAAACTTAACCATGTTAAATATAAAACATAGAATGGCATTTGTACATAAACATAAAATTAAAACATTGATAATACAATAACATTTATATTAAAACCCACCCATTAAACAGTGGGACCGGGCTGTGGTGAAGCTAGTTAGTAGCCAGCTGCATTAAATCACTACTGACCGAGAGGTAATGAGTTCGAAGACAGACTGGGTCGGAGTAAGCTCCTGACCAATGATAGTCTAGCTTGCTGTCAACCTTTGCAGTTTGAAAGAGAGTTGCATCTGTCAAACAGGAAATTTAGGTACCACTTTATGTGGGGAGGCTAATTTAACTAATTTATGATGCCATAAAACCATCCAGAAGCATGCGAAGAATGAGGAATTACTCCATCAAAGGACCTGGTGTCACAAGTGGACGGAGAAATGGCAGCTCCCTCTGTGTCTGGAACCAAACATACCCTCATGAAGCAGGAAACACTGCAATGTTAAATTGCCTCTGTGTCTGTCTATATATGTTGCATGTCTAAACGGCATTGAATGTTTGCCATGTATGTGTGCATTGTAATCCACCTTGGGTCCCCTGTGGGGTGAGAAGGACGGAATATAAATACTGTAAATAAATAAATAAACACAATTTAAAAACCGTTATTAAAATCATGCCATCCTAAATAAAATCTGTAGTTGTTCCATTGGTCTGTTCACAATTCCTTACTCTCTTAGTGCACTAAAAACATTGCTGTCTGAAAGCTTGGTCCCATAACCATGTTTTTACTTTCTTCCTGAAGGTCATGAGGGAGGGGCCTGTTCTCATTTCATTGGGGAGGGAGTTCCATAGATGAGGGGCCACCAATGAGAAGGCCCTGTCTCTCATCCACACCAGTTGTGCTTGCGAGAAAGATGGAATCAAGAGCAGGGCCTCCCCAGAAAATCTCAATCTCCGAGGTGGGTCATAGAGAGAGATATGTTCAGACAGGTAAGCTGGACTGGAACCGTTTAGAGCTTTATAAGCGAAAGCCAACACTTTGAATTGTCTACAATAGCAGACTAGCAGCCAGTGAAGCTGGCCTAACAGGTGAGTTGTATGCTCATTTTATGAGATTTTATGAGATTTCATAAAATGAAAGCTGAAAGATTTGGAAATAAAAAATGCACCAATTGCAGCAGAAGGCCCTTTATTCCTACCTGGCTGAACAGCACCATTTTAAATGAAATGATGCAGACAAAGCTTAGAAAACTTAATTCTTTTGTTTCATTACTCCCAAAATCCACTACCGCCCCAGCCCAGAACGGCCTTCCGAAAACCTAGCATAGAGTGGCAATGTTACTATGCACAAGACATAATAGAGACAAGGGGCTGATGAGCAAAGCTCAAAGGGTAGGTAAGTTTCATAACTATGCAGTGGCGCAGAGAGATCCTTTAGGGCTGGCATCTGAAATTCTGCACCAATGTACTCCAGGAGCATTCAGCGGAAAGCAATTTAGCCCAAACCACCATGTACATCCTCCAACAGCTGCCACTGCTACCCTCAAGGGAAAGGAAAAGCCTGGACTCATTCATTCTTCCCTGCATCTCTGACACAGCAAAGGCATAACAAAGAGATTTTTTTCCCCTCCACCTGTTTCCTCTGATAAAGAGATTTGGAATTTTATCGTTGGGACTTTCTGCAAAACCAGCTCTTTTCCCTTGATTCTTGTATAATGGAGATTAATTCTGAGCCTTTTAATTGTAAATGTGGGCTTCAGGTTTTATTGGAGTAGCATGATATGCCAAAAGGTAACCATGTGGGTAGGGAATCTGGGGTGCACCTACACTGTAGAATTAATGCAGTTTGACACCGCATTAGCTACTATAGTTCAATTTTATGGAATTCTGGGTTTTATAATTTGGTGAAAGAGAAAACAAACTAGAAATCCCAGGATTCCATTGGATGGAGTGATGGCAGCTAAAGTAATGTGATACTATTATAATTCTGCAGTGTGGATGGGAGGCAAGTCTCATCGATATTCTCTGTGTGTATGTGTATGTGACATTAATAATCAAGAAGCTAGGATAAAAAACATAGCAATTTAAACATTATTTTTGTTGTTTAAGTCTTAATTAGTTCACTGCTATTCCATGCTTCACTTTTTTGCTGGAAGGGATTTCATCCACCTTCTGGTTAATCATTGCCTGGCAGTGTACAGAAAATTGATGTGAAGCCAATAGATCCGTGCATTTTTTGTAAGTCAGGAAATAAAGGCAGACAGTTGACTCATAGCCTACGGTCAAATCTAATCTGATTGTGGTTAGAATATTGTCCCACACAGTTCAACTGCATTAAACTCATCTTTCTTTGTATTTATGTTCTAAATTGCCTAGGATCATTTGCCACCTTTTACATAGAGATTTTGACTCTGGCCCAGTTTCTGCCACCTGTGTCTCCAACAGTCTTCAGCTGTTCTAACTACTTTTCTTGGCCCACAGCATCCAAATTCCAGCTGCTTGTTCATCATCAGCTCCACAGCCATATATATTCCTCAAAACTGTCCCACCGTCACAGAATTTTGTTTCCCTGGAAAATCTACTTTCTTATAACCTTCACCTTGACCATTAGCACCTAGAAAGAACTGAGGATGAAGGCAAATTGGAGAAGCCATATCTTAACTGCTTGATTCCTAGCCACAGTTTAGATCAGTGGTTCTCTCTTTTTAATGGTTATTTTATTGTTTTATCCCACTCCCATCCTTCCCTCCTTGTTCATGCAACTTATACAACAAATTACAGAAGTTACACCTGAAATATCAATCTCAGTCTTAATTTTTCCACTCCACATCTTAGCACATGCTCTAAATAATTCCTAACTGGATGTCACATACTGTTAATTATTATAATATTTTCAATTTTATCTATATCGTTTCATTTGCAATTTGTTATTTTGTCATTTAACATATTAACTATATACTTATACCAATTCATCAGAATCCATTTTGTTTTATCTTTCAACCACTCACTAAAACAATTTGTGCACACGCTATTAATTTGTCAACCAATTTTTCTTTTTGTATATTCTTCACTCCTGTTATCCTTGAATGTAGTACATTTCTATTAACTATGACTATTTGTAGATTTAACATTTTATTGATTTCTCCTTCAATCATTCTCCAGTATTCTTGCACTTGATCGCATTCTCATATCATGTGATTAACCCCACCCCACCCCCACCCCCGGTTGTTAATAATCATGCCAATGCCTGTCCTTTATCCCTTAGAGCAGTGGGTCCCCACTTGGTAAACTGGCTGGGATTTCTGGGAGTTGTAGGCCAAAACACCTGGGACCCACATGTTGAGAACCACTGATTTAGACCATCCAGAGAATGATACAAATATATGTCAAAGCTGGAGAAACATTGTTGCATCTACTGCCAGTATTATGTTACTGGAGCACCTATTTGATTTAGTGGTTTGAGTGTTGGACTATGACTCTGGAGACTAGTGTATGTTTCCTTGCTTGGCCATGGAATCTGAATGACCTTGGCTGCGACACACACTCTCAGCTCCAGAAAATGCCTTTGAGTTGCCATAAGCGACTCAGAAGTGACTTGAAGACACACTACTGCAACTATACTGTTGAGTTTTGCATATGTCGTCGAAAGGTCTGAAAGCACAAACTGCATGCAAAAAGCAAGTCTGTTGTAAGACATTTTACTGTCTGAGATGGGTAAGTGTCTCTCTTACCCACTTGAGATAAAGTAGATGGTACTTAAAATCAGTCACATCATTTCAGTACATGAGGGGGGAAATCCCTCAAGGTCTTTCTCTGGCAACAGAATTTAATAACAATGTAAATATAACCAACACTTTGCAGTCCATTTTGTGGCCTGCAAACTATGTTGCCTGAGATGGCTGCCTCACTTTGTCTAATGGACCCATTGGGCCCAGAGACCTTCAACTAAGCACAGCAAAATCAGTGCTGGTAACTCCCCCCCCCCCCAATGCATTTGGTGTGAAGATCATGTAAAAAGGGGCTACTCTATCCCCAGTCAGTGATAATTTGATGATGAAAGCTCCAATATGAAAATGGTCAATGATTTGGTAAGAACACAGATTGGGAAAATTGTTATAGGGTGTATGTATGATGTTAGAAGTTTTCAAAACACCTCCACATCAAAATTCTATAAACAAGATACCCATATTTCATTGTATAATAGTTGCCACTGCATAATAGCTGCTCCCCCCTTTTTGGGGTACCCATTTGGGGATGAAAAGATTCCTTACACAATAGTTGCACCCCATGTAGCTCCAAGGGGCAGAGGCACAAATGGGTGAAGGCATGGGAGCTAGGAGGCCTCGTTTGATGGCCAGCCTCATTTGCTCATGCATACTAGTGCTATGGGGTCTCCCTTGGCTGTTGGCCATGAGAGGCCCCATAGGTCTCCAAATTTTCCCCACATAATGGTTGCGCCCTCCTTTTTTGAAGGGGGGAAAGTGTGACTATTACACAGTGAAATATGGTATACAGTACTTTTGGTTGGTGATGAATATCAAAGATAGGGAATTTAGTCGATGGCAACTACATTCACCTTGGTTCTGTCTGAGTATGACACCATAAAAACCAATTAATAAGAAATTCTGAATTTAATGGAGTTTACTTCCAAATAATTGGGTATAAGACCTCTGTTCAAAAGAAAAATAAAAGCATAATACTTGGGATGCAAGATGCTTTCAAGAGAATGAGATAGACAGAGACGGAGATAGTCTGGGGAGGCCCTGCTTTCGATCCCGCCTTCTTTACAGGCGCGTCTGACGGGGACAAGAGACAGGGCCTTCTCAGTGGTGGCCCCTCAGCTGTAGAACACCCTCTCTAGGGATATTAGATTGGCCAACTCCCTCCTGACATTTCGTTAAAAAGTCAAAACTTGGCTCTTTGAACAAGCTTTTGCAAATGCCATGTAATAGGTAAATATGGAACTATGGAATGGCGTAGACAATGCGAGTGGAAAATGAGATTAATAAGAAGACGCTGATGATTATATGTTTTAAATGGTTTTTGTATGTTTTTTATATTATGTGCTAAATGTTTTTAAACTCTATTTTATGTTTGTTGCGGCATTGAATGGCTGCCAACTTGTAAGTCGCCTTGAGTTGCCTTCGGGCTGAGAAAGGCGGGATATAATTCCAGTAAATAAATAAATACATTCTCTGAGTTTCTATATCTATGTCATCAGCACTACTGCAACAAATTATAAGAACACAGCCTAGCATTTTAAGAAAAATTGAATTCCTCTGGGACCAGCTTCATTGGGTTGGAAGCTGTAATATCATAAGAAGCACAATATTCCTATCTAGTGATAGCTCTCCTAACTTCAAAAGAGCCTGGGCAGGAGGGTAAGAACAAATTCAGTTCTCCTGTCTAACAGTAAGTGTGTATTGTCTTGTGCTAGATGGGTTAACACACTCTGATGAGGCTGGTTCTTTATGCTGTGAATCAAATTGGTCTTAGATTGTTACAGAACACTGGGAGGCACATATAGTGGCTGGGAAAAACAATGGTGACATTCTAATAATGTCTTTCTTCTTCTTCTTCTTTAGAAATACTCATTCATTTCTTAATATAATAGCTGCAAGCTGAGAAAAGAGTACAATGACAGTCTTACAAGCCATTCCGCTCTCCTTTTAATAATTCCTTGCAAAAACATTAAATTGAAATCCAGCTGTCGACAAATTATACTTTTGCTGATGAGCACAGCAGACAATGTTCTCTAGTTCTTTGGCTGATTAGCAGCATTCTGTGTTTACCGCTGAGGATGTGTTTCGTTGTCTTGAGAGGATGAGATTAGCATCCATAAAGCATTAGAATCTCCAGGCTGTTCGGTTGGGGAATGAATAAATTTAATCCAAATCCCCAAGTTCTTCAACTGGCCATTAAGACAGGCATTTGTCAGCAAAAAATGCCTGCTGTCTGTTCTGGTGGATTTCTACGCTTCCGTGCGGGGCTCCAGAGTCTTGCGTTTCTGCACTGACTTAAAAAAAATAGGTCCATCATTTTCATAGTTGCCCACAATTGCTCTGATTTGGCAATCTATAGTCCTCCGATTGTAACCTGCTGTCTCACACTTCTGCTGCTTTGAATTTTTTTATTTTTCAAAGTAATTTTGCAAATTTAGCAATGAAGAAACAAAAAGGCAACTATCAGTTACACACACACACACAGTCAAGTGAGGAGAGGGAGGAAGTGGAAGAAGAGGTAGATCCTGCCTTCTAACATCACTTTACTGCCAGCATGGTGGCACAGAAGTGTGAAGGACCCGTTGAACCAAGGTAGGTGAAAGGAACATTGTGGGATTGTGAGCTGTTGAGTGGCTTCACCTGTCAATAGTGAAGAATGGTTAATCATGTGGAGGAATCAGGCAGACAGTGGGAGGTGCATACTACAGCAGTCCAGTGTCAAAGTTGATTTGCCAACCTTGTGTGATAAAGTCCTAAATTATCTTTTCTTGTACCCTGGTGGTGCAGTGGGTTAAACTGCTGAGGTGCTGAACTTGCTGACCGAAAGATAGTGTTTTGATTCCGGGGAGCAGGATGAGCTCCTGCTGTTAGCCCCAGCTTCTGCCAACCTAGTAGTTCAAAACATGCAAATGAGAGAAGATCAATAAGTACCAATTATGCGGGAAGGTAAGGGCTCTCCACGCAGTCATCCTGGTCACGTGACCTTGGAGGTGTCTACAGACAATGTCGGCTCTTTGGCTTAGAAATTGAGATTAGCACCCCCACCTCACCCTCCAGAGTCAGACACAACTAGACTTAATGTCAGGGGAAACCTTTACCTTTACCTTTTTACTGAATTCATGCAACCATTCTTGTGATTCATGCAAATTAATGACATCTCCAATCAAAGTCTTAATTGGGGTCACGGCTGGATGCATAACCATGCAGGTGGCAAATCCACTCTTGGGTTTACCCACATTTGATCTAGGTGGTATGGAAGCTCTCCTGGTTGAAAAAAAATCAGGAAAAGAGTTCTTTTCTCTACTAGCTCCCATCCAACTTGGAGTAGCTCTAGGTAAAACCAATAGTACTATGCGCTGCATGTCTTTGGAGGAAATATGCATGGTATAAGTAAAGTTTTAGAAAGCCATTTGAATTGCTATCCTTAACTGCACATACCATTGGGAAGGAGAAAGCAGCAGTGCCTCCCCTGTTAGCAGGACAGGATTTTCCGAACGTCAAAGGAGGCACATAATTTCCTAAACCTGTTTGAGCTATGGGGTTCACTAGCACTAACCCCTTTAAAGATCAGACTGAAACATACACAGGACTCACTGCAAACACTGGTCTGGAACACACAAGGAGTTTCTCAGAGAGAATTTTGAACTGCTCTAGATTTTTATGTACATTTAGCTATGGAATTTTACTATGGACAGTAGCATGATTTTGTTGTTGCAATGGCGTTCATGTTCTGCAAAGCCTTCTGTATCAAGGGTAGACAGATAGGCAAAACTCTGAAATCCTGGGCCCACTAGGTCCTCAGAGATGTTCAAGTCATGGTTCCTTGGAGTGTTGTTAGGTTGCAATGCTGTAGCTGTGTGTTCTTGACAATTTTGGCAATGAGTCTGTTTAATAGGAGACCCAAGACTAACAGACAGGGAATTTCAAAAATGTTGCACTGTAGTGCAGTTTGTGATGTGTTAATAATAATAATAATAATAATACTCTTGACTTCACAATTGTGGAAAAAACAAATTATGGATTGTTGACATTGCAATCCCAGGCAACAGCAAAATTGATGAGAAGCAACTGGAAAAGTTGACATGATATAAGGATTTAAAGATTGAACTGCAAAGACTCTGGCACAGGCCAGTGAAGGGGGTTCCATTGGTGATCAGCACATTGGGTGCAGTGGCTAAAGACCTTGGCCTGCACTTAAAAATGATTGGCGCTGACAAAATTACCATCTGGCCACCCAAGTAGGCCACCCTAATTGGATCTGCATGCATTATTTGCCGATAGAGCACACAGTTGTAGATACTCGGGAAGTGTCCAACGTGTGATGCAATAAAAAAGCCAGAATAGTGATCTTGTTTGCTGTGTACTAATCTTGTTGTGTATCAAAAAATAATTTTATTTTTTACCCACCTCACCTCGAGGCAGGTTACAGTATAGTTAAAAAAGATAAACATTGTAAAAATTCCATAAATGCACATACTAAATGTATTTCTATAAAAGATTAAAATACAGGACACAAGTTTAAAGCTCATAATTAAAACTGGCTGGGTAATTGACCATCTCTTCCAAACAGTCAAATATAAACCAGTTCTGTTTTAAAATAAAACTTTTGAAAATATTCTGAAGTATATGACCATCTGTACAAAGTCGTCGGAGTTTTGGTTTGCTGCTGACTTTTATGTTTCCAAACCCATCTGCTACTTGCAAAATATTGCATGTGGTTGACAAATAGTTGTGATAATTTCTGAGTAGTAACAATGTGAAATATATGTTGTCTTTCCATGAATGGAAACGGATTCTATTACCATTCTGTATCTGATTCTTCTAGTGCAGGGCTGTCCAACTTCTACCGGCCCAGGGGCCTGAATTCCGGTCACTGATGACCTGGGGGGCCGAAGGGTCTGCCCCCGCCCCCGGCTCCGCCCCTGGCTCCACCCCGCCCCTCCCCTCCCCCGGCTCCAATATACTTACAATTCATAAGAGGCATCCATACAATCAAATATAATCTTTTACTAAGGGGAACTGCAGGGAGGGAATACATAAGGGGCATCCATACACAATTACATAATAATAATAAAAGGTTAGCCTACCTTCCCAAATGTGCAGGATCCAGGAGTAGCCGGACCACGAGCAGAGCGACGACCGACCGAGGCAGCAGCCGAGAAGGTCAAAATCGGCGTCTTGCAGGCGTGATCTTGCGTTGAGAGCGAAATCCGTGTGGCTTCTGTAGTCTCGCGATACTTGCTCGGGAACCGGAAGTGGGTAATTTTAAAAATATCATTATTTAATTTATTTTTTATTTAAAAGCTTAGGGGGCCGCAGGGAAGGGGCTGGGGGGCCTTATACGGCCCCCGGGCCGCCAGTTGGACAGCCCTGTTCTAGTGTACTTCGTTGGTTAGTTGATTGTGAATGTGCAAGGGTGCTTTTTGGATAGCAATGGCTCTAAGAACTTCTTCAGATCCATGTGCCAAAAACTGTTTATATTCACCTACAAGTCTAGAAATTTTAGTCAGAAAATCAACCCCAAAACTTGGCTTGACTTATCCATGAGTTGAGGTAAGCTTTGCACCTTAACTTGCATGTAAAAAAATAAATAAAATAACTATTTCCTTCTCTGAATTTTGTGGGGAAAGTTGAAAACTTGAGTCTATGCCAGGAGAACCCAAAAGATACGCCAATTCCCTCAAATGTCTCTGCCCCTTTCTACACAGCCATATAAAATCTAGATTATCTACTTTGAACTGGGTTATCTGACAGTGTAGATTCAGAGTCATATAATCCAGTTCAAGGTAGATAACCTGAATTATTTCTTATGAAAATTGGGGTTATATGGCAGTGTAAATCCAACCTCTGAGGCAACACCACTTCTAGCCTTTCTGAATCCCTGGGGTGCAAATATGGCAGAGCTCTTTGCCATTCACAGTTTTCCCACACCCCAACTCCTAGGAAACAGCCAAGAAAGTCATTAAACATACAAATAAAAATGGAAATACCCTTTTGTCATTTTTAAAATTTCAGGTATCAACTAAATCTCACCACTTGTCCACTTTGGGTTGTTATCATTTTGAATGCCATCAGTCTTAGACCCCTTCTACACAGCTGTATAAAATCCCACATTATCTGCTTTGAACTGGGTTATATGGCAGTGAGGACTCAGATAACCCAGTTCAAAGCAGGTATTGTGGATTACCTGCCTTGATAGTCTGGGTTAAATGGCTGCGTGGAAGGGCCCCCAGAAGGTGGTGTTCTCAGTTATTCCTTCTTGCTGCTTCCTAGACTGGTTTCCTACATCAACATAGTTTTTGAATCACTCATTCTGAACATCCTGCTTGTTATAAAAAGACTCCGTCAACCAGAGTTAATGCTCAACCTGATTAATAGAAAGCAAATGTCTGAAACAGTCAAGACAGATAAAATATAATGAGTGCTCATTTTATTTATATGTGGGCAAGGCAAACTGACATCTGAGTCAGCTTCTATGGAGGACAAATGTGATTTTGTATATTTGTTTGAACAGAAAAGGTTCAGACGTGAGGTCATTATATAAATACATAAATGACTGTCATAGTCTTTTTAATGCCCTCCCTGGCTGGTATTTTTCAGAGGATCCTTTATATGGCCATGATTTACCATCAATATTTGAACTCCAGGGGGAACTATTTCTTAGGAACCCAAACATAGGAAGCACTCCTATATACAGGAATAAGCCTAATTGAAGTAAATAAGGTCCATCTTTTGACGAGACATGTATATGATTACCCTAAAGTGGAAATAAAACTGTTCCTTGTTTTTAGCAGCATTGATATGGATATCATCTATTATAAATAGATTTGATCATAACTGATTTGGATAATGATTACATCCTAATTTCCCACCCTGCACCCAACACTTTATCCACACAATAGTGCTGAGTATACACACATGGTACTTTTTGCTCTTCTGCACAACTTTCTTGGTCTCCTTTTTTCATATCAGGACCGACTTGAGAAACTGCAAGTCGCTTCTGGTGTGAGAGAACTGGCCTTCTGAAAGGATATTATCCAGGGGACACCTGGATGTTTGACCATCCTGTGGGAGGCTTCTCTCATGTCCCCACATGGGAAGCTGGAGCTGACAGAATGGAGCTCACTCCGCTCCCCGGATTTTGGATCGTCACCCAGAGAGCTTCTCTGCTGCCTCTGAACAAACTACAAATCCCAGGATTCCATGGGATGCAGTCATGGCAGTAATCGCAGAACTATAATTGTGTAATGAAATAGGATCTGTTGTGCACACTGAAGCTGGGATTTTAATGTAAAACATTCATTTTTAAACTAACTTTTAAACAATCGTGTTCCTTCTAGTACTGTTCTAGACTGTCTAGTATAGGGGAGTCTAGAACAGTGGTTCCCAACCTGTGGACTGTGGACCACCAGTCGTTCCCAAAAACTAAAATATGGTCTGCGGGCCTCACCGTTATCAGACTGTTGCAACGAGAGCAACTAGTCTCGCGAAACCCTCTTATAGTGCCGAGGCATTGGGGATGTCTGGAGGGGAGAGGCTGACTACCCACCGGAGCCGTTCCATGTAGAGCCTGGAAGTGGGGGCACCTTGGTGACTTTATTTTTAGACCTGTTCCTGGGGTTATTTAGGGTGCTGAATCAGAAATTTGTATTGGGTAGACCACATCAGCTCTAGATTATTAAATATGGTTTTCTGTGGGTGAGCAGATGATGACTACTGGATGGCATATGTTCTGTATCAGAAACTAGAGCTGATGTGCTCCGTCCAATGCCATTTTCTGAATCAGCATCCCAAACAACCAAACCAAATCTAAAGTTGACCAAAATGGATTTGTAACCTTTTTGGTACTAATGTTGGAAAGTGGTCCCTGGTCAAGCGTCCCTTGGTTAAAAAAGGTTGGGACCCACTGGTCTAGAAGCAGAGACACTGCAGGACTCTGCTAGTCTTCTAGGTTGACTTTCAATCAACCTCTTGGGTGCTGTAAATCAAGCAAATAAGCAATGTTGGGGAACCCTCACTTCCTTGGCCATCACCATCTTGTTAGAAAATGTCCTAGAGTAATATTAAACTGTATGTCACATTGCGCAGAGCACTCCTGTTAGATGGAAGTCAAAACCGAAAAATAAAAGTGTTGGTACGCGGGGTGGGGGTGGTGGCTTCTCCCATTTTTAAGCGGTGATTTACAACTTTGTGAAAAACCTTTGCCAGGACGATTAACACAGAGATGGGATCTGCCTTGGATAAATATCCTGCCACATGATTGCTTGGTGATTTTATGATTACTACTATTTTCCACTGAACATCTTTGGCTGTGCCTTTAATTACTATCCAAGATGTATTAAAGCCACCAAGTTGAACAGATTGTCATGCAAAAGAAGCTTTTTTATAACCTCAGCTTTTCTGTTTTAAGTTGATAAACATTTTATTTATTCAATAACTTCCCAATTAGAGAGACAATTGCTTCATAGATCTCTAATGCTCCTTTTGCTACATCTGTAACAAAAGATGAGAAGTTTTTCAACCATGAGATGGAAAAGAAAAAGGAATAACCACTGAAGACAAAACAACAACAACAACACTTTATTTATATTTCACCCTATCTCTCCAAAGAGACTCAGGGCGGATCAAAATACACATACATGGCAAACATTCAATGCAATTTTGGCTAGACAAGTCAGAGACAGACAGAATAGAAAGGAGGTATGTTGTGTCGATATCCAGCTTTTTAGCACCTTGGAGGTTGTGCTTGAATCCAGCCACAGGGGAGTGCAGTTGCTCCATCCTCTATGGCGGAGAGCCATCAGGACTTCCTCCTTCCTTTTGGTTGCTGGGCATTTTCTGATATTTTTCTTTTATGGTGTCATAAAATACCTCCCCTGCTTGCTTTAGAGGTACCTAATTTCTCTACTTACAGCTCAAGCTGTATTCGAACTACTTAGGTCAACGGTAGGCTGGGCTGACAGTTGGGAGCTCATGCTTACCAGGAGCTTCGAACTGGCAACTTTTTGGTTGATAGATCTTATCATTGCTGGTGACTTACCAGCTGTGCTAAAGCCCTTTAATCAGAAACTGTACTTGGTCTGGAATACAGCCAGCAGTGGCCTCACTAGGCGGATTGGTGAGTATGTGCAAATCACACCAGATGAACCATTCAAAGGGGGCGACGCCAAAGTGCCTATGCAATTTTTGTGCAGTGTTTTAGCAGAAATGTATTACTGTAATAAAAATACATCTGTAGTCAAATGTATACACAAACACATTTTTTGATTCTAATAATGCACATGTGTCCTGGATATAGCTGCCCTTATTACTCAATTACAATGACAGTTAAATTAGGTGGGCTTGTTTGCATTACAGGTATATACTGTTGCTTTCATTGTGGCTGGGTTTTTTTAGTCAGATTTTGTCAACTTTTCTGTTTAATTTTAGCTTCAGTATTGTGGTCTGGTTTGGTTTGGGAAGGAATCCATGGGAGTGACATCATAACTTAGTGCACTGGGTGACACCAACCCAAGTGGCACCACTGGCAGCAAGAATTACAAGGTCTCATTTAAAGGATCACATCTCATAAGAACATAAGAACATAAGAAGAGCTATGCTGAACCGGACCTCAGCCCATCTAGTCCAGCATTCTGTATCACACAGTGGCCCACCAGTTGTACACGGGGATCTCGAGCAGAAGGGAGGGCAAAACCCTGACCTGCTCCCGACCCCCCACAACCAGTACCCAGGGAAATCCTGCCTACCTCAACCAACTCCGAGGTGGCACTTGAATGTCCTTTTCAGTAACTACCGATACACTTGGTATCCATGAATCTGTCTAATCCTGCCTTGAAGTTGTTCAGGCTGACAGCTGTCACAACCTCTTCTGGAAGTGAGTTCCATAACCCAATGACCCTCTGGGTGAAGAAATATTTCCCTTTATTAGTCCTAATTTTCCTACCTTGGAGCTTTAGGAGTGCCCTCTAGTCCTAGTGTTTTGTGACAAAGAAAATAATTTTTCTTTATTCACCTTTTCTATCCCATGCATGATTTTATACACTTCGATCAAGTCACCTCTTAAACGCCGTCTTTCAAGGCTGAAAAGACCAAGGCGTTGCAACCTGATTTCATAAGGGAGCCACTCCATCCCTTGGATCATTCTTGTTGCCCTTTTCTGTACCTTTTCCAGTTCCGTTATATCCTTCTTAAGGTGCGGAGACCAGAATTGTACACAGTACTCCAAATGTGGCCTTACCATAGATTTGTAGAGAGGTAATACAACATTTGCTGACCTATTTTCGATTCTCTTTCTGATCATGCCTAGCATAGAATTTGCTTTTTTCACTGCTGCTGCACACTGGGTTGACATCTTCATTGAGCTGTCCACCAAAACCCCAAGATCCCTGGGGAGAGGAGATCCCTTTCCTGGTTTGTCTCGGAAAGCTTTGACCCCATCAATTGGTAGGTGTAGTTGGGGTTCTTTGCCCCGATGTGCATGACTTTACACTTGTTTAGGTTAAAATGCATTTGCCACTTTGTTGCCCATTCACTCAATTTCGAGAGATCTTTCTGGAGCTCTTTACAATCAGTTTCATTTTTAACTACCCTGAACAATTTAGTGTCGTCTGCAAACGACACTAAATCTCAACTGTCCTACAAGATCTTCACTGTTTATTGGTCACCAATTGCTTTTGCAACCCAACTCAGAAATTTGGGTTCAGGGGCTCTAACCGATTAAGGATCTCTTCCTCTCTTAACTGCTTGCCTGAGCTTTAAGAACTGATGGTTAATGTGGACAAGAGAAGGAGGCCTTTTTCATGGCTGTATTTAAGCTCTGGAAGTAGACTGGAATCTTTTTTATTGTATTTTTCCATATGGCAAAGGATGTTCATTTCAGAAGGCTCTTGCTCCTCGAGGTTTTTGTAATATTTTATATCAATTTATTACACTGGCTAATACACATTTGGTGTCCTGTATACCACCCCCCCCTCTCTCACACACACACCGGAGGTGGGTGGGGTGGGGGAACGGGACTCAAAGCAGTTTCCAAAATATTCATGGCAAAATTAAATCATATAACGTTACAACATTTAAAATGGAGTTAAAAATGTATGAATATAAACATTAAAATCATGTTTGACCTGCTGATTCCAAAAATGGCACCAGTTTCCCCCTATCAGGTCTAGTTTTTGGTACATAACATATGCCATTTACCAGTTGCCATCTGCTCACCCATAGAAAACCATATCTAAGAAGCTAGAGCTGATATGGTCTATCCAATGCAATTTTTTGAATTAGTGCCTCAAGTAACCCCAGGAACAGGCCTAAAAAGACCAGGTTGTGGTGCAACTGGTTGGGAGTCAGCTGCATTAAAATCAGCACTGACCAGAAGGTCATGAGTTTGAAGCCAGCTCGGGTCGGAGTAAGCTCCCGACCATTTGTTCAGCTTGCTGTTGACCTTTGCAGCCCAAAAGACAGTTGCATCTGTCAAGTAGGAAATTTAGGTATCGCTTACATGGGGAGGCTAATTTAACTAATTTACAATACCATAAAAATCTCCAGCAGAGTGCAAATGAATGAGGACGTACTCCATCAGTGTCACACATGGACAGTGAAGCAGCACCTCCCCTGGTGGCTGGAATTCAAGCTTACCCTCTGATATTATTTTGTAATTTTATAGTATTTTATTCATGGTTTTACAAACCATTAGGTGCCTAGAGTGGGATATCAACTTATTCTATTCACTAATGAACTTATTACTTTTATTCAGAACAGTATTCATCATAAAAGGGGCATTCATTTGAATTTTTATTGCAGAAACCGTTAATATTTCTAGATTTTGCAAGTTTGGTGTTCCACACCCCAAAGTTATCAAGCTATTTAGAACTTTGCTGGGAAGAAATATTCAGCTGTTTTGCAAATATGAGGGGAATGCAATAGTGGCTCTTTCTCCACTATTAAAGACAACGGCTCTCTTCTCCATGTACATATACAAAACATTGGACACAGATGGAGAAACTGCAAAGAAAATACAAACACATCACAAGCTGAGCATCTGGTTAAGTTTTCTGAAGTGATGAGCCTCTAAATACTAGATGTTACACTTGGACAGTTTATCCAGATGTTTCATTTTTGACTATCCCCAAGCTATTTGACAAGTTTCCCTGGATGTCTTGTGATACTATAGTTCTCTTGTCTTTGTTTTGACAGATGTGCTCGTCCAACTAAAAATGCTGTTGTTTGCTCATATTCACCCTGGAGGTCACCAGAATCGATAGGATTTTTCCTTACTGTCTATGGCTTACACCATCTGCATATTCAGCATTCATTGCAGCCAATCTGTAGGCTAGGAGCTACAGATTTGCTGCAATGCTGGAAAATTTACAGCCCAGTCCTATGCCTATTGAGTTCTATGAGGTGTGTATAGGGTGGCAGGATTTTAAAGGGTGGTTGTATGATTAAATTGATTTGGGAAGACTTTCCCCAAAAAAGCAATCTAAAATATATATTTTATATTCAGAATGAAACAGTTTGAGAGTAGAAACAGTGTAATCTAAACAAAAGGTTCGTTCAGGTCACACTGAACTCAGTAGGGCTTACTCTAGTCTACTCTAGTCAACAAAATGCCTAGGCAACATGACTATCAAACAGAAGACAGTCTATATCATCCCCCATACAGTTCGCACCAATGGAGACTAAGAAAAGATGAGACTTTGGTTGCTTTCCCAAAGGCAGAATGAGTCTAGCCATGGATGGAAATGAGAATGGAGGAAAAGGAACACATTTGGATTCCAAGTCACATGAGTTAGAATCAGAACAATACCAGATCGATATCAGGACAAACTTAATAATATCTGAAACCGGAAAAGCAAAAAGATGTTTTCCACTTACTTTAAAATTATATTCAATTGTTTGTATATATGTGAAGTAATGAAAAGAAGGAAAAAGTTTTTGGGAACTGTAGTTAATGCAAAATACAGCAGTCGAATTGGTCTCATGTGTGCATTTGAAAGACCATGGAACACCAGTACAGCAAGAAACCCAGCAATTTGCTTCCAAGCTCAATTGAAGGTGATGATGTAGACTTACAGCGCCATACATGGTTTGGGATCAAGATATCTAGTAGAGTGTCTCCTCCCATATGAGTGTGTCTGAAATTTGAGATCTTCAGAGGAGACTCTATTGTGTGGAGCTCATCACATTGTAGATTTTTAGCATTCTAGGATGCTTTAAGGACGCTGGGAGGACAGAGCCTGCCAGATGCCACCAGACAATGCATAGCTACTTCCGGTGGGGATCTGTCCTTCCAGAGTCCTGGCGGTGCTAGGATGCTTCTCAGAGAACATGGCTTCCCAGGTTCTCATAGGAAAGAATGGGCTAAATATGGGGGGAAGCTGGTGATGCAGGGTGCAGGGCGATGGGTTCCATGCTTCCCGCCAGATTCACCATGCTGCATGGCAAATCCCACACAATTGCCCTCTAATTTGACCTCAGTGTGATAAGGCCCTGTGTCCCCACACCTTCTGATGTTATGTTGATGGATACATATAGCAGCTCCTTGACGGTGGGACACCCTAGTGAAGGATGTTCAGCTGAGCTCATCTCTTGCAAGGTTCCAGATGGCATTGTTTTTTTAAAAAAATGTTGTTATAGCGGTTTTATACCGGGATTTTAGGACTGATTTTAGACTGTTTTTAGGAGATTTAAAAGAATATTTTAAAGTGTTTTAAAATGTTTTCCGGGTTGTGGTGAAGCTGGTTGGGAGTCAGCTGCATTAAAATCACCACTGACTGGAAGGTCATGAGTTTGAAGCCAGTCCGGGTCGGAGTAAGCTCCCAACCATTTGGCTAGCTTGCTGTCAACTTTGCAGCCTAAAAGACAGTTGCATCTGTCAAGTAGTAAATTTAGGTACCGTTTATGCGGGGAGGCTAATTTAACTAATTACAATGCCATGTTTGTATTGTTTTTATTCATTTTTATGTTTTCATTGCCTTGGGAATACCTGCAGGCTTGGAGCAATATGGAAATACATTAACTAATACCCAAGTGAATAAGTAAATTCCTGGATCTTTCCTGTTTACAGGAAATACCTTGATTTACTCCAACAGTCAGCAAGAACTTGCGTTTGCAATTTCAGTTGGTGGGATTATGCCAGGGTGGGTTGTATTACCTGGATCGTGGTCAGCCGAAGCTGCAGATACAAGCAGCTCTGTTACACTTTCGTTTTCATTGCGTTTTCCAGAATGCCACTGGCCTTCTTGCCCCATTTAACTACCAGATCAGACAAAACTGGAATTTGGCTATCTAGTTTTCTTAGTGTGCCCCTTTCCCTCCAACTGATGGATTATATATTTGGATTAACTATAAGTAAAATCAAAGGACAGAGACACATCTAAACCTTGTGAGCAAATGGGAATTTTGGACCCTGAGAATATCTTTGTAGTTTTGTCCAAGTTGCTATTTTAGTTGCTACAGCTGCTTCTTGATCTAAGTATATATTGTGTGTGCATATGTGTGGGTTAGGGGTGGGTAAGGTAGGGAAAGTGCTATTTCTCAGAAAGCCAAATCAGTGTTCCGTGTTTTCCCAGTTGGAGACGAGAGTCTCGGGGCAGAGTTACTTGCTTTTAGCTCTCCCACTGATAATGCCTTACTTTGGCTTGGGTATATCCTATAAATACAAGGCAGGAGAAGTAAAAAAGGAAGAATAGACATGCTTAACGATGGCTATAGATCTCTTTCATGAAAACAAATCAGGTTTACATATGTTCACCTTTAACTGGATTGTTTCATTTATGATTTGTTCAAGGTCTAAAATGTAGTTTACTTGTGTTATTTTTTTCCTGGGTCATGTGATATGTCAAAGATATCCATAAAGACTTGTATCTGGAATCAATGCACACACAATATATGTTTAATCCCAACAAGTGTAGACCTGCCGAATCAATTGTTGAATGATGAGTCAACACTTAGATTCAATGGATTTACTAATTTTATTTTGTTTGCTTTAGGCATTTATATGTGAACAGAGCCCCTGAAGGAATGTGCAACCATTTAAAACAGCTAAATAAGTTGAAGCTAAAGCCCTCAGCACAAAGGCCCTTGGACTTGCCATGCATCATGGCATATCCATGGGCTTCTGGACTGGGGCAGGGGGGCGTGGAGAACCCGTCGCTCCACACCCCATATCGCAGGACTTGCCTGGAACCCCATCCCACAGGGGAAACATTGCCGCCTGGCTTCCTCCCATTGCTGGAAAGGCAATATGGGAAAGTTCCCATGTTCCCACATCAGCCGCGTATGCTGCTTGCATCCCCCTTTGTGGACAGAGCCCGGGCGGAAGTACATATGTGTCATGTAATGGATTCCATCCTGAAAGAAGAGAACAAGTGGTGTACAACAGGCCAAGTAGCCTGTCTGATGAGGTGGCTACTGTAAGATTCAGGCATCTATACTGTGTTGAGAGCCTTTTTAACAGAAAATACCACATGGCCCCCATATTAATGAGGGATGTCTTCTTGAACTTAAAGTGGCAAACAGAAACATAGATGACAGAAACCCAATTGAAATGAATTACTCCCACTGGTAGTTACCATATAGAGTCATCCTGGAGAACCTAGCAAATTCCCAAAGAAGTATCCTCTCTAGGAATTTGCTAGATCCTCTAGCGCAGTGGTTCTTAACCTGTGGGCCATGATCCACCAGTGGGCTGCGAGGACAAAAATCTAGTCCATGTGCCTCCTTCATCTTCATTTATTTATTTTGTTTTATCTATTCTATTTCTGCTCCTTTCATGCTGCCTGCCACTCCTTCCCTGTCGCTGACCATGGCATATTTTCTGTATCAGAAACTAGAGCTGATGTGGTCTATCCAATGCAATTTTAACCGAACCAAATCTAAAGTTGACCAAAAACTGATTCATAACTCTTTTGGTACTAATGTTAGAGAGTGGTCCCTGGTCAAAGTGGACCCTGGTCAAAAAATGGTTGGGGACCACTGCTCTAGGGCAACTCAAAGACAATTTCCTCCAAAAGCATACCATGGAAGCAACTAGAAGACCTATACAGGTACAATTTCTAGAAATGGCATATTTCGTCAAATGTGCTTAGATGAATTCATGGGTCCTGGTTCTCCAAGGATTAAAGTTAAAACAAGATGCATATCGTAGTTTTGTTTTTCAGTTGATGTGAATACAGGATGGAAGTTCATCTACAATCAGTTCATTTCTCTCTCTCTTTCTCTCTCCCCCAAGACAATTTAGTTCATAGTGTTCTTCTGTAATCCTCAGCCTAAGTGCCTTGGAAAAACAGAATAGTAATAGATATCTCAACATTAGGGTTAGGCACATTTCTACATCCAAGCCCAATAGTTTCAAAACACCCTCCTTCACCACGATCTTTGGAGTGTACTTCTTCCCTCCACTGCATACCACACAGTACAAACAGCATATTCCAATAGATAAAACCATTGTAAGCCTGGCTGAAATGTTCAGTAACCTTTCTGAGGCAAATGTTGAAAATCATACTATGAAATATGGTCTGAATAAAATTATTTGCTCAAGTTAGAATTGACCCTTTCACTCTAGGCAATTTGGATAAGCATTGACTTGCTCAGTTCCCATTGATTTGACATGTCTAACAGGGACTAACAAATGTATGTGCTTCATTGTAATTTTTTAGTATGCTTCTATATTACAGAGTGCTGCAAAGGTAGTGGTTATGGAAAAATTAAGATATTGAATGGGACTGAATGTATTAATCACTCAAATACAATCTTAAGGCAGTTTTCAAATGAATGAATGAATTACTCAAATACAATCTTAAGGCAGTTTTCAAATGAATGAATGCTGAAAGGAATATAGGCATACTTGAAATGCCTTTTCAAGATAGTATAATAACTCCCCTCAAAGCATTGAAATCACTGAAAGTATTCAAATTTTCAGAAATTTCAGTGCAACTTCGATTGTGCCAAAATGTCCTTTAACACTTCATTATCAAGAACAAAGATCTTAGGCTTGAATTGATACTGAAAAACAAATCAAATTGGAAGAAATGAAATTAAGGACTGCAGATATTGCCAAATAGCACCACATCTCATTTCAACCTTTGACTCCACCCAGGGCCGTAGCCAGGATTTTGATTCGGGGCTGAGTTTGGTTTGGGGGGGCTGAGACTGGGTGGAAGAGGGTCTACCCTAGCAAACCTTTTGTATTGTTATCCCAATAACCCCATTAATGTGGGATATAATGAGCATGTTGATCAGATCATGATATGAATAAACATAACAGTTTAAATAATGTACCAGTAAGGCCTTTTCGCGGACCACCCTGAGAATTGGGGGACTGAAGCCCCTTAGCCCCCTGGCTACATGCCTGACTCCACCCTATTACTGCAGTTCAGTGGCAAAATCATCTGAAGGCAATCATCCACAGAAGGCAAGTGCAATTCCTCCGCTGTAATATTCGGAGCAACATGGCATTAATGGCCCACGAGAAGAAAAACGTATTAGCAGTGACTTTGGTTCAGCCAAAGTAAATAGGCCAATCATCCTTTCACATCAGTTATGCCAAGAATGTTCTCTGGATTAAAATAAACCAAAATGGGCTTGTTTATAAATACATTGATGGATTCATCCCTGGTGACCTGCATGGGAAAAAAACACCAAGCAACAAGAAGAAGGTGTACCTGTGCTGAGAATCTGTTAGCAGGGCACTTTATAAAAGTACTTACCTTTCAGGGTGGGCAGGACTTTCGTTTTGGAAAGTGCCGAAATGCATCCACTGCATCCATGATCCAGTGAGTCGTAGGGTCATATTTTTTTTGGAGGGGTATATCATTTATCTGTGGCTCAGATTCCCAGCATTCTTCTATTCGCAGTCCTGAAGTATGAGAGATTCCATTTAATTTCCTCGCTGCCGGCTACACAGGGTGTGCTTTATAAAGCACATTAAGTTGGGAGATTTTTTTTTCCTTCAAAATAAAGAAACCAACACGAAGACCTAGGACTACTGAATGACAGAATGCCTGGTTGATTTACAAGTGCTTGTGTGAGAAAAGGTTAAATTTAGATTGACGAGCAAATGTGTTCACAGACTGCTGGCTGACAAATGGCAAAGCTATGCCAATAGATTGCTTACACAGGAGAAGTGGTGGGAGTCAGCGAGAGAATCTTTGTGTTAGGCGAATACATTCAAACTCATAGTAAACAAAGACTGTTCAACTGGGCATAAGAGATGCCTGGCGGTAATACGCAAGTATACTTAGGGCCATACCTAACCGATTGAGATGACCTAGGCAAAGAGAATGCTTCTGTTTTTGTAGACAAGTATGGAAAGATAGCTTTGTTGTGATATTGATGGGAAGATTCCTGTTGGATGAGTTTCCAACAGCCTGTGGATAAACCCCTTCCTTTCAAACGGCAATGCCTATTCCTTATTGCTCTTGGGGAATCCAGACTAAACTCAGAACGGTGTTGCTCATTTTGTGCTGCAGATTTTGGCATTAGCTTTCTTTCATACAGTCATAGAATCATAGCATCACAGAGTCACAGAGTTGGAAGAGACCTCGTGGGCCATCCAGTCCAACCCCCTGCCAAGAAGCAGGAAAATCACATTCAAAGCACCCCCGACATATGGCCATCCAGCCTCTGTTTAAAAGCCTGCAAAGAAGGAGTTTCCACTACACTCCAGGGCAAAGAGTTCCACTGCTGAACAGCTCTCACAGTCAGGAAGATTTTCCTAATGTTCTTCCTTCCCTGTAGTTTGAAGCCATTGATCTGCGTCCTAGTCTCCATGACAGCAGAAAACAAGCTTGCTCCCTCCTCCCTATGACTTTCTCTCACATGGCCATCATGTCTCCTCTCAGCCTTCTCTTCTGCTATAGCCATGTGTAAATATGTGAGAGAAAGTCATAGGGGGGAGGGAGCACATCATAGGGAGGAGGAAATCATAGAATCACAGTTGGAAGAGACCACAAGGGTCATCCAGTCCAACCCTTTTCTGTCATGCAGAAACACACAATCAAAGCACCCCTGACAGATGGTCATCCAGCCTCTGCTTAAAAACCTCTTATTGTGAGAAACGTCTTCCTAATGCTTAGGTAAAATCTCTCTTTTTCTGTAGTTCGAAACCATTGCTCATGTCCTTGTCTCCAGAGCAGAAGAAAACAAGTTTGCCCATCTCAATGTGAGATCTTTTCAGATATTTAAACATGGTTATTATGTCCCCTTTCAGCCTTCTTTTCTCCAAGCTAAACATACTCAGCTCCTTCAGTCATTCTTCACAGGGTTTTGTTTCAAAGCCTTTGATCATTTTGATTACCTTTCTCTGGACACAGGCATGTAGCCGGGGCTAAGGGGCTTCAGCCCCCCGAAATTCTCAGGGTGGTCCGCGAAAAGGCCTTACTGGTACATTATTTAAACTGTTATGTTTATTCATATCATGATCTGATCACCATGCTCATTATATCCCACATTAATGGGGTTATTGGGATAACAATACAAAAGGTTTGCTAGGATAGACCCTCTTCCACCCAGTTTCAGCCCCCCGAACCAAACTCAGCCCCGAATCAAAATCCTGGCTACGGCCCTGTCTGGACACTTTCTACTTTGTGAATATCCTTCTTGAATTTGTAGTGCCCAGGACCCAGAACTGGACACAGTACTCCAGGTGAGGTCTGACCAAAGCAGAATAGTCTGGGACTATGACTTTCAGAACAATCTGTTACAGCTTCTTACTGGTGGTGTCACATATAGGAGGGGAGGGTTAGTTGTGGTCTGACTTTCAGCTTTGATGATAAAGGCTATAACTGCTTCATATACAAAATCTATATAAATAAAAATGCAATGTTCGTTTGTGGGATTAACATAATTCAAAAAACACTGGATGATTTTTTTATTAAAGATTTTATTTTAAGCAATATAAAAGTAAATAGTATCAAGGAAAGAGGGGGAACAATAAACTCATATAGGAAAGTGTGAAAAATTTAACAGAAAAAAGAGAAAAAATAGAATTAAAAAAGAAAAGAAAAAAATTGGTAAAAAGAGAGAAAATAAAATAAAAATACTGTGACTTCCATTCCAAACTTGTGTCTTCCATTGTTTCCCATCTCTTTTTGTTCTCTTTCCCCCAAGTTGATTTCTTTTTAATTTTCTGTTTAAATCATTTTCATAGTCCATCAAGAGGTCCCAATTTGTCCCTTTTATTGGTCTACCATCATTTTTCTTTAGCAAAAAAGTTAATTTGTCCATATCTTTTATTTCCTTGAGCTTATTTAGCCAGTCATCTATATCAGGGATTTTTTCTTGTTTCTAGCATTTTGCGAATGAAATTCTCACTGTGGTTGTCATATATGTAAATAATCTATCTGTATTTTCGTCTAACCTGAGGTCTGTGTCCGTAATTCCTAATAAGTAGTATTCTGGTTTTTTCTTAAATTTCATATTCAAAATCTTTTGCGACTCTTCATGTATCTTTGTCCAATATTTAGTGGCAATTTTGCAAGACCACCACATATGAAAAAACGTCCCTTCTTGTTCCTGACATTTCCAACATGTATTTGGAATATTTGTATACATCAGGCCTAACTTCTTAGGAGCAATATACCATCTGTGGAACATTTTTAACCAATTTTCTTTCAAGTTTGATGCATATGTATATTTCAATTTTTTGTTCCAAATCTGTTCCCACTCCCTAAATTGAATTGTTTTTTTTCAAATTCTCTGCTCATCTGATCATACAGATTTTTACTTCTTCAGTTTCTGTTGCCCAGTCTAATAGTTTGTTGTATAATTTTGTTATTACTGGATGAATTGACACCTAATTTTGACACAAGACACCTATCAGGCCAACAAGTGACCATCACTCACAAAAACATTGCAAAACACAGCAGAAGAGACTAAAAAAGCTAAAAAAACCCCCAAAAAATACATTACAACGCATGCCCAAAACCACAAATATACACAAATACACACACACACACAGACTGGGCCACAGCAACATGTAGCAGGGGACAGCTAGTCCATAATAAAGAAATTCACAAATCGAAGCGTGTATCCTTTGCTCTGGGCAAATAAAAGTTTGGTTAGGATAGTCCCTGTAGCCATTTTGAACTATGGATGCAGCTACACCAGGGGTGTCCACACTTTTTCAGCAAGTGAGCTACTTATAATAAAACCAAGTCAGAAAGATCTACCAAGAGAGAAGCAGGGTGGAGCAGGGGGAGGGGGCGGGGCTTGGCGCAGCCTGGCTCTGTCCCCTCCCCCCTCTGGCTTTAGTGCTACCACAGCTTCTCCAGGCTAGAGGAGGGTAATGCCAAGCCAGTGGTGGCATAGCTAGCCACTACTGGCTTGGCACTACCCTCCTCTAGCCTGGATCTGTGGTAGCGCTGAAGCCGGGGGAGGGAGCGGGGTTTGGCATGGCCTGGTTCCGCCCCCTCCGGCTTTAGTGCTACCACAGCTTCAACAGGCTAGAGGAGGGTAATGTCAAGCCAGTGGTGGCATAGCTAGCCACTACTGGCTTGGCACTACCCTCCTCTAGCCTGAAGAAGTCGTGGTAGCGCTGAAGCTGGGGAGGGGGCGGGGCTTGGCACGGCATGGGATCAACCTCCTTCGGTCCCGGGATCGACCAGTCGATCGCGACCGACTTCCTGGGCAGCCCTGATCTACAATATATAGAATAAATGCAGTTTGAAATCTGGGATTGATGATTTGGTGAGGCAACAGCACGCTTAAGCAGAGAAGGCTTAAGATTTTGTACAAGTATGGTTTTCATGCTTCCATAGCCATAGTAGTTAGTGGTGTCAAATTGCATTCATTCAACGGTATTGATGCAGCCTGAATCTCCTGCTGGTTTGGGGATTCTTGGAACTATACTTCAAAAAAGGAGACATCTCCAATCTCTCAACTGATGATATAGTTTCTGAATAAGAGTTTCAAACACAACTAGCACTGTGGTTTTTGTTTGTGTTTTGTTACTAGGGTTGACAGAGATGAAGGAAAATTCTACTTGCATATTTCTCCCGTGATTTATTTCACACCTGTCATCCATTTCACACCTTCACATATTGGAACACAGTTATCCTTCTGATGGCATTCTACTTTGGATTTGAAAATTCAATTCTCAGCTTAATTTGCCTGAAAAATGCATATATCAGGGGAACTAGTGCATTCTTTAAGCACTCGTAGTACAGCAAATACAATAATTCCCAACACATTTGGCTTGAAAAGTCATCAAATGAGGAGACGGTAGCTGTGAACCTTCTACACAGGATAACAGGATACTTAAAAAAAATTGGGTGTGGGAGACATTTCATGAATGAGAGAAACAAGTAGATTATAAAATGTAGAATACATTGTTACCCAAACTTCATTGTAAGTGCCAGTGAAAATTGTAAGAACATTTTTTGCATACTTTTATGACTTGTGATTAAAATTGTTTATTCCCCTAAGATAAGTATGTTTTTTGCAACAGTCACACTTGCCTCCAACAGACAAGAGTTCTTTCTCCCACCCTGGCCGTTCCACAGATATATAAACCTCTCTTGCTTAGTTTCCAATATACCGTACCTCACAACCTCTGAGGATGCCTGCCATAGAAGTGGGTGAAATGTCAGGAGAGAATGCTTCTGGAACATGGCCATACTCAAAAAACTCACAGCAACCAAGTATGTTTTTCTTTCTTGCCAATATAGTTTCTTTGGGTACTTTCACCCTATACAATTATAGTACTATAGTTCTACTTATATTATAATGGTGACAACTTATACAAATCTGGGGAAGAGCTTCCTGGCTGTGAATTCTAAATGTTCTTCCCTAATTTGCATGCCTTGAGATTTGATGGATAAGTGCTATAGCAGTGTGGTGTGAAAGGACTGTTTGACTCTTTCTCTGTGTGTACACAAACCTGTGTATTTATCATGTGAATGGTAGAAAAGGTAAGGTGTCCTACTACACCGTGCTAACAGAGTTTAGAAGTTATTACCAAGTAGCTGTGCTGGCTAGGAATTCTGGGTGTTGTAGTCAATATAATTCAATACTTCAGCCACTACTGCAGGACCCATCTGTCCTCAGGGCTCATGTCTGGTATTGCCCACATATCCGAGTGACAGTGCTATTTATTTCCATCACTTTGTATTGTGGCATCATTCTGACATAGGAGCTCAGGTGTGCCTTTCTAGGAAGCTTTGTATCTTCCATTTAAAAAATGTCAGAAGTGATCTGAGGCAAGTCACTTCTGTTGTGAGAGAATTGGTCATCTGCAAGGACGTTACTTAGGGGACGGCTGGTTGTGTTACCATCCTGTGGGAAGCTTCTCTCATGTCCCCGCATGGGTAGTTGGGGCTGACAGACGGGAGGTCATCCCGTCTTGCACATTCAGGTCTTCAGGTCAGCAGTTCAGTTGGCATGAAGGTTTAACTCATTGCGCCACCGTGGCTCCTGTATCTTCGGATGCTACAATGATTTTTGAAAACCATCATATTCTCATAAAATATAAGACTTCATAGAACGGCACACCTGATTTCCTTATGTACAAATCTATGCATCCCTTAAGATCTGTGCACTGCAATATTAATGTAATTCTGTCCTGGAATCTGATCAAATATGGATGTATAGCTCCTGTCAATGATAAGACTGATCATACTTTCTACAATCATAATGCTGTAAGGCAGACCTGCCTATTTTAAGCTGATAAAGCCCTCTAGACATAACTCTATTACACTTGACATACATTAACTTAAAACCTCCCTGAAATCCTCTGTCCTCCACTCTGCCCAAAGGTTATATTCCTTGGAGGCAGTTTCTCAGAGGTCACATATCAGGGAGTAAGTTCAGGACTGCATATCCTCCAATGTTTGACATAAAAAAGGGGGGCCTGTGTGTCTAAACTTCATCAGAGTGTGGTCATGATGATAAAACTATTAATGAGGAAGAATATACAAATTAGGAAGGGCTGCAGCAGTTTGTTCTTGCCTGAGTCTACTGGGCTGAGCGCTTTGCACTTGGAACTTTGCACTTGGAAGTGTCCCTACCATGTTGGAACGGTTGAAGTATATGGATTATCTTCGCTTTCATAAAATACACTCTGTAACACAATTTTATTCCTGGGTTATAAATGTCATTTCCTAATTGGTTCTATCATAAAAACATATGGAAAAGTTTGTTAAACTGCACAAAAGGTTAAAAATGGCAGCCACAACAACTGCTTTCAAAGTAGCACACAATAAAACAGGATATAACACTTTCAAATCAGGAACATAAAATTTTGTTATAAAGTGTTATTGGCAATAGATTCAAGCTGCAAGTCTGTAGCACTGAACCATGGCAGTTAAATGCTGTCAAACTGCATCGGTTCTACAGTGTAGATGCACCTGTATAAACAGTTCCAAGAACATAAGTGAATCTTAGGTTTTAAATTATTTTAGGAAGATTGGAGAAATTCTTTGACTGGATTTCTGAAGGAGGAGGATTAGTAGATTTTGATTCAAGATGCTGCATGTATGGCCCTTTCTTACTGCAAAAATGCAGCAGTTTGATAGCAAGGATGAAGAGACGTTCATGGTAGTTGATCTACTTCTTGGAGGAGGAAAATGCCCATTTCCAAGAGGGTACTATGAAATTAATCTGTGAGTTAGCTTTGACACTGGACCAGGGCTGGACCTAGGTAATTTTAAATGGTAAGCGAACAGTATTTTGGTGCCCCCCAACCAATCACTGAGATATATATATATACTAGCTTGGGGACCCGGCGGTGCCCGGGTCATTTGAGAAGTGCAGCAGGATGTAGAGTGGGTGTGGGGGCTCTGTGTGCCAAGTTTGGTCTTGATCCATCATTATTGGGAGTTGCAGTGGTATCATGAAATTACTGAAGGTAGTGGAAGTCCCATCATCTGTGGTCCACCCTCCCCCAAAGTGTAGTAGGATGTAGATTGGGTCATGGGGGCTCTGTGTGCTAAGTTTGGTCTGTATTGGTGACTGGATGAGGGTTGCATTGTTTTTAGAAAGTGAGGGAAGGTACTTCAAGTCGCATCATTCGTGGTCCTTCTCACACAAAACAGCACCAGGATGTAGAGTGGGCCATGAGGGCTCTGTGTGCCAGGTTTGGTGTTGATCAGTCATTGGATTAGGTTTGTAGCAGGCTTGGAAAGTGAGGGAAGGTACTGCAAGTCCCATCATCCATGTTCTGCCCCCCCTCCAAAGTTCAGTAGGATGTAGAGTGGGTCACTGGGGCTCTGTGTGCCAAGTGTGGTCTTTCTCGGTGTTTGTTGGGGGCCGCAGTTGTCTGTGGGAACAGAGGGGTGTGAAAGTACTACAAATCGCATCATCCATTGCCAGTCCTCCCCCGAACCTCACCAGGACGTGAAGGCAGTCATGGGGGTTATGTGTGGCAAGTGTGGTCTCGATCAGTAATTGGATGAGGGTCGCAGCGGACTTGGGAAGTGAGTAGAGGTACTTCAAGTCCCATCATCCATGGTCCACCCTCCTCCGATCTGCACCAGGATGTAGAGTGGGTCATGAGGGCTCTGTGTGGCAGGTTTCGTGTTGATCAGTCATAGGATTAGGTTTGTAGCAGTCTTGGAAAGTGAGGGAAGGTACTGCAAGTCCCATCATCCATGTTCTGCCCCTCTCCAAACTTCAGTAGTATGTAGAGTGGGTCACTGGGGCTCTGTGTGCCAAGTGTGGCCTTTATCAGTGTTTGTTGGGGGCCACAGTGGTCTGTGGGAACAGAGGGGTGTGAAAGTACTACAAATCCCATCATCCATTGTCAGTCCTCCTCCAAACCTCACCAGGACGTGAAGGTAGTCATAGGTGTTATGTATGCCAAGTTTGGTCGCGATCAGTGATTGGATGAGGGTTGCAGCGGACTTGGGAAGTGAGTAGAGGTACTTCAAGTCCCATCATCCATGGTCCACCCTCCTCCAAACTGCACCAGGACGTAGAGTGGGTCATGGGGGCTGTGTGTGCTAAGTATGGTCTGTATTGGTCCTTTTTGGTGGCTTCAGTGGTCTGTGGGAACCAAAGTGTTTGAAAGTACTACAAATCCCATAATCCGTGGGTCATGTCCCCCGAACCGCACCAGGACGTAAAGGGGGTTAGGGGGGTTATGTGTACCAAGTTTGCTGCAGGTCCATCACCCGCGCTGGTCGCTGTGGCCTGTGAAAGTGGCTGCCACATATCCGCCCTTCCGCCCTCCCGCCCTCTGCACACATACATACATACAAACATTCCGCTTTATACAGATACAGATACAGATACAGATACAGATACAGATACAAATATATATATATATATATATATATATATATATGTATGTATGTATATATGGATTGGGTGCATAGACAAATTTGGGCCCTCCAGGTATTTTGGACTTCCTACTGGCTGATTGGAATTGTGGGAGTTGAAGTCCAAAACACATGGAGGGCTGAAGTTGGCCCATGCCCTATATATATATATATATATATATATATATGTATATATATGTATACCTTCATACCCACCATTTTCCCTGCTCTATTCCTATTCTCTTTTGAGTGTGTGTGTGTGTGTGTGTCTATATCTATTCCCCTTCCTTTCTTCTCAGCCCTATACCCCAGAATATCAAGGCAGAAAACCCCACATTATCTGAGTGTGGACTCAGATATTCAAAGCAGATATTGTGGGATATAGGGCTGTGTGGAAGGGCCCTCACCCTTTTCCCTCCCCTCTTCCTATTCTTTGTGTCGGTGTGTACATTCCCCATCCTTCCTTCCTCCTCACCCTTTTCCTTGCCCCCTTCCTATTCTCTTTGTGTGTGTATGTACCTGTATATATGTGTATCAGGTCTAGGCTAATTTCGGGAGCAAGGGCCCGGGGGTTGGGCTAGGTGCCCTCTGGCTGGCAGGCTCATCTGGCCGCTCAGCCCTACTCCCGGCCCCCAGGTAAGGGCACCCATGTGGCCTCCTCCCTCACCCTCGTGCACTGGCGACAGCAGCGGCAACAGAGGGAGGAGACGCGCAGGGGGCAAGGGAGACCGGAAAGGCAGATGCCTCTGCCCCCTTCTCTCTCACCCTGCACAAGGCATCCTCAGCGAGGGGGGGGGAAGGGTGTGCAGGGTGAGGGATGAGACGCGCGCAGGGCTCAGGCCGAGGCAGGGAGAAGGGAAAGGTGCATGCCTCTGCCTCCTCTCTCACCCTGCGCAAGCCTTCCTCCCACCCTGCCGGCACCCCTGGGGGTGTGGCGCCCGGCCCTGGATGCGCCCTTTGGCCACGTGGCACCCTGAGGCGGCTGCTTAATTTGCCTCCACTAAGATCCGCCCCTGCACTGGACTTATCTTCAGAGGAAAAACATTATTCACAGGGACATAAAGCCTGATAACATTTTGCTGGATGAGCATGTTGAGTGCCAATTGTTTCCAGCAGCAGTGATTAGTCAATATCTATGATATGGATTTACCTCAATCGGGGTAGCAAGCCCATTTAGCTCTTAGGAAATAACTATATTTTTATACTAATGTCCATAATTTTATGAACATTAGTATAATGTTTACATATAATAGGATAAACAATTAAAACACATCCAACTGATATAAAACAAAATATAACGTATTTTGTTGTGTCATATTTTGTTTTATATCAGTTGGATTGTGTTTTAATTGTTTATCCTATTCTATGTAATTTTCTGTATTGCACTTTTTTGAATTGCACTTTTTTGTATAGTATTTTTTTGTTGTAAGCTGACCCGAGTCCCTGGGGAGAGGGGGCGGGATATAAATAAACTTTATTAGTATTTATTTATTATTTTAAATGGTCATTGCTTCATTTCATGGAGTGGGCCGTGTCCTATGGGGTTTGTTATATCTCAATGTATTTGGTGGTTCTAATGCCATGTCAAGCTACAAAACCCAAGATTCTGTAGGTTTCAGACTGACATTAAGACTGCAATATGTGTGCATTCTGGATCTCCATATTATGTTCTGCTTGTATATATGATACTTCATCAGTCCTGTACTTGCACTCTTGGTTCTGCTTCTAGATCAAAAATCAATGAAAAAACAGGAAAACAAATTTCAACAATTTAGTCCAATTCTCTTTAAAGAGTACATCTCCAGGATAACACCTTCCTTTTCAGTTTGGATGAAAATGGAAGCTTCTGAAGGTAGTGGAATTATTTGATCACTCCCCTTGCAATGGCAGGTTTCTCCATATGTATTTCAGACGTATATATGCATAAGTAGCGGCAAAACAATTGAGTATTGATAAAATGAAGTTGCCCTCTAGTGGCCAATGAACGTGAAGCCCTTTTAAAGCAATGTTTCATTCTGGGAAAGTTCTTCTCCCTTCTTTCCTCTAAATATTTTAGACAAGGAAAATTCTGCAACACAAGAAACACCATCTGATCCTGGAATCTAAGCAGGGCCAGCTCTGCTTAGTTCCTGGATGGGAGATTGCCAAGGAATACCAGGTGATGTATGTTGTATTTCAGGAAAAGGAACTGGCAGAACCACCTCTGAGGATTCCTGGCCTGAGGAAACCCAGTGAAATTCATGGTCACACCTCCATTGATAGGTGACTTGAAGGCACCTCCACATGGGACACAAAGCCCTGAGGGTGAAGAGGACCTTCTGAGAAGACATCTCCTCCGCTTGCCCTTCCCCACTTTCTTGCCTTTTCGCATTTAGTGCTGGTCACGTGATTCCCATCTGGAATCAATGAGATTCTTATTCTCTGGCTGAAATACAGGGAGGGTTGTGTTCTTTTTTGTCCTGAACAGTTTTCCCCCCCAGAGATAAACTGGTGTATTATTTCATCAGCAAAATATTTTCTGGAATGGAATTGACTGGAACAGATGTGAAGCTTCTTTTCCCCACACCCTTATAAGCCAAAAAATGTCCTTATTTTCTAATACTGCCTTAAAAGAAGTAATTTTACAGTATATGTTGGATTCAAGTTATACCACAAAGTCTTGAATCATATGAATGGATAAGACCATCTCTGAGCATGAACAACATGCATTTATTTTGAGGATTAGAGGGAGAAATCCATGATTGGGGAGGAATACTAATCTGTTATTCTGTTCAGTGATCCTCATATGTTGGGGAATGTGTAACTGTATGGACAGAAAACATAGCACTTCTGAGCTTGTGCTTTAGCTGTGCTTGACAAACAGTCACTGGGATATATATTCATTATATGTTCATACAAGAAACCTCAGAGTCTATGTCAAATAAGAAATAAATAATATATTTTAAATATATATAAATTAAACATGTTCATGTGCTCCTATACATTTTATTACAATTTATGCATGTGTCTGTATCTCTTATAAATGGTTGGTTTAGCCCCAGGTTTTCTAGTAAAACCGAATGACTATGTCGTAAAATGATGCATGTCTCAAAAATGTGGCACCAACATGAAATGTTTGGAAAGCTATGATTCAAGAGCTTGCTGTGGGGTAATGGAGGAATTCTTCCAACCATATATATATATATATATATATATATATAGAGAGAGAGAGAGAGAGAGAGAGAGAGAGAGAGAGAGAGAGAGAGAGAGAGAAAATACCATTACTTACATCAGGGATCAGCAGCTGTGGCTCTTTGGATATTGCATGACTACAACTCCCATTGGCCCTAGCCAGCAATATATGGGTGAAGAATAGTAAGAATTCCATTCTGCCAACATCCAGAGCATCACAGCTGCCCTCCCCAGTCTACATGATGTTATATTGTCAGTGTTTACTACATGCTTATGTATTGCCTTTGTGAAAGTTCGTTTTTTTTATAAAATAGAAGCTTGCATCAGATCCAAGTTAGAGCTGCATGAGACATCTGTCTTGCGCACTCTATCAGTAGCTCTAGATTTCCCAATAGGTTTACATTTCCCAGATGTCAGTAGTGAGATGCAACAGGGATCAGCAGTGCTAACTAGAGACATGAGGTCTGAATTTGGAAGTGTGCTCCGTCAGTGTAGGTGTGTTTGGCACAGCCATAACCTGAACACATATATACACTACTCTAATAGCGTTTACTGGAGCAGCCTATGCAAACCTAATGTTTTGAGTTGAGGAAAAATCAATCTGTTAAAAAAAACCCATCAAATTTTCTTCTCGATATATTACCCAACAGGTTGCTTCTAATATTTGCAATGCTCCGAGCAGGTTCAGATGGAATTCATTGTCAAAAACAAAGGAATGATTGTAAAGATCCCTTTCTTATTGTGAGGAGCTGGAACTCAATATATCCACTGAGAAAGGCAATGCATTTCTTTGGTTTGCAAAATTATAAGACGGCGATGCTGAAAGAAATGCCTGACCAAGGAAGTGCTTATTCTAGGATTGCAACCCCAGGAGGCACTTATACTTTTGATGCGGCACTGTGGTGAAATGTTAAGAAAACAGCCAGGCTATACTGCTGCAGGAATCAATTTAAATCTCTTATACTTAGCAATGGTTTTCTTAGGAAACAGTGTGCCGCTGCAATGCCTTGGGATGGGAAGCTGGGAAAGCAATGGGTGGTGGGGGAAGGTAAAATTGGTAGCATCCTGTCTAGTTTGGTGTCTCCAAACATTTGCTAACACCTTAATTCAAAATGGTGTGTTTTCTACAGCCATAACTGTAGAAAAAAGGCAACTGTTAAATAGATAAGGAATTAAAATCTATTTCATATATAAATGGTTAAGAGCAGAGGAGAGTTCTTGATCTTGGGTGAAACCTCTTTTTTACCCCACACACAGAATAGCTAATAGGGAGAGACAGATGCTTGCCAGAGTTGGCTTTGCGGAGCCACTCTCCATTCGGTTGGACAGTTCACCAGATGTCTCTTATCTGAATGAGCCAAACATGAACACAGCACAAGGTGACCTGTAAATTTCATGCAAAAATCAGGTCTCTCAAGTAAGCAAGTTAAGGAAGAAAATGCTTCTCCAGTATACTGAAGGAAATCGATAGTTGTCCTTCCACATTTGTGGTTTTTCGTAATAAAAATACTATCTCTAGCAATCTCCAGGTCTTCCATCATACTGAAGGACCTAGAGATTTCCAGAGAGAACACTTCTCTAGGAATTTCTAGGTCCTTCAGTAGAATGTGACCAGAGCCATGTTGGAAGGGTTTTCTCAGATTTTTAAAAAAGATGCTATTTCTATATTTGCAGCTTTTTACTATCACAAGGCTCCTTTGCCCCTAACCACTGTGAATGCAAAGGGATGACTATAGTTGCTGCAGTCAAGAAGTAGTAAAGTAGCTCCTAAATTTATTTCACTAATATTAAAATACAGAGAGAGGGCTGTTTTGGTTTGGCAGACAGGTTGCTTCTGGAAACCACCTGTCTGAACGCATCTCTCCCTATGAACCTTCGAGATGTTTTAAGATCATCTGGAGAAGCCCTGCTCTCGATCCCGCCCTCTTCGCAGGCGCGATTGGCGGGGACAAGAGACAGGGCCTTCTGAGTGGTGGCCCCTCAGCTTTGGAACACTCTTCCTAGTGACATCAGATCAGCCCCTCCCTCTTGACATTTCACAAGAAAGTTTTGTGAAAGTCATTTCACAAGACCTGGCTGTTTGACCAGGCATTTGCAGATGAAGCGTAATAACCTAAATTGAGACCTAAGGAACAATGACGACGCAACGGAAATTGATTTTTAATAATGAGACACTGAGATTGTGTTTTTTAATTTTAACTGCTAAATTTGTTTTTTATATGGTTGTTTTATTAATTGTTGATGTATTTTATCTGTTCTTGCCATGTGTACACCGCCTTGAGTCGCTTTCGGGCTGAGAGGGGCAGTATAAAAATATAGTAAATAAATAAATAAATAAATATGTTTAGGTCACTAGAGATACTGGTTGGCCTCTCAAGACTGGTTGCTAAAACCTCCCACAAACAATGTTTGTTTCAATGTGTTGTCAAAGGCTTTCATGGCTGGAATCACTGGGTTGCTGTGAGTTTTCTAGGCAGTATGGCCATGTTCCAGAAGCATTCTTTCCTGATGTTTCACCCACATCTATGGCAGGCATCCTCAGAGGTTGAGGGGTCTGACGATGGCTGCCATAGATGTGGGCAAAATATCAGGAGAGAATGCTTGTGGAACATGGACATACCGCCCGAAAAACTCACAGCAACCCAAGGTTTGTTTCAATTGCCATTTTCTTCCATTATGCCAAGTGTTACTTTTCCTTTGGAAAAACAACAACAGTGCAGTTCAGACAAAGTTAATATCGATAAGGCATAAGATCTCTCATCAAAGCAATGTATTTTTTCTGATCCTTTGAGAATGCTAAAAGTCATCTATGTGCTGACTATTTCTAGCAATTGTGAGGTGGGGAAAACACAGAAAGAAACATGTTTCATTTTTGATCTTTTTTTATTCAAAATTTTTCAAAAGAAAAAAAAACAGAAAAAAGCTAATTAAATTTACAGTTCAAAAACGTCTTTTGGCATTTAACAACAAAATGACAGAGTTATCTTGAACCGGACAAATAAGTTACCACTGGCAAGTTTGTGGCACTAGTAAAACAAAAATAAAAAATTAACTCTCTTGATCATATAGATATCTCTATGAAAATCTTTTTTTTTCAATCTGTACAAAAGGTCTTTCTTCATAAATTATTTTTTTTATAATTTAATGGCTGTCTACTATGTGATGTTTAAGTAACTGATTATTTCTTTATGTACAGAGGTTACATTTTGCAAATCTTACCCAGATAATGAGTATGGCACTTAGTTCAGACTTTTCTAGCAGCCTCTCTTCCCTTCCTCAATATAACCTAAAGCTCAGCTAATTGAAGAAAAACATCAAGTAGCAAATAACACCTTATCCTTCTATCGTTCTCTTCCAGATCTGAAGACACACCAGTTACGGGGAATAAATAAGCTGCAAGAAGTCTGAACTTTGACAAAGCAGTCAATTCCAGGGAGCATAGAACCAATAATACCACAACTTTTTTTCTTTAAAAAACATAATAACAAAAAGAAACAAAACACATTTCTTATGACTATGTAATTTACTAGAATCTACACTTCTCAGAGCAGCATTGACTTTTGAAACTATGAAATGTCACTGACATCTGTACTTGAATTCACAAAATTTAAAAACTAAAAAAAAAAAAATAAGTGAAAAGAAAGGATTGCTTAGGCCTAGCTCCTGAGCTAGGATGATTTGGTCTGTGGTAACAGGGAGGGCCAGCAACCTGTCCCATTACAAAAGGAAATAAGCCTTGAGGTAGATAACTGATCATACACAGCTGACCAGACAAGTACACAGTTTTGGAAGACAACTTAATTTACCATTTGATTTCATACACATGCGATCATAATAAAACGAGCTTTAATAGCAGTGAGTTTACCTAATATGTAAAAAGTACAAATAACAGTGTATTTGTGAAATCAGGAATTTCATAGTTTCAAAATTTTTGTTTTATTTTTTTTTCTTTACACTTAACACTTGTAGTGATGATGTAAAGTGTGGCACTGCTTGGATCCAAGTCTTCCTTCATGCTTTTTTTGTTTTGTTTGCTTGTTTTGTGTCCATACATCAATTACAAATTATAAAAACCTAAATGCAAATGTACAAAAAAAGGCACATTCTTCTAACCGCAAACTGGTCCGGCAAAATAATAATAACAATAACAATAATAATCGTAAAAGATTACAGAAGACGTAACTGCTGAGACAAATCAGAATTATTGGTTACTGGCTCTTTGTTCTTTGGTAAAGTTACCTTTAAAAAGTGCCAAGTCTTTTATTTACCTAATATAGAGAGCTAGTACCCAATCTAGTAGGTTTTCTTTTTTTACTTTACATCTCAGCTTATTATGTTTTGGGAAAAAAAAGAAGAGTCTTTTAGCTTTTGCCTTTGCTGTAAAAGCAAATGCCTCTATCCGCTAGGTCTCAGTACAGCCTCAGTCTAAAGCACTATTCATTACAAGAAAGGAAGGACAGAAGACATTCTGCAGAGTTCCCCCCTCCCCAAAATCCCCCGCACCCTAAAACTAGAACAACAATTAGCTTCTGGAAAAAGGCAAAAAGTTTTTCTTTTTTTTCTCTTTTTTTTCTACATTGCATCATCATACAGCAGAGTTCCTAACTAGCAGAGGAAAAACTAATTCGGCATAAGGCCTTACAAACAATGTATCCTATTAAAATTTCCCCCGTCAGAAAAATGTGTTTCACACAAAACATTTCCCTGCCCGCCCCACCATCCCTCCCACCCCGCCCACAACCTTGCATTTCACAACCTTACATTATTATGTGAGGAAAAACAAAATCATTAAAAACACTTACTACACATTTCTTTAAAAAGCCAGGTTTTTTTCAGCAATTTTAATCGACTACCTCTTAGAAGCCCTATCTTGCTGTTTTACAAGGCATAATAGACCAGCTCATTTGGTCAAAAGCATTCTACACCATTAGTTTGGACTACGTACTGAAACAGCTACAGCATTAAAAGAGTTAAGGCAAATTGGAATCGATAGAAAAAGGATAAGACACTTCACACTACCTTAAAAGAAAAGGGAAAAAAAACAGAACAGAACAGAAAGCTATGGAAACAGACACAACAACTGCAACACTGCACTATAGCGACACTCACACAGCAAGCACAGAGCATCGGCGTGGATGTTTACTAGTTTAAATTTCAAAAAAATAAATCTTATGCAATTAAAAAAATTAAAACAATATTTAAAAAAACTCAAAAGACGGATTCTGTCATGCACGTGAACATGTCTCCATTGCAATCTGTGCATGGCCAGAATTTTTTTCTTTCTTTTCTTTATTTTTTTTTTGCGTCATAATACTTGATAAAAAATTTCTTACTAAAATAAACCTGTTCAAGGAGGGGAGGGGAACAGCTACTAGGATGAATTTAAGGATTTTTCTTTTTTCTTTATGCACCTTATTATAGAACTTATAGCAAAAATAGTTTCAGTTGATTTCATTATAAATAACGTTTTCAAGAACCTGTGCAAAACTGTCAATAATTTCTAAAGCACAATTGATCAGTAAAATCCATGATTGTTTCAGCCTTTGCATCCTTCTCTACGCAAGATCAACACCACACATCTGCAAAAGAGAATGAAACAAATAGTGTTTTGTTCAACCATAGTAAAAACGTAGGTCCCTTTCTCTACATCCGGATATTTTAGTAGGCAGATATTCGACATACCAAGCAGGGTGCTCACTGACTGTGCATGCATTTTCTTAGTTTCTTTCATCCCTTCTTAGCTAAGAATAGCTTTCAAATTAATACCGTTAATATTTAATTGTATTTTAATGTTTGTATGTTTTTTGGATTTTAAATTGTATTGTATCATTTTTGCAGCTGAGCTCCCTCTGTCAGCTCCAGCTCCCCATGTCGGGACATGAGAGAAGCCTCCCACACGGATAATAAAACATCAAAACATCCGGGCGTCCCCTGGGCAATGTCCTTGCAGACGGCCAATTCTCTCACACCAGGAGCAACTTGCAGTTTCTCAAGTCGCTCCTGACACACAAAAAATTGCTATAAGTCCCTTTGAGTCTCTTTCATTGGAGAGAAAAAGTAGGGTACAAATAATAATGACAACAACAATAATAGCAATAATAATAAGATAGATTTTTTAAAAACTTGAGAAAATATTTAGTAGTCTTTCCTAGCTTTATAAAATCATTTCCTGCAGCAATTAGAGATTTGTATGTAGGGGTTTCTTTCATAATTGATTTTCAAAGAAATGTAACAACAACTTTACCTCTCAATTACTTGTTCTGCTGATAAGAATAAGGAGAATGATCACTGGACGTCTCTACTGTAACTTGCTGTTGGCCACTAGCTTCCTGAAAAAGAAAATACAGTGTATGGGAGAAGGGGTTCTAGGAATTTCTTCAAATTTAAGCAATGCTGGCATTGTTTTCAAACTAGTCAAAAACACACAGGGATCTCTCTTTTCTTTCTCTCTCTCACACGCATACTTATCTTTAATAGGATATCAGATCTCTTTTAGTAAGAAAATATAAAACACATTCCTTTTTTTCTTTACATACAGAGGAAAATTACCAGCGATGTGTTTTCAAATTTAGCAGTGTTTTCTCGTGGCTTATTCAGAAGCTTATCCATTTTAGTGCACCCTTCATATGAACTCTCAATATCACATGAAGCGTTCCTATTACTTTGCAAGATGATGCATAATGAAAATAATCATTACAACTTCTTCACAGCAATACAATGATGGGACTTTGTCTACAACTTCCTTCAATAAAGCTTTAGGTACCTCAACTGGAACAGCTGCAGTCTGCACATGTGTGTACTGGGGTATATAGGCTCCTTGCATAGCTGTTGTGGCAGGCATGTACTGCAAATAAAGGCAGAGAAGTGTATTCAGCTAAATGAAAGCAACAGAAGCAACACGGGGTTGGTTTCCCACCAAAAGATGAACATTAAGTAAACAGAAGACAATAATGCTCCACTGAGACAGGTCTCCAAACTGTGATATCTTTGACAGTATTTACCACACTTTTCCAGGCTTTGCCAAGAGGTTTGGCTGCAAGATTTAGATCCCATTTAGATTCAGATCTTTCTTTTTTGTGCAGGGCTTAGGCAAAAAGGTAAGCTACAGTATGGCGTGGGTTTATCAACTCCCCTTCTGTACTTAATCACTGTTTGTTAGTTTGTCCAATTTGACAAATGGATTAATTTAGTAATAGTTAATGTTTGCCACAGATTGTCCAATCAGATGAAATTACAAGCCATGGTTAAAGGTAGAAAGACAAAAGTTTTCAAATTCTTTCTCTTTGAGATTTGAGAGAAGAGTGAGTAGGAATGCATTAACCTAAGATTTACAATGATTTTTTTTGTTTCTTCCTCCATCTATTTTTCTGTTTCTTCCTGTATCTGAGGGACCGTCTCACCCCCTACCAACCCCAGAGATCACTCCGCTCTGAAGATCTGAATCTTCTCGAAGTGGCCAGCTTCAAAACCATCCATCTGGCTTCGACCCGATGTAGGGCCTTTTCTGTGGTGGCTCCAACTAGCTGGAACTCCTTCCCAGCGGAAGTTCGCGCCCTGCAGGATTTGTCTTCCTTTCGTAGGGCTTGTAAGACCCACCTCTTCAAGATGGCCTTTTACTGCTGAACTTTTAACTACATTTAGCTTAATGAACTCTGTTAATCCTATTACCAATGTTTTATTTGTTCTGCTTTTATATGACTGAAAGCTGCTCCGAGCCCTTGGGGAGTGGCGGCATACAAGAACAAATAATAAATACATAAATACATAAATAAATAAAAAGGTAAATTAAGTTCTGGTTACTTTTAGTTTTGAGGGAATTTGCATGTGGATTGGAGATACTGTCCACAGTGAGTCTCTGAGGAAGAAAAATTAATCCTGGAATTGCTGAAACTTACTTTGTGTCAACATCAATTTATTTAAGTGTGATGAGTGAGCATAGTGAGCCCATGGGAGGTGCCTTCCACATTCAGAAGCTTGAATACAACTCAATAATATTAAAACCTAGCAGACTGCTTTAATGTGTCTGAAGAAAGTCATGTAGATGTTTCAAAATAGTTTCTGTGTATTCTTTGACAAGCAATCAAACAAATGTCACAATTTGTGCATCCCAAAATGGTCAAGAAGCAGAAGCAATTCCAGTATGGGGGAAAAACATTTTGGGCTGTTTACCTTAAGAGGAAATATGAGTAACTGGAAACTAGAAGAAATTGTACATGTACTTTACATATAAAGTTCAAAGATGAATGTATGCACTTTGGAGAAAATGGGTAGGGAAAAGCTGTTGTCTCTCCTTTGTAACACAACAAAATGTTGGATCATCTGGTGAAGGTGAAGGGTGGGCAATGGATTTAAACTGGAATGACTTTAAAAGGGATTTGATAAAATTATGGAAGATAATTCCATAGGTGTTTACTAGTAATGACATTTATGTACCGCCTCCATTATCAGAAGCAGTGCACTTGGATTTATGAAAAAGACGGTGTCACTGTAGTCATGACCTGCTTGTGGACCTTTTCATAGGCATTTGGTTGGTAAACAGCTTGATGGATTAGATATTATATCTGTTCTGCTCTAGCAAGACCCTTCTTAGGTTTTTATGAACCTCCCCTAACACATTTTAGATAGCGCATTCAGCTAACAGTGGCCAGTTCTTGTTCCTAACCTAAGAGAACAAGCATATCATAGGATTCCAGCTGTGATTTAGAAAAATATGCCTACAAAGTACACAACCAATTGCAAGTATTACAAACATAATTGGGCTGGATGGCCCCAGTGGTCTCTTCCAACTTTATAATTATAATTCTATAACATATAGATCAAATGTTTTGGTGAGAAAGAAAGCCAATTCAAAGATACATTTTCTTTTGACATAAAGAGACTTAACAGTAGAAAATTTGGTCATCTGCTCCTCAAATTGACAGCAATCCCTCCCACCATTTAAATATGGCACAAAAAGGTAACCTTAGCAGTTGTATATTAATGGATTTGTTGTGATTTCTAGTACACGACCAATTCCAGATATTACAAACATAATTGGATTGGATGGCCCTAGTGGTCTCTTCCAACTTTATAATTCTAATTCTATAATATGCTAGATTGGGTACCTCAATAAGAGAATTTTCTACAGATAAGACATATACAATCATTTATGGGGTGTTTGTTCAGCCTTATTAGAATTGCCACGTACAGTTCCAGTACTGCCCAAGGAAAGGTGACTCATTTGCTGTGCCAATGGACTGATCATTGATGTAGGCTGCAATGACATGGTGTGTTCCATGGAAGGAGTCAACACAGCACCCTACAAATGCGAAACAAAAATGTCTCAGGTTAAGATAAATAAAAATGTACACATGAATGTAGCGTAATATGGATTATTGTTGGGGTTTTTTTGTTTAGTTTGCAAAAACACTGATGCACTTCCTTTATAGCATGATCATCATGGTGTGTGTGAAGAGAACGCTAATAATAACAATTTGAGTCAAAACCTCTGTTTTCAATACAGAACGTATGTTCACAGGTGATATAAAAATGTGATTGAGACAGACAGAGAACACACAGGAAATGCTCAAATGTAGATTTGATCTGCTAAAGAGAAACCATTCATAGAACTGAGGGACATCTCGAGTTCTAACTAGTAGTTTCTTCCAACGGACCTTGCCAGAAGTAAGCTATCACCACCTAGAATTCAGCTTACTTTTTAGGATAACAAATCATGCATAGGACAAGGTGTTGGTAAGTTACTTCTGGGATGTACAAAACAATGCTGGATGGGTAAGAACTAGTAATAGCTATTAGAAACTACAGCCACAGTGAAAACAGGCAGGAAGGAGGGAGGGAGGGAAGGCTAATCCAAAATAATTCCCAGGTGACATAGGAGCAAATGTGCATACTTACAGGATGCTGCATTATATAGGGTTGAGGCTGCATCCATGAAGGACTCTGCACCTAGATAATAAAAAATACATTTATAGAAACAATGATTCATAACCAATAATATTAACAGGTTCAAGCATACCATCTTAGATGCTGTTGCATAAGAGTTTCTTCCACACATAGCCTTCATTGCCAATGATCTCAGATGATGCTAACTGCAATCCAGCAGCAATTCAGGAATGGCGCTACAAAGTGGAATCCATGGCATGTGAGTGTAGAGAAGAGCAAACCACAGACTACCTATTACAATGCAGCCCGAGTCCTGCTACGTGCACAATAGAGGACCTTTTTATAGCAACACCAGAGGCACTCCAAGTGGCCAGCTATTGGTCAAAGGACATTTAGTATAATGCCAAGTTTTTAACTTTGCTTGTGTTTTTAAATACATTACAAGTGTACCCTCAATTCGCTTCTGGCACATTTAATAAAAATAACTGAAGTTCAGGAAAGGTTGTTTTAAATCAGGCTTGCACTGTAATACTTTGTCCTTTTTGTTGCATGACAGTGAAAAAGGCAATGTGATTCATGGTATACTTTACTGGTGTGCAAACTTTTAAACTTGTATGTGCAGTGCTTTCAAATCACCATTTGCAGATTATATTTTGAAAGCTTTGAGGTGGCTTGGTGGTGGTGATGGTGGTAAAATATAGAAGAAAAAACCTCAGAGGGGTTTCCCTCTGATTCCTCAGTTTTGAAGAACTGGAATGAAATGGTTGACTAGCTTGATATTCACTTTAACTCAGCAGGCAGAAACCCAATAATTCTAATCTGACCTCACAGAGGCAGCAAGAGTACAGGATATGATCTTCTCTCTCAGAGGGCAAAGAGAAGGAGTGGTCCGGCTAAGTGGTAACATCTGCTTCCTTCTTCTGAGACCAACTGAGATTTGCATTATCAGAGATTATCGGAGCCCTGGTTGATTACCCAATTTTAATGTCAGGTTAACTTTAGAGGCTTTTTATGACTATGTTCTGCAGCTCCTTTATTTGTTTGTTTCTTTTGAAAATAGAAGAGAATTCTGGGCTGAAGCAACATTCAGTTGTGAAAACTTGAGATGTAAAGAACGGAGGGAAACTGTCCCTTGGATCTGATAAGGAACAGCTGAGTATCTTGGGGAAAAACTTAGAACAAACTGTTTCAAAAAATTATAACCACTATCTTTTATCCTTCTTTACTCCAAATAAAGTTTTAAAATGGTGGTTTCCTTTTCAAATAGCCGAGTCCCCTGCGGGGTGAGAAGGGCGGAATATAAATGTTTCGAATACATAAATTTATTTATTTATTTATTTGCAGTATTTGTATTCTACCCTTCTCATCCCGCAGGGAAATCAGGGCGGATTACAATGTACATATACATGGCAAACATTCAATGCCATAGACACACAACATATATAGACAGACACTCAGGGGCTATTTAATATTCCAGCTTCTGGCCACCAGGGGAGCTGTTACTTCCTCATTCTTTGCATACTTCCTGGAGATTTTATGGCCTCATAACACAGTTAAATTAGCCTCCCCACAAAGTGGTACCTAAATTTCCTACTTGACAGATGCAACTGTCTTTCGGGCTGCAAAGGTCGACAACAAGCTACACAATTTTGGTTGGGAGCTCACTCCGACCCGGGCTGGCTTCGAACTCATGACCTTTCAGTCAGTAGTGATCTTAATGCAGCTGACTCCCAGCCAGCTGCACCACAATCCCAGTGCTTAACCAATTCCAGATCCACATTTGACGAGTTTGTTTGCCAGAATGTCATGGGGGACCTTGTCACAGATGATTGTATTGAAATGCTTTTTATTGCCAGGAGTGGCCTACCCACTTGCTTAAGGAGCTCCACTTGCTGCCATTCATTTTCCGGTCCCAATTCAAGGTGCAGGTGATCACCTACAAAGCCCTCAAAGGTTCGGGACCCGCCTAATAAATATTGGTGCAGCAAAATGAACAGTCCAATGTTTGATATTTTATAGACACGGATTCTGACTGAAGAAACAAGTTTTTGAAAAAAAAAGTTTATGAGGCCAACTAAGAAGAAGCATGCATAAACAAAATCCTACAGTCCCTGTGTTTTTACTGCTTTCTGGAGATTTGGGTGAGACTGAGGCAGGGGAAACAGTCCTCTTTGACCTCACTCTTTGTTTCCTGCTTTCTTCTCCATTTTGGTGGGTCTTTGAAATTGGCAGCCAGAAAAATTCTGGAGAAGTTGTTCATGAATTTCAACCAGACATAACACAGGCCTCCAAAAGGTCTTGCATCTGGCAGCTTCAACATTAGTGAGCAGGTCAATATGCAATACCTGGCACTGGATCAATTGGAAATGTAGACTCTCCCTGTCCTAATAGCACTAATACAATGTTGTGTCGGGTCAGTACATCTCTCTTCCTTTCTATTCAATCAGTTCCCTCTGCTGATGGGTTCAGGATCAGCATATTACTCTGACTGGTTACGAAGCTTTTCCTGTTAGCATGAGAGACATGTGCACCCACAGCATTTCAACCCCACTTGCTAAACTTTCCTTGCCTTAGTCTATTTCCACACAGATTATTTTAAAGAAAAAGACAACAGTCTTAACAAAGGATTTCACAAGGATGAGGAGATAGAAGCAAACCATTAACGATTTTGGCTTTCTCTCCCTTATCTGGTTGGCAATGGAATCAGCCATTTATTTATTTAATTGTTTGATTTATATGCTGTCTTTCTCCCAGAGCAGGACCTGGATAAATAAGTTTAAATACTTATAATACCATTTAAAAACAATTAAATCATATAATACATTTTGAAATCAATTAAAATGTACAAAAGGTTCCCTCTATGTGTGTGTGTGTGTGTATATACATATATGTATGTATGTATATATAGAGAGAGGGGGGGATAGCCACCTGTGCTTATATGTTATATATATGAAAAAAGTATTCATCTGCTGACAAAAATATGATAGGGAGAGGCCAGACTAGCCTCCTACAAAAGAGAGTCCCAGAGAATGGGGAAAGCACAAGGTGGCCCTCTCTTGTATCCTCACCAAGCAAGCCTTTGATGATGGTGGGACTAAGAGAGAAAGCCTTCCCTGTAGATGTCAAGATTCTAGCAGGTTGTTATAGGGGCATATGATCTTTCAGACAGTCTGGACTAAACAGTATAGCTTTCTGGGTTGTGACCAGCATTTTGAATTGTGCCTGGAAATGAACTGGTAGCCAGTGCAGCTCTTTTAGCAAGAGAGTTGTATGATCTCTGTAGGCATTCACCTTCCTGCCCCAGTCAGTTGTGGTCTTGCGACTATGTAATACCACCAACAGAGAAAACTCTGCTGGAAAACTCCAGGGCTACACACAGGAAACTTCTTGGCCTGCAACAGCTACATGGCAGCAGTGGTTTATGTATATGCGCAGGAATTGTAGTTAAGGAAGCTGCCTTTCAGGAAAGCTTCTTAGCCTTTTTCCCTTATCTCTTTGCTGAGGAATCCTTGGTAAGCACCTGAGGATTCCCACAGTTCCCAGGAACACACTCCATCATCTCTGCCTCAAAAGTAAAATTAAGCAGTGCCACCAGAAGCTTTTGTTCCATCAACCTCTATGCTACTGGATACCATGAATGCTTCAAAAGCATATGAGCACTTCAAATTCCCATTGTGGATTTGTGTGATTTTTACATTAAAGGCTCAAAGAATATGCTATTTTGTCATTCTGCATGCAAAAAGCAGCCAGGACCTATTTTGGCAAATAAATTTTAGGTATTAAACCCACTAAGCCTAAAATACAAACCTGGTACGTAGAAACAGGAGAAGCAATGTATGGTGTAATAGATGTCTGAGTGATCATTCTGTTTGTTGCAATACTGTATGGTGGATAGAATCTAGAAAATGAGAAATACCTTTGTTAATATCTTTTTGGAAAAGTTAAAACAGACCCTTTAATATTAGTTAAGCTTGTTTCTACCTACCCATTCTGTAAAGCAGCTGTAGTTGGATCATAAGTAAGAGTCATCCCAGCCTATAAAAAGGGAGAAAAGACATAATCAGTGCTGAGACTGGCTGCTTTCCTCAACCAAAGCATTAGCACCAACCCATCTGCTTGAAATAGCTGAAGCTAGTGCATCACCAGCATAGCCTTATGTATTGTGAGACTTTGTTGACATAAGTGACACATAAAAAGAAATCTGTTTAGAACTTCTCTCCTCTATTAAATTTTACTGTCCGAACATGGAAGTTTCCTATCTGTATTTGGGGCTTCACACACAAGGGATTCTTCCCACTTAGCATCTCAGGGACAATTCTGCTCCAGCTGTTAAACATTCTGCAAGTAGATATGCCACAACCCTTGGCACTGTGAACTGATGTGCGGCCTGTTCACCAATTTTGACAAAGTGTTGATTTGTTAAAAAAAATAAATTAGCTAGGTGAATGGATTCATCATGAAGTCATACAGACCCAGAATGTAAATAGCCCAGAATCATAGAAGTGCCATTGCAACTATGTGGAACAGCAGTGGACAACAGGACCCTAGTTATTGTGACTCACATCCTGCGCCTGTGGCTATACTGGCTAGGGTTGATGGGAGCTGCAGTCCCACCAGTCTCTGTAGGGCCACCTGTTCTTCATCCCTTGGACACAAGAATAGGGCAGAACTGGTATGTAAGGCATAATGGAAATGAAAACTACCCAGGAAAGTTGGGACATAGAAGGACCAATCTTATGCATCCTTCTCCCCGAGGCCTGCTTTGCCAGAACTCTTCACTTCCTTCAGATTCCAGATTACACTTGGTACTTTAAGAGGCTGCTGGGAGTGGAGTAATCCCCTCTTTCCTGTCATTGAATGATATGGAAGATTTCCTGCATCATTATGCTGTTTCTGATGACGTTACAGTTTGCTAACTTGATTATAGTCACTGTATACTATTTTTCTGCTGTCGTTTCCAACGCATAACTTCATTTAACATTTTATAGCATTTTGTTGTGAATCATTAAGAAGATAATTTCAAACAATAAATAACAGAAATGCTCAAATTAATTAAACATGTTTCTTGAAAATATCAAATAGGCATGATCTTTTAAATATGGTTTTAAATATTTCAATATCAAATAAGGAAGTAACATGAAAATGGTAAAATCTTGTCACTTTATAGGAAAGGCAGTATGCAATTATGAAACTATTATTTTCTTACTGCTTGTGCAGGCTTCTGCACAAGTGCACACACACACACACTCACACTCAGTAAAGTTGAAATGAGGACTTACAAGTCTCACCTCGCCTTCTCTGTGCCACGCTCTTCCATTCTGTATATATTTGTTCTGATTCTGCCTCTTTTTTTGTCCTCCATCTGCAAACTTGCACAACAAAGGTTCTGCAGGAGCTTAAAAAACCCACAGCCATTAGAATTACTCTTCATATTTATTTCTATTCATATAAAATAGCATGCATTTTAGTAGTTGTTGCACACAGAAGATATTACTTAGTTTATCTTCCCAAATATGTTGCTCAGAAACCACGGTGTTTATATGCACTGGATAGTATCCAGCAGTCTAAACACATTTTCAAGCTCTGAACGAGCATGATAATTTGTGGGGCCCTGGATTACAGATTAGTCCAAGCTTTCAGATCCAGCCAAAAAACAGTGTTTGGAACTGTGGCAGAACTTCTGACCTTGGTGCTATTTTGAAAGAGCAGACTTTTGTAAGATTTGTAAATACACATCTTGAAGCATCATATACAAAAGTATTGTTCTAGTAGACATTGCACAAGAACTTTCCCTAAGGGAAAACATGTTAGCATTCAGAAGTTTTCCACAATAATTTTGCAATGTCAGAAAAAAAATCCTCAAAGAAGTTTTTACTTGTGCAATCCATTATGTGGGATTCAAATTCCTTCCTTCCTTCCTTCCTTCCTTCCTTCCTTCCTTCCTTCCTTCCTTCCTTCCTTCCTTCCTATCAATACAACTATTCATTTAACCAAGTCAAGCTACACATACAAATATTTTGATGTGGCAGGTTTTTTAAAAATAGTCAGTCCTCTATATACTTGGATGCTGATAGGTTTACAATTAAAACCCTATCTACCCAGCAGTCAAGTTTAAACTATGAATTTTAAATGTACACTTTATAGGTGTGAATGATTTTAATGTGTGTTTTAATTTTTTTTGTTTGTGTTTTTAATCTATGCATTTAAATGTGTTTATGTTTTCACTTATTGTATTTTAATTATATGTTATACCTCGCCTTGAGGAGAGGTGGGTAAGAAATAAGATGCATTATTATCTTCTTTATTGCCACCACTTCCTCTTCCCTTACACATAGATTGGAATCCTATTATCTTTGCTGGCATAATATGCTGCTGACCAAGGCAAAGGCATCCGTAATGGCAAGAAATAAAAAGCTGCAGGTGTAAAAAAAAAATATTATGAGGGATGACAAAGGTAAGAGGAAGATGACAAAATCAATTGTTGCTTGTGTCCTTAAACTGCTTATTTCTGAGGGCTGTGTTCCAGGTGGCCCCTGAACAGTCTGGGAGTGATGACTTGAAGAATCACCTATACCATGTAAAGGCAATCACCTAAGCCACCATTTCTGGAGTGCCTTGGTTCTGAGGGAGGCTTTTATCCAAAAAGGACCAAATAACACCTTCTTTGCCCACTGCTATAACTTTCTTATCCCTCCACAGATGGAGAGCAAGTACAGCTGCTAGTTGTTACAGACTGGGTCATATTTTATGCTAGTGATTTTCTCTCAAGCAGCCAGTATTACACTGGAGGCATTTTTTCACACCTTAGTGCTTAATCAATTCAGGCATATTCATATATGCTAGTCACTAAGGTGATTATATGAATGTGTGCAGAGTCAACTCTTACCTCATAATTCTATTGAAATCTGTGGGTTACTTTGAAACAAGCAGCATCTGTACTGAGAGGGTAGTGACTGGAATGGCACATCAATGTGCGTATGGAAAAGTAGGGAGTACAGCCGTGGCCTACTAGCAAGGATACTTCTCATTTGTAGAGCCACCTCACACAACACATGCAAATTAATTTAAAGGCAGGTGTGCACTGAGCATTGTTTATGTAAGTCCTCAGGCTTGATGACACACCTAAATATGAAGTGTCGGCAATAGCCCACATGACACAAAATGTATATTTTGGTGCATATCTCAGGTTCTTATGAGGCAACAGAATTTTGCAAGATTGAGTTTTGCAATTTAAATGAAAAGAAAAAATGGTGATATTATGAGCTGAAGCCACTTAAATTCATGTTTGTAGTTGGCATGTCTGGTCTATTTCATAAATAAAAACATCCTTTAAGAGGTTCAGCTGCATTTAACTACTTCCCACCTACATACCAATCTGGCAACCCAGATTCCTGCAGAAAAGGGTTTGTCTGAGAATAAATTAGACACCTACACAACAAATGCTTAAGGTGTGAATTCAAAGATGCTCCTAAAACAGGGATTGAAAGGAGCAATCCAGCTTTACACCAGGGGTGGATAAAGTCATTCTCCAGATTGGACTCAGCCATCAGAACTAGCTGTGAGAGACCTGCGGGCCACCATGCACAAGCTGCCCACTAAAATGACACAATACTAGCACTTGATATCCAAGTCTTTCCTCTTCATTTTTACTGTTGTTCTCAGAGTCTGAAACAAAGCCATCTACTTCCATTATTTATTGCAGTCATTAAGAAGAGATACATTTGTCATTACTTTTTGAAGTGTTATAAAAGTATTTCTACAGTCTACATTAATCATTATTTCTGACACCAGTTTGCTTTGTTGTGGTATTAACAACACAATTAGTGTTGAAACAAAAACGGCACAAAGTTTGAAAAATATCTTGTCATATTGCCTCTCAAATATCATTTAACAGTAATGTTAAAAATAGCCGGTCATTATTGTACTTCGCACTAATGCCATTGTTCTCACTCCTGTTATTTCTGAAAGCTAATTTTGTCTTTTTTTTACAAGGACATAACATGGTACATGCATTGTAACTTTGTTACCTGTAGTTCATCACCAACAATGATAGGAATTGCACTCAACCCCGTGTGTGTGTGTGTGTGTGGGGGGGGGTGTTTGAGAAAAACTGATTTTAATGCATTATTTCTCAAAATATGAAATGACCTATATTAGCTAGAAAGAAAGGAAAATCCTTAACAGCAGCTGGCATTGTGTTAGTAAAATATGATGATGTAAGTAAGGGTGCATCCGACACTGATTAAGAAGATTTTCCTTTGGAGATCCATATATGTCTGTAGTCCATCAGTATGGATGTGTCCTAAGATTAATGCCACTGCAACTAACTTTTTTGGTAATTGTGGAGGTCAAGACTCACTACTGATGGTCCAATGACCAACTCCCCCTTCAAACCTAATTTAACAGCTGCAGCTCTCTCCCTTCTTGCCCAAACCAGCCATTTTCTGGTTAGGTAGATTTATTTTCCTATAGTGGATACAGAGTTGTGACATCATTTGTAGGAACCACCAGAAGACTCCTGAATGGCCTCTAAAGATATCTGTTGCTGTGTGCTCAGCTATAGCACTACTTTTTAAAGTGTAAGTTCTGTCCGAAAATTGGGTGCCCTTAGCAAACTGTTGGGGACACGAAATAAATGGAAACACTAAAAGGTTTCTGAAAGCCAGCCATTTATTAGCAACAATGTGCAGTGTTTCTAGTGCTCTGCAGAAAATATTTCAGCTGTACTTCACAAGAAAGAGAATACAGTCTGTTTAGGAAGGCCTTGCAAATGCTGATTTGCTTGGTAAATGTTTGACTTTTATACCAATGTTACGTATATACCTGGGGAAATGTTATATAAACATTTCTCCGATCAAAAGGGGTTGTGAACGTAAAAAATTAAGAAGCCATGATGTGTAGGAAGACAGCTGGATGATTGCCTGATTTGGAGGATTGAATGGGAGACCATTATACATCTTGTAGATATGTCTCCCAATGAAGGATCACAACTGATCTAAAAACTTTGTGGTCATGATGAAAATCAAACAATGGGCTCAAAAACCTCAAAACCATGCCTTTCAACACCGGTTACCATTCTGATATCACCATCGGATGCATTAACAGCAGTAACACACACTCCATGTAATATGTTGGACTGAATGTAATTTTTAGCAAGTTGAAAATTATTACAGAATTTCCATAGTGAACAATGCTAATATTTTCCAAAATAGTTTCCATGGTGTCTACACTTTCTCCAGATTCTTCAGTTCAAGCAATGACATATTTTAATGACATCACAGCAAGATCAGTTGACTCTTTAAAAAGTATAATAAAGACAGGAGTTACACTCCAGCTGCCTTATTAGTCATTCCTTATCACAAAGGCCAACCTATTTGACGCTCACAGAGCTCCATCACCTGGTGATTCAATTATCTGCACAACATCCCCCAACTTCCCCCCAGACCTTTTGGAAGCAACAGCAGCAATGATGCTTCTGGATATAACATCCTGATATGTTCCACACAAACAAATTTGACACAGCTTTGATTAGAGAAAACGTCCACGAGGAAAACCTTTGTTGGGTTTAAATGCAGAGTAACACAATCAGAAGACGTTGCAGTTAAAAGAGAGAGAGGAAGAGAGCGCTTAGCAATTCCAGTCTTTTATCATTCAAACTCTGCATTACCACACAATTTCTGATTGGAAGGGTTCGCTCTGAGTTGGAATAAAATCCTCATAGCTGTGCTGCCAAGGGCAGACAGCATAATTAAATAAGGTTTAGGTATTCACATGCTTTTATATTTCCCTGGCCTAATTCTTATTGCATTTTGGAACACAGACAAATACTCAAAATCCACATGCAGGTTTCTATAGTAAGAACTAAACAATACAATGGAGACCTAATGAGAATTAGTGGTAGACCACTAATTAAACACAAACAAACAAGAATACCACAATATGTTGTCGAAGGCTTTCATGGCTATGTTCTAGTAGCATTCTCTCCTGACGTTTCACCTGCATCTATGGCAGGCATCCACAGAAGTTGTGAGGTCTTCCCAACAGACCTCATGACCTCTGAGGATACCTGTTATAGATGCAGGCAAAATGTCAGGAGAGAATGCTACTGGAACATGGCCATACTGCCTGAAAAACTCACAGCAACCCAAGAATACCACAATTTATAAAAATAAAGGGAAACTAAAGTTTTTCATTTCATTAAGTAATAATAAGTAATAATAATTCAATTAGTTTATCTGGCTCCAACATCTTGAAAGTAGTAGATTGAAATACTATGGCTTTGCACTCTTGGCATAAAAGTTGCAGAGCCTCTGTTGTTGAGTATCTGGAAATGGCTCAATACAATCTGTTTCCTTTCCTTCTGTTTATGGATCTGCAGGTGTTTATGCACAGGCTTCACTGGTTGGAATGGGATACTTTTGTGTATCTTCCATACCACCATCAAGTCCCCAAGGACAATTTTACCATTGAAGGCAAATTTCTTGATTTCAAAGCTGAAATAAATTATGCCTACCTTGCTCTGTAATGTTTTATAATGTTTGGACCATGGTCAGGCACCTCCCTCCCCAAAGTTTTTGTGGTCCACAAGAGTTGAAATTATTATTATTTTGCATGAGGAGGACCAGTGAGCATATCTCACTATGGTCTGCCAAGTGTGGAAATCAGGTATGAAGGAGGAAGCCTGCCCAGTGAAGCAGAGATGTTCAAGCACTTCCAGTTCACACACTGTTATTGTTAATCAAAGGTGTCTATACATGTTTCTTACAAATTCTAGACTATGCATTTTTGAAAAATCCCAGCAAGCATTTCCCAATCTGCTTCAAGTTATCTAGGAGGATCAGTTCTCTTTCCTCCAAATCTATTTAGCCACTCTATATTTGATTCCAAAAAAATCTGTTATTGTAGCTCAGCTGCACCATGACAACATGCTGTCTGAAGCAGATGTTCTTCCTCTGACACCTATTCACTGACATATTGTTGTTTCTTTGTCCTGGAATCTAAGTCCAATTTTCTGATTTACCAAAAGTTTTTGTGGCCTTTGTTGTTATAATACCAGGTCCACTACTGGAGACTTGTATTAAGAAAGTATTTATTTCTTGTCCTTTATCTGGACAGGCTTTGTTAATTTGATTTCCCATTATCTCTTCTCAGGAAGTCAAGAAGCAAAGCTGAAATAAAATAAACAGATATCTGAAACCACAGGTGCATCGGGAGTCACTGACACAACAAGATGAGCCATAGTTATGTGTGGGTGTGAGCATATAGTCACTGCAAGAATGTTGTGCCATATGTCTAATCTAAAGGGTTGTGTGCTGTGCAGAAGAGCAAGAGATGGAATACTGCAGAAAAAGTAAACCATCTATTGTGTCAATGGAACACAGGAAGCACTGAAAGGAAAGAAGGGAAACTGTGGTACACTGAGGAAAGAGGGAGAGCAGATAGGGTTTTTAAAAGGGTCTTTATGTCATGGTGAGCATCATTTCAGCTTTATTTCTAGAAGAGATGGCCAAACAACATATACACTTACAGCCTCCATTTGCTGTAAATTCTATTTCAATTTACCCATCACAATTTTTGCCATTAGCCATCTAATGTTGAATGCTAAAATACTGGTATGCATCTCTGAAGAAAGAAAGAAAGAAAGAAAGAAAGAAAGAAAGAGGGTGGGGGAAGGGAGCCTTTGATGCTCTGCACGGAGAACAAACTGGAGTAGATCATCTACCAGGCTTAAGTTACCCAGAAATAGCTAGGAATTATAGCTAGAGAACTACACCAATGAGTTGTCTTCAGTAATATCTGAAAATACAGTTCCAATGGTACAATAAGGTAGATATTCACAATAATGCTATCTTACTGTGTCTGTGCACTAGCACACTACTCTCAGCTGCCTATTATTGACATGGAAATTCACTTGCCATATTGATATCTCAGTTCTTACGTTAAAGCCTCAAACTCCACATCTATTCAATTCATATGGAAGAGTAAGCACATACAGTAGATACATTTAAATTCGTAGTAACCTAACTGGATGCTTTTTGTACTTGTGTTACTTATATATTTCGCAACATTTATTAATATGATGGTCAGGATGAACGGATTTATCATCCCATCTCTATTGACTTAGCAGCAGGAGGCAAGTCTGCATTTGCTACTCACAGGCACCATTTAAATGTGACATCCATGATGTCCCCTGTATCCATATTTGATGAAGCAATCTTGTGAGCTATAATTCCTTTAATTAATTCTACTGAACATGATGACCCAATGCCGAGTCAGTCACCTTTCTCCTCACCTTTCCAAAAAACATTATGCTGATCTGAGACAAACACATACGAGGTGGCTGGTTGTTTAAAAAAATGGTTCGCAAAGCAGAAGAGGTTTTTAACCATGTAAAATACATTATTTTGCACTTGCAATTGAAGGGGTACATGGCCTGTGGAATACATGAACTCCAAGCTGATCTTATGACCCTAAAACCCCTCCTTCCTTTTAAAAAGAGACAATAATAAAAATCACGCTCCTGGAAGCCTCTTTAACCACTTCATAAACACTTTTGCAACTTTAAAAAAAGATTTCTGGTCACTGGTGGCTTCACAGGGACCAGCGTCATGAACCCCAAGGCAGGATCGCGTGAAGCACAAATCAGCCTCCCAGATCCTCCAAAGTTGCCCATACCTGATTTATATAAAATGGGTCAATGTTCATTTACTGATTTATTTCATTTATATCTCACTCTTCTTTAAACATGGGTGCCAAGATGGCTCACAGTACAGAATACAGCTATAACGAAGAACAGCTGTAACAATTATGATTATAAAAAGGTTAAAAAGTGAAACAAGCTATCCTATAATATCATGATTGATTTAAAAGATCATTTTTAAACCCCTATAATAATAAGAAAATTAGGTTCTGTTCCATTATCTGGGCACAAGTGCTAGAGAGAAAAGTATAGTCCATTTTATGGGGGGGGGGGGTGCGGTAGGCTGCATTGAAGAACGAAAAGCATTTCCCCCTGTTTTCCTGTTATTCCTCCCATCCATGTCCCCGTTGTGGAAACAATCCCTAATTTATGATATGGGAAGGAAGGAGGGGGAATAGCCCTCGAAAACAGGGGAAAGGGTTTACCTCCTTCAACTCTCCCTGTAAAATGGACTAACCTTCTCTCTCTAGTGCCCCCTAGTGGTCTCCGCTGGGACAATGAATCAGTACCGAAAATTACACCACATGCAGACATTCATTAAATGAGCCTTCTCATATAATCTGTCAAACTTTTTAAAATAAAAAGGCCTTTATTAGCTAGAAGAAGTTGAAACAGAGAAAAGGCCACCTAATTTTCTGTGGAAGAAAACTCATCTGTCTGAAAGCAGCCCAACTTTGCACTAATAAACAGTCCTTAAGAATAGTTGATGGCTGGAGATAGTCGCTACCTTTATTTTCTGTTCATATACAGCAGCTGGCTGGGCTTACAGAACAACAATACAAGGGGTCACGTTGCTTGTTTTCAACAGAGCCACGGTTTTCTCAGTACTTTTCTAAGCCCATGCAAATCTCCATGAAACACGTGTATGAGATAGTATGGCTGGCCATTCTCATGCAAACTGCCTAAGACTTGTGTTCTTTTTGTCCACACTGTGCTGAGGATGGTTGGGGTAGGTTCTTTGTTCAGGGAATATTACAAGAATTGGTTCTGGGGCTAATAGCACTTGACCATATTAGCATGAGAAGGTGGGATTTGAAGGAACATCAGCAAAACAAGAAATGTTTTTCCCCATTCCCTAAATCCCCCTCCACCAGATTCCAGCTTGGAGGAAGTCTTGACCTCTTGGAGCAGTGATTCTCAACCTGTGGGTCCCCAGATGTTTTGGCCTTCAACTCCCAGAAATCCGAACAGCTGGAAAAGTGGCTGGGATTTCTGGGAGTTGTAGGCCAACACACCTGGGGACCCACAGGTTGAGAACCACTGTCTTGGAGGATAAGGGTCAGCCACTACATGTGATAACAAGATTAACTGATCACATATTTAATAAGGAATCCAAGGTACTTACTTGAAACCCCTGGTGGTGTTTTAATGAACTTTCCATTAAAATGAGCAATCACTGCTTCACATTTTTCTGTTGATTCCATTCTGCATAAAGAGATAAAAAGAGCCACCTGTGTATTATTAACTTGTGCATGTTTTTGTGATGTGCCTTGTGACAAGGACATTATGGGTGACACCTCTTGTACAGACACTACACGAAGAACCCTAACATGGTCATACTGTATCCTACCTTTACACACAGCAATCTTTCTCAAAAGACATCATAAATAGTGGCTGTAAATAATGAGTTGGCTAAAATCAGCCTGCCTTTACAATTTCTGAATGATCTACCGTAGGACCTAGACAAAACGAGTGCTCATGCAACATACTCGAGATATCTATGCTCAATTGGACTAAGCAAGCATAGGTAGGTATTCTGCCACAAGGTTTTTAGATTCCCACAAAATGAATATTTATTTAGAACACTGACTATTCCACTTCCGTTACCCTTAAGAAGAATATATACTAGGGCTAGGCATGAACAACTCGGTAATATGATGCAAACTGGGTGTTACTGTAAAATCCCAAGAAGTAAAAGATTCTGCGTATGGGGAGAACAAACTGTGGAAGATATCGAACATTTCTCGATGGACTATCCAGCATATACTGAACTGTGATACTGATATTTACAAGGGTTGAATGAAAACTAATGCCTCCACCTTCATTACTTGGATTTGGATGGGAATATTTTAATAAATCAAACGCAGGAATAATCCTTAGAATGTGCTCTTTAACTACCGCTATTCACTTTTCCACATAATCACCAGGCAATTGGATACATTTCTGCCAACAATGAACAAGTTTTCTGAAACCGTCACGGAAGAATTCTACACTCTGTTTCCGCAACCAGTGTCTCACAGTTCTCTCAACATCTTCATCAGAAGCATGATGATGCCCCCACAGATCTTTTATTATCGGGAACAGATGGAAGTCAGACGGTGCTAAATTTGGACTGTATGGAGGATGCCATACGGTGGTGAGATCCAGTCTCTGAAGTTCTGCTGTGTACCCATCATGCACAGATCTTCCGATAGCCAAGCAAAGCAATAATGTGACCCACACGTTTTTGTGAAATGCCCATTATGCTTGAAATTTCTCTCTGAGTGATATGACGATTGTCCTGAATCAATCTGTCAAACTTTTGCTTGTGAAACTCGGTGGTTGCTGTCACAGGACATCCAACTCTTTGTTTGTCACACAGCTCAGATGTTCCCACCTCAACATCTTTGAACTTACTCGCCCAACAATGCACAGTACTCACATCAACACATTCACCATAAACAGCTTGCATTCACTGATGAATCTCCTTTGGGGTGACACCTTCTGCTGTCAAGAATCCAATGACTGCACGTTGCTTAAGTTGCATTGACTGACAGTGTGCGCAAAGTTCCATACTTTGCACTTTAACAACACAATCGTTCAATGCTAAGGCTTCCTGCCAAAATGGAACTGTAGAGGAGAGTCTACTGAACAAGCCAGTACCTGCCGCATACCAGTACTGCCATCTGTTGAGGAGTTACGAAGGTGGAGGCATTACTTTTCATTCAACCTTCTTACATCCAATATTATCCAATTTTAGGCCTCCCAACAGAAATGATATTCTAACATTCTTCTTGCAAGGACAGGAAAGAGCCACCATAATTACAGTAAGCCTTTTTATTCTGAAAGCTATCAAGAAAAGAGCACATTTCCCGAAAGAAGAGCCAGGAAAATAAGATTCTGACTGTAAACAGAAGGTCAGCTGCTGTCATTTCCTTTTTGCCTTGTCTTTTACTCGTGTTGTATTTTGAAATGATCATATGACTGGTCAAATAAATAAATAATTATTATTTTCACAGCAACCTTTCAGAGCTGATAAATTGTGTGAGTAGGGGAAGGTCTATCAACACTCATACACAGAATGGAAAACCAAGATTCCTCACTTTTACCATAAACTAGGGATGGGTAGATTGTGACCTGTGAGATGTCATTGAGCTACAATTCCCATGAAACTTAGTCAATAGTGAACAATATTTGGAGTAACAATCTGACAATACCTGGTATGGACAATGCTGAGTTTGCATTAGGTAGTTTTCACCTACACCTCAAGTTTCTCTAGCACATCTGTATGGGAAGTTTTCATGTCACTTGCAGGTCACCTTTTTCTCTTTTTTTCTGTCTTAATGTTTTCAATTCTGCTCTTCTCTTACAGACCTTGTACAGATCTTTATAAAAGTTAGGTTTGCTAAGTTGGACTTTGTTACGTCAGATCATTAACTTATTTTACTACTATTCTATGTCAGAATTCAAATATTATGAAAGAGAGTGAAAGTAAACATCAAAACACAAACATCTGCTCAATATTTTCACCAGATCTCACTAAAATAGACTTAGATTAACAGGATCCCTACGTAGATTATTAACTTAATTCAAAACTATACATTACATATTTATCATTCTATGCATAAAACAGTAATAAATTATTCTAGTATGGAAAAGAACTAAACCAAATCTATTATTCATTTAATAAAAGTGCACAAAAATATGGAAATAAAATTTGGTTGGGATTCCAATTGATTGAACAGTTACAACACTACTGAATATTCTGAGATCATCAATATGTAAATACTGTCCTATTTTTCAACTGTAAAGCAGCAAAGATATTTATAATGATTCTCAGCCAATGCTTCCAACCTCTTCATTTACAGCTGCTCAAGTTTGGTCTTCAATAAGTTTTTCCTGCTCTTGTTTCCTAAGCAGAATGACATTTTAAACCTCCTTCTTTTTCTACACACAAGGAAAAAAAGGGAAAAGCATGGAAGCCGGATGGGGAGACAAAGGGGAACCTCTGTGCCAAATCAGGATTTGGGATTCGGTTTTCGAGTTCTGGTGGCATTTACACTGTGGAATGGATGCTGCACAAGAGAATGAACCAACTTTAAATCCGGTTTCTGCCTCCTGCAGAATTCTGGGGTTTGTAATTTAGTGAGGCTGTTCAAGGCTCCTCCCTAAACTACAAACCCCAGAATTCTGCAGGAGGCAGAAATCGGATTTAAAGTGGATTCATTCTCTAGTTTGATGAGCTCCTTTTGAGATTACGCAATGCAATGGAACCCTGGGAGTTGTAGTCCCACAAGGCCTGTCGCCTTGTAGAATGCAAACTACAACTTCCAAAATACCCCAACCAGCATGACCAAAATTCAGGAATTCTTGGAGCTGAAGTCCCAAATTTCTAGATGACCAAACATTGAGAATTACTGTTATAGAATAAGCACCTAATTGTCTGCAATAGGGAAGGTTAACATCCACAATCTTGGGGGCTGTTCTGCCCATCCTCCAAACTTGATGGGCCACATACACTCCTTGACCCCCCCCCCCAGAATTTTAAATATAATTTAAATTTATCACATCCTTGGCCTGCTTTAGCCCTTAGAACAACTTTTTAGAAACAGGGAGTGATAGAATGGTAATGTATAATCATAGTGCTTCTGGAGGCCTCACAGCACACTTCTGGCACACAGGTATGTTGAAAAGGGCAAATCAACCTTCCCCCATCCCAGTTTCAGGACACTTGGGAAGGGGACTGCTGCCTGCTGACTATGTATTTGTAATTACTGTCACCATAGTTCATAATCACAGAACACATTTATGTCACATATACTTGAACATTTTGGAGGCTAGTTAATGAAACAAGCACATTTTGGTTAAATGAGCAACGTCATGTTACTTTATATAGTAAGATTAGATAAACTTCCTGGACCTAAAAGTATTTTCTTCCTTTCTCCAATTTATTACAAGCAGTAGTATGATGTTGGAAGTACATTTTAGAAAATGTATGAAAGGCAACTCTCAAATTACCTTGCAAAGCCAACTCCACGGCTTGTGCCATTGGAATCCCGAAGTATTCTTGTAGATATAACCTGTCCAAATGGTTTCAGCATATTTTCAAGCTCTTGCTCATCCATTGAAAGTGGCAAATTGGAAATATACAAATTAGTTGGATCCTGCTCTTGTTGCTGGAAAGCAATCAAAATGTTTCCCATTAGTTCTCAAAAGAGTGAGGGACATTTTGAAAATACAATGCTATCCATGAAAATGCAAAACCTAGTCCACTATCACAAACCTCCAGAATAAAGTGGTTCAAACTCTCTGGGCTGCAGCCAAAAAACCTTTAATTCCAAAGCGGTTGAACAGCAGACTCTCAGACTTCACTGAGAGATCAATCGAAGTCCTCCAGAGAAATGGCTCAGGACTAAGCATTATGATTATATCTACTCAGTGCTAATAGAATCACAACATGAAGCTCTTCCTATGTGACAATGTAGGCCACGGCCATCTCCACTGTGATATTCAAAGAGAAGCAACTAAATAAAAGGCAAGTATTTGCTGAATGCTGGTTGCACAACTGAAAGGTGGAAGGGCATGCTCCCCCCCCGCCGCCCAGATTCCTCCTCTTGAATTCTTCCAATCACAACCAGTAAGTTTAGCTGATTGCCATTCAAGTCTAAAGATAGAATGCTGCCACAGGTGTGGTCTCACACCCACATTTTATCTACGAATGTGGCTTTGAGGATGCATACACCATGTGCCAGTGTCTTCCAAAATTCATGCCTGTGATTCACACTTTTTGCCACCAGAATACATTTCCCATCTATGGTTTTTACCCTTGTCAATCCTCCCAGGAGTCTCTGAAGCTATTGGGGAAGCTGTAGACAGAAGGGGAATCTGGCCATCAGAAATGAACCATTAGATCCAAACCTGTTCTCATGTTTGTGTTTTCCTACTTTCTCCCCCTTCCCCTTCTTTTCCTTTGGCTCAAACTATTATAAACTGAATGGCACTACCATGGAGCTGTTTTCCCCCTTTTGTCAAGAAAGACTAAGGAAATATTTCTTTTACTTCTGGATACTCCCAATGCCTGATTTTGGGATAATATTTCTCAACAACCTGTGCCACAGTATGTCCAATTCAGAAGTGTTTCCAACTTCTGAGGAACTGGGGGAAAGAGGGGCAGCAAACTCAGTATTCACCAACCCCCTTTCAATGAGTTTCCTCTGGATCAAATACTATAAAGATGTGACCCATGTGAAACGAGAATGGTACATCAATAATGTTGTATAAATGCAAAGCATTATATGAACATGAAGTCAGAGTGTGGAAACATATGAGACACATATGTCTCCCCACAGAGGGAAGACAATGAAATGAAGCAAAGTGTACAAAACCATTCAGATGTTTTGTTTCAGCAAATTGTTGTTGGTCCTAATAAAAAGAAAAGCAGCAGTTGCAGCTGTGGCACTTTTAGGTGCTTAGCAACATAATAAGACATTGGCTTCTGTTCTGGGCTTTTCACTTCAGGAAGGAAAAGGTACTGAAAGCTAAAAGCTTCACAATCTGCTGAATTCACTTTGTTTGTCCTCAAGCATAACAAAACCAAGCTGATTTAAGCTAGTTCTCTTTCCTATATACACATGCTATTTTTCCATAGGTATTTGAGGAATTAAGTATCTAATAAGCATAAAGTTATGTTCAACATTTATTAAGTAATCAGAGCAATCAGCTACAAACATCCACTGGAGCAGGAAAAGTAGTGACTGGAGGTCCTCCATGATGTAAAACTCCCAGTCATCGTCTGAAACTAATTAACAAAAACTCTCTGTGTGTGGAACTGTTCCTAACACGCAAAGCAGGGGGCGGGAGGAGAACCAAACAACTTGGCAGCAGGATGAGACATCTGTTTTCTCTTGCTCTGCAAAGGGTCACAGCTAACAGACTGCTATTCAAAAACATGTGACTGGGATTGCTGACAGTATGGAAGATCCTTTGGCAAATGAGGTCCAATTCTGGTTTGCCTGTCTTCCTACAGGAACCCTGATGTATACAACAGAAGGAGTTGTACCTGCTTGAAAAGTATAAATTCAATGCTTTAGATGTAGAAATACTAGTTCTTGTTCCAACTTTAACATAGGATAGAAATATGATCTGGCACATATAGAAATATATTGCTTGTTTCTAGTGAGGGGAAAAACTACAGTTAAAAAAACTACATTCGCTAGATAATAGAAATAAATAATTAGTTACCTAGCTTTTTTCTTTCCAAAATATTGTGGCGATTGTTCTTATTCACAAATAATTTTACAAAGTAATTTAAGTTACAGTGAACTGCTTTTAATAACATTAAAGGCAAGGTTAATTATTTAGTCATATGGTTCTTGTCTTTGTGCACATCCCATCTCTTTAAAAAAAAAATAGCTCAAAGCATAAGCTGAAATAATTGTGTTCCAAGGCTGAAATCACAATGTCTATACTGAGAAGATCCCTGTCTCCCTTTTACTCTGGACCTTCAATCTTACAAAGATAGATAGATATAAACTTGTGCTTCTTTGGTTTGGATTCCAGTCCACATTAATTGTATAAGGTCTACCAAAAGCAGCAGTCACAAAACGATCACAAGGAGCTAGGGATACTATATTTTTAACACAATTCATTTCTTATGTATAAATTCATATGAATGAATGAATTTCAGTCACTTGGATATATCACCCTGTCATTTGAGGTTTGTGGACAGAGCACGAGTATATACTCTCACATTCACAGAAACCAGGCTATCAGCATTTAAGATTTCTACATTGGTGTGTGTAACATTGTTCCTGCTGATAAGTGATGAACGGCTATGAGAGCTTTCCCTGACCCACAAATGATGTATGAAATAACTGGACTGTTTTTATGTTGCCATTGCTCTTGTTTTACCAGAACTGGTTTTCTGATTTGTTGTTTTTATATCTGTAAATGCTGTGAATACTGTTTTGTAAAGCAAAACAACTGAATATATAAACAAAGACTGCAAGATAGTCATTATCCATCAATAATTAAAAAAAGATTGAAAGGGATTAGTACAGCTTTGCTTAACAAGCTATACCTTAAGTATGTATCTGTGCTGGCAGCAATGAAGTAATACAGCTACCTGAAAAAACCTCGATATGCATTTCTACTCATCTCTTTAAGAAACTGAGAAGCGGAAAAGAAAATGTGATGGCAGAAACTTCCTATCACCCACATTTATCTAATTGCATTTTAATCCTGATTTTCCAAAGGCCCCTGGCAAGCTAGAGCATTAAAAACAAAACAAAAACAAAGCTGGAGAAATAAATGATGAAAGCAGAGTACAGGGGAAAAAAGGGGGATGTGGAAAGTTTCTTTCTGTCTTCCTCTCAAGATGGTAATCTCTCTTGATGTTGCACAAAGCATGGAATAGCTGGAAATTTAAAGGAACACTTCTGCTTGTGTTTAAGAACTTTGTATGTTTTTTTAATCACACAGTATTAGGTAGGACAAACCTGAAATTACTTCCTGCACAGTGGGCTACAATTCTCCACTATTTCTAATGGGTGAAGAGCCTGTTGTTAACATAGCAACATAGAGTGTTTCCAGATGGATGCCTCCTTGCACTACTTTTTCAAAAGATACTGTATAGCTGTTCTGCCTTTCCCTTCTTAATGGATTTTCTGTGGTAAGAAAGAAGATGGAAGATGTGGTGGAAAAACACAGGAGGGTTACAAATGGAAGGTGACATCATCTGAGCCCCGCATAAAAATTCAGTGAGTGAGGCAAGGCAAACACATAATAGAAGCCTTGCCTGGAAGCATTAGTCATTATGTACTTCCTTCCTCCTTGAAGAAGGCAAACTAAGATTAGTGGAAAAGGGAGGGAACCATGGACATCTAATGACAGAGGCGAGAGGAAGCATATCTCTGATGCTGTTGCACAATCCATTCTATTAGCCAACAAAGGGGGAAAATCCACCTTTAGAAGATCCTTGGTGAAGGAAAATGAGGGTCAAACAACACATACCACATAGTGTATTTTTATCTTAAACAACAACAATAACTTTATTTTTGTACCCTGCCTCCATCTCTCCAAAGAGACTTGGGGCGGCTTACATGGGGACAAGAGTGATCCAAACGGTTAAAATATAACACAACAAAATTTATTTAAAAACAACTTCATAAACAGTATAAAACAAACCACACATAACACAATATAAAACAACCATCAAGCAAACCACCAATGGCTTGAGTAGTAAACAGTTTCTGAGCTTGGAGGTGGGCTGGTGCAAATCATTTGCAAAGACAGGGCTGGTGGATAAAGTGCTGGAGCCAGATGAGAAAGTCAGGGAATTGAGGGCAATATAAAAAGAGTACTATATCTCTGGTTAGGGAATAGAGGTGATGCTCAAGGATTAATTTTTGGATCATAGCTGGGAGGCAAAATTATCTGGGGAACTGTTTAATCAAAATTAAAAGTCAATCCTACCTTTATGCCACAGGCTACAGAGTTTGTCTTGGAGCATATGTCTTAACAGTTTGGAGAACTGGACAAAAACTAACAAACTGAATTTTCACAGGGATTAACATAAGCTTCTACACTTAGGGAGTGAAAATAAAATATACAAATGCAGGACAGGTGACACCTGGCTCAACAGCAGTACATGCAAAAGGGATCTAGGAATCTAAGTAGTGTGATGCATGAACAAAAAAGCAAATGCAATTCTAGGCTGCATTAACTGAATTACATTATCCAATTCAAAGTAACGTTCTTTTGTGTTTTGATCAGATATTACCTGGACTATAAGCGTCAAGTTCTGGGCAAAGCTCAAAAAGAATTCTGACAAGTTGGAACCTGTCCAGAGGAAGCCAAGCTGACTAAATTGCAAGTGTTGCATTTTGGACGTATCATGAAGAAAACATATGACCCAACAGAAAAAAAACCAAATATGGCTTGGTGCAGTAGAATGCAGTAGGAAAAGAGGAAGAACACATTACAGATGGATGGGCTCAATCAAGAAAGCAAAGGCCCTGAGTATGAAAGGCAAGAGGGGCACTGTTGATGACAGGATGAATTGGACTTAGAAGTCTCTCATTCAAAGGGCCACCATAAATTGAGGTTGACTTGAATGTGATTAATAATAAATAAAAATGGATAAAGTGAGACAATCAAATGAAATTTAGGTCTTACACACACACACACACACACACATATATGGTGTCAAAATTAAATGCCAACAAAAGAAAAAGGATATTTACTGAATTTCAACAAACAGCAAGGACAGATATTTAGGCTTGAGAGACCACTGCTGTGTATATACTTGCTTTCCCAGAACAGGAAGGTACAACCCCATGAATCTACTGAAGTGAAAAGGTATTTAGGTGAACCTTTCAACATGTGTCAACTGAGAACCATACTTTATCCAACTGACATGACAGCTTGCTCCATAATAGATTTGTTAGCCTTTGAAGTGTTGCAGAATCCTGCTGCTGTAAGAACAATCCAGTTGCCTCTCTAGAAATCCTCGCTACCTCCCTCTCTCAGTGCTAATGAGTATTCATATGCAGAAAACGCATGAAGCAAACTTCATTAAAACTAGGGTATGAGACATACTGGTGCAATTACAACTGTTGAGTTAAGCTTCTAACTCAACACTGACAACTGTAATATTGCAAGGAAGTTTAGGAAATCATGGTGTTTCACATAAGATCTCTAAATCCAAAGTCATTATGCTATTTCCAATCCTGTTTCTGGAAAGATTAATTTAAACAGAAAAACTGGTGCTCTATTCACACTGTTCTTGGACTTCTATGCGTACGGAAAAGAGACAGTCTTTACTTCCTGATTATAGTAGCATTCAAACAAGACAAGAAGCAAGGCTGAAAGGAGCCTTTATTTCTTTCCAGACTGGGGTACAAGAACATAGTTGAGCAATCTGAAACAGGGTTTCTTTTCAATTCACAAGAATGGAGACATTCCTAAGTGCCATGTGGACAAGAGACCGATCCTTTGTATGAAGACATTTTTGGAGCTCTAAGAAAACAATGCAGTGAAACCTATTAGATGCTCTAGATTCAGAATGCAGATCGTGTCTACATTTTGTAGCAGCATTTGCTAAGGAAAGATCAACTTCAGGAATGGTTAGTTTTCATTTTGTATTTTGATGTTACTGACTTTGCCTCAAATGAAACGAGATCTTGTTCAGTGCTATCTGTAACAATGAAGTTCTGATCCCTTTCTTTTTATTTTGTTTTGTTCGTAGCTATACATTTGTTGTTAAATGTTGGCTTTACATTTTTTAAAGGTATACATTTACATTCCAAAAATCCCAGCTAATTGTGATTTTTTAAAACGTTAGCTTTATTTAATATATTTAATTTTTATTCAAATTTACATATTTAGATCATTTGATTTAGCTAATATTTTCATGGGTACATATAAGAAGAAATATAGATATTTAGACTCCATTTGAATAGAGTATTACATTCAGTTTATGGATGGAGGTTCAAAAATGGGGCAGAAAGACCAACAATATCCAAGTAAAAATACATTTGGCTATGAGTTTATGCCACAGAGTATGGATAAGTCTGTTAGTGACTACTAATCAGTGTAACAATTTTCTCTAGTAACTCAGGGACCATGCCTCTGAATCTGCTCAGGGACTATTTTCATGCCTCTGAATTCTAGTTTTTGGAGCTAAAAGACCATTTTTAAACATTAAAAATAAAAAGGGGCATGCCACAGGTATGAGAGAAAAGGCCTGCCCCCTTTGGTCTCCTATGACTCTGAGTGGCTGGAGAAGGATGAGGGGGAGGAGGAATCCAAAGAGGGGGCCCATTCTGCCTCTTTGCACTCTGCAGCTTTTGGAGGCGGCGCATGAGCAGGGAAAAGCAACAATGTGCTCATGTTCTGTTTGCTACTGGGCTCATGTTCTGTTTGGGGGCTTCTCCTAAAGCTGCTAAGGTTTGTTGAGTAATGCAACATCATTTACGTACGCAGAAGTATTAAGACTAAATGGTGTATAAAACCATTTGTTGGTATTTTCCAAGAAGGAAATTATACTACACCTCCTGGATTTTTTCTCTGTCTCTTATGTTATCATTTCTTAGAAACATGAAACTTTAAAAATGGTATTTTCTAACTAGTGTTCTCTAATTATATACAATCACAGGGAAAACCTAAATACCCTAGAGGTAATAGACCCCATCTGATCTTGGAAGTTAAGCAGGATCAGCCCTGATGGCAGATAGCCAACGAATATGAAGTGCTGTACTCTAGGTTTCAGAGGAAGCAACTGGCGAAATCTTCTCCGAGGAATCCATGTCTAAGAAAGTTCTATGAAATGTATGTTGATTAGTACCTCATTCAGCGTATTCACAAAGCGAGAACATTATTTCCACAGCTAAGGTCCATATTATTCCACCAAAGTAAAAAAGGCTCCAGAATTGGGTTCTATTTTAATCCTGATTGTGCTATTACATTAATTTAATGTCACATGAGATTATATGAAAAGCCCCAATCCAAGTGGGGAAGTCCTAAATTCTCACCTCATCAACCTCACTACCATAAAAGCATATATAGTGCTAGTTTAGGGATGAAGTGCAGTGTGGTCTTCCTGCAAAGCCCTGGAAGAGAGAGAACTACAGTATTTTGTCAGTTTGCTATCTGAACAAGCTGGGAATGAGGATGCACGTTGTCATAAAACATATACTATCAAATATTTTGGAAAATTTTGAAAGGACATCCGACAAACTCTGAAAGTACTGGTGTAAGTAACACTAAGTATGGCCTAATTCTCACTGAGAAGATAATCTTCAGTCCTGCTTGCGCCACTAGAGATTGCAAGTGGAAGCTCGAATGGCTGAATACAAATCAGTGTCCACAGTATAGCAAACTCTAAGACAGGGAGAAGTTATACTTTAAACTTCTTTCTAACACAGTGGTTATCTCTGTGATCACAGTCTACAAAAAAGGCATAATCAAATCTTGTGGGCACTCAACCACAGTATGAAGTCATTCAAAACAAACTTGAGTTTACTATTTCAGAAAGAGCCAGAAGTCAGTTACCATATTGGTTAGAAATGAACACTACATATGTTGAAATCACACTCTTTATTTCTGCTTTAGCAGAGAGATGATGGATCCATAGAATCATAGAATTAAAAGAGATCTCAGGGGCCATCCAGTTCAACATCCTGCCAGGCAGGAAAAGCAAATTAAAGCATTTCCAACAGATGGTCATCCAGTCTCTACTTAAAAACTTCCAGAGAAGGAGACTCCACTAGATCTCCAGACAGCAGAATCCACTGCTGAATAGCTCTTACCAACAGGAAGTTCTTCCTAATGTTTAGGTGGAATCTTTTTTTCCTGCAAATTGAACCCATTGCGCCATGTCTTACTTTCCAGAGAGGCAGAAAGCAATGTTGCCCTCCCTCCTTAATGTGACATCCTTTAAATACTTAAACATGGCTGTTCATTTGAATCCCAACAATCACCTAAGAAGGTGAGGGCAAAGCATAGACCGGTCGATATTGCTGAACTTCCCATCAGCAAGAGGCAGCATTGCAATTTATGAGGAATGGTGGGAGTTGTAGTTCCGAAACATCTGCAGTAATTTGCACTTTGTGCCATATATGACAACACAAAAATGCAACACATTTTTGTGCCTTGCTTTTGCAAGCACACAAATACTGTCAAATACATGCATGCCCACACCATGCTTGCTGTTTAAATTTATACACTAATATATGCCAACTTTATTCTGGAAAGAAACTTATTTCTTGATCTGAAAGCATATATATCTTTATATTTAAAGAAAACACATTTCTTGTTCTTCACTGCATCTAAAGTCACATGGTTGAGGGTTAATTATAACTGAAGACAAATGGCCAATATTTCTAGGAATTGTGTGTGCGTGTCACATGGCTAGATATTAAGTATTATGACACTATCAATAATATAGATACTCAAAGAACTACCCTACTATAGGAAAGACTTCTCATTTAACTCTACTAAGATTAAATGCTTATGCGTGTGATAAAATGTGCATTAAGTAATAAACATATGGTTTTCATTTTGTTTTCCTGGAACTCATCCAAGGACATTTCAGGTTATTAGCTCCACTGTTTCCCAGCTGAGAAAGTAGGAAAAAAGTATCAGCTGAAAAAGACATCTTGGCTTACAATACTAAAGAACAACAGGGCTGACAGAAAAGGAGGACTGAATAACATTTAGGTCATTCAAAAGAAATCCCACAAAAAATCTCTCATGTTTGAACACTTGACTACTCTATGCAGTATTCCAACTCATATTAGATCTTCAAAGCAGGAAGGATAAATTTTAAAGAACAGCTGTCATGTCTACCTAACACGTGACCTCCTTATCAACGAGGGATTCAAATGGAAGGGCTCTAACAAATCCGCATGATCATTTCTTTACCACTATTCATTAATCAGGTGAGAATACCTTCATACAAGTATGGGACTGCCCCTAAGGAATTGAGTTAATTGCATGCCTCAGACTAGCAGCTCTATCAAGGCTTAGACTCTTACACCATGATGAACATTGAAGACCTGATTGGATTTAGACCTTAGCTTTGAGATAGCGGGAACAGATTGCACACAAACAGTAATCTGCATATGGGTAAAGGCTTCCACTGAAGGGAGTGGAATATTTCTGTTTTGTTTGCTATTTCAGTTGTTGTAGTGTGCTTTCAAGGGTGCCTATGGTACCATTGAAGAAAGCTTATCACTGGGTTTTCTTGGCAAGATTTGTTCAGAAAAATTAGCCTTTGCCTTCCTCTGAGGCTGAGAGAGTATAACTTGCCAGTGAGTTTTACAGCCAAGAAGGGATTAGAATCCTGGTCTCCAGAATCATACTCCAATACTCAAACCATAGCATGCCATTGACTCTCTAAAGCCTTCTAAAGATATGCAAATGTTGAGTGCAATGGAGGGGCTTGATTTGGATCAGAACACCAGATTAGAGATGTATCTTCCGGTCTGGGAGCGGTGAGGGTGAAAGCCTGTGAGGCGAGCTCCGTGTAGAAGCTCTGGAAAAGCGGGGGTAAGCCGGGGAAAAAGACCCCCAAACCCACCACCCTTTGGAGGAAGGAAGGGTGCTCAAGTCCTGGTAGGTGGCCAGGGGAGGGAAGACCTCTGCCTCCAGAAGGAGACGGGGAAACCCCCCACTCACACCTCCCAGGGACCAAGGGCTAACCGCTTTTCAAGGTGTCCGCATCCATTGGAAAGGCACCACAGCATCCCACCGCCCAGATTTCCAGCAAGACCCAAGAGGCAAAATAAAATAATATTCCATAAGTTAAATAAGGAGGAAATACTGGGAGGCCTCGTGGAACAGCGGTATAACAAAGGAAGCAAGCGCAAGTGACGCCGAGGGAAAGAGGAAAGGAGTCAATGTAAAGAGTTAAAAGAAAATCCAAAACCCTCAATCTGAAATAACTGGAGAAAAGACAGAAGGGATCATCACCAGACGAGAACAGGGGGGTTCCCACTACTGCCTATAAGAAGATATATTTGTGTTCACCTAGTTTACACAGACAAATACAAACAAAAAGAATTACGCTTACTTTAAGAGGCTGCGAAGGGGGGACGGCGGAGGACGGCCCAGGAAAGCGGAAGAGGCAGAAAGCTGCAAGAGGAGTAGTGTGTGGAAACACAACACACTCAAGCGGCAGAACCAGAAAACGAGTGATGGATTGGGGAGAGAAAGCAGAGTGGAGCTGAAAGGGAGAAAGCAAGAAAGCGGAGCGGATTGAAGCGGACTGGATTGAAGCAGACTGGAGTGAAAGGGCAAGAGAAGAAGAAGGGCCAGGCCTATAACCCACAACGAATGGTCACAAAGGTTAAGAAAGTGACAAAAAAAGGTAAAAGAAGATAAATCTGTTTATGCAATAGAGGTTAAAGAGGTACAGTGGTGACCAATTAGCCTGCCAATATCAATACCAAGCCAAAGTGGGAGAGGAAGAAAGGTTATGATGGCAACAAGGAAAAGACAGAGAGAGACCAAAAGAACATACTTGGAAGAAGAGGCTCGTCACAGGAGGATATGCCAGTAAGAGACCAATTTAAAGAGGAAATACTATTTGAAATGAGAAGAATGAACGACATGATTGCTAAAGGAATAGAGGAAAGGAAGCAAATCAAAGATGGCATATATGATCTGAGAAAAGAAATGAAAAAGGATGTTGCCACCATAAGGAATGAAATGATTGTCCTATATGAAAAAGTAGAGACAATCCAAAGACAAGAAGAAGATATAAAAACCAAATTGCAAAATGATCATAAAAAGATAAGAGATCTAAACACAGTCCAACAAGAAATACAAAGGAAGAATATACAACTGGAATCTTTTCAAAAAGATTTTCAAATAAGAATAAGACATTTTCCAGAACTAGAGAAGGAGAGACCAGGGGATACGAGGAACTTAGTCCTAGAGATGACAGCTACATTGCTTCAGAAGGAAAAGCATGAGATCGAGGACAAAATTGACAAGGCCTATAGGGCAAGTACGGCTTTCTCCAGAAGAAACAAAACTGAGAGAGACATTTTGGTCCAGTACAACTCGGTAAAGATTAAAGAAGAAGTAGTAAGAAACCACTTCTCATCCCCATATATGGTGAAGGATAAAACAATAAAAATCATGAGAGAGATACCTATGGCAATCCTGGAGAATAGGAAAAATATTTTTTCTAACAGATGCCTTAAAGGACAAACGAAATTAGATACAAATGGGATAGGGTGGATGGACTACAATTTACGTTTCGGACTGTCAGGTACTGGATCAACTCATTGGATGCAGCAGAGGAATTTTACAAGAAATGGGAGCATATCCTTGATACATCTAAAAAAAATACAAATTGGAATAAAAACAAAAAAGACAAAAAATCTCCAGGAAGGAATCCATCACCTAAAGCCCAAAGACTAGATCAAGGAAGGATTACAAGAAAGAAAGACAATAGTCCAACAGACAAGACACTGGAAGCACTTAAGGACAAGGAACAAGAGGAAGACGAAGACAACACACAGGACTTGGAACAAGAGGACGACTCGGATCCCGATTTGGAGGAGGAGGAAGAGGGGCAATGCACAGAGGATAGAGATTTCGAATGACTGAGGTAAAATGTATCTCTGTTAACCTGAACGGTTTAAACATTCCCGAAAAAAGATCTAAAGTATTCCACTACCTTCAAAAACAAAAAGCAATGGTCTATGCCCTCCAAGAAACCCATATCAAAGAATCTAGAAGGGATCTCCTGGAGAGGAAAAAATTGGGAATATTATTTGATTCTTCAATAGAAAAGAAACAGAGAGGTGTGGCAATGTATATAAACCCTTTACTGGAGCCAGAATTACAATATAAAGATAGGGAAGGAAGAGTGGTTATGGTGATGGGGAAAACTAAGGGGAAAAAAATTTTGTTTGTTAATATATATGCACCAAATGACGCGAAAGCGAATTTCTTCGAGAATGTAAATGATAGAATAATATCCCTGGATTGGCAAGAATGTATTGTCTTAGGGGACTTTAATGGTGTAATTAATCCCAAAATGGATAAAACTTTCGAAAAATCAAAAGGACAAAAAAAGAAAAGTACATTACCAAATTCCTTCTTTAAAATGTTGAAAGAAAACTCCCTAATAGATATATGGAGACACTACAATACCAGAGAACAGGACTTTACTTTTTTTTCGGGAAGTGGACGATCATGGTCAAGAATTGATATGATTTTAGTTTCAAAAACCCTGGCGAGTAATGTGGTAAGAACAATAATACAACCAAGGATTTTCTCAGATCACGCACCTACTGAAATAGTGATAAAATGGGGGCAGAAGCAATATAAATGGAGATTAGACGATACATTGCTAAAATCAGAAGCAGAGATACAAAGAAATAGAGACCTAATTAAAGAATACTTCCAAATAAACGATGTGGAAGAATTAGACCCTTTAATAGTCTGGGAAGCTAGTAAGGCCGTGATGAGGGGCAACTTCATAGCACAGGCTTCTTTTAAAAGAAAACAAAAGAAAATGGAAATAGACAAACTGCAAAAAGAGCTGATATTGGCTGAGAGTAAGTTCAAAGTCAACACAAAAGACAAGGTGGCAGAACATAAAATAAAATTAATATCTCACCAAATTAATATGCTAACCTCAGAAGAAGTGGAGAAGAAACTAAAATTTTTAAGACAAAGAAATTTTGAAAGTGCAAATAAGGTGGGAAAGTGGTTATCTTATCAATTTAAAAAGAAAAATCAGAAAAAGCTATAACTAAAATTAGTTCAGATGGAAATTGTTACACAAAAGATGAAGAGATTCTTAACGAATTTGCAAATTACTACCAGAAATTATATAGTGAAGATAATACAGATAGAGAAAAAAAATCTATGACTATTTAAGTAAATTTAATTTCACATGTATAACAGAAAAAGAAAGAGAAGTACTTAATAAAGAAATCTCGGAGGAAGAGATTCGGGCAGCGATAAACAAACTGAAACCAGGGAAAGCCCCAGGCCCAGATGGGATAACGCAAATCTACTATAAAACTTTTAAGGAAGAAATAACTCCACACTTGAAGAAAGTAATGAACGAGATTATGAGCAAAGGGAAAATTCCGGAAACATGGAAAATGGCAGAAATAGTGGTCATCCACAAAGAAGGGAAGGACCCAGAGTGGGTGCAGAATTACAGACCGATCTCCCTCCTAAACTTGGATTACAAGTTATTTGCCAATGTATTAGCAGAAAGATTTAAAAACTTCTTAAATAGGTGGATATCAGAATCCCAAACAGGGTTTCTACCTGGAAGACAGATGAAAAACAATATTCGTAACATTATAAACATAATCGAATATTTGGATAAAAATATAAATACAAAAGCTGCCTTGGCATTTTTGGACGCCGAGAAGGCTTTTGACCAGATTAGCTGGAAAGCAATTGAGTGCCTATTAATACAGCTAGACTTAGGATATAACTTTAATCTAGCAGTAAAAGCAATCTACAAATCCCAGGAAGCTTACGTAATAGTTAATGGACAAAAATCAAAAAAATTAAAATACAGAAGGGAACGAGACAAGGTTGCCCGCTTTCTCCCCTGATATTCAACTTTGTTCTCGAGCTATTATTAAAAGATATAGAAAAAGATGAAGAAATAAAAGGATTGACTATAAATGATATAAAGTACAAAATCTATGCTTTTGCAGATGATTTAGCGTGTATGATCAAAAACCCATCAGAAAACATGGGACCCTGGATAAGGAAAATAGAAAAATTTGGAGAGATTTCGGGTTTTAAATTAAATAAAAATAAATCTCAAATTTTGGTAAAAATATAGATAAAAAGAAGCAGAAGCGATAGAGAAAGAATTCGGCATACCAATATCAAAGAAAATAAGATATTTAGGAATAAACTTGACCGCCAAAACTGTCAATTAGTTAAAAATAACTATGAAAAAACTTGGAAAGAAATAAAGAAAACCTAAAAAATTGGAAGACCTTACAATTATCTCTGCTAGGTAAGATATCCGTAATCAAAATGAAGATATTCCCCAAAATAAACTTTTTACTCCAGACACTACCTATCTTAAAGAATCAAACCCTGTTCAAAAGATGGCAAGCAGATTTGGCTGATTTCATCTGGGCAGGACAAAAGCCGAGAATAAAACAAAAATATCTTATTGAACTCCCCAGAACGGAGGCTTCGCCTCCCCCGATTTGATGGCATACTATGAAGCCAACTGTCTGGACAATCTAAAAGATTGGATGAACTTGAAGGACAGGAAACTCCTAAACTTAGAAGGATGGGAGAACAAATATGGCTGGCACGGCTACCTGATATATGATAAAATCAAACAAGACAAACATTTTAAAAATCATATAATAAAAGCACCCTCCTAAAAATATGGAACAAATATAAAGATTTATTATGTAAAGGGATTCCTAAATGGATCTCCCCATTAGAGGCATTTCAAATCATAAAAATAAGGAAAGAAAACGGGCCAGTATATAAAGATCTCTTAAAGAAAGAACTAAACACTTATGTCCTGAAGACACAGGAAGAACTTAGGGAATATAACCTAAATTGGTTTCAATACCACCAATTAGCCAAAAGATACAATGTAGACAAAAAGACAGGTTGGGAAGAGACTCAAACCCCAGCAGGGAGAATCTTACTACAAACTCAAAGGAAAAAAAGTGAGTAAGCTATATAAATTGATACTTACGAATAGATATGAGAAACAACCAATAAAAGAATTTATGGAAAAATGGAAGGATAACATAGGCCATAGGATATCCCAGGATGCCTGGGAAAGGCTATGGAGATATACTGGAAACAGAACTACGCATACTCACTAAAAGAAAACCAGATGAAACTGTTATACAGATGGTACATTACACCAATACAATTAGCCAGGATATACAAAAATGGAGAAGATAAATGCTGGAAGTGTCAGAAGGATAGGGGAACATTCTTCCACCAATGGTGGTCCTGTGATGTAATGACCAAATTCTGGAAAAAGATGCAAGCCATGATTTTTGAGATAATGCAGTTTAAAGTTGATTTAAAACCGGAAATATTTCTTTTGAATATTACAGAAGCAAAGCAAATGAGAAAGGAGTCGGAGAAACTTCTGTGGTATATAAACACGGCGGCCAGAATAGTTGTAGCCAGGTATTGGAAGAGGAGAGAAGTACCGGAAGAAAGAGAGATATTGTATAAGATATTAGAAATTGCAGAAATGGATCGTTTGACACAATTATTGAGAGGAACCCCAACTGAACAATTCTCTAAAGTGTGGAAACCCTTTGTAGAATATATTAACAAGAAAGAAAATATAAACTTAAAGGGTTTTTGGATATAATGATTATAAAGCAGTGCAACCAGACCCCTAAACTTATACGTTGTTATACCGATGGGTGAAGTGAACCAATACGTTTGTTTTAAATGTTTATGTACAACCTAACGTGATTACCCACCCAACCCTTTACCCACCCCTTCCCTCCCCCACACCTACATCTCCTACTGTTATTCATGTCTATGTATTGTCAACTCAACGATGTAATGTTTTGTTTTTTAACCAATAAAATTCTTTATATTAAAAAAAAATAGAGATGTATCAATACCTTCTTTCCTTAAGCTTCAGACAAGATCTCCTGCAGTGATGTAGGCGTTTAGGATATATTAAAAATACCACAAAGTTTGGGTCTTGCTTTACAAGTGTGGTTCATTTTTTTACCTGTTTACATGCTGTAGTACACCAATTGTGGGGTACTGGACTGGCAATTCTAGCAATACTTTCTATCCTTACACTAGGGCTAATGTAGTTTTAATCTGGCAACATTTTGAAAGCTTCATGAATTTCTACCCTTGCTTTTCAACACCCATAGTTAAATATAAATTGGCTCTGTGGAGGCTATCTATATATATAAATTTGCTCAGTCCGTTTAATGTCGTATATAGACAAAGAAACTATGGCTCGCAGAAACACCAAACTTGACAACCGACTGGACCATTACACTGGCTACAGACAACGCCAAAAACACCGGACCTACATACCTCCCAACACCCCAAAAAACCATCCCCAAAAAACTGCCAACGGACCTCCCACCCCGGCCTCTTCGCTGACGGTGCGAACGTTTAGAACGTTCGCGCATGGCAGCCAGAGCACAGCGGCCCTATTCCACAGACCACAGAGCCGGCTCTTAAAACCACCCCAATAAGCCCACGAAAACGGCTCTCCAATCCCCCCTCCCTGATCTCAGGCAAAAAAACCCACCCCAATAAGCCCGCGAAAAACAGCTCTCCAATCCCCCTCCCTGATCTCAGGCAAAAAAACCCACCCCAATAAGCCCGCGAAAACAGCTCTCCAATCCCCCCTCCCTGATCTCAGGCAAAAAAACCCACCCCAATAAGCCCGCGAAAACAGCTCTCCAATCCCCCTCCCTGATCTCAGGCAAAAAAACCCACCCCAATAAGCCCGCGAAAACGGCTCTCCAGTCCCCCCTCCCTGATCTCCGGCTGCCCAGGGTGGTGTCTCCCGCTGCCGCCGATGCCACAGCCGCGGCCCACTCGCCCTCCCCCGCCGCCCACAGCAGCAGCCGCGGCGCCAGCAGCGAGACGCACGTGGGACTCCCGACCCTGGCGTCCCACCCGCAGCACCCGCCAGGCCTGCCCGGGAAGCGGCCCCGCGGCACCGAGGCCCAGGAGGAGGCGCCTCCCTTCCTCCTCCTCAGCCCCTCCTTCTCCGCCTCCTCCTTCCACCTCCCCCTCCGCCTCTCCGAACAGGAACAGCGTTGGGGCGGCGGGGAGGGAGGGAGAGAGAAAGAGAGAGAAAGAAAGAGAGAGAGAGAGAGAGAAAGAGAGACAGAGGGAGGGAAAGAAGGCAGGTTGAAAGCCAGGCCCACCCAGGCACCCACTCGAGGGATCCTGAGGTAAAGACCCAGGACCAGGAAGGCGCCTCCCCTTCCCCTCTCTCCCCAGCCAAGGTGGGATCCTCACCGGGGCAAAGGAGGCGGCGTTGGCTTCTGCTCTCCTTCTCCTCCTCCTTTTTCCCGGGCCTGGGGGCCGGCGAAGGTGGAGGAAAAGGCTGGGCCCAAGCCGGGAAACGCAGGCCTCAGGAAAGCCATGCCCTCCCTTGGCTCCGCCCCTCTGTTGATTCCATAGGCCCTGCCCTCTCAGTTACCTCTGTTGGCCCTGCCCCTCCATCGGCCCCTCCCCTCCCTTGGTTCCAGTGACCCCGCCCCCTCCGTTGACTCTACCCCCTAGAGAAGGAAAAGCTGTGCTGCAGAGCTTAGTTATTAACCTTCTCCAAGGCCCTTCCTACTATATAAATATTATATTTATTATGCTATGATTTATATTATTATTTTATTTATTATTATACCAATATTATTTATATTTCAGTGAGTTTTATTGTACTATTATGTATATTACATTTATTATACATTTATTATAATATCAATTTAATATTATTTATATTACTAATATTTAATTATAATATTATTTATATTATCATTATATTTATTATATTACTATTATATTTATTGTAATATTATTTATATTACTTTATTGTATTATATTTATTATATTTATTATACTATTATTTATATTACTATTACAAAATTATATTATTATTAATATTACTGTTATATTTATTATACTACTATTTATTACATTTATTGTAATATTATTTATATTACTATTATATTTATTATATTTATTATACTATTATTATTTATATTACTATTACATTTATTATATTTCTCTTACTATTATTTATATTACTGTTATATTTATTATACTACTATTATATTTATTGTAATATTATTTATATTACTTTTATTACTTTTATTACCTAACAGTTCCAGGCAAAGTGATGGAAACCATTATTAAAGAAATAATTACTAAGCACATAGAAGAACAGGCATTGCTGAAGGAAAATCAACATGGTTTCTGCAAAGGCAAATCATGTCTTACTAACTTGTTAGAATTCTTTGAGGGTGTAAATAAACACATAGATAAAGGGGACCCAGTCGATATTGTTTACCTTGACTTTCAAAAGGCTTTTGACAAAGTCCTCACCAAAGGCTCCTAAACAAGCTCTTCAGCCATGGAATCAGAGGACAGGTCTTGTCCTGGATTGGAACCTGGCTAAACTGTAGGAAACAAAGGGTGGTAATAAACGGACATTTCTCTGGGTGGAAAGAGGTGAGAAGTGGCGTACCCCAAGGTTCAGTTTTGGGTCCGTTACTTTTAATTTATTCATTAATGACCTGGATGTAGGAGTAAATTCTGAGGTAGCAAAGTTTGCAGACGACACTAAATTGTTCAGGGTAGTTAAAAATGAAACTGATTGTAAAGAGCTCCAGAAAGATCTCTCGAAATTGAGTGAATGGGCAACAAAGTGGCAAATGCATTTTAACCTAAACAAGTGTAAAGTCATGCACAATGGGGGAGGAAAGAACCCCAACTACACCTACCAATTAATGGGGTCAAAGCTTTCCAAGACAAACCAGGAAAGGGATCTTGGGGTTTTGGTGGACAGCTCAATGAAGATGTCAACCCAGTGCGCAGCAGCAGTAAAAAAAGCAAATTCTATGCTTGGCATGATCAGGAAGGGAATCGAAAATAGGTCGTCAAATGTTGTATTGCCTCTCTACAAATCTATGGTGAGGCCACATCTGGAGTACTGTGTACAATTCTGGTCACCGCACCTCAAGAAGGATATAACGGAACTGGAAAAGGTACAGAAAAGGGCAACAAGAATGATCCAAGGGATGGAGCAGCTCCCTTACGAAATCAGGTTGCAACGCCTTGGTCTTTTCAGCCTTGAAAGACGGCGTTTAAGAGGTGACTTGATCGAAGTGTATAAAATCATGCATGGGATAGAAAGGGTGAATAGAGAAAAATATTTTCTCTGTCACACAACACTAGGACTAGGGGGCACTCCCTAAAGCTCCAAGGTAGGAAAGTTAGGACTAATAAAGGAAATATTTCTTCACCCAGAGGGTCATTGGGTTATGGAACTCACTTCCAGAGGAGGTTGTGACAGCGGTCAGCCTGGACAGCTTCAAGGCAGGATTAGACAGATTCATGGATACCAAGGGAATCAGTAGCTACTGAAATGGACATCCAAGTGCCACCTCTGTGTCGATGGAGGCAGGCAGGATTTCCCGGGTACTGGTTGTGGGGGGTCGGGAGCAGGTGAGGGTTTTGCCCTCCTTTCTGCTAGAGATCCCTGTGTACAACTAGTGGGCCACTGTGTGACACAGAATGCTGAACTAGATGGGCTGAGGCCCGATTCAGCATGGCTCTTCTTATGTTCTTATGTTCTTATATTTATTATACTATTATTATTTATATTACTATTACATAAATTATAATATTATTATTTACATTTCTGTTATATTTATTATACTACTATTATATTTATTGTAATAGTATTTATATCACTATTATATTTATTATACTATTATTATAGTATTATACTATAAAATTATATTTATTATATTTATAATAATATTATTTACATTATCATAAATAAATATTTATTTATTATTTATACTACTATTATATTTATTGTAATATTATTTATATTGCTATTCTATTTACTATACTATTATTATCTATATTACGATTATATTTATTATATTTATAATACTATTATTTACATTATCATAAATAAATATTTATTTATTTATTTGCAGTATTTATATTTCGCCCTTCACACCCCACAGGGGAATCAGGGCGAATTACAATGTACATATACATGGCAAACATTCAATATAATATATTGTATATACATATTATATTGATACTGTTATAATGCTATACAATATAATACTACTACTAATAGATCAGAGTGAAGGGCAGGGCTGGGAAGGCAGTTCTATCTTGCCTCCACCACTGTGCATATAATATAATATATTGTATATACATATAATATTGATACTATTATAATTTAATACAATGTAATACTAATAATAATAATATATTATAATTATATATTTTGTATTACGGTATAATGTTATAGTCCTATACATACATACATACATATATATATATACATACACACACACACACACACACACACATATATATATATATATAAAGAGAGCTGTCATCCTAAGTAGCCTATAGACAGCAAAACCACACAAGGCAGACACACCAAATCAGCCCACATACACACAAAACCCCACGAGGTATGTTTACCACCCAAAAAAATAATTAAACAACATGACCAAAAGTACAAAAAAAATTGGACTACAACTTCCATAATCCCCCATGCCACCGCCCACTGGCAGTTTAGAGTGTCGGACTGTTGGTGGTGCTGGCCAATTAGAGGCATTATGCAAATACTCCTTCAGTTAGAATGTAGAGGCTGGGAGCCCCCCCCCTCTGGCAGTTTAGAGTGTCGGAATGTTGGTGGTGCAGGCCAATCAGAGGCGTTATGCAAATAATCCCACAGTGGAAACCAATCAGAAAGCTGGCACATATCCACATACATACAAACATTCACTTTGTTGTCCCAGGCCTGGGAATACAGTGGGACAGGACTACCATACAACAAAAGGAAGATACAAATCCCAACTCATCCTGAGCAAACTGCTAAAGGTCTCTTAATGTTATCAACAAGAGGCAAAACTGCCATCTGTCAAGAGTCCTTTGATTCTGCTTTCCCACCATGTGGGTAGAAGGGGTTAGCCACAGAATATGGCACAGCAATGCGTGCACGGGTCAGCTAGTGCTATATAAAAGGGAAGGAATTAATTCTCAACAAAGACATTTTAAATTGAAGTTCTCATAAAATTGGAAACTTTTAAAAAATGAATTTATTTCTTATATTTGTGCTATATTCTTTTTGTGCTTCTCTATTTAACATTATGTGTTGCTAAATTTTCAAGAAAACGAAGGTTTTCTGTTGAAAGGAATTCAGATCCTGAGAAGAACTTCATGCTTGTGGTGGACAAATCTACTACAAGTAATGAATCAGTTCAAATAAACCTCTATATTCAGACACAGTCTTCCTACAGTGACAGTGGCAGAGATGAACAGGAGACAGATGCTGCTTGAATGCCTTGGTTCTAGGGTTCCAAGGTACACAAGAGCAGTCATGCTCAATCAAAACAAGGCAAACCTTGTTCATGCTGTGGTCAATCAGATATCAACACAGGAAGCTTTCAACCAAGACTGAAAGCATTTTCCTTCTTCTTTGTGTCTCTTTAAAACTGCTATCCTAAAGCATATTGTACCACCTCTCACACCTCAGATATGATATTGCTCTTGTGACTAACAACCACCTTAATCCTGTCTAAATTTGCACAACTTCTAAAGTGACATTTTTCTGTGGAGTGGCATTGCCTAACCCCACTTACTCCATCAACATGGCCAATGGTCATTCAGGGTTCTGGGAGTTTTATTCCAGAAGTAACATTTTAAAGCTGTGCTTTGAAAAAATAATGTATATCCAAGTTATGTATATCCAAGTTTATTTCCTATGCTCTCGTTTTATCTTATCACATTTTAGCTTTGGCTAGAATTATGCCTACCTTTCCATATTCACCTCACCATACATAATTTATATCTCTCATGTTCTGACACAGAGATTCCTGTTCCCATCTTCATCAGAGTGAGTGCTCACGTTTAATTCATGTTTACTCTATATTGATCTTACCTTTGCCATCTGTGCTTGAACCCCAGTAGCCTTGAGAGCAGATACTGCTTTTTGAGCTGCTGCTGGACTGTCAAAGTCTACAAAGCCGTAACCTGAAATTTAAAATAGGGCTCATTTGTTGGGACACAAAAAGGAGACCTTTTGGAAAAACGAAGCCATGGATATTTTCTGCCCTGCATCGTTGCCATAATATATTGCTTAGTTTGATCTATGTCTCACTTATTGTGTGAAATCATGAAATGTTAGACATCAGCAAATCATTACAGGTGAATATGAAACACTATTTTAAAACAGTTTAAGAAATTTGGCTCATTGTAGAAGCAGTAAATCCTCAGGGTTGTACAGTGCATGAAAAATTGGGAATAGACATGGATTGAGATATTAGAATGTAAGCAGTGACCAAACTGTGCTGTTTTTCAAAATGGTTATTCTTTTTTTATATTGCTTGTAGTAGATGACAACGTTATATAGATTAAAACAGGGTTCTGATTTATAGCATTTCTATTGTGAACTTCAGTGCAAAGCAAACAATATACTTCACCAGTTGATGAATTCACTCCACATAGAAAGTGACATTTGAAAAATGCTCTTTCTTAATTCTTCCAGAGTTGCTCCTATAGTATTTTACTGAATCCTGTTATTGCAAGGGGCTCTTAAGATGCGAAATTGGCCCTCTGATAATTTTAACAATGCAAGAAAAGATACAAAACTGCAGAAAGTAATAAGCATATAATCTGGCATGAGCCTCAAGGGAAAGGAGATACTAAAATGGATGTCATCCTAACATAGCAATCCTATGGAGAACATATCTGAGGTTAATTGACTTCAGCAGGGCTTACTTCCGGGGAGGAACGGTACATGACTGCAGTTTAATTTCATCTAAACACATCCAACTCTTTCCCTCAGTTAATGCGTTTAAGCATTAGGCATAAAAAACCACATGGGCAAATGAATGTTTTACATTACTATTATCATCCTTTGATCCTTTTGTCATAGGAAAACTGTTTGAACATCAAACAGTCTTTCAAGAAAATGTCTCCACAAAAGCTGATGGTGATCTGAATTTTCTTTATTCTTGTTTGTCAACTTTGTCTCTGTCACAGGAGGACTAAATGGTAACATTGCTAAATTGGCTGAAGTTTCTTCTCTGTGTGGAAAAGAGAGGCTAAAACCTGATATTGTAGTGTTTACTTTTATGTTTTGATCACTACTCATTTTGTTAGGAAATGATCTAATCTTAATTATACTGAATGGTGAAGGTCACCAAACTGAATTAATGCATCTAGTGTCTCAGAAATGAGTATATTATTTTTTTTCCTCTAGCTATAATGATGTCAGTGAAAATGAAACCCTTTTCCCACTCCATTATATCTTTTTAAAAGAAGAGAACACAAACACAATTAGGGGATTGGAACATGCAATTAAGAACTGATTGACACTAGTCCATTCTAATTAATAAGGCTAATTTGCACAATATGTAATCTTTTCAGATACTGTGTGCAGCCAGCAGTCTTTTGTAAGGAGTTCTCATCATGGCAGGCAAAAAATTTACAATTTTCAAGTTCTTTTTCTTTCTCTGAAGCGGAGGCTAAATGCCAAACATTGCCATGCATGTTAAAGTTGACTGTAATCATCAGAAACTCTGGCATTTGATTTTAGTGTTGGGTATTTTCCAGCTCTCTCAGGAACAAATGTTCTCATGTAGTGCAAGACCAATGCAGCAATGAACAAATGCTCCAAAGCAATGCATGACCAACATATCTTTTAAAAAGGGCATCAAATGTGACTTTAAAAATCAGAATGGAAAGAAAGGAATTAATTACAAACATACCTTTGCATTTGTTTGTTGTTTTATCCAAAATAGCTTTCGTAGATACAATTTTCCCATATCTATAATTTTTTTAAGGAAGAAAGGAAGAAGAAAGTTATGTTTATAATATTCCAGTAGTAAATAATCAGTGATACTATTATGTAAATGTGCACTTGTGGGAATCTATTTATACACATTTTAATCTTAAACAAGAGAGGGGTGACAATTATGACTTAATAAAGAGGCCAGTTTGTAGCAACTGTGTACACCAGAGATTGTCTCCAGAGCAGACAGAGTGGCATGAGACACATGGAACAGAATTGCTTGCTTTCTGTTAAGCAGGAGGTGGTAAAACATCCCAAACTCTTTAAATTCTGAGAAAATTATTCAAGATGATAAACAAAACACCAGGAGAAACATTATATCTAGTCACTTCTTGTCAGTGGTGGTGACTGGCATCTTCCTTGTCAATCCATTACAACTGTAAGGTCAAATATTTAGAGGCGCAATCCAAATCATTGGGTAGTATATTTCTCATGCTCCCCTCATTGTGGGAGACATCAAGGACCATGGCTGCTTCCCATTACAAAGAAATGACATCAGACTAATAGTACCAACCATTACTTGTATCCCATATTTGTTCCTCTACCAATGTTCCAACAGACCTTGCACTGGAAGAGAAAAAGGCTTGCAAGTTTCCCATGTCCACATGCTTATTAGATGGGACTGGGGAAAACGCCTGTCTGAAATTGTAGAAAGCCGTTCCCAGGGAATGTAGACAAATGCTAAGCTATATGGATCAATGATTTAAGGCAGTTTTCGTACTTTCCATGCAGGCACTGATTGATCAGACTGAGATTGGCTTAGACAAGAATATTGAATGCTCCCAAATCATTCTCTGGGACTATGCACAGTTTGCCATATGTCTCCTTTTAATGATTGTTTATCCTAATAGATATGTTTCTGTGCCCAAAGTTCTCAATGTTTTCTGTTCAAATTGCTTAGTTTCCCCTAAAGACATGGAGACACTTTGTACTTGTCAGCTACTTCTCAAGACAGAAAGGTTGGTTCTATGCACTTGTTGTTGACCAGCTGTCCATAAAGTGCATATTGTAGTGTTGAGATTATAGGAACAGAGCAGAAATTAATAAATATGCTGTGAACTAAGGCTATGGTCAAAAATGGAAACTTGTTCCTAGAGGTCCATATTAATCCTGGAACAGTGATCTGGATTCTTTGTAGTAATTAAATCTACTTTTGAGTTATTATAAGCCAATAACCCTTTAAAAACATTTTCTACTTTGTAGTATTAATAAAACAGTAGTTTTTGATTAAAAATCATCATTGTCAAAGTGAAAGGCTCCCCTCCCAAGCATGTTGCAGACCCTTAAATAAAGTATTTTATTGCTTTTTCAGGTAAAATGTTTCCAGTACTACACAATAACATATAATAACAGTTGGAAGAGGGGTGTCATTGAGTATATCCTGTAATTCTATCATTCCCCCCCCCCAATCTTTGAAATCAATATCTTACTGCCAATTAATTAAAAAGGAAAATCCTCCATCTCACCCACTGTGAATTAATTGCTTTTACTCAAAGGAGTGGCAATGTGTTAAGGGCTTGAAAGGCACAATTTTTAAAGCTTGGCTTAGTAGTACTACTGTCAGGCTACTGGCCTATTCCACAGAGCTATGCAGTTTAGTTCAGAGGACAGATTGAAGGTGTATATATTAGCTAGTCAGATGATATATTATCCAACAGAAGTACAAATGGGTCTCCTATCCAACAGCAGCAAGAGTGGTACTAAAATAAGCAGAACTGATTCTCAAAATGCAACTGAGGGAAAGGTCACTGTGACATTATCAGTGTCACATCATCATTTCCTCCTTTGTTTGTCACTCAGAGGAAGTGGCAGATTTGTATCTGTCGTGATGAGTCTAGCAGATAGTCTATCAGATACTGTGGGATTCATTCCTGCGAACACCATTGGTTTTTTTTTTTTAAAAAAAACCCACTGTTTTAATGTACTTGTTTAAAAAACTTCATTGTTCACAAAGCTAATTTTAGGTTTCTTGATCAAACACCTGCCTAGCATTTCTACATCCCTATAAAATTACCAATTGAATCTATAATTATCACATTTTTATTGCACAGCATGTATGCCATAAGGAATATGGCTTAGAAGTGTGTATAAGTCTTGTCAATTTATTCTAGGAGCTGTTGTTCCCCTTCATAAGGCTCCCATTCAGCATCACCTTTTAGAACAGTGGTTCTCAACCTGTGGGTCCCCAGATGTTTAGGCCTTTAACTACCAGAAATCCTAACAGTTGGTAAACTGGCTGGGATTTCTGGGAGTTGTAGGCCAAAACACCTGGGAACCCACAGGTTGAGAACCACTCTTTTGGAAGGTACAGCAAATTCAGATAAGAGGCATTTCATG